>JAYESA010000016.1:27835140-28557640 GCA_036927795.1 Iris macrosiphon | reverse complement strand
CGCTCCAATATCTGCTCCCCACTCTCTGCTCTCTCTCCCTATATATATCATATATAGATTAACCCTAACCCTAGTCGCGCCCCTCCGGCGACCTCTTGGACCCACGATGCTGATCGCCAGCCACCGCGAGATCGCCGAAGAACCGTCGGCCGGCCGCAGCAGCGTCATCTGCGCGCAAACGCTGCACAGAAGTTACAGCAACAAACCCCTCTTCCCACGTTGTTTTCCGTCGTATCGTTCGACCTAACTCAACTCCGTCTTCACCGGTATGATCCCCACATATCCCTCATCCAATCCTGTAGATTATTTTCCATCGTGCAGCGCACAAACCTAGGTAAAAATTGAAGCCAAGTCGAAGAAAAATGACCACTTTTAAATTTTAGAAAATTCTGTTGCGATGACCCATGTTCAAAGGCTCGTATCTCCCACCACAGGGATCCAAACTTAGAAATTCTTTTTGCAATGTGAAGACCACCTAACCTAGATTTTTTTTGTCAATTATATTATTTTATTTGATGCTGTATGCAAAATAAAATTAGGTTAAAAATTACTAAAAACCTATTTTTTTAACTTTTAAAACTTGTGATACGGAGCGCACCTCGCCAAACGGGACCGCCCCGTCGTGTACCAAGTAAACCGAAAAGTGCGTACGGTATACCCAGACGTGTGGGCTTTCGCGAAAACTGGTTTGGACGTGTGTGCGCGTCGGAATCACCCTGTATCCGCAAAAAGTCCCTATATCGCAACTTTTGCAAAATACCGCATTATTTAGTGTACGCTTGTCAGAATACGACAAAAATTATGCCATTGGACTCGTGATATCGCGCTGGTCCTGTGACCCAAGTTTCATGCAATTCTGAGATAGTTGACCAAGTCGCCTATTTGCGGGCCCTACGGTTGACTTTTTGGGTGAATTTGTGTACGACTCACCGGAATCAAAAATTGGACGTATACTGTTGAGTTCGTATTGACATTTAGAATTGGTTTGACCTATAATTTGTCCTATTTAGAGACCTTTACCCCTGGCACACTTTTCGGTGCAAAGTGGGCCACAAGTGGACCCGCTTTGACCCAAAATTATCGTTTTGCCCCTATGTCCAAATTGGACGAAAGGGTAGTATTTTTTGGCTATCTCGCTTATTCTGGGAACGTTAGTGATGTTTATTTTAGCATCCTGAGACGTTCATTCTGAGACCGTAGCTTCTGATCCTGTGTGCTTGACTCTTGGACGTTATACCTTGCAGCTCTCTTGCCAGGCAAGATACCTTACCAAATTACTTACAGTACTTTATATATTTATTATATTTTTGTATATTTATTATATTTCTGTATATTCATTGCATGTGTAGTTTCTTTCAGTCATTACTATATATTAGATATGTTGACACACACATGACACTTAGTATCATGAGAGGACAATCAATAGGCGTATGGGCTTCAACCACTCTGGTGAACCATAGTAACTAGCACGTACTGTGGTAGTCGTGTGTGATTGTCGCTAGCCCTGCGGTATATCGATTTATGGAGTTACGAGGGTCGCTACCCCCGCGGTATATCGGCTGATGATGTCCCCTGACGTGTGTGTGAGTTATGAGGCTTAGATAGAGTAGCCTACCCTTGCCCATACGTTGAAAAGTTATCCTCATTTGCATTCATATAGATTATCTTGTACAACGTACTTATATATTTTCAAACATTATGCATGTTTACTGTATTCAAATTGGCTTGCTTCTATGTATCTTGTTACGTTCCTCTGAGGACCTGGTCCCTTTTCAGGTGTAGATGTTCATGACTATTCACAGGAGCACGGATCAGGACTTACTATTTATCTCTTCCGAGGAGGTATTACCTTCAGAGCATCTTTAATTATCTCTAGCGATGGATCGCTTCACTGATACCATTATATCATCATCTTATTTATATTGGTAATTTTCCCTCTCCCTCATTTTAGTATTGATATAGTCATTGGTAGTGGATTTGTCTCCACCCGACTATTTATTTTGGATTATTCAGACTCTTTATTCTAGTTTTTTGTTGTGTCGAAGAGATTTAGTATATCTGTGACTTGTGACTATAGATACCACATATGAGTTTATATTCATATTACATCGTACGTGTGTATTATGGTATCAATATATTGGAGTTGCCATATACATACGGCTGACATGCTTACGTGTTTCTAGTCCTACGTATTTTGGGACTGGGGCGTGACATATTTTTGTGGTGGCCTATGCGGGTCGAGAGCATATTTCTCTGTTACGTCACTATACCGAGCAAGCCTGCGCATAGGATTAGAATATAGGATCTCATCCATTTAATTATTACCGTCTTTGATTTTATTTCGCATTCTCATTTGATTGCTTATATTGCATCTTGCTTGATCCTTTCACAATGTCAATCTTATCTTTTCCTTCATGCTTGATAGGGGTTAGGAAGGTGCCTTGTACCAGGTATATACACTATATTGTTTAATCATACTATTAGTTAAATCCTTGTAAGTTGGATAGTATGCCTCATAACCTAGTAACACATAGTCCTGTTGACTCATTAATGAAGTATAAATGAATAACACCAACTATAGATTTGCATAAAAGGATAGTATTTACCCAGACTGTAGAACTTAGAGGCCCATACACCCATTCGGTCGTCTAGAGACCTTGACAAGGAGTTATTATGAAAACTGTAGAGGCACAACACCGATCTTCTTGGTGAACTTAGATTATTTTGTACCCTCCTCCATCATAATCAAGCATACTTATATTTTTTACAATCTCGACTTATGTTGCTATTATAGCCTAGTTTTGCAAGTTTATTCTTTTATTGAGCTTGTTCATGACATATGTATTATTGGGGGCCCACACTAATACATTGTCTAAATCAGAATCGGTGTATTATGGTCTGATCAACCGTAGTGCGCTTGGTTCGCTCTTTGTATCACTATTTTATGTGGATTGAGATATAGTTGACTCAACTTGTTAGATGAATATATATGCCCTCTAGACTGGTCAGAGCATATCATGTCAGGTACATAACTGTTCTGATATGAACATGCGTATAGAAAATTACTAAAATAAGATTTCAATCCACAACTGCCTTGGCAACTCCCTTTCAAATTCTCTAAATCCTTTTGAATCCCGTACTCGTATTCTATCACCTCCTCCTTAAACACTTTATTGTTGTTTTTTGTCTTCCCCTATTTCGGAAAGACGAACTTTCGTGCTTAGTATAAGTTGATACACGGATAATACTAGATATACCCCATAGGCCAAGCGCTCATGATGACAAATAAGATAGCGCAGGCACAAAAAGTCATAGATACAGGTACGACCTGAGTTATATTTGTCATTACATACTCACGACCCCCTTTATGACACGAGAACTTAGGTGCATAGTAGCCGTAGAATTATATAAGGTAGTTTAGCAGTTATGAGGATATGTTGATATCTTAACTAGATGGCATACCCACGAAGCTAATGGATGACACACGTAGCAGTAGTAGTATTCTTTTTCTATCACCATCTCGCCCCCTTGGGTGTCTCATCTTCTCTATCCATTCCTTATCTCGTGCTTAACTCTTCCTATCATAGTCATATCTTTTCGTGCCATTAGAAATTGTTTGAATTACTTCAACCTCACCCTTATTTTGTTAGTTAAAACATAAATGGTATCGTAAATGATTGATAACTAAAGGATGATTTCTTAATAATAACCCTTATGTATATGCATTATAACTGTATATGTATTCTTTATTAATTTAACCCTTAAGTAGCATCATTTAGCCTAATAGGAATTTGTTAAATTGTTTGAAATAGATCATACTCCTAATAGTTTTATTAAGTTAGTCAAGACCTTAATTGTTACCCTAAAACTGAGACTAAACCTAGGAAGAGTTGAAGGCACTTGTTACGAACTGACAACTATGATAAATCGCTAGCAAAGTAGCGACAGCTGCAGCTAGACCGTTGTAGTAGAGTAGTGGAAGTACTTGCAGACATATTGGTCAGGTGGCATGGCAGTATTAGACTGCGATACTTGACGGTTACAAAGAAAAATTATGGTTGTGAGATTCAAGACAAGTACCCCAAGATTCTCGACCCAATACATATATTCATCTTACAACCTAGACAATAGCTTCAAGAGACTGTGACTACTAGTAGAGCTCTTGTAAGTTGGGTAGTGTAGATGAGTTAGAAATAGAATAATGTATGGACAATAAAATGAGAAAGTGTTAGAATGGCAGACCATGACTTTTAGGAAGCACTGCTAGATAGCAATGTAGTGTAATAAGCTATAGTAATTATTATGAATATGGGTTAGTGTCAATTTCAAGGACAAAATTTTTGTAAGTTTGGTAGAATGTAAAACCCCATATTTTTAAATATTTTATTTATTTAATTAATTAGTTATTTAATTTATTTATTTATAATATTACATAGTTATTTGGATAATATATACGTGGCGATTTAAGTACCTAGATAATTATACATTTAGAATTGTTGTACAAAAACCGATTATTTTATTTTAAAAATAATTTTAGAAGAATGATAGAATTTTGTAGAATTTAATTGGGTGCTAATGTATTTTTATATACCTTAATTATATATGTAAATATTAAAAATAGCATAATAATAAGTGTAATAATAATAATAATAATAATAATAATAATAATATTATTATTATTATTATTATTATTAGTAGTAGTAGTAGTAATAATAATAATAGAAAAAGAAAGGAATTCAAAATAAAAAATAGAAAGAAAAAAAAGAATAAAAAAAAAGAAAAGAAAAAGAAGAAGTAATGAATAGAAAAGAAAAAAACCAAAACCAAAACCAAAACCAAAACCTAAACAGTGGATCACCCCCCCTCCCCGCGCGCTGTGAACCCGCAGCCCGCGCGACCCGTTCCGATATCCGCTCCCCTCTCTCTGCTATCTCTCCTTATATATATATCATATATAGATTAACCCTAACCCTAACCCTAGTCGCGCCCCTCCGGCGACCGCCTGGACCCATGACGCCGACCGCCAGCCACCGCGAGATCGCCGGAGAACCGCCGGCCGGCCGCAACAACGTCATCCGCGCGCAAACGCTGCGCAGAAGTTACAACAATGAACCTCTCTTCCCACGCCATTTACCGTCGCATCTCTCGACCAAACTCGACCCCGTCTTCACCGGTATGATCCCCACATATCCCTCTTCCAATCTCGTAGATTATTTTCCATCGTGCAGCGCACAAACCTAGGTAAAAATTGACGCCAAGACGAAGAAAAACGACCACTTTTAAATTTCAGAAAATTATGTTGCGATGACCCATATTCAAGGGCTCGTATCTCTCCCACAGGGATCCAAACTTAGAAATTCTTTTTGCTATGTGAAGACCACCTAACCTATATTATTTTCTGTCAATTATATTATTTTATTTGATGCTGTATGCAAAATTAAATTAGGTTAAAAATAACTAAAAATCTGTTTTTTTAACTTTTAAAACTTGTGATACGGAGCACGCTCCGCCAAACGGGACCACCCCGTCGTTTACCAAGTGTACCAAAGGTGCGTATGGTATACCCAGACGTGTGGGCTTTCGCGGAAACTGATTTGGACGTGTGTGCGCGTCGAAATTACCCCATATCCGCAAAAAGTCCCCATATTGGAACTTTTGTAAAACTCTGCACCATTTAGTGTACGCTCATCAGAATGCCACAAAAATTGCGCCATTGGACTTGTGGTATCGCGCTGGTCCTGTGACCCAAGTTTTACGCGATTCTGAGACCGTTGACCAAGTTGCCTATTTGAGGGTCCTAAGGTTGACTTTTTGGGTGAATTTGTGTACGACTCACCGGAATCCAAAATTGGACGTACCGTTGAGTTCGTATTAACGTTTAGAATTGGTTTGACCTATAATTTGTCTTATTTAGAGACCTTTATCCCTGACACACTTTTTGTTGTAAAATGGGCCACATGTGGACCCGCTTTGACCCCAAATTACCGTTTTGCCCCTGTGTCCAAATTGGACGAAAGAGTATTATTTTCTAGCTATCTCGCTTATTCTGGGAATGTTGGTGATGTTTATTTCAGCATCCGGAGACGTTCATTCTGAGGTCGTAGCTTCTGATCCGGTGTGCTTGACTCCTGGACGTTACACCTTGCAGCTCTCTTGCAAGGCAAGATATCTTGCCAAATTACTTACCGTACTTTGCATGTTTATTATATTTCTATATATTTATTATATTTTTGTATATTCATTGCATGTGTAGTTTCTTTCAGTCATTACTATAAATTAGATATGGTGACACACACATGACACTTAGTATTATGAGAGGACAATCAGTAGGCGTATGGGCTTTAACCACTCTGGTGAACCGTAGTAACTAGCACCACTATGGTAGTCCTGTCCGATGGTCGCTACCCCCGTAGTATGTCGATTGATGGAGTCACGAGGGTCACTACCCCCGCGGTATGTCGGCTGATGATGTCCCCTGACGTGTGTGTGAGTTGTGAGGCTTAGATCGAGTAGCCTACCCTTGCCCATACGTTAAAAAGTTGTCCTCATTTACATTCATATAGATTGTCTTCTACAACATACTTATATATTTTAAAATATTATGCATGTTTACTGTATTCAGATTGGCTTGCTTCTATGTATCTTGTTACGTCCCTCTGAGGACTTGGTCCCTTTCCAAGTGTAGATGTTCATGACTATTCGCAGGAGCACGGATCAGGACTTACTACTTATCTCTTCCGAGGAGGTCTTAACTTCGGAGCATCTTTAATTATCTCTAGCGACGGATCGCTTCGCTGATACTTTTATATCATCATCTTATTTATATTGGTGATTTTTCCCTCTCCCTCATTTTAGTATTGATATAGTCATTGGTAGTGGATTTGTCTCCACCCGACTATTTGTTTTGGATTATTCAGACTCTTTCTTCTAGTTTAGTTATTTCCTTTTTGGTGACTTGTTGTGTGGATGAGATTTAGTATATCTGTGACTTGTGACTATAAATACCACATGTGAGTTTATATTCATATTACAACGTACGGGTGTATTATGGTATCCATATATTGGAGTTGCCATATACATACGGCTGACATGCTTACGTGTTCCTAGTCCTACGTATTTTGGGACTGGGGCGTGGCCATAATTGCTCCCGTTGACCGCAAAAGTCAACGTTTGACCTAGTTTTGACCCAGAGTTGACTTTTTGGACCCCGGGTTCACTTTTTGACCCAAATTTCACCGGTTTGACCTAGAATAACCCTAGAAGCTTATTTTTAGTTATTTTATATCAGTTTAACTCTTTAGAAGCCTATTTAACCTTACTTTTTGAAATAGGTTCTTGCGACTCCAGTCCAGATCTTAATCCTCACCAGTTGCTCAGGACGTCAGGCGAGTACCTACCTCTGATCGTTTCCATTTCATGATAGCGTATATATCACCTGTTCTAGAATTGTAATACTTGATTCTGACATATTATTTCACGACCTGGTACTAGGTGGATCCCGTCATGAGATGTTATCCCCTTACCATGTTCAGCGAGTACTCTATCACGTGTATTTTATCATGTGCTTCGAGTATTGATTCTCATTTGTTATCACGTGCTTCGTGTGCTCTCTCCTTTATGTGCTAGAGTTATTTATCATATACGTAGCGTGTCGTGGTTGGATCCAAGTGTATTAGTGGGGGAGGGGAGTAGGAGTTGGTTATGTGATCAAAGCCAAACAGTATTCATGTGTATGTCGGTTATGCAACTCACGCATAACAGAGTTATCGTAGATTATTCATGTGCAACCTAAGCCGATCATATAACGAACTTGTGCTCAAGGCACTTAGCTAGTACTCCTATTTTCTCACATGTAGTTACTTCTCTACTACTTGTATTGTTCTCCAGTTATACATTACAGTTACTTTATCTGTTCCACCATGTATTTACTTTCTTGTGCATCTTGTATACTTTTCTATTGCTAGTCATATACACCTTACCATGTATTTGGAGTTGCTTTCAGAGTTATGTACTTCGCTCCAGTCCTGACTGGACATATTTTTTCCAGAGGATCCTGAGAATTGTTGCCCGACCTTCTACGGGCCAGGTGTCGAGGAGTGTTGTGACCCAGGGTTTGAGGAGGAGACCGTCGAGGAGACGCTGTTAGCACCCTAGTGTAGCTAGGTGGGTTTCCCTGGGTTGTTCCCAGTTGCTATTTTGGATGACTGTATTTATTATTTTATTGCTTCTATGAGATGTTGTAGACATAGACTTGGAATGTATATTTGGATATTGTACTTGCTCTCTTTGGTTCTTGTTTCTTTATGATATCTTATCGTGCTTTTACTCTTCTCCTAGTTATTGTGATTGAGTCATATATATATTGCGTAGTTGCCCTCCTTTTGGAGAGGTTATATTGACAGGTTGATATGAGATATAGATATTGTGACCTAGAACGGACTTAGACAGCGTTCTACCGTCGATTCTGCGACGTAGGCTGGACGTACCTACGACTCATGCCCGGTTTTTTAGGTGCGGGTCGTGACATTTACCCCCTCTCATCTCCATCTTCTCGACTTCCCTCCCCGGCCAAACTTCAGCCATCCACCACTGAGTAGCCACCCCGACTACCCGCCTGAGCCTCTCCCTCACACAGTCGACCTCTCCCTGACACAGTCGATCCGGAGCAGCCTTCTCCGCCGGATCATCGACTCCTCCACCGTGGTGACCATCATCATCCCCCACTCCGCCTGAGCTCCTCCACCCCCTACGACTTCCTCGATGACACAGTCGTACCACCATTTCTCCCACATATCCTCCCTCTTCATCTCCTTTTTCACCGATCTCCTCTGTATACCTCGCTTCCACGACCACCACCACCTCGCCTCCAGGACCACCGCCACCTTGCTTCACGACCACCGCTACCTCACCTCCGCGACCACCACCATAGCCCTGTCGTCATCCCAACCACCATCAACTCCGTATGCCACCGCCACCAGCAAACCACTGCTGCGAATGCTCCTGCCAGTGTTACTGCTGCTGTCGTGTGGGTCGGAGCAGACCGCTGAGCACTCTCCCGACGACCGACGATGCTCCCCAGGGCTTACCCTCCCCTTCTTCTCCTCCAGAACGTCACTGCGACGGCGAATGCTGCTGCCACTACTGTTCTTCTTCTTCTTCTTCTTCTTCTTCAATTAGCGGAACCGAGCCTCGACCAACCCACTTCATGGTGCAATTATACCTCTTTCTCTCGACCATTTTGCGAACCCTCTCCGCAGGTGTGTTCACTACATGACCCTAATGATAAATATTCAATTAGAATAATTTTCTTTGATTTCTATAGATACTTATATGAGTTCCAAATCAAAGAAAAGATTGGTTTATAAAATATTTAAATTCTCCGATACAGAGTTGGACCCGTCAATTCGAGCATCCCATTGCATGCCGATTGCACCGAAAGACGCGTATCGTCAACGTGGACGTATGATCTTTCGCGGAACTTTATTTGGATGTGCAAGCACACCGGAATCAACGCGTATCCATCGAAAAGTACCGTATCGGCCTGTTCCGACACTCATCCAAAGTTTGTGTGTGCAAATCGTTTTGTAACAAAACTTGCGCCATCAGATTTGTAGTGTTACGCTGGTCCTGTGTCCCAAGTTTGGTTCGATTATGAGAACGTTGACAAAACATCGTTTTGTGGGTCCCCGGTTCCACATGACGGATGATTTCATGATCGGCTCATCGGAATCTAGTTTTGGATGTTTTGTTGGGTTCGTATCATCGTTCTGGACTCCTAGACACTAAGTTTGATAAATTTGGAGAACCTTGTCTTTGGCACATTTTTTGGTGCAAGATGGGTCCACTGGTGGGCCCCGTGTTGATCAAAAACTGCATTTTTGCCCATGGGTCCAAATTTGATGTATGTATATGTTTTTCTGAGTATCTCACTCATTCCGGGATTGTTGGTGATATTTGTGACAGCATTCGGGGATATCAGCTCCAGTTTCTATTGTTGCACTACTACTTCCATGGCTAGTTTGTGTTCGAATCTTCGCCTAGCTTCCAGACAAGTATACCTTATCTTGTTGTACTGTTTAAATTCATTTATTATTTTAGTTACATGTTTATCATTTTTAGATTATATAATTGTACGCGTCCGAGAAAGACTCGGGAGTAGTCAACGAAGGCGTTGACGTTAGGACTTGTGTCTGACCTAGTGTCTAGTGGACCCACCTAAAATTGTGGAGTTATCAGTATGACTCCCCAGGCCTTGACACATTTCTTACACGTATTGTGAGTCTCATGTAGGGCATGGACTTACGTATTCGGTTCGCCACCTGTACGTGTAGGTCGTGCGATGGATAGGGTTTAACTGTTAATAGTGATGCATGTTAAAGGACTTAGCAGTTATTAGTAGTCCAGGAGCATAGACTATTGTAGTACGGTGGTCCAATCATTGTCCTTGTTTGGTTGTAAGGCTGGGCTATTGTCCTAACGATAGACTATAAGCCAGAGTTAGGACGCCGATACTTGCACTCCATATCGGCGTAGTAGCTAAAGCGTGTTGTGGATACAACATGCATAGATCATTGGACTGGGAGGATGACTAGTAGGTGTATGGGACACCTACCCCCTTTATACAGATACCGTATTCTTCAAAGCGATACAAATGTATATATTTATGCAGATACCACATTCTTTAGAGTGTTGGACGTTACTTGTGGTTTTACAGATACCACACTCTATAGAACGTTGGACGTTATTATTTATACAGATACCATGCTCCTCAGAGCTGGACGTTATTATATTACAGAGTGCCCTTGTTATGGGGGCATATATGGCATATACTAGCCAGTCACGGCGATTGGTGAATTACGTCAGCATATATCTAGCCTACACTTTTCCATACGCACAAAGTTGTCCTCAAAATTTTATTGGCTTAGATGGTTAGCACACCCCCTTTATTTATTCAGTATTTATTTTATGACATGTTTCTATATATCTTGTTATGTCCCTCTGAGGACCTGGTCCCTTTCCAGGTGTAGATATTCATGAGTATTCGTAGGAGCGCAAATCCGGACTTGCTACTTATATTTCGAGGAGGGTCTTCTCTTCGAGCCTCGTGATTATTAGTTGTTGTACATTATTTTGTTTATTTTATATTCTATTTTGGTAGTGGATTTATTTTTAACCGATTATCATCCTTGGATACTTCGTATTAAGATTTAGTTACATAGATATTGGTTATTTATTTATTTATGATTCTGTGGATGAGATTTAGTTATGCCCGATGACTTGTGATAATTATATACCACTTATGAATTGTTGTTCATAATACAGTGTATGCATGTGTTATGGTTTTTATATATTGTAGTTGTCATATACATGCGGTTGGCATGCTTACGTGTTCCTAGTCCAACGTATTTTGGGACTGGGGCGTGACATATTTTTAGTGGTGGCCCATGCAGGTCAAGAGCATATTATCTCGGTTACGTTACTGTACTGAGCAAGCCTGCACCTAGGATTAGAGTTTTAGGTCTCATCCACATACTTGAATTTTTCTCCTTGATTTTTTTCAGAATTCTTGAACTCACTTTCCTTCCAATCCGTTCTATTTAAATAATTGTATCCTACTTGATTTATGTGCTTCCCTAATAGTCCTTGAGTATAGCCTCTGCTAGAATATAGGAATCCTTGTTGTTAGGATGATAATTAGGATAACTTTCCTACTAAGAATACAACTAGAATATTGACACATCATAAAGTTTAGAATACCTAATGAGCCCTAGCATTCCTTACATGTAGATTGGTTTACCATTATCCCTTGATATATTTATGAAGGACTTAAGAGTAGTATAGACACTACTAGGGTTAGTTAGAAATTTGACCGTATTGTTTGACCCTAGTATTGAGGAACTAATAGAAATTCAAGGTTTAATATTAGGACTAAACCTAACTTTCATAGCGAGATAATATTAGAGAACCATAAATTTAGCTCCTTGTCATGATACTAGTAGGACAATACCTTAGGAAGTCAAGAGGAATGAATACAATATTTTCCTTGATCAAACCTCGAACACAGATATTAACATACCACCTTTCTTAGAGAACCATGATATTTTCAAGAGTCCCTCATTCTAAATTGATATCTTATTCCCTCGGAACCTTTATGTTCGCTATTTGTGCGACGACTAATTATATTTTTCTTTTCTTTCAATTTGTGCCACTTAACTCTTATGATTGTATGCCAAATGATTTCTTTTATGTTAAAGATATATAGTTGCTAGGATTATAGTTATAAATCTTGAATTTTGAATTTCTATGCTTGGTAGTTAGAACTTGATAGTTTGAGTTATTCTTTTAGATTATGATTTGATGATTATTCTTTAGTTTTTAAATCACATAATTTATACCCATATCTCCATATAGGTTATACCTCTTACATCATAATCCAGTATATTTATATTTTCTGTACTACCTTGACTTATATCGCTATTATAGCCTAGTTTTGCTAGCTTATTCTTTTATCGAGCTTGTTCATGACATATGTGTTTTTGGGGCTTGATCAACCACACATTGATACAATTATCTAATCAGAATCAGTGTATTACGGTCTGGACAACCTTAGTATACCTGGTTCGCTCTTCGCATGACTACTTATGTGGATTGAGATAAAATTGACTTAGCTTCTTAGACGAATGTACTTGCCCTCTAGACATTTTTGAGTATATCGTATCGGTTACATAACTGTACTGATACGAGCATGCGAATAAGAATTTACCAAATATGATTTCAATCCACAACTACCTTGACAATTCCCATTTGAATTCTTTAAACGCCTTGATCCCCATACTTCTATTCTATTACCTCCCCATTGAACTCTTTATTATTATTTTTCGTCTTCCCTTATTTCGGAAAGATGAAACCTCGTGCTTGGTATAAGTTTGATAGAGTAAGATTAGATTGAGAGATTAAGTCGGGTAAATTCTAAGTTGGGTAGAAGTTGTATTGTTAACTTAAGGTAAATTCCTTTTAGGTTATGATCAAGTAAGATTAGATTGAGAGATTAAGTCATTTTAAATGTGAAGAATTTTAGAAGAAGGAGTTAGAGAATGAGTATTTAATAAATTTTTAAAATCTTGATATTTTGGACCAAATATTTATAATTTGAGCATAGTATTTAAATTTTGAATATTAAAGGTTTATTCATCGAATTAACTTTTGAGGATAAATATACAATTTTAGACTCGAATAATTGTTGAATTAGATTTAAAATTCTATAATTTCATGATTTGAAGTAAAAAGTTGAACTTTGATTGTTGGAACACCTATTTGAAATGTTGAGGAAGAAAATTGAAATTTAAAATTGGAATTCATAAGTTGAAAATAGGAATAATATTGATTAGAATAATTTTCTAAAGGAGATTATGATAGTTGGAGATAGTAGTGTAAATCTTAGTGTGGGTTATTTAAATCTTGAAGATGTTGTATGGATTGACTTAAATTTGGATGTTGATGATTTTAAAAATCGAGAAGAGATTATAATATGTTAAATTTGATTTAACAGTGGTTATTTTAAATTTAAACTGATTGCGATGGATTTGAATAGGTTTTAAAATTTTTTTTGAAGAGATCGCGATTGACTTGCCTTATGTACGAATATGAAGGAATTAACAAATTATGCCTTATTTTAATTTTGAGGACAAAATTATTTTAAGTTGGGTAGATTGTAAACCCCCTCGACCAAAATTAGGTCTACTTAGCTTAGATAGAGAAACTAGGGCTAGTTTGAATCCAAATAGAAATAGAACACTGTGTTTTAATTAATTTTATAATATTTATATCACTTAGTGCACCTTACCGTTGCTTCGATAAATGGAGCACTACACTAGCCATTGCCTTCTTACAAATTTCACACCCTTGTCCTAGATGTGCCAGTCATCTATTCTGACCTTTGTGTAACTTATAATTATGCTCTCTTGTGCTACATTTTAGCCGCACAATATTCATCGCAGACGTTTATATTTAATTCTAAATAAATTCAATATTGTATCCTTGTGCGTTCCAATCAAAATTGGAGACACAATCTTGACCCAGTTTGTGCAACTCAATTATTGATAATATTCTATTCTGAATCTACTACATTCGTGACACTTGTGTCCTACCTAATTTTAATCCCATATACTTCCAATTAATTTTAGAGCACCATTTATATTAATTTTAATTAAATTGGTGTAAGGACTCAACTTGACCCAAAACTAGACCCAACACCAAACCAAACCCCCATTTATACCCTCAAGGTTCATACTAAACACCATACATCCTTTTTAGCCACTACATCACACCAAACATGGTATTTTCCCTCATTTAATCCAAAAACTTATTTTCTGTGCAATTTTCCAATTGTTGAGAACTTTTATGCAAAAATGCAATGGTGTGTCACCATCCTATTGGTCATGACCCATGAAGAAAATAACCCCTCCCTCATTAACCGGTCCACTCTCTCCCCTTTGGTTTGTGCACTCCCTTCATGTTTAATCTTGACTGTCCATTTAAATGGAGCAACATCCTAACCACCCACACTCCTATATATATGTATATATATAATCTCATCCAAACCCCTTTCCAATGCCAACCCCATCCCAATGAAGAATATAGGCCGGCCCTAATCCCGAAGTAGTCATCTTCTCCCTCATGCAAAACCATCATCCTCCATTATTTTTATTTACACCACCATCACCATAACCATCCTTCTTCTAAACCAAAACCTAACCCTAAACTTCACCCCCTCCCATCTCCACCTTCCTGAATTCCCTCACCGGCCATACTCCGGCCATCCACCGCTGAGCAGCCACCCCGCCTACCCGCCTGAGCCTCTCCTTTACACAGTCGACCTCTTTCTTACACAGTCGATCCGAAGGAGCCTTTTCCGTCTGATTATCGACTCCTCCACCGTCGTCATTATCATCATCCCCCACCCCGCTTAAGCTACTCCACCCCCTACGACTTCCTCGACGACACAGCCGCACCACCATCTCTTCCATATCTCTGCCCTCTTTATCTCCACGATCTCCTCTGTACACCTCGTCTCCACGACCATTGCCAGCTCGCCTCCGCGACCACCACCACAGCCCTGTCGTCATCCCTACCACCATCAACTCCGCATGCCACCGCCACAAGCAAACCATTGCTACGAATGCTGCTGCCAGTGTTACTACTGCTGCCGTGTAGGCCGGAGCAGACCGCCGAGCACCCCCCACCCCGACGACCGTCGAGCACCCCCGACGACCGGTGACGCTCCCCGGGGTTCTCCCTCCCCTTCTCCTCCTCCAGAATGCTGCTGCGACGGCGAACGCTGCTTCCACTAATATTCTTCTCCTTCTTCAATTAGCGGAATCGAGCCTCGACCAACCCTCTTCACGGAGCAATTATACCTCTATCTCTTGACCATTTTGCGAACCCTCACAGCAGGTGTGTTCACTACATGACCCTCGTGATAAATGTTCAATTAGAATAATTTTGTTTGATTTCTATAGATAGTTATATGAGCTCCAAATCGAAGAAAAGATTAGTTTATAAAATATTTAAATTCTCTGATACGGAGTTGGACCTGTCAATTCGGGCATCCTCGTCGTATGTTGATTGCACTAAAAGGCGCGTATCGTCAACGTGGACGTGTGTGCTTTCGCGGAACTTGATTTGGATGTACGAGCACACCGGAATCAACGCGTATCCGTCGAAAAGTACCGTATCAGCCTGTTCCGACACTCATCCAAAGTTTGTGTGTGCATGTCGTTTCGTAACAAAACTTGTGCCATCGAATTCACAAAGTTACGCTAGTCTTGTGACCGAAGTTTGGTTCTATTCTGAGAACAATGACGAAACATTATTTTGTGGGCCCCACGGTTCCACATGACGGGCAATTTCATGATCGGTTCATCGAAATCCAGTTCTGGATGTTCTATTGGATTTGTATCATCATTTTGGACTCGTAGATACTAAGTTTGACGAATTTGGAGAACCCTGTCTTTGGCACATTTTTCGGTACAAGACAGGTCCACTTGTGGGCCTCGTGTTGACCAGAAACTTTATTTTTGCCCCTGTGTCCAAATTGGACGTATGTATATGTTTTTTTGAGTATCTCACTCATTCTGGGACCGTTGGTGATATTTGTGACAGCATCCGGGGATATCAACTCCAGTTTCCAATGTTGCACTACTATTTCCAAGGCTAGTTCGTGTTCGAATCTTCGTCTGGCTTCCAAGTAAGTATACCTTGCCTTGTTGTACTGTTTAAATTCAGTTATTATTTTAGTTACATGTTTATTATTTTTATATTATATAATTGAATGCGTCCGAGAAAGACTCGGGTATAGTCAACGAAGGCATTGACGTTAGGACTTGTGTCTGACCTAGTGTCTAGTGGACCCACCTAAAGTCGTGGAGTTATCAGTATGAATCCTCAGGCCTTGACACATTTCTTACACGTGTTGTGAGTCTCATGTAGGATACGGACTTGCGAATTCGGTTGGCCACCTGTACGTGTAAGTCGTGCGACGGATAGGGTTTAACGGCTAATAGTGATGCATGTTAGAAGACTTAGCAGTTATTAGTAGTCCAGAAGCATAGACTATTATAGTACGGTGGTCCAATACTTGTCCTTGTTTGGTTGTAAGGTTGGGCTATTGTCCTAACGATAGACAATGAGCCAGAGTTACGATGTCGATACTTGCACTCCGTCTCGACGTAGTAGCTAAAGCATGTTATGGATACAACATGCATAAATCATTGGGCGGGAAGGATGACTTGTAGGGGTATGGGACACCTACCCCCTTTATACAGATATTGCGTTCTTCGGAGTGATACAGACATATATATTTATGCAGATACCACGTTCTTTAGAGTGTTGGACGTTACTTATGGTTTTGCAGATACTACACTCTATAGAACGTTGGACGTTATTATTTATACAGATACCATGCTCCTCGGAGTTGGACGTTATTATATTACAGAGTGACCTTGTTATGGGGGCATATGTGGCATATACTAGCCAGTCACGGCGATTGGTGAATTACGTCAGCATATGTCTAGCCTACACTTTCCCATACGCACAATATTGTCCTCAAAATTGCATTCACTTAGATTGTTAGCACACCCCCTTTATTTATTCAGTATTTACTTTATGGCATATTTCTATGTATCTTGTTAGGTCCCTCTGAGTACCTGGTCTCTTTCCCGGTGTAGATGTTTATGAGTATTCACAGGAGCGCAGATCCGGACTTGCTACTTATATTTCGAGGAGGTCTTCTCTTCGAGCCTCATGATTATTAGTTGTTGTACATTTTTTATTTATTTTATATTCTATTTTCGTAGTAGATTTGTTTTCACCCGACTATCATCCTTGGATACTTCGTATTAAGATTTAGTTACATAGATATTGGTTATTTATTTATTTATGATTCTGTGGATAAGATTTAGTTATGCCCTGTGACTTGTGATAATTATATACCACTTGTGAATTATTGTTCATAATACAGCGTACACATGTGTTTTAGTTTCCATATATCGGAGTTGCCATATACATACGACTGGCATGCTTATATGTTCCTAGTCCTACGTATTTTAGGATTGGGGTATGACAGGCAATCCTGACAATTTCTCAGGAAACACATCTAAGAACTCTACTATCAACGAATGCGGCGACTCCTTGTCTTCCACTATAGCTCCACAAATAATGCCTTCTTCCTGCTGTGCAGCTCCTCTAGAAAACTCGAACTCTGGCTCTCTAGACATACTAAACAAAACTCTACCTCCTCTACAATCTATACTAGCACGGTGCCTACTCAACCAATCTATCCCGAGTACAATATCGTAGCTCAAAAGTGGCATTACAAGTAGACATGCACTCAACTCCCGGCCTCCTAGAGTAACTCTCCGATCCTTACAAATATCATTAACCAGGATAATGCCTCCCCCGATCATGATCTTGCAAGTCCTAAGCAAAGAATCAGCTACCAAACCATGCTTCAAAGCAAAAGAAACAGATATAAAACTATTGGAAGCACCACTATCAAACAAAGCTAAAGCTAGAATAGAATCAAGAAGAATAGAACCTGCGATGACATCTCTGGTGGGATCGTCCTCCTCAACGGTCATAGCAAATGCTCGTCCCTGACGTGCACCTCCCTGCCGATGCTAGACATAAAGCTGCTGTTGTATCGAAAGTGGTCCCCTCGGCAGTACTGTAGGTGGTCTCGTCTGTGTCCTCGAAGCTGGAGCTGCTCCCTGAACTGTACGACGAGGACACTCTCTCATCTGATGCCCTTCAGTACTATAATACAAAAAAACTCCCAACCTTCTCCTGCAAACTTCCCAGATATGGCCGGGCTTCTTGCAAAAGTGGAAGAAAGATTCCTGTAGTTGTCTTTGTTATTGTGGTGCCTGGTGAAAGGGTGCCCTAGCTGGAGTCTGGTGCTGCTGTGGCTGCTGGAAAGGCTTGGACTAGAAATAATGATGTTTTGCAGATACTGCACTGCTGTTGACCCCTAAAAAAGAATCATGGTCTCTCTTGGGCTTCAAACCCATCTTCCGCTCAACCTTGCGTGCCTCCGCAAGTATCTCCGAGTATGTCTCATTAAAAGACGAAATAAGGATCTTCACTTCTCAGTTTAGACCCTCACAGAAACGACTAGCCTGAACCTCCGTCTCTCTCACCAAATACTCTACAAATTGGCTCAGCCTGTCGAACACCGCAACGTACTCCTCCATAGACATGCTTCCCTGAATGAGGCTCTCAAACTGCCTTCCCAAGTCTAGCCTGTCTGCCCGATCGAGGAACTTCTTCTTGAAGAGGTCCTTAAAAACCTCCCAAGACTGTCCTGCACCAACAAGAATTGGCTCATTCCTGAACCAAGTGTGGGCAACGTCGAACAGTTGAAGTCCTACCGTCTCAACCTTCAGATCCTCAAAAAGACGGGATACCCTCATAAGACGCTCAATGTTCTTGAGCCAATAATCAGCATAGACGATGCCCTCCGTCCCCTTGAAGACCCTAGGCTCCAGCTTCTTGAAGTCCTAAATGTTGCCTACCGAAGCTGAGCAACCTGAGGAGCAATCTATTGCTGGACCGAAACTCCTCTCTCTACTACGACACGAGCAAGCTGATGAGCACTTTCGATGCCTTACCATAAAATATTGATCTGCCTCTGATGTGCCTCAGACTGAGCCCTCTGTGCCTCTAGCATCTTACGAAATAGTGTAAACATCTGTGTCGCCTCTGCTGACACGGAAGGTGGATGTGGAAGCCCCTCAGATAGAGTTGGTACAGTCCTCTGACTAGGTGGTGGACCTCCGAAAGCAGCTAACACTACAATCACCGGAGAAGTGACTAGTGCAGGCCCTCGGGATATCGCAGACCTCTCAGAAGCTGCTCTCCCCTACTGCGATCTAGTCTTAGGCGACAACCTGAGACAAAGCGAAAGAAAGAATCAATATGGCACATGATGTAAGACACTCAAGAAAAGGGCAGTTTAAAGATCATATGTCAATATTAAAGGAGAATAGTTAAATAAATCAAAAGAATTTTTCTTAGATGTGATTGAGTATTCCCAGCCTATAGCCTATATCCTATATCCTGACACAGGCTCATAATAGCACTCAATTCAGAGCACCATTACGAATCGTACTAATTGCGACCTCGAAGAAGAACTGCAAGGGCCATTACTAAAAATGTGTCACGACCCACACCTGATGTAGGGATGCAAGTCGAGAACAACGCCCAGCCTACGCTGCAGAATCGGTGGTATAACATTGTCTAGGTAATCTATCTAGCAATATAATGAACCACCAACAATAATAAGATACTCAATCACAGATCTAAAATAAAACGAGCACGAATATGATAAAGAATATAATAGTCACCTATAACTCATGAGTCTAAAATAATAACATCAATGAGTCAGAAAGAATTCTAACAAATAAGTTGGAGACAAATCAAGTACAAAAGAATACTAAGAAGCTACAAGTCCCGGGTCGTCTACCTCAGTCGGGATAAGTCCCTCCTGAGCCAGGGTCTCTGACTAATCCCACAATATCCTGAGGTCTATAATGTGTAGGGTACCACTCCTCAGTGTCATTTGGGAAAAATATATCCAGTCAGGAAAGGAGCAGAGTACATCTCTAACAACAGTTCTAATCAATGATAAAGACTATACAACTATAAATAGATATGAATATACAAGATGCACAATAGATACAATGAGAGATATACAATAAAAAAATACTGGAATAAATACAATAATGAGCAATATGACAATAAACAAGAATACTAATGACTAAGTGTGTGAGAACTAGCTTTAACATGTGATTGGCTTGGGAACATAATACAAGATTTATGGCCTGGCTAATCATACGTACGGTGCATGATTAACACTATACAGGAACAAGATACAAGATGTGTATGATCACATATCTATACTAAAATACTCTCCACCCTCGACGGGTATAGTAGATCCAACCATGGTACGCTATGGCACGAGATTCTCCAAGAAGATAGCTAGTCTTTCCGAGAATCAGTGTCTGTACATGTACAAGATAATCAATAAAATAAGGCTTGCATAAGATACACCATATACCAAGGAATAATATCTTATGACGGGATCCGGATATACCAATCCGTGTAACCATCGTATCAAGAGAATAAGGATATACAATGAACATAGAGGATATCATAAATAAGAAACTATCAGAGAATGTACTCGCCTGAAGTCCGGTGAATAGTCTTACAGTTGTCTGATATGGTGCCTCAAAGACCTATATATGGAATACAACATCAATGCAAGATTTTAAAATAAAAATAAGTTAAACTAGTCAACAACTAGGTCAACAAGCCATTTCTAAGTCAAAAAGTCAAACTAGGTCAACTCTAAGTCAAACCAGTCAACTATGTCAAACTATGTTGAACTACCTATTTCTAGGTTGCATGAGTCTATCTCAAAGATGTTGGATTCATACACTAAGAATCTGGGTCATACAATCTCAGGATACGCAAACAAAAGAGATATGAAATATCACACATACATATATCAAACAATATTAAATATATAAAATCTTAATTAGCCCCTCCGGTTCATGGAATTAATCAAACATATAAACATTAAATGGATACTTGGTTTTGAACCAACTTGGTATCGCCACACTAAACCTCCATCTTGATACCAAAACCTGATACCTTGGTTATCCTAAAATACGTTGATACTTACCTTGGTATCTCAAGGTAATATCCAAAACCTTATTTATACTAACTACCTATTAATAACTATATGCTAACAACTAACTATTACAAATATAGTATACTAAAATATAAATACCAATTAGTAATATATATATATATATACTAATACTATATATATATATATATATATATATATATATATATATATATATATATACTCTATACCGCAAAATTGTCATCAAAACCCTTGTTGTCGTTGCTAAAGGCCACTACTGCTGTTGCTATTACTGCTGCTGCTGTTGCGGCACTGTTGTTGTCGCTAATGCTGCCGTTGTTGATGTTGCGACTACTGCTACTGTTGCTAATGTGCTGCTATCGCTGAAATCTGCAGCTGTCGCCAATGCTGCTGCTGCTGTAGTTAAAGTTACTCTTGCTAAAACTCTAGTGTTGTCGCTAAAACTTTGCTGTCCTCTCTCTCTCTTATATATATATCATATAAATATATATATATATATATATATATATATATATATATATACACTTATATTTATAACTACAACTTATATAAATATGTATACACTCCTCTATATACATATATACGTATCCCCATTAATACCTATAGCATAGTATACACATTTAGTAACATATATATATATATATATATATATAATCATGCAACTATATATATACAAATCATACAAATATATGGATAACATATATATACACATCACTTTATATATATACACTACTATTATATATATACTACTATAATTAATAGCTATTACATAAGTAAGAGAATAACTACACATATATATACACATATAAATAATAGATACATGACACACTAACATATAAATATACATATACATAGCAATATATATACATGCACATATAATTACATATCACAATGACTAAGAATAATGGGAATGTAGATCTACAAATAAATTGCACAACATATTGAGCATATCACACCCGTATCCCACTAGATCTAGGATACGCTTGTGACACGAGTCCACCACTCATCCAAACGTACCTCAAAGGACACGAGCAAGTCTAAAATATCAATTATGAATAATAAGAAGAGTCAAACACAAATCTATGTGTCCGTGTCAAAATGTGACATACACAAAGTCCCGTATCGGAGGAAAAACCCCCAAATCAACATGTATCACCAAATTATTGGGATACGACCTATACGTACCCAATTGTAGACCTGACACTAGCCCCAAACACACATGCATATGCCAAATTAATCTATAGGACCAATTGACACATATAACAATTGTCAATCTTGGAATTTCCTAAAATTGACACAAAAAATACCATAACTTTCTCAATATGCCTCCTATGAACACGAAACCAAATTCTATGGGTAGCCTATGCATATGGGTTAATTTCTCATGGTTAATTATCATATTTAGAACCTAAATTAAGGGAAAAACTGAATTATATCTATTGGGAGATGGATTCCCAATGTAACCTCCAATTATTATGGAATTGGCCTCCAACTTGTAGATCCTTGCTCTTCTTTGTAGATCCTTGCTTTTTCCTTCTAGATCCTTGCTCCACTAGCCTCCAATGGTGATTTGGAAAGTAATTGGGATAAAATTTTTATAGAAAAATGATGTGGAATGAAGGAATTTGGTTGAGAAAAATTCTAGATCTAGTTTTCAAATGAAAAGAGGAGAGAGAAACGTTCTCCCCCTATTTTAAATAGGCTGGCCCCCTCTACCCCTTCCTCAAGCCACTATGTAATGTCTATTATACACCTTGGGGTCTCTCATGAAGAAATAATTAAGGAGAAAATCTTCTAGTCTAATGGTTTAATTAAATTAATCATCCTCCTAAACAATGGGCTTTCTAATTGGGCTCAATTCTAACAATTAATAAATGTTGGTCCATTAGTCTAACTAAACTAGTTAGGTCCACTAACACAAGTCCAAAACAAATAACTAACATCTAACAATAATTAAATAATATAATAAATAATTATTTAACATGCACAATATTTAATTAATTATGAAAAGACTAAAATACCCTTTCCTAGAAAATGTGATAGTGACAAAGTGCAAGCTGGTCGAGGACACAGCAAAAAAAATGGGCTTGAAGACATTATGATATTGTGTCTTTGTATTTCTACCATAAAGCTTTATGCTATTAGTTCAAAGAGAAATATACTATGTATCCAGCTTTTGGTTCAAAGAAGGATCATTGACTGAAAGAATATCAGGAACATTGGATAGTCTTTTGAGACATTGAGGAGATACAAACCCAAAACCACTATTGTCTACTATTTGTTCTTTATACGAACAAGTCCTGTAGGAGGATAACATTGGGCCTTAATGAGTTCTCGAGCATTTTGAATGTCCGGTGTGCTTTACAGGAAGCACGGGTGGTTCAGCACTACAAAGGGGTTGGTGCCCCCTATGCTACAGTGGCGTGACACCATACTGAGGTAAGATCCTCGGCCTTTGGCAACGTTATAGCGATAGTAGCATCGCATATTGTAAGGTAGCCTAATGCCGAATAGTGGAGAGTGGTTGTACAATACTACAAAGAGGCTAGTGACCTCATGCTATAGTGGAGTGATACCACCAAGAGATTAAGGACCTCGGCATTGGGCTATGCCATAGTGGCATAACATCGTAAGGAAGCACAAGGCTTTATGCTAAAAATTTTGAACTCTCTGAAAGAACTCACCTAAGTATATAGAAAGAGTTGTAGGCCATCTCTTGAGGGTAAAATTATAGACACCCAAGATACATACAATGAGACTAGGCCAGCACAAGGCCTTTAACATGCGACCAGAGACACATGTGATTTCATTGTGTGAGTGGAAATAATAGCAGTTATTATATAGAATTCAAGGCTTTGTCGATTCTTGTATCATACTTTTGTTTGACCGATACAAGAAAATTCAAGTTTTCAGTGACATCATCCTAATGCATGATGGGCAATCACAGTGGGGAACGCTCAGCCCATATATATTGAGATATGTGGGGGATTATTAGGATTTTTTCACAATACTAGTAAAGATACTCCCATATTAGCTACAACTCCAAGTGGGTATCTCAATATAAAGCTTCGCTTGTTATTAAGTTATGCACATGGGTTATGATGGGGCACATGTGGGTGCCATGTAGGGTATTTTTTGAGGAGGATTAAGGTTAAAATCCTCAAGAAAGCAATTATGCTTTTTGTCACTCTCTTGGGAAAATTCTCTTAGAAGCTAAGTCCTAAAGGGCTAAGAACTCGGACTCAGGCTCAAGGGCACAAAGTGGCACTTTGATGGCACACTTTGCACTTACTATGTCAACATCATTACATGATGCTTGTGTATATTTATTGCACACATGTGCTCGTTTGTGCGCGAGTTTTTGCATGATTTATTTGTGCGCAGATTTTGTACACAATTCTGAGTACGGTTTTGAGCGAGTTTCTGTGTACATTTTTGCACACATAACTGAGCGAGTAATATGTGCATATATTATGGTACGATTGGACAGAACGTGTAATTTTTTTACAAATTAAAAAATTCTGTTAATTATAGATCTGGACGTTTATGGTATATTAATTCAAATTTAAATTAGTCCAAATCTTTTGCAATTCTGATTTAATTCGTCATTATCCTACCATAATTGGCGGTGACTGGTTTTAGGGTTAGGATTTTTACTATTCTCTTCGTGCCTCCTTTTGTAGACAAACAAAAATTATGAGACAAAAGAAAAAATTTGATGTGGCTGCTACCTACGTCGAAAGAATCCGTTCAAGTCGTTAAAGAGGTGACTGCGAGTGTTCCAGAAGTTCTAACATGAACTTGCTAGTTCCTGGAGCAGATTGTCGAATGAGGGCGAATCTTGCTTTGAGCACTAGGGATTTTTGTCACCCCAGTAAGAGTTTCAACTCTGTCTTCTTCTTCTTCTTCTTCTTCTTTCTATAATCGTTCTATCTCAATTACAACTATATTTCCAAGGAAGAACTATAATTCTTTTTTGACTACATTCTTATTGGCTGATTAGAGAAAGTTTGTATTTAATTACGTAAGACCAATAATGGATATAATCGTTTGTTTGATGCTATTTTTTCGTCTTTGTAAATCTCGGCAATAACAAAAACTGGCATATTATGGCTAGAGAACTACATAAGGAAGGTTCGATCTATGGAAGAAGATCAATTTAATTGTAAGGTGGTCGTCGCGGTTATTAATAATCAAGAAAATTATAGCTCTTGGAGAAGTGGACTGCTAAGATGGTGGAGGTGGGTGGTAAATCAAACATGCTTTCTGCTCGGAAGCTAAGAAGAATTGCGTGGCTATGGCACTAGCTTGAGAGGAGCAAGCTAATGTTGATATGTGGTATTGATAAGGGCAGTGGTGTTTGAGGGGTAGGTTATGATTGTAATTTCTCTCTAAAAAAATTGTAACCTTAGTTGGTACTTCCCCTCTTCTAAGTTTTAATAAAAAACTACGTCTCCTCGTTTCCATTACAAAAAAATGTTTTAACTTTATTGCTTTTTAAAAAAGAATAAAAAGAATTTTACTAAAATTCCAAGTATAAAAATTTAGGAAATTATGACGAGGGAGATCAAGTTATGTAGCTAACTCCTTTACTCCATTGATGATCGATTGATGATAGAAATTGCTAACTCTCAACTCACTAACAAGAAGAACAATAAATAGGCTCAAATGTATTCTACTTTTTATCGTTTGGTAAGCACATGTCCCTGCTATTTATAGCTATTTGCACTGTAACGGCCATGCACGCATAAAATCTAAAATATCACTATTTCCAGGCTTTGGTGCATCAAAATCATGCTTGGCTCATCCAAATTCTATAATAACTACTCCACACAATACGGACTGAACGTGCACACATATAATGGTTAGCTTGACATATGTTATATGCTTAGGATCGTATATCGATCATGGATGAAGTCACATAGATACGTATGCACTTTTGGAGCAGAAATATATACACGTTAAAAGCAAATTATCTATTCAATTATGGTCGCTTCCAGCTCCCATAAAGAAAGAGAATACGCATAACAAAACTATACCGTATGTTTCCCTGTCTCATAGACACAGTTATATTTTATAGCATGACTCTTCTGTCGCATAGTGCCACATAGCAGCATTCTACAGTAATTGACAAACTTAATTATTATGCTGGCATCCATTATGGTTTCGTGTAACCAATGTCTACACGTCTTTTGGAGGGGCATAGGATTTAATGTGTTGATGTAAGCGATGACATATGTTGAGACTTCTGCCGCAAGACTTAAGTCTACTTTCCTTGTCGCATGCTTCTAGGACTGCTACCGATGTCGCATTGGCTTATGTAAATGTTGCATGGACTCTATTTCACATATAGCTGTCCTTTTTGTCGCATAAAATTTTTACTGCTTCCTGTCGAATAGGTTTGCAACGTATTGCCTTATTTTCAGGATATGGATTTGTGTGTTGTTTGGATGTAGCGTGCATCAACATAAGAAACTTTTTGTATGGGTCAATTTTTTCCATGCTTCTACAAGATCCCTTCAAAGCTTTTGAAACTTGAATAAGTTTAAAATACTTTAAAAGAAGAATGGAATAAAAAGTATTCTCGTTGCATAGCATCATTGGTCGCATAGTCCATTACTACAAAGTTGTCGTCGCATGGATTATGAGCGCATAGTGTGGCTGACAGGATGTCAAATCCATTTCAAATTTTGAACTGACAAAATTATTTTAAAATCCCGAAGCGCCGCCAACACATGGTCGCAGGATTCGAGGCATCCTTTGATCCTTGACTACTGTATATCACACAAATCAAGGTGCCGTATCTGTAGATGATTTGCCATATAATATCAGCCGCTGATGGCTCATAAGCTTGTTCTATAAATAGGGCAGTGTCATAAAAGAGAAAGCTTTCCTAGCTTTCTTGCTACCCAAAATTTACAAACTCTTGAGCCCTTTTTTCTTAAATTTCTTCTTTCTTTTATTCTTTGAGAATGTCTCTAAAATATTCATCCTCTGCGATGGCCAAAGGAAAGGGGAAGGAGGTCGAACCCACTGTCGACACCCCTCATGAGTTGATGCATCTACCAATGTGCATGGTCGTTGCTGAAAAGCTTCGTCATGAAGATGCACTGATGCTAAAAAAATTCCATCATGCGTGTGGATTTAGTCATCGCAGGATAATCATTATGAACATGCACCGAAAATTTATGCGCGACTGCTTCCCGCATGGATATGGTTGTCTTTCTAAGACACAACATCGTGAATATGCACTGCGGTCAACATGCACATCTGTCAAGAACACCTACTCGTGCGTATGGCATATCGTGGACATGAGCAGCTTATTTTCAAATAAATTCCAGTATAGCTAAGTGATGCACATGACTGCCTTCGCGCCTGACTGACTGCGCGCATACACTTTATGCACATAGGATTTGTGTTATCTTTTCAAAAAATAGATCAACTTTATACATTTTTAAAACTTGCCCTCTTTGCTTTGTGTAGTATCAATGGTGGTGGCCCCGTTAGGTGAAGTACTCTTTGGGTCTTCTCGGAATGATAAGTATAGATTTTGCTGAAGATGTGGTTAACCCAGTTAAGACCCATATTAGCAAGAACCAACCTAATAGAAGGATGCATATTAGTGCTGAGCAGGACGAGATTTTTCGACAACAAATGATGAAAGCTGGAAAGATCCCCGCTGGTGGCAAAATGAGCCAATACTTCAAGAAGCCATTGTTCTTGTTTGGGACAAGTTGGCTACGATTGACGGTAAAGTTATAAAAATAAGTAAAATTGGTACTTCAAGGCCAACAACATCGTAATATATCTGCCCAAGACTGAACATTAACTTTCGCTATCATTGTTTACCCTCCTTGCTTTTAAGAGAAAGATGGACTGGCACTAAACTATAAGCCAGATGGGGGTTTTGGCAAGATGGATTTATTGCAAATCCATCACCTACAAAAAAGATGTTTTTGGGTATGCGAGAGATGGGCTTTCTTATTCCCTTTGAGTATTACAACCAGGTAACATGCTTAGCGATGTAGGACCTGACCTCTTAGCCTTCGGGGTAGACATGCTTGCGAATCAACTTATTGAGAACAAGATCCTGTATCCTCCTGGCGCCCTTCGCACGACTGGTTGGGCTCATAGTTCCCATTCCTGGTATAACTTGACTTTATGGATGATCGCAAGATTCGAGGTAGTCTTTAAAGAAATCTGACTATACTATGCTTTAAGAGATAACCAATATGGCCTAGAGGTGAACCGACCTATGTACATTGCTCTGATTAAGATGTACAATTGTTATTGTCACTGCCACGTTCCAAAAATAGGGATATTTTTGACTTTTTATATATAATTGATATAGCGTGTATTTAATTTAAATAATTGCATGAGATGTGTATTTATAAATATACATTATATATTGTGTTCTTAATATTGAGCTAGTAGACTTGACCTAGAAGCCCACTAGATGAACACCTGACCGAAATATAGGGTTATGAATTTAATTTGTATTATTTAGGATTTAATTATTGAGATTGTAATTAATTACCGTAATTTTATTTAATTGTTGTGCCTTGCCGTTGCTACGATAATTGGAGCACTACCCTAGCTTTTGTCTTCCAACAAGTTTCATAACCTTATCCTAGACGTGCCCGCCTTCCATTCTGACCTTTTTGTAACTTGTAATTATGCCCTCTTGTGCTTCGTTTTAGCCGCACAATATTCGTCGCGGACGTTTATTTAATTTCTAAATAAAACCCAACTTTGTATCGTTTTGCGTTCCAATCAAAATTGGAGACACAATCTCGACAATTTTCGTGCAACCCAAATTAGGATAATATTCAGTTCTGAGTCTTCTTCACTAATCATATTTGTGGCCCAACCTAATTTTAGACCCATGTATTTCTAATTAATTTAAGAACATCACTTGCATTTGTTTCTATTTAAATTGGAGATACCAACTTTGACTAATCCTATTTTAACCCAATTTAATCCAAGTGCCCTATTAATTAAGCCCATACCAAACAACAATACCCCCTCACCCTATAAAACACCAAACACCAAATTGCCCACCGATTTTTTATCATTTCATGTGTCTGTGCAAATACCCAAATTTAAGGGGGCTCATTTGCAAATATTGCATTAGGTGTCAACACCCCATTGGTTCAAACCAATGGAGAAGCCCTAATATTGACTAGACAACCCAACCCTCACCCTTGCATGAGTAATTTCTCATGTCAAATCCTGACCACCCATTCAAAATGGTAGCTTCATCACCACTCATTCCCACTCACTACCTCCTATTTAATGTCTCCTCAAGGCACTCTTCCCAACATGCCCTAATCCCCAAACCTAGGAAAGCCCCCATCTCCTCCCTCCTCACTCAACCGTAGCTTCCCTCCTCCTTTTCATTTTTTCCTTTCTTCTTCTTCTTTCTTCTTTTCTCCTCCTTTTAAATTAGAAAAAAAAGAGAGGGAAAATAAACCATCTCCATTACTACCACTGTTCACCCATACTCCGGCCCACCTTCGGTCACGACTCCGACGAGCTCGCCACCTCCCTACACCCGGCGAGCCGTTCCCCTGAACCACCCACGCCTGAGCAGACCCCACGACCTCTTTCTGCACTCCGTCTCCTCCCCATATCGAGCTCCACCGCCTGAAGCTCTCCCCTTCAATCGAGCCCCCTCGCTGCACCACCCGTTCACCCCCACTCCGTTCACCGCCAGCCACCGTTAACATTAACTCCAGCCGGCCACCCATCCGACTCGCCACCACTGCACCGATCCCGCTCCACCGAGCACCACTGCAACCACCCCGAGTTCCTTCTCCGACCACTCTCTCCTTCCTCCTCCCTGCATCCACCGGCACCACCACCATCATAGTTTCTTCTCCGACCACTCTCTCCTTCCTCCTCCCTGCAACCCCCGGCACCACCACCACCTTCAGAGCTATCACCACCACCACCATCAGAACTATCACCACCACCACCACCCAAACTCCGATCCACCACCACTTCACCAGTGCCACCCCGAGTCCCCTACTCCGGCCATCAACTCCGGCATTCCTACCATTTCCAGTCGACAGCAGCCACCCCGAGCAGCCTCGACCCAACCCCCTCCTCGCCGTCGTTGTGCACGCACTCAGGTTCGATCCTCCCCTCGCGTACACGTACGCGTGTATGTGTGTATGTGGGTATGTATATAGTATATTCTCTATTAGTGTATGTATGTTTCGTGTATATATATATATATATATATATATATATATATATATATATATATATATATATATATATATATCGTGTATTTCTCTATTTATATATGTATTCAATATATATATATATTAATATATTCGTATATATATGATATATGTTAATAATGTTTTATTGGTATATATATACCTATATATAGTATAAGTATTAATTTGGTATATATATACATATATATATATATTTATATATATATATATATATATATATATATATATATATATGGTATATGTTTAGTAAAATTTATTTTGGTATATATATATATATATATATGTAGCATAATATATATTTGTATTGGTATATATATGTACATATATACGTATATGGTATATGTATTAAATTGGTATATATATATATATATATATATATATATATATATATATATATATATATATATATATATATACATATATATATATATATATATATTCAGTATATATATATTCCTTGTATACGCATAATTATTGGTTATATATATATAAAATATGGTATGTATATTTTTAAACACATATATATATATTATATAATTCTATTAGTGTATATACTTTTTTTTTTGAAAGTTAATGGCACAATGAGATATATGGATAGAGAGTACTTACATAAGTCAAGCACAAAAATAAATACATAACAAGTCTAGAGTCTAGATGTCCACCAAAAGTCTTAACAATAATACATCTCAAATCTCAGTTCTAAAATAATAATACATAAACAAGACAGTCTAAATGTCTGTAGGTGGTATCTCCTCTAAGATGGATAATTCCTCTGGAATTTCTGGTATAAAATCTCCCTCTGCTTCTGGGCCGTAGTGGGTAGGACAGAAGTCCTCCAAGTCCTCTTGTTGAGTCAGGTCCCAGCAAACTCTATCAGGGGTGTTATTGAGAAATACCTCTTTTAGTTTGTCTCTGGCCTCCAAAGGAAGAAGCGCCCGAACATCATGCCTGTTGCCCTCACTATCCACGAGTATCGGGGAAGCCAACACTTGCCGGACGGCTGGATTGAACTGGAAAGAAGGGGGTTTGGGGATGTAGCTGCCACTCCAATCCGAGTCCCAGTTGGTGATATCGCCTCTTCCAAGCAACCAGAAGGTGTGGCTGGAAACAACAGGGAAGGTCTTCATCATGGCCTTCCATAGGGGGAGGCAAATCTCGGAGAGGAGTAGCTCCCAGCTCTAGGGTCGCCATATTTCTGCAGCATGAACTGTGCCCAGATAGAATGGCCACTGATCAAGGACCAGCACCTCTTCGCATGAAAGGAATCCATGATCTGACCCAGGGGTCTGATACCAAGCCCTCCCTACTCGAAGGGTCTGTAAACCTTGTGCCAAGCCACCCACTTTCTACGATGAAGTTCGTGGGAGTTCCAAAGGAAATCAGCCATGATCCGGTCTAGAGCGCGGATATGTTTGCTTGGAACTCTAATGACGGAGAGGGCATGAACCGGTAGAGAGGTAAGTACACTTTTGATCAGGGTGATCTTGCCATCGAAAGAGAGCAACCTTCCTCTCCAACCTGTAATCTTCTGCCTGAATCTGTTCTCCAGCTCCTTAAAGTATTCTGGTTTTGCCCGACCCCTGAACAGTGGCACTCTGAGGTAGTTGATAGGGAGCCTCTCCCTAGAGAAGCCGGTCCTGTGGCCTATGAAGAGGGCCTGCTCCTGCATGTGGTGTTTGTGTGAAACAATGAAAGCAGATTTGGAGTTGTTTATCACCTGCCCGAAAGTGGCCACAAAGTCTTCAAGAGTATTCATCAGGTGGTCCAGACTCCCCATGCCCCCGCTGGTAAAAATCAGGCTGTCATCAGCATAGAGGAGGTGGGATAGGGGTAGATTATTCCTCCTTCCTTTGTAGGGCTTGATCAGGCCGAGGTTGCATTTGTAAGTGATTCTCTTACTCAACGCATCCTGAGCAATGATGAACAAGGAAGGAGAGATCGGGTCTCCCTGGCGCAGGCCTCTGAAGGACCTGAAAAAATATCCTGTTTTTCGATTGATTGTTATCGAGTACCAATAATTTGAGATACCTCTGTAGATGAGGTCGATCCACTGCGTACTCAAGCCAAATTTACGAAGCACCGCCATAAGGAAGCACCAATTGACCCTGTAGTAAGCTTTGGACATATCCAGTTTAAACGCCACATTGCCTCCATCAGATTTTAAATCAATGTCATCGATCAATTCATGAGCAATACTGATATTCTCATGGATACTCATGCCCTTCACGAAACCAGACTGCTCCTGGGAGATGATCGTAGGGAGCACCACTGAGAGACGGTCGGAGAGGAGCTTGGAGATGATCTTGTGAGAAAAATTGCAGAGGCTGATTGGTCTGAAATTAGAGCAGCTCCTGGGCATGTTAGTTTTCGGAATGAGGACCATGTTCATGGATGAAATACTTTGGAGGATTTGCATTCCCTTGAAGAAGTTGATGATAGCAGCCATTAAATCCTCCCTTATGATACTCCAACAGTTCGAGTAGAAGAAACCCGTGAAACCGTCAGGACCTGGAGCATTCTTGGGGTTGAGGGAATTGATAACTTTCAGCACTTCACTAATAGTGGGTAGCCTACAAAGAGCTTTATTCTGTGACTCAGAGATGATGTTAGGGATGCAATCAATGAATTCTTCAGGATTAGTGACTGGGGATTGCTGAAAAATTCAGAAAAATAAGTCATTGTTGTATTGAGGACATCATCATCCCCCAGTACCTTCACATTAGGATCATACAGCTTCGTTTTATGAGTAGTAGACCTCTCTTTGATAATAGCATGGTAGAAGGATGAGTTACGATCTCCTTCTTTGATCCAATTGATCCTGGCTTGATCTTGCAAGAGGAGTTCCTCGTGCCCCAAAACCACACTGAGCTGGTGTTTGGTATCTTCTAAATCTGTACAGACCTGGGTACTCCACTGAACTTGGAGGGACTCTTCGAGGGTTGCAATGGACAGAAGCAGGTCTCTTTTCCTGATACGTAGATCCCCAAACATTTCCCAATTCCAACTGCGAAGAGCATGTCTCATCCTCTTGAGCTTGCTGTGAAACACAAAGAGGGGTTGGCCCTGAGTGTCTTCATTCCAACAAAAGAAGACAAAGGGCAGGAAGGATTCGTGGGTATACCACATCCTTTGGAATCTAAAGTGGGAAGAGGGAGTCGAGGGGGGGATTGTGGAGATGAGGAGGGAGAGTGGTCTGAGTGGAGTCGAGGCAGGTGGGTGACCTCAATGGCCGGGATACTCAGAAGGAAGTTTGTGTCAAAAAGAGCGCGGTCCAACCTCTGCCAAGTATTCGGGTGCTGAAGCAGGCCATTGCACCAAGTGAAATCATTGCCTTTATATCCTGCATCGATGAGTCTCAAGCCGCTGATAAAGCTATTAAAGTCATTAACAACAGACTGGTTGACTCGACAAGGGCCCAATTTTTCTGAGCAGAAGGAAACCACATTGAAGTCCCCTACTAGGATCCATGGCCAGGAGTTGGAGGAGGAGAAGTGGGTCAGGGCTTCCCAGAGAGCCCGACGTTTGACGATGTTGTAGTTAGCATAGACCACAGTCAAGTGTACTTGATGGAGGGGGGGTTATTTTGAATCAGACAGTGGATAAACTGGTTGTGGGTTTCAACGATAGAGAGGTCCACTTTGTTATTCCATATGATCCAAATGAACTTGTTTCTATCATTACCATGAAAAGAGTAATTCATGTGAAGTTCCTGGGCCAGCTCAGTGATGTTAACACCTGGGATTTTTGGTTCTAGAATATAGATAATCGAGGGGGAGAATTGGCGATTAAGAGATTTCAGATACACCCGAGTAGGGGGGTCTCTGATTCCTCTTGCGTTCCAAATCAAGGTTTTGTGCATCTATTTGGAGGGGGGTTTGTGGTGGGGGTTTGGCTTTGATTGGCCTGGATTTGGTAAGGGGAGGGGATTTAGTTGGAGGAGGGGATGAGGTAGAGGAGAGGTTTTTATTTTTGTGGGAGGTGTGAGTAGTATAAGATTTCGTATCCACAGGTTTGAGTTTACCTATGGCTTTGGAGGAGAAAATCTTGAGATCAAGCTGGGGCTTAGAACCAACTGGTCGTTTACCCAAGCTTCTAGTTTTTACTCTATGCACTTCAGTAGCCAGCTTCTCAAATATAAGAACCAGGGTGTTCTCCTCCTCTGTGGTCCTGGAAGCAGAACCTGGAGCTAACATCCCTAGAGCGTATCCCTCTGGATGTTGGGGAGTACCTTGAACTGTATCCTGATTATAGCCTGCAGAAAGAGGATTAGTCCTGGAAGCTGAGTAGGTGGGGTTGAGGGTGTGATTTGGAAAGATGGAGGTGGGGGAGGGGGCTTCAGGTATCAGATCCTCAGAAACATGGACTGGAGAAACTGGGGATGAGTAAGAAGGTGGAGGATATTTAATACTGGTATCCTGAATACCCGAGTTACAAGTAACCTGTGTATCAGATACTCGAGTATCAGGAGTATCAGTGTTAGCAGTATCCTGAAACTGGATATGGGGGTGGGGGGATCTACCCGAGTAGACTGTGCGGACTGGTTTGAATTGTGGAACAGAGAAGAGGTTTGCTTGGGATGTTGTGTGATACAGGTAACCTGAACTTCAGAAACAGGTAGGTTCTCTGAAACATGTATTGTCTGTTTACCTGTAGCATAGGTAGCTTGGTGCTGTGCCACGGGCAGGGATGATTTAGGAGGGGGATTAGATGTGTGGGATGGGGGATGTTCAGGTAGGGTTCAGGGGTTCCTCACAGTATTAGTTGGGAGGTCAGGAAGGGTCTGATGGGCTCGGGTAATCAGATTACCTTGAACCCGGGTAAGTGAAGTATCAGAAACCTTGGCTAGGTTATGAAGAGGTTTATTGTGTGGCTTGGTGGGAAGTAGAGGAGGAGGATGGGCATGAAAGGAGGGTGTAGATGTGTGGGATGGCCAGGGGTGTGGATGGATGAGGGGGGAACCTTGGTATGAGTCACTTGAGGGCCTGATACTCGGATACCTTGAGTATCAGGAGTATTAGAACCAAGGGACTTTCTGTGAGGTTTGGTGGTTAAGTAATGGAAGCCATGTGATGATGAAGAAGGGTTGGGGGCAGGGTTAATCTCTGTGATGATAGAGGGGGTAAAATCTGAAGCCTTGGTACCTAGTTGTTTAGGTACACCAACCAACTGGGACTCTGATACCCTGGTATCTTAGTTTCCTGATACTCCATTCTCCTGCCTGCCTGGGTATTGGGTATTAGTCAACAAGTTGAGGGACAGTGAGGTTTTTTGGTGAGGAAAAGGGGGTAGGGCAGGGGGAGTTGGATAGGGGTTGTGAGGGTGGTAACAGTAGGGAAATGTGGACCACGGTTTGCCTGTGCTTCAGCAAAACATGTATCAGAGATATCCAGTGATTTGTTTTCCTGTTGAAAAGTATCAGTATGGTCTTGTGGAGGGATAGGCTGTTGGGGGATCTGGGAGTTGTTAGTATTGGAAGGGTTTGTAGAGGTGCGGGTTTCCATACTTTGTTTTCCTCTTGATTGAACTCCCCTTGATTTGGAACTCTCTACACTATTCTCAAATCTAGTGTGTGAGTTAGGTTGCATGAAGGTATTAAGCTTGGTTACTTCCTGTGCTGTACCAGCACCAGTTCCTTCTTTTGAGGGAGCTTTTATTTTTAGCACAGGATGTTTCCTAAAGCAGGTTTTCTCATCATGGCCCAGGATTCTGCAGAAAAGGCAGTAGAGAATATTTGATTCATAGAAGATGGATTATTGGTATTCTTCTTTTTCTCCGTTTATGATACGAAGAGAGGATGGAGGGGGTAAAGATAGGTCCATCTCCATGCATACCCGTGCCACATTGGCTCTAGTGAAACTGCGGGTCTCTTCTACCATGAACATTAAAGTCCTAAAGGAGTTCACCATACGTTTAATAGCCGAGGGGACAAATGTAATAAGGTTGGAGTTGGGGAAACGAACCCATACCACTGCTATAGGTGACTCCTCCCTGGTACTAAATTCTAGAGTCCATCTAAGTACTTTGAACATGAAGGAGTAGATTCTTCGGTTGTCTTTAGACTAGACTTTGATGTGATCCACTTGGTTGGAGAGATGTAGTATAAGATGTCTCGGGTCAAGAGGAACCAGGGAGTAGGACTTGGAAAGTCCCCAGCCATCAACAATCTCCCTGACCCTAGCAAGCTTGGGGCACCCATTGGAGAACTTGAGAACGAGTGTGTAGTTGAACTGGGCTGTGATAGCAACCATCTCAGCCTGAGAGAAGGAGACTGTAATCTCATCCCTGTCTTCTGGAATTGCTGTGATGGTGTCCTCGAGGGGGACATCTTGGATGAAGAGGGGGGCGGATGGAGGGCTGTAGAATAGCTCAGTTTCTGGGGGGGGAGGGAGTGCAGGTGTGTTATGAGGTTGTGGGTTACTGGAGGGATTAAGGGACGGGTTAAGGTATTGATGGTTAATGAGGGGATCAGCTGAGTTGACTTCCTGGTTCTCCAGGGAGGCAGTAGAATGTAGGGAGGTCTTTCCCCAGATAGAATTTCAGGGGGAGGGGGGTTAAGGACCGTTGGAGAAAGAGTTTATAGAGGTAGGGGACTGATGGGGCCAGAATGTTCAAAGTTTGTATCTGACTGAAGTTGACTGCCTTGAGCCTTGCTCCCTGCAGTTTGAGGTACACTAGAAGAGACAGGGGGTGGGGGACCAGTGGGTAAAACTGGTTCATTGCTGCTAGGGACCTCTGGGTTGGCCAGGTGACTGGAGGACCGGGGGTCCAAGGGTGGAGAAGATTGTCCAGCGAACTTGGGATCCATTGGAGGAGGAGGCTGCTGACCTTCCAGGGAGGAGGGTGGTAGAGGAACGGACTGGGATGACTGGGTGGTTGGAACGAGCAGGGAATCAGGGGAGGAGCTGGAGATCATGGAGGGGTAAGAGGTGGGAATGGAAGTCGAGCACAGGGGAGAATGGAAGGCCAGGAGCTGGTGTGTGGAGGTTGCTGGGAGGAGCTCCCTCGAGTCCGGGTGATCCAGTATCTCTGTTCTGGAGGGAAATTGGGTGAGGGAGGTAATTTGAATATGGGGTTCAGCCAATGCTGCATCAACCCCAGAGGAGTTCCTTCCCCGGAGATGGGGAGGTTATTGCTGAGCCATGGAGGGAGGTTCAGGAGGTTGGAGAGTATGGGTTGAAGAGGGGTCCTCCCTCGAGGCCTGTGTAAGCTGGTTCTCAGTAAGGGAGGGAAGCTGAGAGTTCAAATGACTGTGAGTAAAGGGGTTAGCCGAAGCTTCTGTAGAGGCTATAGTGGAGGGATGGAATGAAGAAAAAGTGGTTGGTTTGAGTGAGGGAACAACCCCTGAGGAGTTCTTTTCCGAGACTTGGGGGTACTGGTTTACAGTATGAGAGAGATACTGAGAATGAACTTGCAATGAAGCCATGGCAGCTCCTGGGTCCGGTTCCTCCCTAGCAGGAGGAGAGCCTCCTTCCTGAGAACCCATCCTTCTGAAACTAGCCAGGGCCTGCGAACATGGAGGAGAGAGTTGACTAAGCTCGCCTGAGAAGAAGCTCTAGAGATTTTTTTATTAGTGTATATACACTTATACATATTTTGTACATAATTATTGGTATACACTTATACCTATTTTTGTATGTAATTATTGATATACACTTATATATATTATGTACGTACTTAATTGGTATATATATTATGAGTATAATATGTATATTTATATATATATATATATCTCTACTAGGTAACCGAGTGTAAATACGGATACCCTGTAACTACACATGACCTTGTGAACTGTTAGCAGACTGCCATGTATACTGACGTACTGGCGAGACCCGTATAATTGACTATCTGACTGCACAGCATTTGCAGACGCGACACCCGTGCAATTGACGCACACTTGACCTTTGTTGACCAGAGTCGTGCCTAGCGTAGCCCTGAGTTCAACGTATTATGTTTGTGTGTTAGTTTAATGTCTGATGCAATATTATATTTTATGATATGTCTATAGGACTGTTGGATCATCCAGATGATACTCTGGGACAGGATATTGGTATTACCAGTTAAGGACCCAAGGTGGGTATATTCTCTGATAGTTTCTTATTTATGATATCCCCTATGTTCATTGTATCTAGTATAAATATCCATATTCTTGACACGATGGTTACACGGATTGGTATACCCGGATCTCGTTATGAGATGTTATTCCTTGTTCATGGTGTAGCTTGTACAAGTCTTGTTTCATTGTTATATTGTGCATGTACAGACACTGATTTTCGGGGAGACTTGCTACCTTGCTAGGGAATCCCGTGCCATAGCATACCATGGTTGGATTTACTATACTAGTCGGGGGTGGGGAGTATTTTAGTGTAGATATGTGATCATACCCTTCATGTACAAGTCTTGTTCACATGTTATTGTTGGTCATACACCGCACGTATGACTAGCCAGGCCATTATTCCTGTACAAGTTCCCAAGCCGATCACATGTTAAAGCTAGTACTCATAAACTTAGTCATAGTATTCTGGCTCATTGACATATTATTTCTTTCCGCATTTATTTACAGTATTTCCAGTATTTCCTTTATTGTATGTCTCTCGTACATGTACATGCATCTTGTATATTTCTATCTATTTACTGTTACATAGTTTATATCATTGCTATAGAACTGCTATTAGAAATATACTTTGCTCCTTCCTGAATGGAAATAATTTTCCAGAATATGCCTTAGAGGACCGGTGTCCGACATTTTATGGACCACATGGAGAGTAGCTACAGACTTGGACCTGGTAGTTCAGTTGTGATTCCGGGAGGTCTAGCCGGAATTACTAGTTATCTAGTTAGTTTCTTCCAGTAGATTATTTTGGTACCGGATTTGTCTCCGGCATTCTTTGTTAAGACTTGGATATTTTTTGAGTTAGATTATTTACTTTTAGACTTGTGTTGTATTTTATTTTATTTCTTCGATATCTTATCGTGCTGTAGTTATGTGATTGAGTATGTTGTTCATATTGTATTGTGTTATCCGTGTCTCCTTATGGAGTTGGATACTCGTGCGAGATTGTTTAGATAGTGCTTGACCTAGACAGCGTTCTACCGCCGATGCTATGGCGTAGGCTGGACGTACCCACATACTCGTGGCTAAATTTCGGGTACGGGTCGTGGCACATTTTTGGTGGTGGCCCATGCAAGTTAGACTTCACAAGTTGTGCGATGTCGTGGTAGTGCGACATCTTAGTTGTACTGCTGCGTGCCTGCGATAGGATATAGGACATAGGATACTAGGACGAGAGCGAATACTCAATCACAATTAGGAATATTTGCAATCTATTTATCTGTTATCCTTAATTCCTTCTGAATATTGCTTCTTTAGAACTTTACTGTGCTTCCTTGATGATATCGCATTTATTGCCTTAATTGATTCTTTTGTATCTGTCTTCAGGATGTCGCCGAAGACATGATCTATGAGAGTAGGAGCACCAGCTTTAAAGGGGTCTACCATCTCTCCACTTGATGGACAGACATCCTTAGTTCCTCCTACATCTCCGATGCATGTGGGAGTATCTGCACTTTTTGGGGGTCCTCCTCCCCCACCTGTTCAGAGGATTGCCGCAGCTGTGACTGACAACCATCCTCCTCTACCGACTACGATTTCCGGAGGTATGCCCGTTGACGGGGCACAGGTGTTTACCTTGATCCAGGGCATGGTAGACGCTCAACTAGTTTAAGCTGAGGCTCAGAGGGTGCAAGCAGAAGCGCACCAGGCACAAATCGAGCTGATGAGAGAGAGCATGGAGAATGCTCATCAGGTGGCTCTCTAAGCTATGGAGAGAGTTGCCCAGCAGTTTTTTGGGCAACAGCAAAAGCAGAGATCAGGCACTATAGTGGACTTCAAGAGGATGATGCCTCGAGAGTTCAAATGCACCGAAGGGATACTCTACACAGACGACTGGCTATAGGATATAGAGAGGAGCCTGCGATTAACCCAGATTTCGGAGAGCTTGCATATAGAGGCCGTTGGCAGTCGGATGTTTAATATCCCACTCACGTGGTATCGTACGGAGCCGAGACTCACTGGCGAAGGACTTACTTGGGAGACCTTCAAGTTGCTTTTCAAGGAGAAGTTCTTTCCCGATGTGGCCTTGGGAACCTTGGAAAGTCAGTTTCATGACTTGGTCCAAGGGAACATGTCGGTCGACGAGTACGCCGCAGAATTATTTTGATTGAGCCATTTTGCATTGTCTATGATACGGGACCCAGGAGATCGAGCCCGGAAGTTTAGAAAGGGGCTGACGAGAGATATTAGGTCACGCACTTCTGGTCATCGTACCACTACCTTTAAGGATATCTTGATGGATGCCCAGATTGTAGAAGAGGATCTGGATCTCAGGCCTAAGAGGAGTCAGAATATTTTTGGAGATATGAATGGTAGCGCAGGACAAGCCAAGCATCCCCATATTCAGCAATAGCCGAGGACGTTTCTGTATCAACAGCAGTACGAGGCACCAGTTCGTGTTCAGCAGGATCAGCAGCAGCCTCCGAGAGAGACACAGTATACTTGTCATTTATGTAAGAAGCCAGGTCACCTTTGGGAGAGCTGTAGATTGAGGCAAGGACTTTGTTTGCGCTGTGGTGATACAGGACACCGAATGAGGGATTGCCCTCTAGCTCAGCGCGCAACTCTAAATTATAGAGATCCAGTTAGGCAACCTGTGGAACTGTAGATTGCTCAGCACCCGCGACGGAAGCCACCCCAGCAGGGTGGAGCATTTGCGATGACGGTCGAGGAGACCGATACTGCAGGTGATATGTTAGCAGGTTCTGTTCCTTTCTTTCCTTCTGTCCTCTCTATATGATTGATTGATTGATTCCTTAGTATCGTAGTTGTATTTATGATTTTCTTGTTAGAATGTAGTTAGTAGTACACCCTGAAAGAGACTGCAATACATGACAAAATAGACCATAAGCATGCATGTTTCCTCTAGATTGTATGTTGAATGACTGTAGGTAGAATTTCTTTAGACTGTGATTATTTGGATTTTTACCATAGTGAAGATTTATGAAGAGGTTATGACTACAAGAGAGACAAGATGATTAAAATTCGAGGATAAACATTAATTTAAATAAAGGGTTAAGAATTTAACATGGCATAATTGATGATTTATTAATTTTAGGAAGATTAGGATAGGATTAAAGCTATCATTAAAATTCGAGGAAATTAAGGAGATTATCATTATTTGATTACAAGATATGAATTTAAAATTTTATGTTATGAATGTTGCATTTGAAGATTCCATAAGTATCGCATTGTTGAGTATTTTGTGAAAAAGGGATATCAAGGAATAAAAATCATTAATGGATTAGTGTTTAAATTCAAACTTTCTGGATGACATTTCAAATTTTATAAATATACGTTGATTGGAATTAAATTGATGGATTGGATTTATGGATTTGTGTTTTTAGATGGGATTTCTTAATGTGCATTGAGTGAATTTAAATTAGAGGATTGGATGTTAAATTTTGAGTATTTAATTATGAACTAAAAATTTTGGAGGAAATTATGAAAAAAAATTAGAATTTGATTTTATTTCAAGGATCTTCAGGAATACAATAATTTCAGAATTTTGAAAATTGTGAAATGACAAGGTGGATTATTTCATGATTATGTGGGTTGATGAATTTAACTTTTGATGGAAAATAATATAACGAGTAAATACTACTATGAGAATTTAAATTTCTAGGATAAAATTCTTTTAAGGAGGGTAGACTTGTCACTACCACATTCCAAAAACAGGGGTATTTTTGACTTTTTATATATAATTGATATTGCGTGTATTTAATTTAAATAATTGCATGAGATGTGTATTTATAAATATATATTATATACTGTGTTCTTAATATTGAGCTAGTAGACTTGACCTAGAAGCCCACTAGATGAAAACCTGATCGAAATGTAGGGTTATGGATTTAATTTGTATTATTTAGGATTTAATTATTGAGGTTGTAATTAATTCTCGTAATTTTATTTAATTGTTGTGCCTTGTCGTTGCTTCGATAATTGGAGCGCTACCCTAGCTTTTGCCTTCCAACAAATTTCACAACATTGCCCTAGACGTGCCCGCCTTCCATTCTGACCTTTTTGTAACTCGTAATTATGCCCCCTTGTGCTTCATTTTAGCCGCACAATATTCGTCGCGGACGTTTATTTAATTTCTAAATAAAATCCAACTTTGTATCGTTATGCGTTCCAATAAAATTTGGAGACACAATCTTGACCATTTTTGTGCAACCCAAATTAGGGTAATATTCTGTTCTGAGTCTTCTTAACTAATGATATGTGTGGCCCAACCTAATTTTAGCCCCATGTATTTCTAATTAATTTTAGAACATCGCTTGCATTTGTTTCTATTAAATTGGAGATACCAACTTTGACTAATCCTATTTTAACCCAATTTAATCCAAGTGCCCTATTAATTAAGCCCATACCAAACACACAACACCCCCTCACCCTACAAAACACCAAATACAAATTTGCCCACCAATTTTTCATTATTTCATGTGTTTGTACAAATACCCAAATTTAAGGGGGCTCATTTACAAATATTGCATTAGGTTTCAATACCCCATTGGTTCAAACCAATGGAGAAGCCCTAATATTGACTAGTCAACCCAACCCTCACCCTTGCATGAGTAATTCCTCATGTCAAATCCTGACCATCCATTCAAAATGGGAGCATCATCACCACTCATTCTCACTCACCACCTCCTATTTAGTGTCTCCTCAAGGCACTCTTTCCAACATGTCCTAATCCCCAAACCTAGGAAAGCCCCCATCTCCTTCCTCCCCACTCAACCATAGCTTCCCTCCTCCTTTTTATTTTTTCCTTTCTTCTTTTTCTTTCTTCTTCTTCTTCTCCCCCTTTTAAATTTAGAAAAAAGGAGAGGGAAAATAAACCATCTCCATTACTACCACTGTTCACCCATACTCCGGCCCACCTCCTGTCACGACCCGCACCCGGTGTAAGGGTACTAGTCGGAAACAACGCCCAGCCTACGCCGCAGAATCGGCGGTAGAACGCTGTCTAGATAAACTATCTAACAATATAATGAACCACCAATAATGATAGTATACTCAATCACAGAACTAAGGTGGAAATGAGCACGAATCAGATAAAGAATAGAATAGTCACAATACAACTCATGAGTCTAAAATAATACATCAATGAGTCTGAAGAAAATTACAGAAATATGCTGGAGACAAATCCAGTACAAAGAATACTACAAAACTATAAAGCTACAACTACAGGGTCAACTGTCTCAGTTGGGGTAAGTCCCTCTTGAGCCAGGGTCTCAGAATCTAAACCCACAACATCCTGGGGTCCATAATAGGTAGGGTACTCCTCAGTGTCATCTGGAAAAATATATCCAGTCAGGAAAGGAGCAGAGTACAACCCTAACAGCAGTTCTCAAATAATGATAAAAAACTATGTAACAGTAAATAGTTGTGGATAAACAAGATGCATAAATAGATACAAGAATGTATAGACAATAAGGAAATACTGAAAAGAAATACAATAATGAACAATATGCTGATGGAACAAGAATACTAATGACTAAGTGTGTGAGTACTAGCTTTAACATGTGATCGGCTTGGGAACTTGCACAAGAGTATGATGGCCTGGCTGATTATACGTGCGGTGTATGATCAACACTCACAAGGAACAAGACATGCACAAGGAGGGTATGATCACATATCTACACTAAAATACTCCCCACCCCGACTGGTATAATAGATCCAACCACGGTACGTTATGGCACTAGATTCCCCAAGAAGATAGCTAGTCTCCCCGAGAATCGGTGTCTGTACATGTACAAGATAACCAATGAAACAATACTTGCACCATATACACCATATACCAAGGAATAACATCTCATGACGAGATTCGGATATACCAATCCGTGTAACCATAGTGTCAAGAGAATATGTATATCTACACTAGATACAACGAACATAGAGGATATCATAAATGAGAAACTATCAGAGAATGTACTCGCCTGAAGTCCAATGAACAGTCTCACAAATGTCTGACTCGGTGCCTCGAAGACCTAGACATGGAATACCACATTAATACAAGGTCCCGGAAAGAGAACAAGTCAAACTAGGCAACTTCTAGGTCAATAAGTCAATTCTAAGGTAAAAGTCAACTATGGTCAACTCTAAAATCCACTAAAGTCAAACATGGTCAAACCCAAAGTCAACCTCACAAGACATCTATAAAATAATATAGAGATAAACTACAATAATTTAGGAATCAAATTAGATTCAAAAAGAACTCATACAAAGTATACTAATAATACAATTAATATATACCCTAAAATAATATATATACAACCCAACATTTATATAAATAACATAATATATTATTACAATTATTATTCCTCACAAAACACATATATATATACATATATATATATACAATTATAATATATAATATATACATTAAATCTGTCAAAGCGTCATTGAAAAACAGTGAATAAAATAGGATTAAATCAAAACAGTTTAAATAGTGACAGTCGGGACTGTCACCGAAACCCAAATAATAAACTGCCACTGCTTTGGTTTTCGCTGACAGTTAAACTGTCGCGGAAAAGCGTCGCAGAAAAGCTGCTGTTTCCCGCTGCTGCAATTAATGACAGGTTTGTCATTAATTGCCCGAAGGCTACAGCGGCTGCTATTAGTCGGCTAATTAATGACAGTTTTTACTGTCATTAATTCACTGTCACTAAAACAAGTTATATATATATAATTATATATATAAAAATAGAATATATAAAACAATATATATATATATATATATATATAAACAGAATATATAAAACAGTATATATATATATATAAACCATTAATACAAAAATGTACATATATATATTAATATACACATAAACTTATACCTTCAAATATTTAACAAAGAACATATAATTTACATGGCTAGAAGCACACCTAAAATATTTACATTAATATCCAAATAATTATATAATAATTATAAATAATATAATTACACAATTAAACATACAAATATATTTTATAAAACATTTTATGTATAAATTATATTATTTAACAAGTAGTAACATATATATTTGCATGCAAGAAAGCTACATATTATATTGTACATTATATTAGCACACCTAAAATATAGATCTATGCTACAATAATTACTATAATAAATACACAAAATAAATATTTAATATCCATATATATATACTAATTATAAATGAAGAATTGAACCACAATTAATTAGATCTATACAAAAATACACACAATTGGAGAGTATCTCACCGTATCCCACTAGATCTAGGATACGCATGCGACACGAGTCCAACACACAACTAAATGCACCCCGAAGGACACAAACAGATCACAAATAATATTTATGAACAAATCAAAGCGTCAAAAGTAGATCTATGTGTCCGTGTCAAAATACGACATGTTCAAAGCCCCGTGTCGGAGGAAAACCCCCAAATGACACGTATCACCAAATAGTTGGGATACGAACCACAAGTATCCCAATATGGACACGACACTAGCCTCAAACACAAATCTCATGTCCAATTGATCTATAGGATTAATTGACACACAAAAAATGTAAATTCGGAATTCCAACAAAATTGACACAAAAAGCACCATAACTTTCTCCATGGGTCTCCTATGAACACAAAACAAAGTCCTATGGGTAGTACATACATATAGGTTGATTTTACATGATTAAATATCAGATTTAGAAGTTATTTAAATGGGAAAATCTGAATTATACCTATTGGGAGATGGATTCCCAATGAAACCTCCAATTGAGATAAACTTGCTTCCAAATTGTAGATCCTTGCTCCTCTTTGTAGATCCTTGCTTCCTTCTTCTAGATCCTTGCTTTCTATTTCTCTAATGGTGAATTGGAAAGAATTTGGAATAAATTTGGTAGGGAATTGGATTGGGAATGGAGGGAATTTGGTAGTGGGAGAATTCTAGATCTAGATTTGGAATGAGATGAGAGGAGAGAGAAATTTTCCCCCCTCTTTAATAGGCCGGCCATAGCCCCTCCCCCAAGCAATTGTAAAATGTCCAATGTACCCCTTGGGGCCTCTCATGAAGAAATAATTAAGGAAGGAATCTTCTAGTGTAATCATTTAATTAATTTAATCCATCTTCTTAACCATGGGCTTTCTAAATGGGCCAAGTCTAACTAATTAATTCATGTTGGTCCATGGGTCCAAACTAAACTAGTTGGGTCCACTAAAATAAGTCCAAAATAATTAAATAACATCCAACAACAATTAAATAATACACCAAAAATTATTTACCATGCACAATATTTATTTAAATAGGAAATTACTAAAATACCCTTTTTTCTAAAATGTGGTAGTGACAAGTCTACCCTCCTTAAAATAATTTCGTCCTCGAAATTCAAAGACGAAAACTACCCCCAGAAAATCACAGAACGGAACTAAAGAATCACAACTAACTAATGAACAGAACATAACAATGAACAGAACATAACTAAAAATAACATACCTCAAGGTACAAACAAATATGGATAACGCTCTCGCATTTCATCCTCTCTCTCCCAGGTAGACTCCCCCGGAGAGTGATGCCTCCATGCGACGCGCACCAAAGGAATAGTCTGGTTCCTCAGCACCTTCTCTCTCCGATCCAGAATCCCAACTGGCTGCTCTGGATAGCTAAGAGTAGGGCCCACCTCTATCTCTGAGTGATCCAATACATGACTAGGATCTGCCACGTATCGTCTCAACTGCGACACATGAAACACGTTGTGCACTCCCTCCAATGCAGGTGGCAAGTCTAGTCTATAAGCAACTGCACCGACCCTCTCTAGAATAGTGAAAGGTCCAATGAATCGCGGACTAAGCTTTCCGCCTCCACCGAAGCGAATCGTGCCTCGTGTCGGAGAAATCCTCAGAAACACCAAACCACCCACCTAGAACAAAACACCACCTTAAGAACTTATCTATAACAAACAACCAAGAACAAGCACACAAAATAAAATCTAAACTATACCTCAAACTCCAAGGGTCTCCGATGGCTATCGGCCCAATGCCGTTGTCTGTCCTGCGCCACTCGAAGTCTGTCTCTGATCAACTGAACCTTCTCTGCTGCATCTACAACCATCTCTGGCCCAAGCAAAACTCTCTCTCCAACATCGTCCCAAGACAAAGGAGTACGACACCTCCGACCATATAGAGCTTCAAAAGGTGACATCTCTATACTGGCCTGGTAACTGTTGTTGTAAGCAAACTCTACCAAATGGAGATGGTCCTCCCAAGAACCCCTGAAATCTAGTACACAAGTGCGCAACATATCCTCGAGAGTCTGAATAGTCCTCTCTGACTGCCCATCTGTCTGGGGATGATATGCAGTACTGAATTTGAGCTGAGTGCCCAAACTCTCCTGCAAACTCCTCCAGAAATGAGAAGTGAAACGACTATCTCGATCTGAGACTATGCTGACGGAAACTCCATGTATCCTAACGATCTGCCTCACATACATCTCTGCCAGCTTCTCCGTAGACAAACCCACCATAAAAGGCAAAAAGTGGGCCGACTTGGTCAATCTATCAACAATGACCCAAATCGCGTCTTTCCCTCCTGGAGATCGTGGAAGTCCGGACACAAAATCCATAGTAATGTGTTCCCACTTCCACTCTGGAATGGGTAATGGCTGAAGTAAACCTCCTGGCCTCTGCCTCTCGGCTTTCACCTGCTGGCACACTAAGCATCTGGATACAAACTGTGCCACTTTCCTCTTCATGCCATACCACCACACACTCTCTCGCATATCCCGATACATCTTGTTAGCACCTGGATGTATGGAATACTGAGAGCGATGCGCTTCCTGCAACACCTCCTCGCGCAACTCCCCACTAGGCACACACAATCTAACTCCATGCCTCAAGGATCCATCCTCTGCAATAGTGAAATCATCCACCAATCCTGCTCTCACCTGAGCTCTGATACTCCTCAAAGATACATCATCATACTGTGCTGCCTTGATCCTGTCCATCAAATCTGAGTGTATCTGCAATCCCCACATCTGCATAGCACACCCAGGAACAATCACCTCAATGCCCAAGCTCTCCAAGTCCTCCAACAGATATCGATCCTGCGTCAAGAACATAGCTACCGGATACCTGCTCAAAGCATCGGCAACTACATTGGCTTTCCCAGGATGATATTGCAAAGAGATATCAAAATCCTTCATCAATTCCAACCACCGACGCTGCCTCATGTTCAACTCCTTCTGCGTGAAAACGTACTTCAAGCTTTTGTGGTCTGTGAAGATCTCCACACGCTCTCCGTACAAATAATGTTTCCACAACTTCAGGGCGAATATGACAGCTGCCAACTCCAAATCATGGGTAGGATAGTTCTTTTCATGAGGACGCAATTGCCTGGATGCATAGGCAATCACTTTCCCATGCTGCTGAAGAACACAACCTAAACCCTTTCCCGATGCATCACTATAAATAGTGAAACCTCCGGACCCTGATGGCAATGTCAAAATAGGAGCAGACGTCAACCTCTTCTTCAACTCCTCAAAAGCAGCCTGGCAATCTTCCGTCCAAACAAACTCCACATCCTTCCTTGTGAGTCTGGTCATCGGCTCGGCAATCCTCGAAAAATCTTGCACAAACTTTCTGTAGTCGCCTGCCAATCCCAAGAAACTCCTGATCTCTGCTACCAAACTCGGAGTCTTCCAAGATTCTACTGCTGAAATCTTCTTCGGATCCACTGAAATACCATCACCAGTCACAACATGCCCCAAGAATTCTACCTTGTCCAAGAAAAACTCACATTTGGACAACTTTCCATACAGCTTATCCTTCCTCAGCACATCCAACACAATCCTCAAATGCTCCTCATGCTCCTCCGGTGTCCTCGAGTATATGAGTATGTCGTCGATGAACACCACCACGAACTTGTCAAGGTACTGGTGGAACACCTTGTTCATCAAGTTCATAAATACCGCCGGTGCATTAGTCAAACCAAACGGCATCACCATAAACTCGTACTGACCATACCGAGTTCTAAAAGTAGTCTTCGGTATGTCCCCCGACTTCACCTTCACCTGATGGTAGCCTGATCTCAAATCTATCTTAGAAAATACCTTGGCACCACTCAACTGATCAAACAGATCATCAATCCGTGGCAAAGGATACTTATTCTTGATAGTGAGATTATTCAAAGTCCTGTAATCAATGCACATGCGCACCGATCCATCCTTCTTCGGTACAAACAATACCGGGGCTCCCCATGGTGAAGAACTCGATCTGATAAACCCCTTATCCTGTAATTCGTCCACCTGCTTCTTCAACTCGACCAGCTCGCTGTTGTTTACTCTATAGACATGCTGCAAAATCGGTTCTGCACCTGGCACCAAGTCTATAGAAAATTCAACATCTCGATCTGGCGGCAATCCTGGCAATTCTTCAGGAAACACATCCAAAAATTCTGCTATCAACGGATGTGGCAACTCCTTGTCTTCCACCATAGCTCCACAAATAATGCCTTCTTCCTGCTCCGCAGTTCCTCTAGCAAACTCGAACTCTGGCTCTCCTGGCGGACCAAACAAAACTCTACCTCCTCTACAATCTATGCTAGCACGGTGCCTACTCAACCAATCCATCCCGAGTACAATGTCGTAGCTCGGAAGTGGCATTACAAGTAGACACGCACTCAACTCCCGGCCTCCCAGAGTAACTCTCCGATCCTTGCAAATATCATTAACCAGGATAATGTCTCCCCCGGTCATGATCTTGCAAGTCCTAAGCAAAGACTCAGCTACCAAACCATGCTTTAGAGCAAAAGAAACAGATACAAAACTATGGGAAGCACCACTATCAAACAAAGCTAAAGCTGGAATAGAATCAAGAAGAATAGAACCTGCGATGACATCTCCTGTGGGTTCCTCCTCTTCGACTGTCATAACAAACGCTCGTCCTTGCCGAGCACCTCCCTGCTGCTGATGCTGGACAAAATGCTGCTGCTGTGTCGGAAGCGGTCCCCTCGGTTGTGCTGCAGGTGGTCTCATATGTGCCCTCGGAGCTGGAGCTGCTCCCTGAACTGCACGACGAGGACACTCCCTCAATTGATGCCCTTCAGTACCATAATATAAACAAACTCCTAGCCTCTTTCTGCAAACTTCCCAGATGTGGCCGGACTTCTTGCAGAAGTTGCATAGAGCTTGCTGTAACTGCCTCTGCTGCTGAGGTGCCTGGTGAAAAGGCGCTCTAGCTGGAGTCTGGTTCTGCTGTGGCTGCTAGAAAGGTCTGGACTGGAAATGAGGACGTTTGGCAGATACTGCACTGCCGTTGGCCCCCAGAAAAGAATCACGGTCTCTCTTGGTCTTCAAACCCAGATCCCGCTCAACCTTGCGTGCCTCCGCAAGTATCTCCGAGTATGTCTCATAAAAAGACGGAATGAGAATCTTCACCTCCCAGTTTAGACCCTCTCGGAAATGAATAGCTCGAACCTCCGGCTCTCTCACTAGATACTCTGCAAATCGGCTCAGCCTACCGAACTCCGCAGCGTATTCCTCCACAGACATGCTTCCCTGAATGAGACTCTCAAATTGTCTCCCCAAGTCAAGCCTGTCTATCCGGACAAAAAACTTCTTCTTGAAAAGGTCCCTGAATACCTCCCAAGATTGTCCTGCGTCAACTAGAACCGGCTCATTCCTGAAACAAGTACGAGCGACGTCGAACAGTTGAAGTCCTACCGCCTCAACCTTCAGATCTTCAGAAAGACGGGACACCCTCATAAGACGCTCAATGTCCTCGAGCCAATCATCAGCATAGACGATGCCCTCCGTCCCTTTGAAAACCCTAGGCTCCAGTTTCTTGAAGTCCTGAATGTTGCCTGGCCGAAGCTGAGCAACCTGAGGAACAACCTGCTGCTGGACCGGAACTCCTCTCTCAACTACAGCACGAGCAAGCTGATGAGCACTCTCGATGCCCTGCCGTAGAACGTCGGTCTGCCTCTGATGTGCCTCTGACTGAGCCCTCTGTGCCTCGAGCATCTCACGAAACAGAGTAAACATCTGTGACGCCTCTGCTGGCACAGGAGGTGGAGGTGGAAGCCCCTCAGATACAGCTGGCACAGTCCTCTGAGTGGGTGGTGGACCTCCGAAAGCAGCTGACACTCCAATCACCGGAGAAGTGACTGGTGCAGGCCCTCGGGATGTCGCAGACCTCTCAGAAACTGCTCTCCCCTGCTGTGATCTAGTTTTAGGTGGCATCCTGAGACAAAGCGAAAGAAAGAATCAATATGGCACAAGATGTAAGATATTCAAGGAAAGGACAAGTTTAAGGGATCAAGTATCAATATCAAAGGAGAATAGTTAAATCAAAAGAATTTTCCTAGATGTGATTGAGTATCTCAGCCTATATCCTATATCCTATCGCAGGCTCGCAGTAGTACAACTAAGTTGTCGCACTACCACGACATCACATACTTGTGAAGCTAGACCTGCATGGGCCACCACCAAAAACGTGTCACGACCCGCACCCGGTGTAAGGGTACTAGTCGGAAACAACGCCCAGCCTACGCCACAGAATCGGCGGTAGAACGCTGTCTAGATAAACTATCTAACAATATAATGAACCACCAATAATGATAGTATACTCAATCACAGAACTAAGGTGGAAATGAGCACGAATCAGATAAAGAATAGAATAGTCACAATACAACTCATGAGTCTAAAATAATACATCAATGAGTCTGAAGAAAATTACAGAAATATGCTGGAGACAAATCCAGTACAAAGAATACTACAAAACTATAAAGCTACAACTACAGGGTCAACTGTCTCAGTTGGGATAAGTCCCTCTTGAGCCAGGGTCTCAGAATCTAAACCCACAACATCCTGGGGTCCATAATAGGTAGGGTACTCCTCAGTGTCATCTGGAAAAATATATCCAGTCAGGAAAGGAGCAGAGTACAATCCTAACAGCAGTTCTCAAATAATGATAAAAAACTATGTAACAGTAAATAGTTGTGGATAAACAAGATGCATAAATAGATACAAGAATGTATAGACAATAAGGAAATACTGGAAAGAAATACAATAATGAACAATATGCTGATGGAACAAGAATACTAATGACTAAGTGTGTGAGTACTAGCTTTAACATGTGATCGGCTTGGGAACTTGCACAAGAGTATGATGGCCTGGCTGATTATACGTGCGGTGTATGATCAACACTCACAAGGAACAAGACATGCACAAGGAGGGTATGATCACATATCTACACTAAAATACTCCCCATCCCGACTGGTATAATTGATCCAACCACGGTACGTTATGGCACTAGATTCCCCAAGAAGATAGCTAGTCTCCCCGAGAATCGGTGTCTGTACATGTACAAGATAACCAATGAAACAATACTTGCACCATATACACCATATACCAAGGAATAACATCTCATGACGAGATCCGGATATACCAATCCGTGTAACCATAGTGTCAAGAGAATATGTATATCTACACTAGATACAACGAACATAGAGGATATCATAAATGAGAAACTATCAGAGAATGTACTCGCCTGAAGTCCAATGAACAGTCTCACAAATGTCTGACTCGGTGCCTCGAAGACCTAGACATAGAATACCATATTAATACAAGGTCCCGAAAAGAGAACAAGTCAAACTAGGCAACTTCTAGGTCAATAAGTCAATTCTAAGGTAAAAGTCAACTATGGTCAACTCTAAAATCCACTAAAGTCAAATATGGTCAAACACAAAGTCAACCTCACAAGACATCTATAAAATAATATAGAGATAAACTACAATAATTTAGGAATCAAATTAGATTCAAAAAGAACTCACACAAAGTATACTAATAATACAATTAATATATACCCTAAAATAATATATATACAACCCAACATTTATATAAATAACATAATATATAATTACAATTATTATTCCTCACAAAACACATATATATATACATATATATATATACAATTATAATATATAATATATACATTAAATCTGTCAAAGCGTCATTGAAAAACAGTGAATAAAATAGGATTAAATCAAAACAGTTTAAATAGTGACAGTCGGGACTGTCATCGAAGGACTGTCACCGAAACCCAAATAATAAACTGCCACTGCTTTGGTTTTCGCTGACAGTTAAACTGTCGCGGAAAAGCGTCGCAGAAAAGCTGCTATTTCCCGCTGCTGCAATTAATGACAGGTTTGTCATTAATTGCCCGAAGGCTACAGCGGCTGCTATTAGTCGGCTAATTAATGACAGTTTTTACTGTCATTAATTCACTGTCACTAAAACAAGTTATATATATATAATTATATATATAAAAACAGAATATATAAAACAATATATATATATATATATATATATATATATATATATATATATATATAAACAGAATATATAAAACAGTATATATATATATATATAAACCATTAATACAAAAATGTACATATATATATTAATATACACATAAACTTATACCTTCAAATATTTAACAAAGAACATATAATTTACATGGCTAGAAGCACACCTAAAATATTTACATTAATATCCAAATAATTACATAATAATTATAAATAATATAATTACACAATTAAACATACAAATATATTTTATAAAACATTTTATGTATAAATTATATTATTTAACAAGTAGTAACATATATATTTGCATGCAAGAAAGCTACATATTATATTGTACATTATATTAGCACACCCAAAATATAGATCTATGCTACAATAATTACTATAATAAATACACAAAATAAATATTTAATATCCATATATATATACTAATTATAAATGAAGAATTGAACCACAATTAATTAGATCTATACAAAAATACACCCAATTGGAGAGTATCTCACCGTATCCCACTAGATCTAGGATACGCATGCGACACGAGTCCAACACACAACTAAATGCACCCCAAAGGACACAAACAGATCACAAATAATATTTATGAACAAATCAAAGCGTCAAAAGTAGATCTATGTGTCCGTGTCAAAATACGACATGTTCAAAGCCCCGTGTCGGAGGAAAACCCCCAAATGACACGTATCACCAAATAGTTGGGATACGAACCACAAGTATCCCAATATGGACACGACACTAGCCTCAAACACAAATCTCATGTCCAATTGATCTATAGGATCAATTGACACACAAAAAATATAAATTCGGAATTCCAACAAAATTGACACAAAAAGCACCATAACTTTCTCCATGGGTCTCCTATGAACACAAAACAAAGTCCTATGGGTAGTACATACATATAGGTTGATTTTACATGATTAAATCTCAGATTTAGAAGCTATTTAAATGGGAAAATCTGAATTATACCTATTGGGAGATGGATTCCCAATGAAACCTCCAATTGAGATGAACTTGCTTCCAAATTGTAGATCCTTGCTCCTCTTTGTAGATCCTTGCTTCCTTCTTCTAGATCCTTGCTTCCTATTTCTCTAATGGTGAATTGGAAAGAATTTGGAATGAATTTGGTAGGGAATTGGATTGGGAATGGAGGGAATTTGGTAGTGGGAGAATTCTAGATCTAGATTTGGAATGAGATGAGAGGAGAGAGAAATTTCCCCCCCTCTTTAATAGGCCGGCCATAGCCCCTCCCCCAAGCAATTATAAAATGTCCAATGTACCCCTTGGGGCCTCTCATGAAGAAATAATTAAGGAAGGAATCTTCTAGTGTAATCATTTAATTAATTTAATCCATCTTCTTAACCATGGGCTTTCTAAATGGGCCAAGTCTAACTAATTAATTCATGTTGGTCCATGGGTCCAAACTAAACTAGTTGGGTCCACTAAAATAAGTCCAAAATAATTAAATAACATCCAACAACAATTAAATAATACAACAAAAATTATTTACCATGCACAATATTTATTTAAATAGGAAATTACTAAAATACCCTTTTTTCTAAAATGTGGTAGTGACACCTCCGGTCACGACTACGACGAGCTCGCCACCTCCCTACACCCGGCGAGCCGTTCCCCTGAACCACCCTAGCCTGAGCGGACCCTGCGGACCCCGCGGCCTCCTACTGCACTCCGTCTCCTCCCCATATCGAGCCCCACCACATGAATCTCTCCCCCTCAGTCGAGCCCCCTCGCTGCACCACCCGTTCACCCCCACTCCGTTCACCCCCAGCCACCGTTAACATTAACTCCAGCCGGCCACCCATCCGACTCGCCACCACTACACCGGCCCCGCTCCACCGAGCACCACTACAACCACCCCGAGTTCCTTCTCCGACCACTCTCTCCTTCCTCCTCCCTGCATCGCCCGAAACCACCACCATCAGAGTTTCTTCTTCGACTACTCTCTCCTTTCTCCTCCCTGCATCCCCCGGTACCACCACCACCTTCAGAGCTATCACCACCACCACCATCAGAACTATCACCACCACCACCACCCAAACTCTGATCCACCACCACTCCACCAGTGCCACCCCGAGTCCCCTACTCCGGCCATCAACTCCGGCGTTCCCACCGTTTCCAGTCGACAGCAGCCACCCCGAGCAACCTCGACCCAACCGCCTCTTCGCCGTCGTCGTGCACGCGCTCAGGTACGATCCTCCCCTCGCGTACACGTACGCGTGTATGTGTGTATGTGTGTATGTAGGTATGTATATAGTATATTCTTTATTAGTGTATGTATGTTTCGGGTATATATATATATATATATATATATATATATATATATATATATATTGAATACATATATATAAATAGAGAAATACACGATATATATATATATATCGTGTATTTCTCTATTTATATATATGTATTCAATATATATATATATATATATATATATATATATATATATATATATATATATATATATATATATATATATATATATATATATATATATATATATATATATATATATATATATATATATATATATATATTAATATATCCATATATATATGATATATGTTAATAATGTTGTATTGGTATATATATACCTGTATATAGTACAAGTATTATTTTGGTATATATATATATATATATATAGCATAATATATATTTGTATTGGTATATATATATGTACATATATACGTATATGGTATATATATATATATATATATATATATATATATATATATATATATATATATATATATATATATCTATATATATATATATATATATTCAGTATATATATATTCCTTTTTATGTGTAAATACTGGTTGTATATATATAAAATATGGTATGTTTATTTTTAAACATATATATATATATATATTATATAATTATATTAGTGTATATACACTTATACATATTTTGTATGTTATTATTGGTATGCACTTATACCTATTTTTGTATGTAATTATTGGTATACACTTATATATATTATGTACGTATTTAATTGGTATATATATTATGATTATAATATGTATATATATATATATATATATCTACTAGGTAACCGAGTGTAAATACGGATACCCCGTAACTACACATGACCTTGTGAACTGTTAGAAGACTGCCATGTACACTGACGTACTGGCGAGACCCGTATAATTGACTGTCTGACTGCCGACCATTTGCAGACGCGACACCCATGCAATTGACGCATACTTGACCTTAGTTAACCAGAGTCGTGCCTAGCGTAGCCCTGAGTTTAACGTATTATGTTTGTGTGTTAGTTTAATGTCTGATGCAATATTATAGTTTATGATATGTCTATAGGACTGTTGGATCATCCAGATGATACTCTGGGACAGGATATTGGTATTACCAGCTAAGGACCCAAGGCGGGTATATTCTCTGATAGTTTCTTATTTATGATATCCCCTATGTTCATTGTATCTAGTATAAATATCCATATTCTTGACACGATGGTTACACGGATTGGTATACCCGGATCTCGTTATGAGATGTTATTCCTTGTTCATGGTGTAGCTTGTACAAGTCTTGTTTCATTGTTATCTTGTGCATGTACAGACCCTGATTTCCGGGGAGACTTGCTACCTTACTAGGGAATCCCGTGCCATAGCATACCATGGTTGGATTTACTATACCAGTCGGGGGTGGGGAGTATTTTCGTATAGATATGTGATCATACCCTTCATGTATAAGTCTTGTTCACATGTTATTATTGGTCATACACCGCACGTATGACTAGCCAGGCCATTATTCCTGTACAAGTTCCCAAGCCGATTACATGTTAAAGCTAGTACTCATAAACTTAGTCATAGTATTCTGGCTCATTGACATATTGTTTCTTTCCGCATTTATTTACAGTATTTCCAGTATTTTTTTTATTGTATATCTCTCGTACATGTACATGCATCTTATATATTTCTATTTATTTACTGTTACATAGTTTATATTATTGCTATAGAACTACTATTAGAAATGTACTTTGCTCCTTCTTGACTGGAAATATTTTTCCAGACTATGCCTTAGAGGACCTGTGTCCGACATTTTATGGACCACAGGGAGTAGTAGCTGCAGACTTGGACCTGGTAGTTCAGTTGTGATTCTGGAAGGTCTAGCCGGAATCACTAGTTATCTAGTTAGTTTCTTTCAGTAGATTATTTTGGTACCGGATTTGTCGCCGGCATAATTTGTTGATACTTGGATATTTGTTGAGTTAGATTATTTACTTTTAGACTTGTATTGTATTTTATTTTATTTCTTCGAAATCTTATCGTGCTGTAGTTATGTGATTGAGTATGTTGTTTATATTATATTGTGTTATCCGTGTCTCCTTATAGAGTTGGATACTCGTGCGAGATTGTTTAGATAGTGCTTGACCTAGACAGCGTTCTATCGCCGATGTTACGGCGTAGGCTGGACGTACCCACGTACTCGTGCCCAAATTCTGGGTGCGAGTCGTGACACATTTTTAGTAGTGGCCCATGCAGGTCAGACTTTGCAAGTTGTGTGATATCGTGGTAGTACGACGTCTTAGTTGTTCTGCTGCGTGCCTGCGATAGGATATAGGTCATAGGATACTAGGACGAGAGGGAATACTCAATCACAATTAGGAATATTTCCAATCTATTTATCTGTTATCCTTAATTCCTTCTGAATATTGCTTCTTTAGAACGTTACTGTCCTTCCTTGATCATATCGCATTTATTGCCTTAATTGATTCTTTTGGATCTATCTTCAGGATGTTGCCGAAGACATGATCTATGAGAGTGGGAGCACCAGCTTTAGAGGGGTCTGCCACCTCTCCACCCAATGGACAGACATCCATAGTTCCTCCTACATCTCTGATGCATGTGGGAGTATCTGCACTTTTCAGAGGTCCTCCTCCCCCACCTGTTCAGAGGATTGCCGCAGCTGTGACGGACAACCTTCCTCCTCCACCGACTCTAATTTCCGGAGGTATACCCGTTGACAGGGCACATGTGTTTACCTTGATCCAGGGCATGGTAGACGCTCAGCGAGTTCAAGCTGAGGCTCAGAGGGTGCAAGAAGAAGTGCACCAGGCACAAGCCGAGCTGATTAGAGAGATCATGGAGAATGCTCATCAGGTGGCTCTCCAAGCTGTGGAGAGATTTGCCTAGCAGTTTCCTGGCCAACAGCAACAACAAAGATCAGGCACTATAGTGGACTTCAAGAGGATGATGCCTCGAGAGTTCAAAGGCACCAAAGGGATACTCTACGCAAACGACTGGCTAGAGGATATAGAGAGGAGCCTGCGATTGGCCCATATTCCGGAGAGCTTGCAGATAGAGGCCGCTGGCAGTCAGATATTCGATGTTGCACTCACGTGGTATCGCATGGTGCCGAGACTCACTGGCGAAGGACTTACTTGGAAGACCTTCAAGTTGCTTTTCAAGGAGAAGTTCTTTCCCGATGTGGCCTTGGGAACCTTGGAAAGTCAGTTTCATGACTTGGTCCAAGGGAATATGTCGGTCGACGAGTATGTCGTATAATTCTGTCGATTGAGCCATTTTGCATCGTCTATGATACGGAACCCAGGAGATCGATCCCGAAAGTTTAGAAAGGGGCTGACGAGAGAGATTAGGTCGCGCACTTCTGGTTGTCGTACCGCTACCTTTAAGGATATCTTGATGGATGCCCAGATTACAGAAGAGGATCTGGATCTCAGGCCTTAGAGGAGTTAGAATATTTCTAGAGATACGAATGGTAGCGCAGGACCGACCAAGCGTCCCCACATTTAGCAATAGCCGAGAATGTTTCAGTATCAACAGCAGTACCAGGCACCAGTTCGTGTTCAGCAGGATCAGCAGCAGCCCCGAGAGAGACACAACAGACTTGTCATTTTTGTAAGAAGCCAGGTCACCTTTTAGAGAGCTGTAGATTGAGGCTAGGACTTTGTTTGCGCTGTGGTGATACAGGACACCGAATGAGGGATTGCCCTCTAGCTCAGCGCGCAGCTCCAAATTATAGAGATCCAGTTAGGCCACCTGTGGAACTGCAGATTGCTCAGCACTCGCGGAGGGAGCCACCACAGCAGGGCGGAGTATTTGCGATGACGGTCGAGGAGACCGATACTGCAGGTGATATGTTAGCATGTTCTGTTCCTTTCTTTCCTTCTGTCCTCTCTATTTGATTGATTGATTGATTCCTTAGTACCGCAGTTGTATTCGTGATTTCCTTGTTAGAATGTATTTAGTAGTACACCCTGGCAAAGACTGCAATACATGACAAAATAGACCATAACCATGCATGTTTCCTCTAGATTGTAAGTTGAATGACTGTAGGTAGAATTTCCTTAGACTGTGATTATTTGGGTTTTTACCATAGTGAAGATTTATGAAGAGGTTATGACTTGACAAGAGAGACAAGTTGATTAAAATTCGAGGATAAACATTGATTTAAATAAAGGGTTAAGAATTTAACATGGCAGAATTGATAATTTATTAATTTTAGGAAGATTAGGATAGGATTGAAGTTATCATTAAAATTCGAGAAAATTAAAGAGATTATCATTATTTGATTATAAGATATGAATTTAAAATTTTATGTTATGAATGTTGTATTTGAAGATTCCATAAGTATCGCATTGTTGAGTATTTTGTGGAAAAAGGAAAATCAAGGAATAAAAATCATTAATGCATTAGTGTTTAAATTCAAACTTTTCGGATAATATTTCAAATTTTATAAATATACGTTGATTGGAATTAAATTGAAGGATTGGATTTATGGATTTGTGTTTTTAGATGGGATTTCTTAATGTGCATTAAGTGAATTTAAATTAGAGGATTGGATGTTAAATTTTAAGTATTTAATTATTAACTTAAAATTTTGGAGGAAATTGTGAAAAAAAAATAGAATTTGATTTTATTTCGAGGATCTTCAGGAATACAATAATTTTAAAATTTTAAAAATTGTGAAATGACAAGGTGGATTATTTCATGATTATGTGGGTTGATGAATTTAACTTTTGTTGGAAAATAATATAACGAGTAAATACTACTATGAGGATTTAAATTTTGAGGAAGAAATTCTTTTAAGGAGGGTTGACTTGTCACTACCACGTTCCAAAAATAGGGGTATTTTTGACTTTTTATATATAATTGATATTGCGTGTATTTAATTTAAATAATTGCATGAGATGTGTATTTATAAATATATATTATATACTGTGTTCTTAATATTGAGCTAGTAGACTTGACCTAGAAGCCCACTAGATGAACACCTGACCGAAATATAGGGTTATGAATTTAATTTATATTATTTAGCATTTAATTATTGAGGTTATAATTAATTACCATAATTTTATTTAATTGTTGTGCCTTGCCGTTGCTTCGATAATTGGAGCGCTACCCTAGCTTTTGCCTTCCAACAAATTTCATAATCTTGCCCTAGACGTGCCCGCCTTACATTCTCACCTTTTTGTAACTCGTAATTATGCCCTCTCGTGCTTCATTTTAGCCGCACAATATTCGTCGCGGATGTTTATTTAATTTCTAAATAAAACCCAACTTTGTATCGTTATGCGTTCCAATCAAAATTGGAGACACAATATCGACCATTTTCGTGCAACCCAAATTAGGATAATATTCTGTTCTGAGTCTTCTTCATTAATGATATTTGTGGCCCAACCTAATTTTAGCCCCATGTATTTCTAATTAATTTTAGAACATCGCTTGCATTTGTTTCTATTTAAATTGGAGATACCAACTTTGACTAATCCTATTTTAACCCAATTTAATCCAAGTGCCCTATTAATTAAGCCCATACCAAACACACAACACCCCCTCACCCTAGAAAACACCAAACACCAAATTGTCCACCAATATTTTATTATTTCATGTGTCTGTGCAAATACCCAAATTTAAGGGGCTCATTTACAAATATTGCATTAGGTGTCAATACCCCCATTGGTTCAAACCAATCGAGAAGCCCTAATATTGACTAGTCAACCCAACCCTCACCCTTGCATAAGTAATTCCTCATGTCAAATCCTGACCACCCATTCAAAATGGGAGCATCATCACGACTCATTCCCACTCACCACCTCATATTTAATGTCTCCTTAAGGCACTCTTCCCAATATGCCCTAATCTCCAAACCAAGGAAAGCCCCCATCTCCTCCCTCCTCACTCAACCATAGCTTCCCTCCTCCTTTTCATTTTTTCCTTTCTTCTTCTTCTTCTTCTCCTCCTTTTAAATTTAGAAAAAAAATGAGAGGGAAAATAAACCATCTCCAATTATGGGCTTCTTTATATCGTTCCTAGCTATTTGGACTGCTCCGAACTCATTGAGACTGACCGTTGCATCATTTGGGATCATCTAGAGAAGTGTGGCATTAGTATCATTCTGTGTTGATACGTTCGTGTCGTACACGTCGACTTCAACAATCTTGAGGTGAGTACATTCTTTGACAGTTTTTATTACGTTGATTATTACTATGATTCTAGTTGTAGTGTATGCTTGATTCTGACACTGTGGATACACGGGCTAGTTTCATCGATACCTGTCATTAGGAGTCGTGATTGGAATCCATCGTACTAGCTGGGGGCAAAAAAATATTAGCAAGATTATGTAATCATACCACACTTTATATGCATCATAGCTCACCCCACATATCACGTAGGGTGTAGCCTGACCATTTACATGCCTCATAGCCTGTTATATATGATTAGCCTAACTATTGCTCGCATCATAGCTAACCAGATGGTTAGCCTAACCTTACATGTATCATAGCTACTCATATATAGCAAGCCTGATCTAGTCCCAAGCCAATCACATAATAAAGTAATATTTTAAGACATTTAATAGTTATTTTTTTCCTCTATTTCCAGTTTATACATTGCTAGCATTTATATTTATCGACTTTCACTACATAGCATTACAAGTGTACTCATTGCCAGTTATTTCTCTGGGATATGATTATATGCCTCTCCAGTTCTTTTATAATCCAGTATTTCATTTCCATCATGCATAGTCATTACTCACTGGTTTATAGTCTTTATCATTATAACTGGAACTGCTGTTAGTTTATGTGCTTCACTCCAATCCTGACTAGATAAAATTTTTAGGAATGTTATGCCACATATTCTTGGACTTCAAGATGATCCTAGTTGAGACCAGACTTGATGTACTGCTGACCTGGAGGTGACCTCTGTTGAGTTCTAGACTAGTATTTCTTTATTCAGTTTTACGTTCTAGCTTTATTCCATTTTAGGTAGTTGTTGGATTACTTTCCTTCATGCATCTCTCTCTTACTATTGTGATTGAGTTATGATCATTAGCTGTACTTGAATAATTGAGATAAATTTCTTGAGGTCTAGACATGGTTCTATCGCCGATGTTGCGGCGTAGGCTGGACGTATCCACGTACTCGTGCCTGATAATCCCGGTACGGGTCGTGACACTTTTGAAGACTTCCAGTTCATTACTTCTCATGTCTATCTATAAAAAGCTCGTAGGACTGCTCCTGCTCCTTTACCTCCAGCTCCAGCTGAGAATGCGTCATCTAACTTTGAGGCCCTTCAAGTTGAACCCCCAGCCACCTTGGACTATATCCGAGATATGTTACGAGACCGCTATTAGTTGGAAGACGATTGCTATACTCAGATGGATTATCGGACTACTCTTCAAATGTCTGCTCTTAGCAACACTATCCATGATATCCAGTACAACATGGCTAGGCATCCTACTATGTCTTTTCCTATGGGTCGTGACCCTTCTCGCGAAGGATACCGCATTGATGACCCTTGGGCCTTGAGGTATTTGGATCTTGATGCTTCTTTATTCGAATCTCGTCGCTCTACTAGCAATCCATATAGTTCTGCTCATACTGGTCCATCCCATCCTCCTATTGATTTTGCTTCTTGATGGCTGTGGTGCTTACCTCTGGATATTGCTGATATATTATGTTTTGAATTATGTAGTTTAACTTTAGATGACTGCCCTTTAAACTTTTAAAAGACTACTTGTTAGTTTAATCTTTAGTTTATTATTTCACTTTGTCTATGTTTATTCTACTTATTGTGTTTTGCTAAATGATAAAATGAAAAAAATAGCATATCTATCTATGCTTTAATAGTTAGTAAATTGTTAGAATAGCTATGCATATGATATTTGTTTATTTTTGGATATATTATTTTGGATATAATGTGCTTGGTTAAATTTTGTCTAAAAATTTCTTGGATGTGGACATTCATTACTCAATTATGACACATCGATTACTAGACGAGACATCAAAAAACTTCGTCGGACTAATGTTACATCATCATTATTATGTTTCAGACTCTGTAATTTTTCTATTTTATTTTAGTATAGAAAACATGTACATTGAGTCATACTGTGGCATATCAACCCTCAACATATTTCCTATAGCTCCACAAAACAAACAACCAAGTCCAGAACCTAACCAAAACCAAAACTAAACCAACTCAAACCTAATTATAGAGCTTCTGGTCTGAGGAAGACCGAACTAGGGCCGAACTCAGTGCCCTTAAAATCAGCAACCTGATTTTTTATTCCACCTTGTAACGAGCTGTCCAACGTTCGAATTTTTGAACGTTAGGGGACAGAACTCTGGCCGAACTCTGCCTACCCAGACTAGTATAAATAGAGCATGAATTCTCTTATTTCATATGTCACGACCCACACCCGGTATAGGGGCACGAGTACGTGGGTACGTCCAGCCTACGCCGCAGCATCAGCTGTAGAACGCTGTCTTGGTCTACTATACTATCTAATATCTCACACAATGTATATAAAATACTGTCATGCACTATCTTACACCTATCCCGATACTCAAACCCAATACCTTGAGTATCGACCCAAAAACTTGATATTACCTTGGTATCCCGAGGTAATTCAAACCCTTGTCAATAGCTAATACATATATAATTCCCCAATACTAATTATGCAAACTATAACAATATATATACTAAGTACTATAATATATATATATATATATATATATATATATTATTACAATACTTATATACTAATTACAATACAATATTAACTTACCAATGCACATATCTATCTAACTATATATAAATACTTACTAGTACTTAGCTAACTATTAACATTATCAAGTATATAACAAAATAACTATTTAACTACACTAACTATTTATTAACTTAATACTAGATCAACTAAACACTAATATACTAATACAATACATCTACTTACTATCTTAACATATAATACTTACTAAATACATAGATACTATAGGTACTTACTAATAACTTACCTATATATATATATATATATATATATACTAATCATTCTAACTACAACACTGACATAGCTACTTACCAATTAATCACAACTAACTAGACTATCTACACCATCTAAACCCAATTAAAAATATCTACCCAATACCTTGCTAATTCTGCCCTGATACCTGTCTGATACTGTGCATGATACTGCTACTGTGCTCTTCAATGGTTGATGCATTTCTGCACAGGCTCAAGATACTTGCTATGCAGCTAGCTCCACTTGTTAAAAGCCTGTTGCATGCTACACACTGTTAAATGGTATTGGCTGATGCTCTCCTTCGATTGTGCACTGAGTCTCGCTGCATCCATTGTACAGTTGCAACTGCTCAAAACTCTGCTGACTATCTGCTACAGGTTCCCGAGGTTGCACCTTTATGTGTTCTTGCTGCAATTACTACATGCTTGTTGGATGCATGAGTTGCTATGCTGATACTTGCACTATTGGATCAAACTGCTGTACATCCTTGAGGTGATGAAGCTGTTGTTGCAACTGAGCTTTCTGTACTGAACTGTGCAGTTGGCCACTGTACAGTATCTCCTTTTTGCTGCCACGGTGTACGAGCTTCCCTGCAGTTGGACCTTACCTTGTTGTGCAGTAAGGAAACTGCACAACTGATACTGTAGTACTTTACTGGATTTGCTGAAATGATACTGCACCTCAGTTGGTGTACTGTTGATGCCAATGCATCCTCCCTGTTTTACTGAAATGATATTGCACCTCAATTGGTGTACTGCATAAGTACTACTGATGCTAATGCATCCTCCCTGTGCTTGCAGAAATGATATTGTTTGCTTCCCTTGTTGATCATACTGCTCAGTGATGCAATCCCGGAGGCACTACTCTCCCTAGTGGAAGTATGCTGCCATTGTGCAGATATTGGCTGCTGCATCTACTGATACTACTTGCTGTAAGAGGACTGCTTCTCATGCTGATACTGCTCGACAAGCTGTAGGTGCTACCTATTGGAGCTGCTACTACTAGCCTTCCCGTGCAGTTGCTCACTCGGGCAGTGGTGCTTCCCATGTCCCCCCCTTGCTGCCTCTACAGTAGCTTGTATCCCTTTCAGTCTGATACTGCAGAGCTTGATCCCAGATATTGCTAGTGTACATGATACATCCCTCTACTAAACCATTGAACACTTACTCACTAGCTTACTCACTCACACACACACAAACACAAACACTACATAGTACACATAACTTACATACATATACTCAAATACCTCTATGTATATAATCTACATATGCATATATCAATCTACATATATATATATATATATATATATATATATATATATATATATATATATATATATAAGTATCGCAATCTATATATACATAGTTATACATATACACTTAAACATATATATATACACACATATCTATATGTACACATCTATAATCATATAAATACATACTCATATATATACAAATATCCTATCATATGACTTACATATATAAATACACAAGTACATATAGAAATAAAGACAATAAAGCAAACATGTGGAGTGCACCGCACCCGTATCACACTCATTCTATGTTATGCTTGCGATACGGCTCCACCACACAACCAAACGCATCCCAAAGGATACGAGAAAATACACTAAATATGAATAATATGTATAATAATTAGATCAACTATTTTTTCGTGTCGATTTGTGACATGCACAAGTCCCCGTGTCGGAGAAAAATCCCCAAAATTAACATGTTTCGTCAAATTGAGGAGATACGGCCTACACGTACCGAATTGTGGATATAACACTAGTCATAAACAAAAATACATATGTCAATTTGATCTATTAGACCAATTCACAAACCCAACATTTGCCAATCTCGAAATTCCCGCAAAATTAACACCAAAATGCACCTAACTTCCACCATAGGTCTCCTATGAACCTAAAACCAATTCCTATGGGTAGCCTTTGCATGTGGGATAGTTTTTTATGGTTAAATCTCATATTTAGAACCTAATAAAAGGGGAAAAACTGAATATACCTATTGGAAGATGGATTCGTAATAAAAATCTTCAAATGGAATGTAGCTTCTCTCCTTGTAGATCTTGGCCTCTTCCTTGTTGCTCCTTGCTTCCTTCTTGTAGATCCTTGTTGTAGTAGCCTCTAATGAAAAATAAGAAAGAAATATTTGGGTAAAAATTTTTGAGGGAATGGTGAGAAAATGAAGATATTTGGAAAGGAGAAAAATCTAGATTTACATGAAATATGAAATGAGAAGAGACTATCTCTCTCCTCCCTCCTAATATGGTCGGCCCTAACCTCTTTCTCAAGCAATATAAAATGTCTAATTTGCCCCTTGATGCCTCTCATGAAAAAATTAATTAAGGAGGGAAAGTTCTAGTCTAATGGTTTCACTAATTAATTCATCCTCCTAATGAATGGGTCTAATTTTGGCTCAATCTAAACCAAAATACTTGTTGGGTTCATGCATCTAACTAAACTAATTAGGTCTACTACACAAGTTCAAAATAAATCTAACAATAATAATAATAAAATAATTAATTACACATGCATAATATTTAAATACAATAAATCCTAAAAATAAAAATACCCGTGTAAATTACCAAAATACCCTTTATTGAAAAAGTGAGGGTGACATCATATAATCCCTCATCTTTCAAGCTCTCAATCATCTAATCTCTACTCTTCTAAGACATACTCTTCCAAATCTCCATAGCCACAACTTTCTAATCCCCTAAGGTGCCTCGGTGCAATTTAGCTAGAATTTGTGCAAGAGTTGTAAAGTGTTGTCACTTAGAAAATTTAAAGTTTTGCCTCTACAAAGTTGAAGTAGTCGAGCGCTTTGGATCAAAATCTCGTGTCTGTAAAGAAGTGGCAAGCCTTTGGATCAAAGCTTGTATTTCATTGATAGTGGATTCAAACTCTGAGCTAGAGTTCTTTGTCCTGGACTAGTCCTCCACGAGGGAAACCAGGATACATCGATGTGTTTGCGTTTGCTCTTCCTTACTCTATTTACTTTTCGTATTGTTATTCTCTGATTATTTTTTTATTAGTAGTTGCTTACTGGACTTAGTCTTAATTAGTTTTAATTGGTTACTATTGACACATAATTCTATTCACCTCCCTCTAGAATTTCCTACACGTAGCTTCAACCCTGTTGTTGTCTCAAAGTAGCTCATATAACTACAAGGGAGGACTTTCTGTCAAATTTGTCTATGTTGAAGGGCTTGTACCTCGGCAGGGATGATACCTCCCTCCATTCCAGCGAATATGGTTGGCGTACTCCGAGATTGCGGAGTGAGTTCCGATTAGCCATGGAATCCAGTCGAGCTTGGAGTTCTCAGACTTCTTCTATTACTTCCTTAGCCTCGTCTGCTGCTGAAGGGGCTAAGGAACCAGGTTGGGGAGGATAGTTGCCTATGGGTGGAGGGTTTTGTTTGAATCCGCGTTGGTCCCGAGATCCATGCTAGCTAGCACAGAGGTCCTTATCGGCTGAGAGGCCAAGTTTGCCTTCATTTCCAACATTATTAGGGTCAAGGCTTGCATCGATGCATTCATGGTCTGTATCATATTCTCGAGAGCTACCAAGCATTGTTGGTCACTAAGGCTGTCACAGTCATCGCCTGTCATGTATACTATCCTCACATGGGGAGAGATGGATGGACCCTTGTAGTAAGCCGTCTTTAAGGAAGACTGGCAGCGTTGTGTCCTCCTCAAATTCATAGGAGGTCATCTCTGCGAGAGTAGCTACTCCCAAGGATTTTAGAATATTTTCTTTGAGATTCATCATCTCTCCGAAATACTGGATTGTTATGACGGAATAGGGGTTTACTACCCCTCGCTTGGTGAACCCCTAGGGGTTTTAAGGAAGAACTACCCCCAGCGGTTGACAGCTTCTTCCTCGAGCGATAGCCCTGGAAAATGCCTTCCATGGGTCCTGCTGGCGGTCCTCCTAGTGGTCTTCTTCTTCTTAACGCGCTTGTCGAGAGTGATGGGCTGGATGTGCTGGACCTCTTTCCTCCTTTGGTAGAGGGAACCTTTTGAGATGAGTAACATGCGACGATGGGAAGCTCCACTCCCTCTGGCTCTTGTACCTGACCTCCGGGTTGTTGCTAGGCAGATATCTTCTGGTGCAGTCGTTGGAAGGCCGACTGTCTACTTGTGGGTGTTGCTGCTCCGTTGCAGCAGTAGTTGATGATAATCTTGGCACAATGATGCCTTGGAGAGGATAATTCATCGGCTGTAGTGTCACTACCATATTTCAAAATAGGGGTATTTTTGTTATTTTTTATTTATGATAATTATTGTGTATATTTTATTTTATAAATAAAGTGCATGATAAATATGTATATAGTAAATAATATTATTATTTGTTAGTTGAGTAGTCTATTTTAATTAGACTTGATATTAGTTGACCTAACTAGACTTGACTTGACCCATTGACTCAATTAAATAGTTAATTATGACTAGATTAATTTTATTAAACCTATTTAGACCCATGAATAGAATATTCTCCTATGGTTTAGTTAGATTCTATTCATGAAGGAACGAGAGGGACACTTGTGTCAATTTAAATATTCCTCAACCTAACCCTAACCCTAAGAGGAAATCTATATAAGCCTCTAGTTCATGAATAACCCTCATTCCCTTTTCTTATTATTTCATTCCATAGTTGAGAGCAAGCCCTAATTTCTTATTTCAAATACCATCCCTCTCATTCTTAGTCCAAGGAGGCTAAGGAGCTTGGCATTGCTAGAGGAAGCTTGAAGAATAGTCTATGTGTTGAGGATCGTGTCCACTTCATCTTTCTCGTGTCCAAATTCGGAGTTCTTCAAGAAGGTCACTCAAAACCTAGGTAACTCTGAATTTTCTACTCTATTTATGGTTAAGAACACCCATTGGCCTATATGAACCCCCTAATAAGTGAATTTAACTCTCTAATGCTAGACTTAGGTGTTAGAAGCCTTCATTTTGATAGATCTAGGTTTTCCCTCTTGCGGAATAATATTTTGAGCTCAATTTGGAGGAATTTTGAATCGTGTCCACCAAATATTCGACACGTATCCCTAAAGGGATTTTTGTGCCCTTCTTGAGTCGATATTTGGTGTATGTGTCCTAAATAGGATACGTAGTGTCTTGTCATGGTATCTCATGATACACACGGGTAGAAATTGATATGCATACGCTTTTGTATTAAAATTGCTAGATTTGTTGTGTTGTATTAACACTTGGTATTTTGAGTTGTGTATATGATGTATCTTGGTGTGTGGGGTGAGAGGTCTGGAAGGAGAAATTTGGGTGTGTAGATGTACAATTTTGTAGTATAACTATAGTAACAACTTGTCACGACCCCGCACCAGGTGTAGGAATGCAAGTCTGGAACAACGCCCAGCCTACGCCACATCATCGACGGTAGAACGATATCTTAGTCAACTATACTATCTAACTATATCACAATAATACATAAATCTCCAATAATATCTCAACTCCAAGAAGAGTATAATAAACTTAGTTTAACATAATACTCAATCACAATTCTATAGCACGATAAGATATCAAAGAAGTCTAACATAACTATACAATCTGAACAAATATAACAACAACAATAGAAATAATAATCAATTCTTAAAATATAAGCCGAAAACAAATTCGATACCAAAATACTAAAGAGAACTAACTATGCTAACAAGTGATTCCGGCTAGATCTCTCGACAGTCATTCCAAAACTAGTAGGTCCAAGTCTCCGCCATCTATAGGTCGAGGTCTATAGTATGTCGGACACGAATCTCCCAGATCCTCTTAAAAATGTTTTCTAATCAGGAATGGAGCAAAGACTAAACCAATAGCAGTTCCAATTAATTGACAAAAACTATAAAACAGTAAAGTAGAGAATGCAATATACGATAAGAATATAACTGATGATCAAGAAGAATGAAAGAATAGGCAATACTAGCAAAAAAATTATAAATCAATGTGTACAAGAATGAAGGAATAAAATTATAATGTCAGAATAGAACATGGAAATTAATGAACTAAATAATGGAATCTATAATAACTATGTGTTTTGAGATACTAACTAAATATATGATCGGCCTAGGAGATTCAATGATTACACTAAGGAGCTAACTCAACCATACGTTAATTGCATGGTTAGTTAGTAGCCAATGATTACACTACTAGCTGATAGTTTCTTGATCACATATTTAATTGGTATTTCCTCCGCCCCGACTGATACGATGGATCGAATCATGACACTTTACTAGCCAATTTATCCAATATTTAATCTACAATATTCAATTTTATCCAATACCAACAAGGACAGTATCCGATACCATCTCCATAATCATGGTAATATCCCATGACTGACGATCCAATAACAATATCAATCCATGTACCATTGTATCAAGAATCATAAGTAACATTTCTAAATACTTGAATTATAGTGGTAATCAAATAATAGAAACTATCATAGAATGTACTTGCCTATGGTCCAAAGAAAATAATGCAAAACGGTGTTCGAACTGGTGTCACACAGACCTATATATGAAATATTGCATTAATACAAGGTTTGGAATAAAAATAAGTTAAAATAGTCAACTTCTAGGTCATAAAGCCATTTCTAAGTCAAACAGTCAAACTAGGTCAACTCTAAGCCAAACTATTAATATTTGGTCAAACTGGCTTTTTCTAAGTTGTATGAGTCTATCTCTAGGATATTAAGTCTATACACTATGCAACTAGGCCATACTAGCTATACTAGGATACTAGAAAATTAAGAAGATACCATATCATAAGATACATAATTTATTAGATATAAAAATATTATAATATATATATACAAACAACAATATATAATACTCCTAACTAAACTAATGCTAAGTGGATACCTTAGCTTTGAACCAAAAGCGGTATCACACTACCTACACACCCATATTGATATACAAACTCAATACCTTGAGTATAAACCAATACCTTGACATTACCTTGGTATCACAAGGTAATTCAATATCTAACATATAACTAACTACCCATACACCTCACTATACACTAATATGTATTTAAACTTATAACAATACTATACTAACTAACATACTAATATACCTCATGATATTTAATACCCGTACCCAAGAAATCTCACTCTCATTACCTTGATGTAATCTTCAAGGTAATCTAGAAATAATACTAACCAATGCTAACTAGTGCTTATGTATATATATATCTCATATATATATATATATATATACTAACTTACTAATATATACATAAATTAATAACTTATCAAAATATATAACTAACTTATCAATATATACACTAACTTATCAATATATATATACTAACTTATCAATATATACACTAACTTATTAATATATATATATAACTAACTTAACAATATATACAGTAACTTATCAATATATCCAACTAACTTATCAATATATACACTAGCTTATCAATATATATACTAACTTATCAATATATATAACATTAAGCATAGCTTACTGCAGCTTACTGTAGCTCACTGCAGCTTATAGCTGCTTACTGCTGCTTTCTGCTTCTGCTTCTGCTTCTGCTGCTTCTTCTGCTTCTGCTTTCTGCTGCTTCTCGGCTTACTGCTTACTGCGACTTTTCTGCTGCTTCTCTCAGCTTTTTTTTTATTGCTTATCATTGCTTTTCTTCACTGTTTTTATTATTTTCTTACTGTTTTTCTATTGTTTCTTCTCCCCTCAAGCTCACACACATAATTACATACCTCATATATATATATATATATATATATATATATATATACATATACTATAACACTATAATACATATACTATAACACTATAATACCTATATATATATATATATATATATATATATATATATATATATATATATATATCTATATATCTATATTAAAGAAGCACATGAACTTTCTACTCTCCAACGACCACCAACACATCACAAAGAAATATAGAATATACACATAATTATATATATACATATATCTCACATAATAATTATATTTATAATATTATAATAGTTATAACCAAGGTAAATTAAATTAGAATGCAAAGAACAAACACGTGGAGTGCACCGCACCCGTATCACACTAGATCTATGATACGCTTGCGATATAGCCCTACCACACAACCAAATGTATCCCAACAGACACGAGGAAGTTTAAAATAATAATTATGAATAATACGAAGAGTTAAATATATGTCTACGTGTCTTTGTCAAAATATGACATGCTCAAACCCCCGTGTCGGAAAAACTCCCAAATCAACTCGTATCTCCAAATTATTAGGATATGGCCTACAAGTATCCAATTGTGGACACGACACTAGCCATAAACAATCAAACACATGTCAATTTGGTCTAATTGACCAATTGACAAACACAACATGTGTCAATATCGAAATTCTCCCAAAATTGAAACAAAACATACCATAACTTTCTCCATATGCCTCCTATGAACCTAATTCCAATTCCTATGGGTAGCCTTAGCATGTGGGGTAGTTTCTCATCTTTAAATCTCAGATTTAAAGTCTAATTAGAGTTAAAAAAACTAAATTGTATCTATTGGGAGATGGATTCCCAATAAAACCTCCAAAATGGTAAAATGAGCCTTCAACTTGTAGATCCTTGCTTTCATCTTGTAGATCCTTTCTCTACTAGCATCCAATAATGATTTGGGAAGGAATTAGGAAGAAATTTGGTAGACATTTGATGTAAAAATGAAGAAATTTGGTTGAGGGAAATTCTAGATCTAGATTTGGAATAAAAAATAAAGAGAGAGAAAGTTTTCAACCCCTTTATATAGGCCTCACTTGCTCCCTCCCTTAAACTACTATGTAAAGTCTAAAATATCCCTTGGGGCCTCTTATGAAGAAATTAATTAAGTAGGAAAGGTTCTAGTCTAATGGGTTTAACTTAATTAATTTATCCTCCTAATGAATGGGCTTACTATTGGGCTCAATTCAAACTAAAATTAAATGTTGGTCCATGGATCTATTCTAAACTAGTTAGGTCCACTACACAAGTCCAAAATAAATCTAACATGGTAACAATAAATAAATATTCAAAATGCACAATATTTAATTAATTATGAAATGACAAAAATATTCTTTCCTAGAAAATGTGTTAGTGACAAGTCTACCCCCCTTAAAATAATTTCGTCCTCGAAATTTAAGGGTGATCGTACTCCTTCTAGGTCAAATCCCCAGCAATCATAGTCTAATAATTTCTTATCACACCAAGAACAGTCATATACAAAGAACAACTTGCATGGTTATGGTCTCCGCTTGTCTTATTACTGCTGTCTCCGTCAGGGTATTCTATTAGCTATACTAACTATATAACACAAGCATCCAAAAGGTACTAAAGAAAAAATCAATCAAAATAGATGGAAGGAATAGAAAGAAAGAACGGAACTCTCTAACCCATCACCTATAGTGTCGGTCTCCTCGACCGTCATCACAAATGCTCCACCCTGCCGAGGTAACTCCCTCTGCGGGTGATGAGCAATCTGCAGTGCTACAGGTGACCTAACTCTACCTCTCTACCCTCGATCTGGACCTTAGCCTAGACATTAAAGGGTCCAGAGATAATCCTTCACCATATGCCCATTGATCCACAATGTAAGCATGCTCAATTCTCTTTCGACACATCTCCCAAGTGTGCCCAGTCTTCTTACAATAAGTGCATTGAGGAGCCTGTTGCACCTATCTCTGAGGCTACTGTGGTATCTAGTATACTGGAGCTTGTACTGGAGCAACAATTGGTTTATGCATCTGATATTGTCGCTGATAACCTCCAAATTGTACTGAAAACAATTGTTATTGGAACCGCGACCTCTTTGTCGGTCCCACACTGCTACTAGCACACCCAAACATATCACGGTCCCTCTTCGGCTTCAAGTTCCACTCCCGCTCGACCTTGCATGCCTCTGAAAGTATCTCAGAATACGTCTCATAGAAAGACGGAATAAGAATCTTCACTCCCCAATTTAGACCCTCGCGGAAATGGATAGCCCGAACTTCTGGCTCTCTCACCAAGTACTCCGTAAATTGACTCAGTCTCCCGAATTCTGTGGCGTACTCCTCTACGGACATGCTCCCTTATGTAAGGCTCTCAAACTACCTTCCTAATTCTAATCTGTCCGTCCAAGCAAAGAACTTCTTCTTAAATAGATCCTTGAATACCTCCTAAGACTGCCCTGCATTAGTAAGAATTTGCTCACTCCTGAACCAAGTGCGGGCAACGTCGAATAGTTAAAGTCCTACCGCCTCAACCTTCAAATCCTCTACAAGATGGGACACCCTCATGAGACGCTCGATATCTTCAAGCCAATCGTCAATATAGACTACACCCTCTGTCCCCTTAAAAACTTTAGGCCCAAGTTTCTTGAAATTTTGACTGTTGCCTAGCTCGAGCTGAACATCATGTGGCTGTGGAGGAGCCTCTCTCTGAACTACAGCAATAGCTACCTGATGGGTATTTTCCATACTCTGTCGCATCATATCTGACTACATGTGCTGGGCCTCTATCTATGCCCTTTGTAACTCCATCATCTCTCTAAATAGTGCAACCATCAGTACGACATCTCCTGAAAATAGAGGTGGTGGAAGTTCCTCCGAAGCAACTGGGTAGTCCTCGGAACAGGTGGAGGAGAACCCCCAAAGGCAGTCGAGACTCCTACGTGAACTGATATCGTAGGAGGTACAAACCCTACTGCCTGAGTGGAAGATTGAGAGGTGGCAGACCTCGCAGAAACTACTCCCGATCATTGAGATCTAGTCTTCGGCGGCATCCTGAAGACAGATCAAAATAAAAAAGATTAATTCGACACGAGATAAGATATTATCAAGGAAGTACAATAATATTCAAAGTATTCAGAAGGAATCAAAAGTAGCGATTCAATTCAGATTGGAATTCCTAGTTGTGATTGAGTATCCCTCTCTCATCCTAGTATCCTATGTTCTATATCCTATCGCAGGCTCGTAGTAGTACAACTAAGTCATCGTACTACCACGACATTACATAACTTGTAAAGCCTAACCTGCATATGCCATTACTAAAATCGTGTCACGACCCACACCCGGTGTAGGGATGCAAGTCGGGAACAATGTCTAGCCTATGCCGCAGCATCGACGGTAGAATGCTATCTTGGTCAACTATACTATCTAATTATCTCACAATAATGCATAAGCCTCCAATAATATCTCAACTCCAAGAAGAGTGTAATAAACTTAGTTCAACATAATACTCAATCACAATTCTATAGCACGATAAGATATCCAAAAAGTCTAACATAACTATAAATCTGAATAAATATAACAACAATAATAGAAACAATAATCAAATCTCAAAATATAAGCCAAAAATAAATCTGGTACCAAAATGCTAAAGAGAACTAACTATGCTAACAAGTGATTCCGGCTAGATCTTCCCGCAGTCATTCCAAAACTAGTGGGTCTAAGTCTGAGCCATCTATAGGTCGAGGTCTGTAGTATGTCGGACACCAATCTCACGGATCCTCTGAAAAATGTTTTCTAGTCTGGAATGGAACAAACTACAACCCAATAACAGTTCTAATTAATTGACAAAAACAATAAAACAATAAAGTAGAGGATACTATATACGATGAGAATATAACTAATGATCAAGAACAATGAAAGAATAGGCAATACTAGCAATAGAAATATAAATCAATGCATACAAGAATGAAGGAATGAAACTATAATGTCAGAATAGAACAAGGTAATCAATGAACTTAATAATAAAATCTAGAATAACTATGTGTTTTGAGATACTAACAAAATATGTGATCGGCCTGGAAGATTCAATGATTACACTAAGGAGCTAATTCAACCATACGTGAATTGCATGGTTAGTTAGTAGTCAATGATTATACTACTAGCTGATAGTTTCTTGATCACATATTTAATTGGTATTTTTTTCACCCCGACTGATACGATGGATCGAATCATGATACATTACTAGCCAATTTAACCAATGTTTAATCTACAATATTCAATGTTATCCAATACCAACAAGGACAGTATCTGATACCATCTCCATAATCAAGGTAACATTCCATGACTGACGATCCAATAACAATATCAATCCGTGTACCATCGTGTTAAAAATCATAAGTAATATTTCTAAATACTTGAATTATAGTGGTAATCAAATAATAGAAACTATCAGAGAATGTACTCACTTGTGGTCTAGATAAAATAATACAAAATGGTGTCCGAACTGGTGTCACACAGACCTATATATGAAATATTGCTTTAATACAAGGTTTGGAATAAAAATAAGTTAAACTAGTCAACTTCGAGGTCATAAAGCCATTTCTAAGTCAAAACAATCAAACTAGGTCAACTCTAAGCCAAACTAGTCAAACTTAGTCAAACTGGCTATTTCTAAGTTGTATGAGTCTATCTCTAGGATATTAGGTCCATATACTATGCAACTAGGCCATACTAGCTATACTAGGATACTAGAAACCAATAAGATACCGTATCATAAGATACGTAATTTATTAGATATAAAAATATTATAATATATATATACAAACAATAATATATAATACTCCTAACTAAACTAATGTTAAGTGGATACCTTAGCTTTGAACCAAAAGCGATATCACACCACCTACACACCCATCTTGATATACAAACTCAATACCTTGAGTATAAACCAATACCTTGACATTACCTTGGTATCACAAGGTAATTCAATACCTAACATATAACTAACTACCCATACACCTCACTATACACTAATATATATTTAAACTTATAATAATACTATACTAACTAACATACTAATATACCTCATGATATTTAATACCCGTACCCAAGATACCTCACTTTCATTACCTTGATGTAATCTTCAAGGTAATCTAGAAATAATACTAACCAATGCTAACTAGTGCTTATGTATATATATATATATATATATATATATATACTAAGTTACTATTATATACATAACTTACTAACTTATCAATATATATAACTAATTTATCAATATATACACTAACTTATCAATATATACACTAACTTATTTATATATACACTAACTTATCGATATATACAACTAACATATCAATATATACAACTAACTTATCAATATATACACGAACTTATCAATATATACAACTAACTTATCAATATATATAGACTAACTTATCAATATATACACTAACTTATCAATATATATAACACTAACTTATCAATATATACACTAACTTATCAATATATACAACTAACTTATCAATATATACACTAACTTATCAATATATATAACATTAAACACAGCTTACTGTAGCTCACTGCAGCTTATCGCTACTTACTGCTGCTTTCTGCTTCTGCTGCAGCTGCTTACTGCTGCTTCTGCTTCTGCTCTCTGCTGCTTCTGCTTCTGCTTTCTGCTGCTTCTCGGCTTACTGCTTCCTGCGAATTTTTACTTCTTCTCTCAGCTTTTCTTTCACTGCTTATCATTGCTTTTCTTCACTGTTTTTATTGTTTTCTCACTGTTTTTCCATTATTTCTTCTTCCCTCAAGCTCACATACATAAATACATACCTAATATATATATATATATGTATATATATATAAACCACGTATATATATATAAATAAATAAATATATATATTATATATATATGTATGTGGTTTATATATATATATATATATATATATATATATATATATATATATATATATATATATACACACACACACATACACACACACACACACATATATATATATATATATATATATATATATATATATTAAAGAAGCACATGAACTTCCTACTCTCCAATGATCACCAACATATCACAAAGAAATATAGAATATACACATAATTATATATATACATATATCTCACATAATAATTATATTTACAATATTATAATAGTTATAACCAAGGTAAATTAAATTAGAATGCAAAGAACAAACACGTGGAGTACACTGCACCCGTATCACACTAGATCTATGATTCACTTGCGATACGGCCCCACCACATAACTAAATATATCATAACAAACACGAGCAAGTTTAAAATAATAATTATGAATAATATAAAGATTTAAATATACATCTACGTGTCCGTGTTAAAATATGACATGCTCAAACCCCCCTGTCGGAAGAAAAACTCTCAAATCCACCCGTATCTCCAAATTGATGGGATACGGCCTATAAGTATCCAATTATGGATACGATACTAGCCACAAATAATCAAACATATGTTAATTTGGTCTAATTGACAAATACAACATGTGTCAATATCGAAATTCTCCCAAAATTGACACAAAATTTACCGTAACATTCTCCATAGGCCTCCTATGAACCTAATTCAAATTCCTATGGGTAGCCTTAGCATGTGGGGTAGTTTCTTATAGTTAAATCTCATATTTAAAGTCTAATTAGAGAAAAAAAACTGAATTGTACCTATTGGGAGATGGATTCCCAATAAAACCTCCAAAAATGGTGAAATGAGCCTTCAACTTATAGATCCTTGCTTCCACCTTATAGATGCTTTCTCTACTAGCCTCCAATGATAATTTGGAAAGGAATTAGGAAGAAATTAGGTAGTAATTTGGTGTAGGAATGAAGAAATTTGGTTGAGGGAAATTTTAGATCTAGATTTGGAATAAAAAATGAAGAGAGAAAGTTTTCATCCCCTTTATATAGGCCTCACTTGCCTCCTCCCTCAAACTACTATGTAAAGTCTAAAATATCCCTTGGGACCTCTCATAAAAAATTTAATTAAGAAGGGGGGGGTTCTAGTCTAATGGGTTTAACTCAATTAATTCATCCTCCTAATGAATGGGCTTACTATTGGGCTCAATTCTAATAAGAATTAAATGTTGGTCCATGGATCTATTCTAAACTAGTTAGATCCACTACACAAGTCCAAAATAAATCTAACATGCTAACAATAAATAAATAATATAATAAATAAATATTTAACAGGCGCAATATTTAATTAATTATGAAATAACAAAAATATCTTTTCCTAAAAAATGTGATAGTGACACAACTGCAAGTATAATTGATGTTTCGGGCAGCAGCTATGTGGAGGTTTTGGGTTGCTGTGCATGCTTGCACTTGGCATCAACAACAACAACTACAAGAGAGTGTTAGGGTCTACTGGACCTACTAACTAAAACAGATAACCTTACTCGAGAAGTGGTTGTGCATCAGGAAACTAAGTTCCTGTGCATATAAGTGATATTGAGTGTCTGGCTATGTATGAAGTAGCTGCTATTTTGTTGTTGTTGTTGATGTTGTAGTTATTATTTTGGTGGTGGATTTGATATTTTTGCTGTTGGGGTTGAAGTGTAGGACGGGCACAGGCAAGAGAAGTATGCTCGGGTTCCAATTGAGCATTGCACAGTTGATTGCTGTGGTGCTTGCACCTTAGTGCAAGAAACAAAGTATATGTGCACCAGTAGAGCCAATCTCTGGCAGTTGTAGTGAGCATTTATAATGCTATATAGGATCTCCAGGAGGTAGTACTCGAGTACAGGAGAGCAAGCAGTAGGGCATGTAGTGTTGCTTAGATGAGTGTGGAGTTGTAGTGTATTGAGGCTCGAGCATTGCTCAGGTTGGGAGATGAGAGGGGAACAAGTTAGTCTGCAGTTGGGATCTGCAAGAGTGGAGGTTTGCACTGAGTTAGCCAGTAACTTAGGGCTCACATATGTAGTGAACTGGAAGGAGTATTGATTGTAAGTATTAGTAAGATAGGGTAAATGACATAATGGTGAAGCAGCAGATGGGCTACTGGGAGATGTAGCTGATACTAAGGGAACCTAGGTCAAATTTGAGGGGGATTTAGTGCTGGAGTTGGGGTATGGTTTCAACAGGAGTGTAGGTATTGGGGTTAGACTCAAGTTTAGTAGCAGCAAGTTGCAGCAAAAAGGGGGAGTCGTATAGAACTGTTTGAGGGAGCAAGGTAGGTGCTTCAGTTGATGTCCACAACAAGTGTGGGAAGGGAATTCACTGCAGATATGATCAGTTGGTGTATTGGTTCAGAAGTATAGCTATAGGTGTTTGGGGGATTAATTAGCAGTCTAGAGGAGAGGAGTCTTTGCTGTGTTGCTAAACACAGTTAGCAATAGCAGTAGGTTGTTAGGGGTTGCTGTGTAACACCCTGTTCCGCTCAAGCGGACTGCCGTTTCAAACGGCAATAGTGCAGCTATCCCGACCCGCTTTGCCTCAAACGAGAAGCAAAGGATATCCAGACTTGTCCCTACAGGAATCCGGCTTCGGCTTTTAGAGGCTCGCTCAGACGTATCGCTCTACCGAGACGAATCATCGCTAAGGTGGGTGGCTACGGTGAACTTGTCTTTGCTTAGCCAGCACACATAAAATCTAGAATATTTCATGCTAGTCGCTAGGTGAATCACCCCCTGCATGCTAATAAATCCAACGCACCTAGCTAAGGGAATAATCCCAACTTGTATTGCTTGCTAGAACATGGAAAATGAAGTACTGCTTATATGTTCAGACCCTCGTATGCTAAGTCCCTTAACGGTTCCATCTCTCGGCTTACCTTCGGGTCTGAGCAACGTGCCTGCTTATGTTCCTGAGAAACGCATGCTTGTCTGCTTGAATGTTACCGTATTTTCATCCAAAACCCGGAATACTACTACGTAGTCGTTCCGTGCCTGAATGTTCCTGCAAGTATCCGGGACCGTTAGGTCACCCAAGGTATCCCCGAACCAAGGGAATGCATCAAGACAAGTTGATCACTGTACAGAATCATGATTCAAGCATCTCCTGTAATTGTGCACTACTGTACTACTGTTCTACTGTACCACTGTACTCCTGTTCTACAGTACTCGAGTATCACGTGAAATTGGAAAAGACCCTGACCTGCATGTCGCGGACAACTCAGAAACGAGGCATAGTTCCACGGACGGTCTCCGGGGCACTGGGGCCGCTCTGATCCGGATGGAACTCCACTGTTTCAGCCAACTGTACTGGACGCGATAGTGTGCAGCACTCACCGTTCTTTCGCTGCATACCATCCGCTCCATGGCTGAACTTACTGTATAGTCTACTGTACTAAACGAGATGGCTTGCAGCACCCACTGTACTTTAGTTGCAAACTATTCTCGTTTAAGACTAGTGTCCTTTATGGCTATGCCAGCGACTCATGTTCATATAGATAATTCATCCTCGCTTAGCGGCTATCCGCGTGCGAGTCACTGCATCGCATAAATGAACAACTGAACACCTGAACGATCATGTTAAAATGACCCTCGTATTTGCATATGCTTGCCTCCTGAATGTTTATACATGCCTCTGCTCGAATTAACAATGTTGCCTTAATGTTTGCCTTAGATAGGGAAGGAGATGGTAAGTTGGTAAGTTTTGTCATGTTTCCTCTCATGTCGCACGGCGCACTGCCCGACACGTTAGGCTATTCAATATTTTTACTAACCCTAAGTTTGGTTGAATGCATCTATTTGAGGGATGCCTTGAACTAGTGCACCATCTGTCACGACCCGCACCCAAAATTTGGGCATGAGTCATGGGTACGTCCAGCCTACGCCGCAGCATCGGCGGTAGAACGCTGTCTAGGTCTCAACATATAATATATCCTGTCAATAGTCTCAACTCCGCACGGAGGACAATGATAAATAATCCACAGTTCTATGATATACTCAATCACAAGCTAATAGAAAATAATGGCACGATGAGAATAGAAAAGAGTTCTAATATAAATCAACCACAATAAGTCCAACTCAAATCTTGGGTCTAGACGACCTCACAAATCACAAAATAATAAATATAACTCAGTCTCAGTCTAGAACAATAAATGCAGAAAAATAATCTAAGAATTGGCAGGTAAGGTCTTCTCTAGGATAGGCAACTCCTCTGGGATTTCTGGAGTGAAATCACCCTCTAATCCTGGGCCGTAATGAGTGGGGCAAAGATCCTCCAGGTCCTCTGAAAAATATTATCCAGTCAGGATTGGAGCGAAGCACAAGCACTAACAACAGTTTCATTAAATTGACAAAGACTATAAACAGTGTAAGAAATACAAGATGGAAATAAATGCTGAAAATGTAAAGTACTGGAGAAAATGGAAATAGGCAATAGAGCATCTAGCAATGAACAATAGACAGTGAATGCTAGAACAAGTGGATCTGAATAAATAGACATCTAGCTAAGTGTTTGAATTATCAGTTTATTATGTGATCGGCTTAGGACTTGATCAGGCTGGTTATATATGATTAACTATGATTCTTGTAGGTCAGGCTAACCATATGGTTAGCTATGATGCATGTAGTGGTCAGGTTAATCATATATAACAGCTATGATGCATGTAAATGGTCAGGCCGCACCCGACGTGAGAAGTGGGGTGAGCTATGATGCATGTAAAGGTTTGGATATGATCACATAATCTACTAATAGTTCCCCATCCCCCAGCTAGCACGATGGATTCCAATCACGACTCCTCATGATGGGGACCTAGGGTGCTAACCCGTGTATCCATAGTGTCGGAATCAAGTATGTAATACAACTGCATTATAGAAATAATCAACAATAAAAACTGTCAGAGAATGTACTCGCCTGTGGTCCTGAGCAAGGAATGAGGATCGATGTCCAAAGTGGGATCACAATGACCTATTTGTGGAATATAATTGTCAAAATACTGAATTAAGGAAATAAACATGTTTAACAAATTTAATTATGAGGCCTCTAGGTCATACTAGAACTTCTGGTCAATACTAGTCAACTTGGTCTCATACTAGGCCAATTCTGAGGTTTACTGGTCAATACTAGGTTAACTTGGATTGTTACTTGGTTATACCAGGTTTGGCTAGGTCGTACTAAGGTATTCTGGCTATAATGGTAAATACCTAGCCAATACTAGACTATTTAGACAATACCTTATACTACATATCATAGAGATATAATATGTACTTAGTTCCTTAACCAAAACTCAATTAACTCCTCACCTGCAATACTCTAATACACTAACCCCAGAGATCCTACTGATACTAAGATACTAACCCATCACTTACTGTTTACTAATACACATACAGCCACACACTGACTAAACTGACACATTGAGACACTCACACACACACAGACACTGGTATACACCCTCAGATATTACACTGACTGGACTGCTATCTAACACACACAGGATACTGTCACACCTCACATAGGCACTGAATTCACCCTGTTCTAACTGATACACACCTGAGACACACTGACACAGGGTTTTATGATGCACAGCCACTCACTGCACTCACACTCTAGTTCACTGAGACAAAAATACTGATACCTATAAACACTCACTGAGTTCTTACTGCTCTCTCTCTTCTCACAGAATTACACACACACACACACAGTCCTAGACACACTGCACAGCACACAGGTTATCCACTTACACTGTATTTGAAATAAACCTGGGACACATACCACATTCTCATACACTCACTGATACATTATGACACAGGTCACACACAAGTGACACAGAATATAGGTATCTCCCTGTACTCACACAGGTTTTGGGATACTCACACAAGTATTCACACACGAGGAACCACAGTTACACACAGGCTGTTTCCCTATACCTTGCCATCTAAACCCATTGCATCTCCAATACTCCACAAACCTAAAACTTGGATTAGGACTGATACCTCACTTGGTATCAGTACTCACTCAATTTCGAGTTCAGAAGTTCACATACATTTACCTTCATTTCTAGATACATATATGCACTCACAGACATTTCACATAGTTAACTAAAAACCCTTATGCACAAACACACTGATCAGGATCCTCACTGATACCTAAAGAGTATCAAAGCTCAAAAGTATAGCCATTGTTCAGTGCTTGGGATGGAACTGTTTCTGTGTATACAAACATAGTTTCACAGCCTAAATTGTTCAGGTCTTCACATTCATGGCTTAAAATCTGAAACAAGCTATGGTTACTGGCAGGATCGACCAGGTACACAATCTAAATTTGTTCATACTTACACATACATGGCTCAACACTAAAATACATCATAGGACTACAGGCAGAATTCAAGGGTTCCCAGGTACACACAGGCATAGCTTAACATGATACACAATATGTGACTACTGGCTACACAGACATCAGGACTTGTTCACCCCTAACTGAACCTAACAACTACACACACACAGTGTGACCAATCTGCAAAGTTTCCCTTAATGCACACAGCACAGTTCTGAAAACTGGCACAGCACACACACATCCACACATTTAACACCTAGGTGTTTCTGCACAGTACCTCCTGACTGATACACGCAGGAATCAAGAACCCGACTGTGCAACCACTCGAGGATACCCAAAAATACAGTAATACACATACACATACATATATTTACAAGTATACATATCAAACCATAATAAACTAGGTTATAGAATTAGGCATTTCCCTATGGAGTATTTCATCATACATATAATGTGCTGAATTCGTATTCCACAATATTAATCATGAATACTCAAACCAAAATCCTAAAAAATCGAGATCTAACCTACATGTAGGAGGTGTAGTCATGGATACTTGCAAACCCTTAGGATTAGGGTTCCTGAAATTGGGGAAACCAACGTAGGTCACCCAAAACCCTAATTTCCTCTTAAATCTCCATGTAGAAACCCTAAAATCGAAATCTAACCTCAGGGTGGTTTCCTAATGGCATACAATAATGAAAAACAGAATTAAAATTGAATAAAATAGAGTTTTACCTATGGAGATGGTTTCTCCAATAGAAGTTCTTCTTCCCCAAGGTTCCTTGACCCAAGTTCCTTGCTTCCCTTGCTTTGGAGGAGGAAGATGGAATCCTAGAGTTTTAATTCCAAATTTGGGGTGGGGGAGATGGCTTTCTTGATGGAGGCTAGGGTTTCTTTCTTCATGAAGGAGAAAAGAGTTGTGGGTGGCTCCCTTTTATATTAAACTAGGTTAGGGCTTCATAAGCATAGTTTTAGATTGAACCCCCCCCCCTGTTAGGTCATGAAAAACTCAATTAATTCAGGTTTAGTCATTCTAGGGTTGGAGGTCCAAACCTAAAATTGAATTCTAGGGTTTCTCTAGAATTAGGTTTACAAATTTGGGTTTACTCATTAGGGTTCGTCCTAATGAGTTCTAGGGTTTGACCTAAAACCAAACATCACTAACAATATATAAATAGTTTATATAACTCAGCAGATTAATTAAATGCATAATTATTCAAAATAGTGAAATTACATAAATGCCCTTATTTGGAAATATGGTAGTGACAAGTCTACCCTCCTAAAAGAAATTTCATCCTCGAAATTAGACTGAACTAGAACAAGAATGAAATCAGAAAAGGAAATATACCTCAAGTCTAGAAGAGATACGGGTATTGCTCGCGCATTTCGTCCTCTCTCTCCCAGGTCGACTCCCCTGGAGAGTTATGTCTCCATGCAACATGAACCAAAGGAATAGTTTGGTTCCGCAACACCTTCTGTCTGCGGTCCAAGATCTCTACGGGCTGCTCAGGGTAGCTGAGCGTCGGACCAACCTCAATCTCCGAGTGATCAAGTACGTGACTAGGGTCTGCCACGTACCATCTCAGCTACGATATGTGGAACACATCATGCACTCCCTCTAATGTAGGTGGCAGGTCTAGTCTATACGCCACTGCACCTATCTTCGCAAGAATACCGAAGGTTCCGATGTAGCGTGGGCTAAGCTTTCCACCTCTACCAAAATGAATCGTGCCACGCGTCGAAGAAATCCGTAGGAATACTAGATCGCCAACCTAAAACAAAACAGTCTCAACACGCAGTCTAAACAAATATCACAAACCAAAAAAATAACAATCTATACCTGAAACTCAAGGGGTCTACGGTGGCTGTCGGCCCAATGCCGCTGTCTGTCCTGCGCCACTCGCAATCTGTCTCTGATAAGTTTCACCTTTTCTGCTGCATCCACGACCATTTTTGGTCCTAGCAAGGCTCTCTCTCCAACGTCGTCCCAAGATAACGGTGTACGATACCTCCGTCCATAAAGAGCCTCAAATGGTGACATCTCGATGCTGGCCTGGTAGCTGTTGTTGTAAGCGAACTCTACCAGGTGCAGATGATCCTCCCAAGAACCTTCGAGATCTAGAACGCAAGTGCGTAGCATATCCTCGAGAGTCTGAATAGTCCGTTCAGACTGCCCGTATGTCTGGGGGTGATATGCGGTACTGAACTTGAGCTGAGTGCCCAAGCTAGTCTGCAGACTTCTCCAGAAGTGGAAAGTGAAGCGACTATCCCGATCCGAGATGATGCTTACAGGAACTCCATAAAGTCTAACGATCTGACGCACGTACATCTCTGCTAGCCTCTCTGCCGACGTGCCCACCTTGAAGGGTAAGAAATGGGATGATTTGGTCAACCTGTCCACGATGACCCAAATCGCGTCCTTTCCTCCCGGAGAACGTGGAAGCCCTGAAACGAAATCCATGGTTACATGCTCCCATTTTCACTCTGGAATCGGTAAAGGTTGAAGCAAACCACCTGGCCTCTGCCGGTCTGCCTTTACCTGCTGGCACACTAGACACCGGGATACGAAGCGTGCTACCTCGCGCTTCATTCCATACCACCATACATGTTCCCTCAAGTCTCGATACATCTTGTTGGCACCGGGATGCATCGAGTACTGAGAGCGGTGTGCCTCCTGCAAAACCTCCTCGCGCAGCTCCCCGCTCGGCACACACATCCTCGTGTCGTGCCGTAAGGAACCATCATCTGCGATAGTAAAGTCGTCCGACAATCCTGTCTAAACCTGTGCTCTGATACTCCTCAGAGCCTCATCATCATACTGCGCAGCTCTGATCCTGTCCATCAGCTCGGACTGTATCTGCAATTCCCATATCTGAATCTCAGTACCGGGAACTAACACCTCAATCTCCAAGCTCTCCAAATCAGCCAATAAATGTCTATCTGTCGTCAAGTACATAGCCATCGGATACCTGCTCAAGGCATCGGCGACTACGTTGGCCTTCCCTTGGTGGTACTGCAATGAGATGTCAAAGTCCTTCATCAACTCTAACCACCTCCTCTGCCTCATGTTCATCTCCTTCTGTGTGAATACGTACTTCAAGCTCTTGTGGTCTGTGAAGATCTCCATACGCTCTCCGTACAGGTAATGTTTTCACAGCTTTAGAGCGAAGATAACTGCTGCCAACTCCAAATCGTGGGTGGGGTAGTTCTCTTTATGAGGGCGTAACTGCCTGGAAGCATAGGCAATTACCTTCCCGTGCTGCTGAAGAACACATCCCAGACCCTTCCCTGAAGCATCACTGTAGATGGAGAAACCACCTGTCCCTGTTGGCAATGTCAAAACTGGAGCAGTTGTCAACCTCTTCTTCAGCTCATCAAATGTAGCCTGGCACTCCTCCGTCCAGACAAAATCTACATCCCTCCTAGTCAATCTGGTCATTGGCGCTACAATTCTGGAGAAGTCTTGTACAAACCTCCTGTAGTATCCTGCTAGCCCGAAAAAACTCCTGATCTCAGCTACCGAACTGGGGGTAGCCCACGACTTCACTGCCTCGATCTTCTGTGGTTTAACCGAGATTCCGTCACCCGATACCACATGCCCAAGAAATTTAACCTTGTCGAGGAAGAATTCATACTTAGAGAGTTTCCCGTAAAGCTTCTCCCTCCTGAGAGTCTCTAAGACCAACCTCAGGTGCTCTTCGTGCTCCTCCGGGGTCTTGGAATACACAAGAATATCGTCGATGAATACCACTACGAACTTTTCAAGGTACTGGTGGAACACCTTGTTCATCAGGTTCATGAATACTACCGGTACATTGGTTAAACCAAATGGCATCACCATGAACTCAAACTGGCCGTATCTGGTCCGAAAAGCTGTCTTCGGCGTGTCCTCTCTCTTCACCTTCACCTGGTGATAGCCTGACCTCAAATCTATCTTTGAAAATACCCTCGCCCCGCTCAACTGATCGAAAAGATCATCTATCCTCGGCAGCGGGTACTTGTTCTTGATAGTAATATTGTTCAAAGCTCTATAATCAATGCACATGCGCACCATGCCGTCCTTCTTCGGTACGAACAATATCGGGGCTCCCCATGGTGATGAACTGGATTTGATGAAGCCTTTGTCCTGCAGCTCCTCGACTTGCTTCTTCAGTTCTGTCAGCTCGCTGTTGTTGACTCTATAGACATGTTGTGAAATGGGCTCCGCTCCTGGAACCAAGTCTATAGAGAATTCAACATCTCTGTCTGGCGGCAAGCCTGGCAACTCCTCTGGAAATACATCCAGGAACTCCGCTATCAGAGGATGTGGCAACTCCTCCTCTTCCGCCCTGGCTCCGTAAAATGTGCTCCTGCTCTGTTCCGCTGTTCCCTTGACAACCTCAAACTCCGGCTCTCCTGGTGGTCTAAATAATACTCTGCCTCTATAACAATCTATAGTAGCATGATGCCTACTCAACCAGTCCATTCCGAGTATAATATCGTACCCCGGAAGTGGCATGACAAGTAAGCTCACGCTCAACTCTCGGCCTCCTACTGACACTCTCCGGTCCTTGCAGTGATCACGGATTAGGATAATACCTCCACCAGTCATGATCTTGTAAATCCTAGCTAATGGTTCTGTGTCTAAATGATGTCGAAGTGCATAAGATACAGACACAAAACTATGGGAAGCGCCAGAGTCGAATAAGGTAAATGCGGGAATATAATCGAGAAGAACCGAACCTATGATCAAGTCTCCTGCTGGCTCGATCTCCTCGACTGCCATGGCGTACGCTCGCCCCTGGGGTACACCTCTCTGCTGCTGGTGCTGGGCAAACTTCTAATGTTGCGGTGGAAGTGGTGCCCTCTGTTGTTGGCCTCCTGGTACGGTAGGTACCCTGTCTGGTCCTCTCTGGGCGGCTGCTCCACCCTGACCTGGACGAATGGTAGGACAATCCTTCAGCTGGTGTGTCGTCGATCCGCAGGACAAAACATGAGCCCAATCTCTTCCTGCAGATATCTCTAGTATGTCCCATCTTCCCGCAGTACGCACACTGGATGGTGGGCTGAGTCTGTCTTCGTTGCTGCTGCTGGACCTGCCCTCGGGCTGGTGCCTGATGCTGCTGCTGAAAGGGTCTCTGCTGTTGCTGCTGAAAGGGTCTCTGCTGTTGCTGCTGAAAGTGTGGACGCTTGCCCGGTCCCGCACTACTGTTTGCTCCTCCGGAACCATCGCGTCCACTCTTGGGCCTGAGGCCCAAGTCGTCCTCGGCTATCTGGGCATCCATCAATATGCCCTCGTAGGTAGCTGTACGATGTCCCGACGTGCGAGACTTGATCTCCCTTGCCAGCCCCTTTCTGAACTTTTGGGCCCTGTCCCCCGGATCTCTAATCATAGATGGCACAAAGCGGCTCAGGCGGGAAAACTCTGCGGCATACTCATCGACGGACGAGCTCCCATGGACTAAGTCATGGAACTGACTCTCCAAAGCTCCCAGGGCAACATCAGGAAAGAACTTCTCCTTGAAGAGCTCCTTGAAAGCTTCCCAAGTGAGTCCCCTTTCAAGGAGTCTCGGCTCTGTGTGAAACCACGTCAAGGCGATGTCGAACATCTGGCTGCCGGCGGCCTCGATCTGAAGAGCCTCCGGAAGCTGTGCCAAGCGCAAGTTCCTCTCGATGTCCTCTAGCCAATCATCGGCGTAGAGTATCCCTTCTGTCCCCTTGAATTCCCGAGGCATCATTCTCTTGAAATCCATAATGGTGCCCGGCCTCTGGTGGTGCTGATCAGGACGCTGCTGCTGCTGAGTGACTCTCTCCACAGCCTGGAGAGCCACTTGATGAGCATTCTCCATGTTCACCCTCATCATCTCTGTCTGGGCCTGGTGTGCCTCAGCCTGCACCCTCTGGGCCTCTGCCGACGTCCTCTGGGCATCGACCATGCCCTGAATCAAAGCGAACATCTGTGCTCCATCGACGGGCACACCTCCTGGATGCTGAACTGGTGGTGGGGGTGGTGGTGGAGGCGCCGTCGTAGCTATGGGGACCCTCTGAACAGGTGGTGGAGGACCCCCGAATGCTGCAGACACTCCCACATGTACTGGAGATGTAGGAGGTACTGCGGATCTCTGTCCGGCCAGGCGAGAGGTGGCAGACCTCTCTGACTCTGCTGCTCCGGTTCTCCGGGATCTGGTTCTTGGCGGCATCCTGAAGACAGATCGAAGAATTTAATCAAGGCAATAGACACGATATCATCAAAGAAGGACAGTAATTTCTAAAGGAAAAATCATTAAGGGTAGTATTATAAGAATCAAAAATTCCCTAATTGTGATTGAGCATATCCTCGGCCAAATTCCTATTTCCTAAAACAGACTCATAGTAATACTCTAAGCGAGCACCACTACGATATCGCTCTAATGCGATTCTAGGACTAGACCTGCATGGGCCACCACTAAAACGTGTCACGACCCGCACCCGAAATTTGGGCATGAGTCGTGGGTACGTCCAGCCTACGCCGCAGCATCAGCGGTAGAACGCTGTCTTGGTCTCAACATATAATATATCCTGTCAATAGTCTCAACTCCGCACGGAGGATAATAATAAATAATCCACAGTTCTATGATATACTCAATCACAAGCTAATAGAAAATAATGGCACGATGAGAATAGAAAAGAGTTCTAATATAAACCAACCACAATAAGTCCAACTCAAATCTTGGGTCTAGACGACCTCACAAATCATAAAATAATAAATACAACTCAGTCTCAGTCTAGAACAATAAATACAGAAAAATAATCTAAGAATTGGCAGGTAAGGTATCCTCTAGGATAGGCAACTCCTCTGGGGTTTCTTGAGTGAAATCACCCTATAATCCTGGGCCGTAATGAGTGGGACAAAGATCCTCCAGGTCCTCTGAAAAATGTTATCCAGTCAGGATTGGAGCGAAGCACAAGCACTAACAGCAGTTTCATTAAATTGACAAAGACTATAAACTGTGTAAGAAATACAAGATGGAAATAAATGCTGGAAATGTAAAGTACTGGAGAAAATAAAAATAGGCAATAGAGCATCTAGCAATGAACAATAGACAGTGAATGCTAGAACAAGTGGATCTGAATAAATAGACATCTAGCTAAGTGTTTGAATTATCAATTTATTATGTGATCGGCTTGGGACTTGATCAGGCTGGTTATATATGATTAACTATGATTCTTGTAGGTCAGGCTAACCATATGGTTAGCTATGATGCATGTAGTGGTCAGGTTAATCATATATAACAGCTATGATGCATGTAAATGGTTAGGCCGCACCCGACGTGAGAAGTAGGGTGAGCTATGATGCATGTAAAGGTTTGGATATGATCACATAATCTACTAATAGTTCCCCATCCCCCAGCAGCACGATGGATTCCAATCACGACTCCTCATGATGGGGACCTAGGGTGCTAACCCGTGTATCCATAGTGTCGGAATCAAGTATGTAATACAACTGCATTATAGAAATAATCAACAATGAAAACTGTCAGAGAATGTACTCGCCTGTGGTCCTGAGCAAGGAATGAGGATCGATGTCCAAAGTGGGATCACAATGACCTATTTGTGGAATATAATTGTCAAAATACTGAATTAAGGAAATAAACATGTTTAACAAATTTAATTATGAGGCCTCTAGGTCATACTAGAACTTCTGGTCAATACTAGTCAACTTGGTCTCATACTAGGCCAATTCTGAGGTTTACTGGTCAATACTAGGTTAACTTGGATTGTTACTTGGTTATACCAGGTTTGGCTAGGTCGTACTAAGGTATTCTGGCTATAATGGTAAATACCTAGCCAATACTAGACTATTTAGACAATACCTTATACTACGTATCATAGAGATATAATATGTACTTAGTTCCTTAACCAAAACTCAATTAACTCCTCACCTGCAATACTCTGATACACTAACCCCAGAGATCCTATTGATACTAAGATACTAACCCATCACTTACTGTTTACTAATACACATATAGCCACACACTGACTAAACTGACACATTGAGACACTCACACACACACAGACACTGGTATACACCCTCAGATATTACACTGACTGGACTGCTATCTAACACACACAGGATACTGTCACACCTCACATAGGCACTGACTTCACCCTGTTCTAACTGATACACACCTGAGACACACTGACACAGGGTTTTATGATGCACAGCCACTCACTGCACTCACACTCTAGTTCACTGAGACAAAAATACTGATACCTATAAATACTCACTGAGTTTTCACTGCTCTCTCTCTTCTCACAGAATTACACACACACACACACAGTCCTAGACACACTGCACAGCACATAGGTTATCCACTTACACTCATTTGAAATAAACCTGGGACACACACCACATTCTCATACACTCACTGATACATTATGACACAGGTCACACACAAGTGACACAGCACATAGGTATCTTCCTGCACTCACACAGGTTTTGGGATACTCACACATGTATTCACACACTAGGAACCACAGTTACACACAGGCTGTTTCCCTATACCTTGCCATCTTAACCCATTGCATCTCCAATACCCCATAAACCTAAAACTTGGATTAGGACTGATACCTCACTTGGTATCAGTACTCACTCAATTTCGAGTTCAGAAGTTCACATACATTTACCTTCATTTCTAGATACATATATGCACTCACAGACATTTCACATAGTTAACTAAAACCCTTATGCACAAACACACTGATCAGGATCCTCACTGATACCTAAAGAGTATCAGAGGTCAAAAGTATAGCCATTGTTCAGTGCTTGGGATGGAACTATTTCTGTGTATACAAACATAGTTTCACAGCCTAAATTGTTCAAGTCTTCACATTCATGGCTTAAACTCTGAGACAAGCTATGGTTACTGGCAGGATCGACCAGGTACACAGTCTAAATTTGTTCATACTTATACATACATGGCTCAACACTAAAACACATCATAGGACTACAGGCAGAATTCAAGGGTTCCCAGGTACACACAGGCATGGCTTAACATGATACACAACATGTGACTACTGGCTGCACAGGCATCAGGACTTGTTCACCCCTCACTGAACCTAACAACTACACACACACAGTGTGACCAATCTGCACAGTTTCCCTTAATGCACACAGTACAGTTCTGAAAACTGGCACAGCACACACACATCCACACATTTAACACCTAGGTGTTTCTGCACAGTACCTCCTGACTGATACACACAGGAATCAAGAACCCGACTGTGCAACCACTCGAGGATACCCAAAAATACAGTAATACACATACACATACATATATTTACAAGTATACATATCAAACCATAATAAACTAGGTTATAGAATTAGGCATTTCCCTATGGAGCATTTCATCATACATATAATGTGCTGAATTCGTATTCCACAATATTAATCATGAATACTCAAACCAAAATCCTAAAAAATCGAGATCTAACCTACATGTAGGAGGTGTAGTCATGTATACTTGCAAACCCTTAGGATTAGGGTTCCTGAAATTAGGGAAACCAACGTAGGTCACCCAAAACCCTAATTTCCTCTTAAATCTCCATGTAGAAACCCTAAAATTGAAATCTAACCTCAGGGTGGTTTCCTAATGGCATACAATAATGAAAAACAGAATTAAAATTGAATAAAATAGAGTTTTACCTATGGAGATGGTTTCTCCAATGGAAGTTCTTCTTTCCCAAGGTTCCTTGACCCAAGTTCCTTGCTTCCCTTGCTTTGGAGGAGGAAGATGGAATCCTAGGGTTTTAATTCCAAATTTGGGATGGGGGAGATGGCTTTCTTGATGGAGGCTAGGGTTTTTTTCTTCATGAAGGAGAAAAGAGTTGTGGGTGGCTCCCTTTTATATTAAACTAGGTTAGGGCTTCATATGCATAGTTTTAGATTGAACCCCCCCCCTGTTAGGTCATGAAGAACTCAATTAATTCAGGTTTAGTCATTCTAGGGTTGGAGGTCCAAACCTAAAATTGAATTCTAGGGTTTCTCTAGAATTAGGTTTACAAATTTGGGTTTACTCATTAGGGTTCGTCCTAATGAGTTCTAGGGTTTGACCTAAAACCAAATATCACTAACAATATATAAATAGTTTATATAACTCAGCAGATTAATTAAATGCATAATTATTCAAAATAGTAAAATTACACAAATGCCCTTATTTGGAAATGTAGTAGTGACACCATCCAAGACTCAAGAAAAGGTGAAACTCGAGTGTTGAGACTTCGCTATCACTAAGCTGGTTGACGTGTTCACGCTAGAAATATATTTCAAAAGTGCGCACGATCCAGTCTAAGCGATATGCTGATTTTGAAGCTTGTGCAAGTGAATATCCAAATGAAACAAGTGCAATGACTTGTCTAGGATTGCCTCAACCCTAGATTACTGCTTGTCCTCAGTAAGTCTCGAGGACGAGACTTTTTCTGAGTTGGGTAGGATGTAACACCCCGTTCCGCTCAAGCGGACTGCCGTTTCAAACGGCAATAGTGCAGCTGTCCCGACCCGCTTTGCCTCAAACGAGAAGCAAAGGATATCCAGACTTATCCCTACAGGAATCCGGCTTCGGCTTTCAGAGGCTCGCTTAGACGTATCGCTCAACCGAGGTCAATCATCGCTAAGGTGGGTGGCTACGGTGAACTTGTCTTTGCTTAGCCAGCACACATAAAATCTAGAATATTTTATGCTAGTCGCTAGGTGAATCACCCCCTGCATGCTAATAAATCCAACGCACCTAGCTAAGGAAATAATCCCAACTTGTATTGCTTGCTAGAACATGGAAAATAAAGTACTGCTTATATGTTCAGACCCTCGCATGCTAAGTCCCTTAACGGTTTCATCTCTCGGCTTACCTTCGGGTTCGAACAACGTGCCTGCTTATGTTCCTTAGAAATGCATGCTTGTCTGCTTGAATGTTACCGTATTTTCATCCAAAACCCGGAAGACTACTACGTAGTCGTTCCGTGCCGGAATGTTCCTGCAAGTATCCGGGACCGTTAGGTCACCCAAGGCATCCCTGAACCAAGGGAATGCATCAAGACAAGTTGATCACTGTACAGAATCATGATTCAAGCATCTCCTATAATCGTGCACTACTGTACTACTGTTCTACTGTACCACTGTACTCATGTTCTACAGTACTCGAGTATCACGTAAAATTGGAAAAGACCCTGACCTGCATGTCGCGGACAACTCGGAAACGAGACATAGTTCCACGGACGGTCTCCGGGGCACTGGGGCCGCTCCGATCCGGATGGAACTCCACTGTTTCAGCCAACTGTACTGGACGCAATAGTGTGCAGCACTCACCGTTCTTTCGCTGTATACCATCCGCTCCATGGTTGAACTTACTGTATAGTCTACTGTACTAAACGAGATGGCTTACAGCACCCACTGTACTTTAGTTGCAAACTATTCTCGTTTAAGACTAGTGTCCTTTATGGCTATGCCAGCGACTCATGTTCATATAGATAAGTCATCCTCGCTTAGCGGCTATCCGCGTGCGAGTCACTGCATCGAATAAATGAACAACTGAACACCTGAACGATCATGTTAAAATGACCCTCGTGTTTGTATATGCTTGCCTCCTGAATGTTTATACATGCCTCTGCTCGAATTAACTATGTTGCTCAATGTTTGCCTTGGACATGGAAGGAGATGGTAAGTTGGTAAGTCTCGTCGTGTTTCCTCTCATGTCGCAGGGCGCACTGCCCGACACGTTAGGCTATTCAAAATTTGCATGAAACTGATCCTAAGGCAACTAGAAAGACAACTTAATAGTTACGTGTTTGGATTTGTCGAGCGGGCGAGTAGCTTTCCCACCAGTGCATTCAATGTACTGATAATCCACCAGTTTGTATGCAGGGTGCGGGAGAACCTTGTTCGGTGCGGACGCCTCCTTCGTGCTTGCTAAGGCCAGGAGTTCCCTATGAAGCCTTGCAACGGTGCATCCGGAATAGAAGCACATATACAAGACATAATGTTGGAGCGTCGCCTGACCATCGTCTGTACAATCATTCCACAATTGTAGCCACTTGGCACGCTTTATGTTTCAGAGAGAGAGGCTTGAGCGACTTATAATCTCGGCTATACGCCGCCTGTAACACTTGTTCATATCAATAAAAGAGCTTGCTTTACTTCAACTTGTGTTTCAACGCTTCCTCTATATTTGTCGACTTAGTGAACCTGTTACCGATCGCCTATGCGTTCATGACTCCACTGCACTCGGACAATCTGTGCGACTCTGTGGCTTAGAACTCTTGCCGCCAGCCAATGAACCATAGCCTTGTACGGGCGTGGATCACGCTCGTGCGGCATCACGTCCGGATGGATCAAAGTGATCGTTCCGCGGGAGCGCTGGCGAGGGTGATTCCCGCCTAGCGGGAACGGCCGAAATAGCCTGCGGAAGATCGGGGCATGACATGCTGCATATATGGAAAGTTGGGTGCACTCAAGCACAGGTATTATTTCACCATTGTGAAGTGAACTGGGTTCAGTTAATGTATGTGAAGCATGGTGTGAGTGTATCCAAGGGTTGAAGGGTAGTTGAAGTATCAGATACTAGGTTGAAAATATTGGTATCCTAGGACAATTGGGTATGATGCTAGAGTGGGTATTACTTAGTACTAGAGTATATTAATAAGTGTGTCCAGTGTAGAGTATTGAGGTATTAGAATACCTAGGCATTAGAGTTTTAAAGTATCAATAGGTAATAGATAGTGTGAGCATGGGTATGAGATGAGGGTATGTGCCAAGCTTGTATCCTAGTACTAGGGGTGAGCCAAGGTATCAGGATTATGATACCGTGGGTAAGGTAAGAGTTGAGTTATTGAGTTAGGATACCAAGGTATCGAGTATGATACTAAGGTATAAAAGGGGCAATACATAGAGGATAATATTAATTGTAAATGTAGTGCCTCAAATCCCGATCCGACCGGGATGTGCACTACGTAATTAGGATTATGGCTAGTCCGTCTGAGTCATAGCTTAGATCTTCGACATCTTCTTGCAACGGACAAAATGCGATAATCCTTTCCAACTCATGGAAAGGCCTCTATTGAAACGAGTCCAATAGTTTTCATGTTTGGTTGCTTGGTTTTCTTGATTATCGCTTTGGGATTTGGATTTGGTGTTGCTTTCGATTTGCTTGGTTTTCGCTGTTGGTTTTATCGTTTGGAGCTTTGATTCTTGGAGAGTTCGGTAAGGAAGGATAGTCAAGAATTCTAATTGGTGCTCGTGTTGTGCAGGTCCGCGTAACTGACGTTTGATCGTCGCTAGGCGGGATTCGTGTTTCAGCTACATTTTCCTTAACCAGTGAGTGGTTTGGACCCTTCTTTCCTACTTCTTCACGCCCAAATCTCTAATGTTTCAAACGTTCACTCGATGATGCCCGGTTGGACACCTAGGAAATCCTTGCCACAATGTATGCCAGCCACTAAGAAAGGAACATGGGATTTATAGACTAATTTTACTATATGCTTGCACCTTATAATCTGACTTGTTTATAAAGGGAATTGGTCGTTGGTGGCGGCCTAGTGCCTCGGACGAAGTTTGGACCTATGGGATACCAAAATCGGAATACCGCATTGAGAAAATATGAATTGTTGCATGAGATATATATTGCTGCTTTACTTCTTTGTTTATTTCGATGCATTGTATGATAATATGAATTGTTCATGCATTTGCATGGTTTGGGACAACTTGTGCACAAGGTTTGGCATTTCCTCGAAATGACTTTCCGGGGCACTGGAACCGTATCGATCCGGAGGGAAATATTCGATTCGTGCTCGTCACGATGCATTACGGGACCTCCAGCAGGGCTTGCTACCCGGGCTGATAGGGCGCACCGCTAATGCTTGAAATATGTCCCTAAGGTGTCGATCACACCAATGACCGCATAAAATAGAACACATGCTAATTTATTGTCTTGTGCAGATGGTAAGTATACTTGTGTTTCGTTGCAGGAAAGGCGTGCACCGGTTGAGTTAGCAATCGATGCACCGGTGGAATTCAATGCTATTTTTATTCCTATCAAAACATGCAACTGATATGAATTGAATTCACTTGCTTCTTTATAGAAGTTCATCTTAATGCATGCTCGCCCTTAATAAGCTAGTGTCGATTTAGTCGAGTGGGTTCATCCCGCTTACCAGTACAAGTTGAGTACTGACCCACGTTGTGGGCAACTATTTCAGGCACTCAGACGGTGCAACGCTAGTAGATAGACGAGGAGGCGTTAGGAGCACCTCTATTTTGAAGTATAGTTGGAGTCAGATCATTTTGGAGGCTTGGACTTTCAACCTATACAAGGGCGTAATGTATGAACGACGTGGACTATCTGATGGAGCGTGCCCTGCCTTTTGAGTTATCTTTTGTAATGCAAATCAAGTAGCCGAGAGGCGCATTAATGTAAACTCTATGTAAATTACTCTGAATTATCAATGAAAAAGCATGTTAGCATATTTCTTCCAGCACATGTGTTCAAATCTCTGTGAATGTGTTTTCTAAATTGTGTTTCAAAATGGGTTCCTATAACTGCAAGTTCTTGCCTTATACGAGCGTAACTCCAGGCTCGTACGGCATCACGCCCCAGCGAGGACGAATCGGTTCTGTGAAGGATCCAGCGAGGACGATTGACCCTTTCGGGATCGGAGCGTGACATATTGGTATCAGAGCCTAGGCTTTACTTCCATAGGATTTCAAAAGATTATAAAGGAGTTTGATGCGCCTCTCAATTGAGTTGCGTTCGACGTCCGCTGCATGGGATGAGTTGCCTATACAATGAGCCCATAGATACAAAATCTATCGTTTTTGGAGTGTTAATAAGCTACTCTCTTTTGTAGCCATGGCAAAGAAGGACACTGCAACTGCCAGCAGTGCTCAATCCATTCAGAGCGATCCAGCAAGCTCTGGAGAATCCGCAGGAGCGGGTTCAACCGGTATGGCGGAACGGCTTATGCACCTCATGGAGGCATAGCAACAACAAGCTGTTACCCAACAAGCTAACATACAAGCGCAGTTTGTTTCTCAACAGAAGCAAATGGATACAATGATGCAACTGATTGTATCCCTCGTACCAAGCAACGGGCCAGCCATAGGGACACCTGTCACGCCGCCGGCCGTGGCGGTAGAAGACGAGTCAGAAGAGACTCATCCTCCAGCAAGGAACACCTGTCGTGCGGCAGAGTTCACTAAAATGCATCCGCTAACGTTCAACGGAAGAGCCGAACCGGACGTGGTGATGGGGTGGATTGCTAAGCTGGAAGGACTCTTCAACCTGGTTGGCATCAGGGGATCCAAGCGAGTGGCTTGTGCATCGGTTCAGCTGAAACTGCGTGCGCATGATTGGTGGGAGGCCACGAAGCAAGGGATTTATGATGCCAATCCCAACTGCAAAATCACTTGGGAAATGTTCAAATGTGCCTTCATTGAACAATATATTCCCCGAGCCATGCGTCAACAAAAGGAAGATGACTTCAGTAATCTGGTACAAGGAAGTTTGTCTGTGGACGATTATGACTTAGTATTCGCTAAACTGGCTAAGTTTGCAGGGCACTTCTTGCCTAATCAGCAGGCATGGTGCTATCAGTTTCAAAAGGGTTTGAATGACGATTTGCGTAGGGACATCATCAACAAAAAATGTCAAACATACAGGGAATGTTACGAAGCGGCTCTGAACAGCGAATGGATCTTTGGGCGCCCTCTCCCAAAGGCCAAGGTACAAACCCCTCGTACCAACAATAATAAATGTCCTCATAAAACGGGAGGGTCTGGAGCACACAAGCGTTCGCATACGTCTGATAATAGGGGCCAATCCCAATCACTGAACTGCAGCCGGTGCGGCAAATCAGGGCATAAAGTGAATGAATGTCGGGTACAAGGATGTTTTAAATATGGTCGTCTGGGCCACAAACAGTTTAACTGCCGAGAGGGCAAGCCGAATCAGAGCAATGGGAATCAAAATAAGGGGCCTCCAGCAAGTGATGCCAATGTTGTGCCAGTAAATCCACAACGCCAGGGTGCTCAAGGCCGAGTCTATGCACTGACTCGGGATGAGGCATCCGTCTCTGAAACGGTCGTGACAGGTACTTTACTTTTCAGAGATTTGCCCGCTAGAGTCTTATTCGATTCAGGTGCTACGCATAGTTTCATATCTGCTGATTTTACTGTTGAGCATAAATTAGCTTCTACTCCTTTAAATATGAACCTTTACGTAAGTACCCCTTCGGGAGTCGATATGCCCGCCCATGCGATCTGTAGGGATGGTTATATTTGCATTGGAGGAAGAAAGCTTTCCTTAGATTTTATTGTACTAGACATCAAGGATTACGATATTATTCTCGGGATAGACTGGTTGGGTGCTTGCCATGCAACAATCGAGTGCGCGGAGAAGCGAGTCGTATTCCGTCTACCCGGCGAGGCAGACTTCTACTATTCGTGCAGCGCTGCACCGAAGACGGCAATGGTGATATCAGCAATTTCGGCTAGGCGTATGTTGTATTCGGGCTATGAAAGGTACTTAGCTTCTGTTCGAGACACCCGACGGGAATGTGCAGATGCAGCTCAGGCTGAAGTCATTGCAGATTTCCTCGACGTGTTCCCAGACGAGCTGCCTGGAATGCCTCCTGATCGTGAGATCGAATTCAGCATTGACACTTTTCCAGATTCGCGACCGATATCAAAGGCACCTTATCGCATGGCCCTAACAGAGCTTAAGGAACTTAAGGTTCAGTTGCAAGATCTGTTGGACTGAGGATACATTCGTCCAAGCGTTTCTCCGTAGGGCGCTCCGGTGCTGTTCGTGAAGAAGAAGGATGGATCCATGCGGCTGTGTATTGACTACCGAGAGCTGAATAAGGCGACCGTACGAAATCAGTACCCATTGCCAAGAATAGATGACTTGTTTGATCAGCTGCAAGGTGCAACAGTTTTCTCTAAAGTTGATCTCAGGTCAGGGTATCACCAGTTGAAAATCAAATCAGATGATATTCAAAAATCTGCTTTCAGAACCCGTTACGGACACTATGAGTTCCTCATGATGTCGTTTGGTTTGACGAACGCCCCTGCAGCTTTCATGGATCTGATGAACCGCGTGTTTCGGCCATTTGTGGATAAGTTTGTAGTCGTGTTCATAGACGACATACTAATTTATTCCAAGAATGAGACGGAGCATAAGGAACACCTGAAGATCATGCTGCAGACATTACGAGACCATCAGTTGTTTGCTAAGCTCAGCAAGTGTGAGTTCTGGTTGAACAGCGTGGTATTCCTTGGTAATGTCATCTCGGCCGAAGGCGTCACCGTAGACCCAAAGAAAATAGAGGCGGTAGTGGACTGGAAACAACCTACGTCAGCCAGCGAAGTTCAAAGCTTTCTGGGCCTAGCGGGATACTACCGTAGGTTCGTGAAGGATTTTTCTAAACTGGCCTTGCCGATGACTCGCCTTACTCAGAAAGGGATTGCATACGAATGGGGTGATGACTGCGAAGCCAGCTTTCGGGAACTTAAGCGGCGTCTTGTTTCAGCTCTGATTCTTGCACTTCCAGATGGGGTAAAAGAGTTTCAGATATACAGCGACGCTTCAGGACTCGGCTTAGGGTGTGTGCTCATGCAGAGGGACAAGGTAATATCGTACGCCTCCAGGCAACTGAAGCCGCACGAGAAAAACTACCCGACACATGATTTGGAATTGGCGGCAATTGTGTTTGCATTGAAGTTATGGAGGCATATCTTTATGGTGTTGCTTGCAAAATCTTTACGGATCACAAGAGCCTTAAGTACCTATTCACCCAGCAGGAATTGAACCTCCGACAGCGGCGTTGGCTAGAACTTATTAAGGACTATGACCTACCAATCGCGTATACACCGGGCAAGGGAAACGTCGTTGCTGATGCTCTGAGTTGAAAGCACGTGGGCTCGTTATCTATAAACAACCATCTACTTCGAGATCTTGAGGCGATGGGCATCGAGTTTCGAGTTTGGCATCAAGGAGTGCAGCTGGCACCACTCCATCTTGAACTGGGTTTACGGGATAAAATCAAATCAGCTCAGGAGGGCGATCAGTTCTTTGCGAAGGTACGCGGATTGATCTCGGCGGGGAAGATGTTTGACTTTCTGGCAGGCGAAGATGGGGCCTTACAGATGAAAGGAAGGCTATGTATTCCTAGTGACCCAGAACTCCGAAGGGAAATTATGGCGGAAGCACACTACGCGAAGTATTCTTTATATCCTGGGAGCACTAAGATGTACAAGGACTTGCGCGGGACCTTCTGGTGGCACGGTATAAAGCGGGATGTGGCGACCTTTGTGTCACAGTGCATGGCCTGTCAACAGGTTAAAGCTGAACATCAGAGGCCCGGCGGGGAGCTTCAGAACCTCGCTATTCCCGAGTGAAAATGGGACAACATCACTATGGATTTTGTTATGGGATTTCCGAAGATTCCATGGGGGCATGATGCAATTTGGGTCATAGTTGATCTTTTGACCAAATTAGCCCACTTTCTTCCCATAAAAGTTACTTGGAGCATCGATCGGTTAGCACAAATTTACATAGATGAGATTGTCCGATTACACGGAGTACCTGCCTCAATCGTCTCTGACCGTGACAGACGCTTCTTATCTCATTTCTGGACTAGTCTACAGGCTGCTTTGGGGACCAAGCTACAGTTCAGTACCGCATATCACCCGCAGACTGACGGACAGACAGAGAGGACAAATCAGATACTTGAAGATATGTTACGGCTGTGTGCTATTGATTTAAAGACTAGTTGGGACACGTATCTTCCATTGGCAGAGTTTGCGTACAACAACAGCTACCAATCAAGCATCCAGATGGCACCGTACGAAGCACTATATGGGCGAAAGTGTCAATCTCTAATCTGTTGGGACAAAGTCGGCGAGCGGTAGGTACTCGGGCCAGAGCTGGTAGAGCAGGCAGTTGAGAAAGTTCGCTTGATTCGGGAAAGACTCCGCACAGCACAGAGTCGACAGAAAAGCTATGCTGATGCACATAGAAGGCCTTTGGAGTTCATGGTCGGGGATCATGTCTTCTTGAAAGTGACGCCGATGCGTGGTGTGATGCATTTCGGCGTGAAGGGCAAACTGAGTCCCCAATTTGTCGGCCCCTTTGAGATACTGGAACGAGTGGCAGTTGTGGCATACCGGATTGTACTGCCTCCCGCCTTGGCAGAAGTGCATGACGTATTCCACATTTCTAAACTCCGGAAGTATGTGCATGACCCTAGTCATGTGGTTAGCTTCGAACAATTGGAATTGCGCATAGATTTGTCATACTCAGAGGAGCCGGCGCAGATTCTGGATCGTAAGGAAAAAGTACTTCGCAACCGTACGATGTCCTTGGTTCGCGTGCTGTGGCAGAACCATTCTGTTGGAGAATTAACTTGGGAGTTGGAATCGGAGATGAAGGAGAAGTATCCTTTATTGTTCATTCAGTCGGAGGTAGGGCCTTGTTCTTAAGTTTCGGGTCGGCCTTGTTCTTAAGTTTCGGGTCGAAACTTTTTCTTAGTGGTATATTATGTAGTACCTCAAATCCCGATCCGACCGGGATGTGCACTACGTAATTGGGCTTGTGGCTAGTCCGTCTAAGTCATAGCTTAGATCTTCGGCATCTTCTTGCCACAGACGAAATGTGATGATCCTTTCCAACTCATGGAAAGGCCTCTATTGAAACGAGTCCAATAGTTTTCGTGTTTGGTTGCTTGGTTTTCTTGATTGCCGCTTTGGGATTTTGATTTGGTGTTGCTTTCGATTTGCTTGGTTTTCGCTGCTGGTTTTATCGTTTGGAGCTTTGATTCTTGGAGAGTTTGGCAAGGAAGGATAGGCAAGAATTCTAATTGGTGCTCGTGCTGTGCAGGTCCGCATAACTGACGATTGATCGTCGCTAGGCGGGATTCGTGTTTCAGCTACCTTTTCCTTAACCAGTGAGTGGTTTGGACCCTTCTTTCCTACTTCTTCATGCCCACATCTCTAATGTTTCAAACGTTCACTCGATGATGCCCGGTTGGACGCCTAGGAAATCCTTACCACAATGCATGCCAGCCACTAAGAAAGAAATATAGAATTTGTAGACTAATTTTACTATATGCTTGCACCTTATAATCTGAGTTGTTTATAAAGGGAATTGGTCGTTGGTAGCGGCCTAGTGCCTCGGACGGAGTTTGGACCTATGGGATACCAAAATTGGAACACCGCATTGAGAAAATATGAACTGTTGCATGAGATATATATTGCTGCTTTACTTCTTTGTTTATTTTGATGCATTGTATGATAATATAAATTGTTCATGCATTTGCATGGTCTGGGATAACTTGTGCACAAGGTTTGGCATTTCCTCGAAACGGCTTTCCGGGGCACTGGAACCGTATCGATCCGGAGGGAAATATTCGATTCATGCTCGTCACGATGCATTGCGGGACCTCCAACAGGGCTTGCTACCCGGGCTGATAGGGCGCACCGCCAATGCTTGAAATATGTCCCTAAGGTGTCGATCACACCAATGACCACATAGAATAAAACACATGCTAATTTATTATCTTGTGCAGATGGTAAGTATACTTGTGTTTCGTTGCAGGGAAGGCGTGCATCGGTTGAGTAAGCAATCGATGCACCGGTCGGATTCAATGCTATTTTTATTCCTATCAAAACATGCAACTGATATGAATTGAATTTACTTGCTTCTTTAGAGAAGTTCATCTTAATGCATGCTCGTCCCTAATAAGCTAGTGTCGATTTAGTCGAGTGGGTTCATCCCGCTCACCAGTATAAGTTGAGGACTGACCCACGTTGTGGGCAACTATTTCAGGCACTCAGACGGTGCAACGCTAGTGGATAGATGAGGAGGCGTTAGGAGCACCTCTATTTTGAAGTATAGTTGGAGTCAGATCATTTTGGAGGCTTGGACTTTCACCCTATACAAGGGCGTAATGTATGAACGACGTGGACTATCTGATGGAGCACGCCCTGCCTTTTGAGTTATCTTTTGTAATGCAAATCAAGTAGCCGAGAGGCGCATCAATGTAAACTCTATATAAATTACTCTGAATTATCAATGAAAAAGCATGTTTCTTCCTGCACTTGTGTTCAAATCTCTGTGAATGTGTTTTCTAAATTATGTTTCAAAATAGGTTCCTATAACTGCAAGTTCTTGCCTTGTACGAGCGCAACTCCAGGCTCGTACGGCATCGTACCCCAGCGAGGACGAATCAGTTCCGTGAAGGATCCAGCGAGGACGATTGACCCTTTCGGGATCGGGGCGTGACAGTAAATACCTAGTGTCCTAGGTATTAGAGATTAGTATAGGGCTATTAAGATACAATTATAACTAGAGGTCAATGTATTAGGATTAGACTTTGAGTTAGTCTTGATACCAAAATATTGGTATCAGTGTTAGAGTTAGATATCAGGGTATGAATATTAATAAGGTATTGGTGAGATATGCTAATGGGCTAAGGTAATAGGGATAACTAAGGTATTCTAATTTTAGAGTAACAGGCTAGGGTATTGATACTTGTATATATACTTGATACCTAGTATGGCTTAGAAACCTAGAGATAGTATGGTATAACCTAGTATAGCCTAATATCAACTAGTATGACTACATGGATCAACTAAATAGGTGCTGTAGACGTAGAATTAGAATGTTGACCTAGTTTGACCATGAGAACCTAGTTTTGGTCTAGAAACTTATTTTAAACTTATTTATCCATAATTATGAATCTGAAATACCTGTTTGACATATAATTTCTTATATAGGTCACTTGTCTCCCGTACTTTGCTCTGGACCACAGGCAAGTTCATTCTCTAATAGTTTTTATTATTTGATAATTTCTATAATTCAAGTACTTATAAATATTATATCTAATTCTTGACACTTTGGTACACGGACTAGTATATAGCTTGTATCTTCAGTCATGAGATGTTACAATGGTTATTGTATTGACATCGTATACGATATTGATATTAGACATTGTACATGGTATTATTATTGGATATTGGTCGTGTATCATAACGTATCATGGTTGGATCCACTGTACTAGTTGGGACGGAAGAAATTGCTAATAAGAGATGTGATCATATTCCTATTATAAATTGTAAAACATTGTTAGTGTTAATCATACATCTCACGTATGATTAGCTAGGCCATATAGCTATTGTACAAGTTTTCAAGCCGATCACATATCGAAGCTAGTATTTCAAACATTTAGAATAGTTACAGTTCTTTATTTCAGTTTCATATACTACATTACCCTGTATATGATATTGTAGTTCCTTTTTTCTTCATTTCATATACGTATTGGCTATACCTTATTGCTTACATTGCGTATACTCTTTATTATTTGCTATTGCATTAGTTTATTATTTTCTCTCAATATATAACATCATCTATTTTATTATTTTATAGTCCTTGTCAATTAATTGGAACTATTATCGGGTTGTACTTCGCTCCAATCTTGACTGGATATATTTTTCAGACGACGACTTAGAGGACTGGTGTCCGACACATTACGGACCACAGGGAGAGTAGCTGCAGCCTTGGACCTTGTAGCTCAGGTGTGATTGCCGGAAGGTCTAGCCCGGGATCACTAGTTATTTTAGTTAGTTTCTTTTAGCAGATTTTGGTACCGGATTTGTTTTCGGCATATTTTGAGACTTTGATGTTATTGTTTGAAGATAGATTATTTTGTTGTTTAGACTTGTGGTTGTGTTTCCATTATTTTTTTTCGATATCTTATCGTGCTTTAGTTCTGTGGTTGAGTACTTCATATTATATTATTATATCTGTACCTTCTTATGGAGTTGGATATTCGTGTGAGTTTAATTAGATAGTATTATGACCTAGACAGCGTTCTACCGCCGATGTTGTGGCATATGCTGGACATACCCGCGTACTCGTACCCCTATATCGGGTGTGGGTCGTGACACGTTTTAGTGGTGGCCCATGCAGGTAAGGCTTCGCAAGTAGTGCGATATCATGGTAGTGTAACGACTTAGTTGTACTACTACGAGCCTGTGATAGGATATAGTATATTGGGCTGAGAGCGAATGCTCAATCATAAATAGGAACACTTTCAATCTATTGATCTTGTTATCCTTATTCTTTCTGAATATTGCTTTCTTTGAATATTTTGTCCTTCCTTGATGATATCGTATTCTTGTGCCTTAATGACTTCTTCTTGTTTCGATCAGTCTTCAGGATGCCGCCGAAGACCAGATCGCAGTGATCAGAAGCATCTACTGTGTCAGAGAGGTCAGCGACTTCTCCACCTCCTACACCATGAGTGGCAGGGATTGTTTCATCAACTTCTATCTGCATAGGAGTTTCAGTAGCTTTCGGGGGTCCTCCTCCCCCACCATTCCAGAGGGCTGCCCCAATTTTTGCGGAGATCCCACCGCAGATTCCTTTTCTTAGAGGTGTGCCTACTGATGGGGCACATATTTTTACTTTGATCCAGGGAATGGTGGATGCCCAGAGGGTGACAGCGGAGGCCCAGCGTGTTCAAGCTGAGGCTCAGAGGGTGCAGGCAGAAGCATACCAAGCGCAGACTGAGCTGATGAAAGAGAGCATGGAGAATGCTCACCAGGTGGCCCTACAGGCAGTTGAGAGAGTTGCCCAGCAGTATCCTGGCCAGCAACAGCAGAGGCCAGGCACTATAGTTGACTTCAAGAGGATGATACCTCAGGAGTTCAAGGGTATGGAGGGGATACTCTACGCTGATGACTGGTTAGAGGATATGGAGAGAAACCTGTGATTGGCCCAGATTCCAGAGAGCTTGCAGATCGAGGCAGCCGACAGTCAGAAATTCGATATCGCACTCACGTGGTATCGCACAGAGCCGAGACTTACTGCTCAAGGACTTAGTTAGAAGACTTTCAAGGAGCTTTTCAAGAAGAAGTTATTTTCCGACGTGGCCATAGGAGCTTTGGAGAGTCAGTTTTATGACTTGGTCCAAGGAACATGTCGGTCGACGAGTAGGCCGCAGAATTCTGTCGATTGAGCCATTTTGCATCGTCTATGATTCAGGACCCAGAAGATCGAGCCCGAAAGTTTAGAAAGGGGCTGACGAGGGAGATTTGGTCACGCACATCAGGTCGTCGTAATGCTACCTATTAGCATATCTTGATGGATGCCCAGATTGTAAAGGAGGATCTGGATCTCAGGCCCAAGAGGAGTTGCGATTTATTTGGAGATGTGAGTGGCAGCGCGGGACCAGCCAAACGTCCCCATATTCAGTAGCAGCCGAGACGTTTCAGCATCACCACCACCAGCACCAGGCATTGGTTCGTATTCAACAGGATCAGCAGCAGCCTCCGAGGCATACCCAGCAGGCTTGTCATTTCTATAAGAAGCTAGGTCACCTTTGGGAGAGCTTTAGACTGAGTCTAGGACTTTGTTTTCACTGTGGCATTACGGGACATCGAGTGAGGGATTGTCTTCTAGCTCCTTATCTTTTCGGCCAGCACATAGATCCAAATTATAGTGGTCCAGTTAGGCCACCTATGGAACCGCAGATTACTCAACACCTACGGAGGAAGCCACCCCAGCAAGGCGGGGTATTTGCGATGATGGTCGAGGAGACCAATACTGCCGGCGATGGGCTAGAAGGTTCTGTTCTTTTCTTTCCTTATGTTTTTTTCTATCTATTTGATTAATTGTATGATTCCTTAGTACCGTAGCTTGCATCAGTAATTTTCTTGCTAGAATATAATTAGTGGTACACCCTGACAGAGACTGCAACATCATGACAGAAAGAGACCATAACCATGCATGTTTGTTTTCTTTCTCTAAATTGCATGTTGTACGATTGTAGGTAGGACTTTCTTAGACCTTGATTGTTGGGGGTTTGACCTTGGTGAAGATTAATGGATAGGTTATGACTGGCTAGAGAGGGAGACAAGGTATCTTAAATTTTGAGGATAAATTTTTTTAAGGGGGGTAGACTTGTCACTACCATATTTCAAAATAGGGGTATTTTTGTCATTTTTTATTTATGATAAGTATTGTGTATATTTTATTATATAAATAAAGTGCATGATTAATATATATATATATATATATATATATATATATATATATATATATATATATATATATATATATATATAGTAAATAATATTATTATTGGTTAGTTGACTAGTCTATTTTAATTAGACTTGATATTAGTGGACCTAACTAGGCTTGACTTGACCCATTGACTCAATTAAATAGTTAATCATGACTAGATTAATTCTATTAAACCTATTTAGACCCATGATAGAATATTCCTCTATGGTTTAGTTAGATCCTAATTATGAAGGAATGAGAGGGGCACTTGTGTCAATTTAAACATCCCTCAACTTAACCCTAACCCTAAAAGAAAGTTTATATAAGCCTCTTGTTCATGAATAACCCTCATTCTCTTTTCTCATTATTTCATTCCCATATTTGAGAGCAAGCCCTAATTTCTTATTTCAAATCCTATCCCTCTCATTCTCAGTCCAAGGAGGCTAAGAAGCTTGGCAATGCTAGAGGAAGCTTGAAGAGGAGTTCATGTGTTGAGGATCATGTCTACTTCTTCTTTCTCGTGTCCAAATTCGAAGTTCTTCAAGAAGGTCACTCAAAACCTAGGTAACTCTCAATTTTCTACTCTATTTATGGTTAAGAACACCCATTGGACCAATATGAACCCTCCAATAGGTGGATTTGACTCTCTAATGCTAGACCTAGGTATTAGAAGCCTTTATTTTGATAGATCTAGGTTTTCCCTCTTGTAGAATAATGTTTTGGTCTCAATTTGGAGAAATTTTGAATCGTGCCCACCAAGTGTTCGACACGTATCGCCAAAGGGATTTTTGTGTCCTTATTGAGTCGATATTTGGTGTATGTGTCCTAAATAGGATACGTAGTATCGTGTCATGGTATCTTATGATACGCACGGGTATAAATTGATATGCCTATGCTTTTGTATTAAAATTGCTAGATTTGGTGTGTTGTATAACACTTGGTATTTTGAGTCGTGTATATGATGTGTCTTGGTGTGTAGGGTGAGAGGTCTGGAAGGAGAAATTTAGGTGTGTAGATGTGTAGTTTTGTAGTATAACTACAGTAACAACTGCAAGTATAATTGATGTTTCGGGCAGTAGCTCTGTGGAGGTTATGGGTTGTTGTGCATGCTTGGTCTTGGCATCAACAACAGGAACTGCAGAAGAGTGTTAGGGTCTACTGGACCTGCTAACTACAGCAGATAACCTTACTCGAGAAGTGGTTGTGCATCAGGAAACTAAGTTCTTGTGCATATCAGTGATATTGAGTGTCTGGCTATGTATGGGGTAGCTGCTATTTTGTTGTTGTTGTTGATGTTGTTGTTGTTATTGTGGTGGTGGATTTGATATTGTAGCTGTTGGGGTTGAAGTATAGGACGGGCACAGGCAAGGATAGTATGCTCGGGTTCCAATTGCACATTGCACAGCTGATTACTGTGGTGCTTGCACCTTAGTGCAAGCAACTGAAGTATATGTGCACCAGTAGAGCCAATCTCTGGCAGTTGTAGTGAGCATTTATAATGCTATATAGGATATGTAGGAGGGAGTACTCGGGTACAGGAGAGCAAGCAATGGGGCCTGCAGTATTGCTTAGATGAGTGTGGAGTTGTAGTGTATTGAGGCTCGAGCATTGCTCAGGTTGGGAGATGAGAGGGGAGCAAGTTAGTCTGTAGTTGGGATCTGCAAGAGTGGAGGTTTGCACTGAGTTAGGCAGTAACTTGGGGCTCACATATTCAGTGAACTGGAAGAAGTGTTGATTGTATGTATTAGTGAGATAGGGTAAATGAGATGATGGTGCAGCAGCAGATGGGCCACTGGGAGACTGCAGGTAATGCTAAGGGAACCTGGGTCAAATTTGAGGGGGATTTAGTGCTGGAGTTGGGGTGTGGTTTCAATAGGGGTGTAGGTGTTGGGGTTAGACTCAAGTTTGTAGCATCAAGTTACAATAAAAAGGAGGAGTCATGTTGGACTGTTTAAGGGAGCAAGGTAGGTGCTTCAGTTGGTTGTCCACAACAAGTATGGGAAGGGAATTCACTGCAGTTATGAGCAGTTGGTGTATAGGTTCAAAAGTGTAGCTATGGGTGTTTGGGGGATTAATTAGCAGTCTAGAGGAGAGGAGTGTTTGTTGTATTGCTGAACACAGTTAGCAGTAGCAGCAGGTTGTTAGGGGTTACTGCATATCTGCAGAGTTGGGTGCACCCTAGCACAGGTATCATTTCACCATTGTGAAGTGAACTGGGTTCAGTTAATGTATGTGAAGTATGGTGTGAGTGTATCCAAGGGTTGAAGGGTAGTTGAAGTATTAGATACTTGAAAGTGTTGGTATCCTAGGACAGTTAGGTATGATGCTAGAGTGGGTATTACCTAGTACTAGAGTATGTTAATGAGTGTGTCCAGTGTAGAGTATTGAGGTGTTAGAATACCTAGGCATTAGAGTTTTGGAGTATCAATAGGTAATATGTAGTGTAAGCATGGGTATGAGATGAGGGTATGTGTCAAGCTTGTATCCTAGTACTAGGGATGAGCCAAGGTATCAGGATTATGATACCGTAGGTAAGATAAGAGTTGAGTTGAGTTAGGATACCAAGGTATCGAGTATGATACCAAGGTATGAAAGGGGTAATGTATAGAGGACACTTAAGTATTGTAAATACCTAGTGTCCTAGGTATTAGAGATTAGTATAGGGCTATTAAGATACAAGTATAACTAGAGGTCAATGTATTAGGATTAGACTTTGAGTTAGTCTTGATACCAAGATATTGGTATCAGTGCTAGAGTTAGATATCAGGGTATGGATATTAATAAGGTATTGGTGAGATATAATAATGGGCTAAGGTAATAGGGATAACTAAGGTATTCTAAGTTTAGAGTAACTGGCTAGGGTATTTATACTTATATATATACTTGATACCAAGTATGGCTTAGAAACCTAGAGATAGTATGGTATAACCTAGTATAGCCTAACATTAACTAGTATGACTATATGGACCAACTAAATAGGTGTTGTGGACGTAAAATTGGAATGTTGACCTAGTTTGACCTTGAGAACCTAGTTTTAGCCTAGAAACTTAGTTTAAACTTATTTATCCATAATTATGAATCCGAAAAACCCGTTTAACATATAATTTCTTATATAGGTCACTTGGACTCCCGTACAGATACTATTTGATATTTATTGCTCTACAACATAGGCGAGTACATTCTCTAATAGTTTCTATTATTTGATAATTTCTATAATTCAAGTACTTAGAAATGTTATATCTGATTCTTGACACTTTGGTGCACATACTAGTATATAGCTTGGATCTTCAGTCATGAGATGTTATAATGGTTATCGTATTGACATCGTACACGACATTGATATTAGACATTGTACATGGTAGTATTATTGGACATTGGTCGTGTATCATAACGTGTCATGGTTGAATCCACTGTACTAGTTGGGACGGGGGAAATTGCTAGTAGGAGATGTGATCATATTCCTATTGTAAATTATAAAATATTGTTAGTGTTAATCATACACCTCACGTATGATTAGCCAGGTCATATAGCTATTTTACAAGTTTCCAAGCCGATCAGATATCGAAGCTAGTATTTTAAACACTTAGAATAGTTACAGTTCTTCATTTCAGTTTCATATACTATATTACCCTGTACATTATATTATAGTTCCTTTTTTTTTATATATGCACTGGCTATACCTTATTGCTTACATTGCGTATACTCTTTACTATTTTCCATTGCATCAGTTTATTATTTTCTCTCAGTATATAACATCATCTATTTTATTGTTTTATAGTCCTTATCAATTAATTGAAACTATTATTGGGTTGTACTTTGCTCCAATTCTGATTGAATATATTTTTCAGACGAAGACTTAGAGGACTGGTGTCTGACATATTACGGACCACTGGGAGAGTAGCTGCAGCCTTGAACCTTGTAGCTCAGGTATGATTGTCGGGAGGTCTAGCCCGGGATCACTAGTTATTTTAGTTTCTTTTAGCAGATTTTGGTACCAAATTTATTTTCGACATATTTTGAGACTTTGATGTTATTGTTTGAAGATAGATATTTTGTTGTTTAGACTTATGGTTATGTTTCGATTATTTTTCTTTCGATATTTTATCGTGCCTTAGTTCTGTGGTTGAGTACTTCATATTATATTGTTATATTTGTGCCTCCTTGAGTTGGATATTCGTGTGAGATTGATTAAATAGTATTGTGACCTAGACAGTGTTTTACCGTCGATGCTGCGGCGTAGGCTGGACGTACCCGCTTACTCGTACCCCTATATCGGGTGCGGGTCATGACACGTAGTTGTTTCACTCGTTTTGCTCTTGTGATTGATCATGTTGCGAAGGTCGAACGAGGGTTGTTCCACCTTTGCACCCTTTTCTTGGGCCCCCGTAGATCGAGCACACGGGTGTGTAGGTGTTGTATTGGCTCCCGGATCTGAGGTTCGTACAAGAACTTGCCCCAGATCGTTGACGGAAGACTTTTGAGACCGACCCTATCCATTTGTCGCTGGGGGCTGGATGCATGGGCTAGTTTTATATAACTTTCCATCAGGGGCCCTCGTAATAATTAGCGATGCCCTCTAACGGTCGACTGACTGGACAGTTGTCTGAGCTTGGTGAGCTCGTACTATCCTGGACCTATTTGACTTAGCGCTCGCAAGTGCATAGTACATAGATTCCAAGTTTAAGTTTTTGTCGTTCTCATTGGACCGCGTAAAGTCTGGGCCGTGTGAGATATGATCAAAGACAAAAAATTTGCTGCTCTCTGGGCCTTATGGGGATGTCTACCTGCGGCTGTGAGCTGAGGACGCATGAGGCCGTATGCTTGTCTTATGCAGTGTCCTCCTTAGCCGCATTGAACCTGCTTCAGCTCCAGAATGTCTGGTATAGTAGTATTTTCATTTAGTAGAGTCTGGACGCTGACTAGTTTCTACGTCGGGTAGGGAGGCCGCATGGACGTGGACGCCTTGGGTGCGCGTCTGGCTATTAGCAACAGGGTGAGCGGTTGGAAGTGCCCCCTCCGTAGTTGGGCGAGCTGTAGTGGCCTTTGCTACCCATTGCCTGCGGGTCGCCTTGGGCTTGGCTAGCCTTAGGGAAGGACTGACACTTCCTTCCGAGAGCGTATCCTCAAATGTTTGCTGGTCGAAGTGAACCACCAACATCTTTTGGGTCAAGTCGAGCTTGGACGCATCAGACTATATTATTGGCTTCTCAACAGAGGAGAAGGACGTTCCTAGTAGAGTCACCATCGTGTTTGCCATTAAATAAAAATAAGAACTAAAAGAACTTGATTTAATTAACAAAGTAAGAAAAAGTACAGAGAAGTCCTAGAAGACAATCTAAGTACAAATTTATTTTCTGGGGTGACGAAGGAGGGTTAGGAGTGTAGCAACTCTCTTTACTCCATGGATCGATATAGAAGATCTTCTCTCTTGCTCTAGTGTAGGTTTGCCAATAGCCCACCGGGTCCTTTGTATGGGTGTGGTACCTTGCTATATATAGCCGCCCTATGGACGTGCTATGGATGCCGTATATGTTCCTGCTTGGTGGCCGCATAGGGCTACTTCAACAGCATGCGGTTGTAGTTGTGGCTGCATGTCACAGGGAAGCTGCCATGTGAGTTCAGTTCAGATATGTTCTTGATGAGATCTCAGGGTTGTTATCAAACCGTTGTGGGCATGACTTGGTCAGCTGGACACGTAGTCAACACCAACTGTATGAAGATCTTTACAGTTGTAATGAGAAGATCTTATAAGCTGGAGGTCGCATAACAACTAGGCCGCATAATGGTGAGGTCGTACGGGTCTTGTAGCAGCATACGTGCCCTTGTTTGGACCTTGGTCGAATAGACACTCTGGCCGTATGTTGGCGAGGCCACATATGTGCTCTCATCCGCCTTTGGTCTGATGGACACTTTGGCATCATGAGGATGAGGACGCATAGAGTCGAGGCCGCATATGTGCTCTGGCCGCATATGTGTCCTGGCCGCATATGAGCTTTCATCTGACTGAGGCCGCATTTCGTTGAAGCCGTATAATATTGAAGCCGCATAGGCGAGACATGTAGCATGGCTCGTCTGACGAGGTTATTAATTATTGGATGTAACTCTTTATTTTTTTGTCTGCCACCTTTTTGCGAGTCTCGAGGCCGTTAGGCATTTTTGTTAGGCGTTGGAGAGTGTGTCAAGGATCCTCTATGCGTCCTATTGCTACTTGGTTGGTCTAGCCGCATGAAGGCTATTATGTGGCTTCTGTGTGGCCATATCTATCATATTTTATGAGGCATGAGCTCTCTGTGGCCTGTAGTATATTTATGCTTCTACAAGACCCCCTTCAAAGTTTCCAAAATGACTAGTTTGGAATACTTTAAATGTGAAGCATGATCGAGCACTTTTGGCCGCATAGTAGAGACATGCCGAATAACTCTGTGTTGCCGTATAGCACGTTCTGCCAGGCTGTCAAGTCATTAAATGAGTAGATTTAGTTCGATCTCCAAGAAGATCTCTTAGGATTTTGTGTTGTCAGTTGACACAGAGACCGAGGCATCAATTTTTGAGGAGATTAAAGAGGATTACGCGGATCGAGGTATTAGGTTCATCTCATTTAATGACTTGACAACCTGGCAGAATGTGCTATGTGGCAACACAGAGTTATGCGACATATCTCTACTATGTAACCAAAAGTGCTCGATCATGCTTCTCATTCAAAGTATTCCAAACTCATCACTTTGAAAACTTTGAAGGGGGTATTGCAGAAGCATAAAAATACTACAGGACGCATAGAGCTCATGCCGCATAAAACATGATAGATACGACCAGACGGAAGATGCATAATAGCTTTCATGAGGCCAGACCAACCAAGTAGCAAGAGGCCGCATAAAGTATCCTTGACACACCCTCCAACGCCTGACAAAAAGGCCTGACGGCCACGAGACTCACAAAAAGGGGGCGGGCAAAAGGACAAAGAGTCACATCCAATAATTAATGACCTCGTAAGATGAGCCGTGCCACGTGTCCCGCCTATACGGCTTTAATATTATGCGGCTTCAACGATATGCGACCTCAGTCAGATGAAAGCTTATATGCAGCAAGGACACATATGCGGCCAGAGCACACATGCGGCCTCAATTCTATGCATCCTCGTCCTCATGAAGCCAAAGTGTCCATCAGACCAAAGGCAGACGAGAGCATATATGCGGCCTCGCCAACATGCAGCCAGAGTATCCATTCGACCAAGGCCCAAACAAGAGCACGTATGCGGCTACAAGACCCATGCAACCTCAACATTATGCGACCTAGCTGTTATGCGGCCTCCAACTTACAAGGTCTTCCCGTTACGAATATAGAGATCTTCGCACAGTTGGTGCTGACTACGTGTCCAGCTGACCAAGTCACGCACACAACAGGTTGATAACTATCCCGAGATCTCATCAACAACATATCTGAACTGAACTCATGTGGTAGCTTCCCTGTGATATGCGGCCACAGTTATAATCGAATGCTGTTGAAGTTGCCCTATATGGCCACCAAGTAAGAATATATGCGCATCCATAGCACATCTACAGGGCGACTACAAATAGCAAAGTACCACACCCATACAAAGGTCCCGGAGGGCTATTGGCAAACCTACACTCGAGCAAGAGAGAAGTGCTTCTGCATCGGATCGTCCACGGAGTCAAGAGAGTTGCTTCACTCCTAACCCTCTATCGTCACCCCTAGAAAATAATTTTTTACTTAGATTATCTTCTAGGACTTCTTTGTACTTTTTCTTAGTTTGTTAATCAAATCAAGTTCTTTTAGTTCTCCTTTTGATTTAGTCCCCAGCAGGTTCGCCATCGTATTTGCCATTAAATCAAAAGGTGAACTAAAAGAACTTGATTTGATTAACAAACTAAGAAAAAGTACAGAGAAGTCCTAGAAGACAATCTAAGTACAAATTTATTTTCTGGGGGTGACGATGGAGGGTTAGGAGTGTAGCAACTCTCTTTACTCCGTGGATGATCCGATGCAGAAGCCCTTCTCTCTTGCTCGAGTGTAGGTTTGCCAATAGCCCACTGGGTCCTTTGTATGGGTGTGTTACCTTGCTATTTATAGCCGCCCTGTGGACGTGCTATGGATGCTGCATATGATCCTGCTTGGTGACCGCATAGGGCTACTTCAACAGCATGCGGTTGTAACTGTGGCTGTATATCACGGAAAAGCTGTCTGATGAGTTCTGTTCAGACATGTTATTGATGAGGTCTTGGGGTTGTTATCAACCTATTCTGGGAGTGACTGGTCAGCAGGACACGTAGTCAGCACCAACTGTGTGAAGATCTATGTAGTTGTAACAAGAATATCTTATGAACTGGAGGCCGCATAACAACTAGGTCGTATAATGGTGAGGTCGAATGGGTCTTGTAGCAGCATACGTGCTCTCGTTTGGGACTTGGTTGAATGGACACTATGACCGCATGTTGGTGAGGCTACATGGGTCTTGTTGCCCATACGTGCTCTCGTTTGGGGCTTGGACGAATGGACACTCTGGCTGCATATTGGGGAGGTTGTATGGGTCGTGTAGCCACATACGTGCTCTCATTTGGGCCTTGGTCGAATGGACACTCTTATCGCATGTTGGTGAGGCCGCATAAAGCATAGTCGTATATGAGGGAACACGTGGCATAGCACGCTTGTCGAAGCAATTAATGTACTGATGTAGTTCGTTATCTTTTTTTGAGCCATCGTCGTGATGAGTGATGTGTCAGAGCCTCTGACATACATCAAAATCTGAATCAGGGGATCCTTATGTGGCCTCCCTGTTCTATGGTCGTTCATATCGCATATAGTATACTATGCGACTTTTGCAACCTCCGTATCCTGAACTTCTTGCTTAAATTGTAAAATCCCTATTCCTAGAAACTGTATATGCCCTTTTTAATTAATTATTAATTTAATTGTAGTAATTAGTGGCTAATTAGGAGAAATAGATTTTTCCGAATTTATTTCATGTAGGAGACCCCTTAAGCAGTTGCTAGCTTAACGTTATGTATTAGTGTAATTCTAGATTTTTCCTATGAGTATATACATATATATAAATATGTATATACATATATACTTTAAAGGAAAATATAAAAGGAAAAAAAAGAAAACAAATAAACCTATTAACTATTCTATTCTCCAACCCATTCCCTTAGCAACACCCGCCCCTAGCAAAGTGCAGCCGCCCCTTAGCATATTGCACTAGCAACCAAACACAGCACCCGCTGTGAGCCAACCCACACCCCACGCTGGGAATAAGACCCGCACCCCGCGTTAGCCCCCCTCCTTCTCTCTCTTATATACATATATATATATACTCTTTTTCAATAACCCTAATCCTAGAATCATCCAAACTCTCCCTCTTCCCATCTAGACTTAAGGAGCGCCGCCACCGCAGCCAGAGAACCCCGCCAGGCCATCCAAACCAATCCCGACGACCGCGACCCCGCGCACCCCCCGCATTGTAGAATTTTGCAGCGAGGTACCTGTGTTCCAGAGTTGTTTCCCGTCGCCTCGCTCAACCAAACGTCACCCCGTCTTCACCGGTATGTTCACCGCTTAACCCACTTTCTCATCTGTGTGATAGTAGACCTCGAACAACGCATAACCATAGGTGAAAACAGCGCTAAAGTTGGCGAAAATAGACCAAATTCTGAGATCGTAGAAAACTGCGGTGACCATCCATGTTTTCGAGTTCGTATCTCCCACCACATAGATCCGAATTCGATGATTCTTTTTGGTATGCGTAGATCACTTGACCTAGTTTAATTTCTGTTAAATAACCCTAGATTATTAACTGCTGTAGACAGAATTAAATTCGTTGAAAAATCCCGCGAACAAACTTTTCCAGATTTCCAAAACTTGTGAATCGGAGCGTGCCCCGCCAAACGGGACCCCCTGCCGTGTACTAAGTATAACGAACGGTGCGCGTAGCATAATCGGACATGTGAGAGTTTGCGGAAATTAATTCGGACGCGTGTGCACGTCGGAATCAGCCTGTATCCGCGGACAAACCCAGTGTTGCAACTTTTGCGAAAGTCACACGCATTTTGTGCACGCTCGTCAGATTGCGACGAAACTTGCGCCACTGGACTCATAGTAACGTGCTGGTCCTGTGATCCAATTTTTACGCAATTCTGAGATAGTTGACCAAGTCGCCAATTGGCGGGCCCTACGGTTGACTTTTTAGGCAAAATTGTGTTCGACCCATCGGAATCCAAATTTGGACATACCGTTGGATTCGTATTGACATCTAGAGTTTGTTAGACCTATAATTTATCCTATTTAGAGACCTTTACCCTTGGCACATTTTTCGGTGCAAAGTGAGCCACACGTGGACCCCACTTTTACCCGAAATTACCATTTTGCCCCTGTATCCAAATTGGACGAAAGGGAAGTATTTTTTAGCTATTTTGCTCATGCCGGAAACGTTGGTGATGTCTATTTCAGCATCCAGAGACGTTTGTTCGGAGACCTTAGTTCCAGATTCCGTGTTCTTGATATTTGGGCGCGTACACTTTATAGATTTCTTGCCAGGCAAGTATACCTTGCCATTGTACTGTATTTACATTCCATATGAGGCATGCATATTTATTTTTGCTTATTTTAGTTTATTTATTTTAACTGCTATATAAATTGTGTGTCCAAGGAAACTTGGGTGCAACGACGGTGTCGTCGTACTATATTTTTATTTATGTATATGCATTGGACCTACTTTATGAGACTACCCCATCTTCATGAGGCATTTATGTTTCATTGGCCATAACACTATTCTTACACGAGTGTGAGTCACATGTAGGACACGGACTTGCGTACTCGGTTGGCCACTGGTACGTATAGGTCGTGCGACGGATAGGGATAACTGCCGATAGAAACTTTGCATGCTAGTAGACCTGACAGTTATTAGAGGTTTATCGTATTATGGACATGACATGCTTAGAGCATTGGGTGGGAAGAACAACAAGTAAGGCATTTGGGCTCATTTGCACTTTTTCCCTTGTAACCCGTACGCTCCGTCGGAGATGCGCAGTCATGATGACCACTATATATTATATATTATCAGGCGGCCTCTGCCGTTCAAAAGATGACATGCTTTGTAGGCCTCTGGATCTCCAAGAGAACCATGCCAATCCTATTTTTGCCAGATAGTCCACTTGGTGGAAAGTTGTTCTCAAACTGCATTCACTTAGACGGTTAGGCTACCCCATTGGATGTTTACATTTCAGTACTTTATTGGCATATTTATATGTATCTTGTTACGTCCCTCTGAGGACCTAGTACCTTTCCAGATATAGATGAGCAGGAGTACCCACTGGAGTATGGACCTGGACCTGGACCTGACGCTACCTATCAAACTGAGGAGGTCTTACCTTCGGATTATATGTGATCCATTGCAGTTGTTTAGAGATTCTAGTTGCTATTCTTTTCGAGATATTATTCTGATATTTGAGTTTATTCTCTTCTCGCTTTAGTAGTTTTGGTTATAGTCGATTTGCAGTGGATTTGTTTCCACCCGACTATCACACTTTGAGATTTCTTATTTGAGACCGCTTATTTGATATTCAGTTATTGATTTCCATTTATCTATTATTTGTGCTGTGGATAAGATATAGATTGCGTGTGACTTATTGTGACAGTATATTATCACTGTGGATTAGATATTCATGTACAACGTACGTGTGTATATGGTTTCCATATATTGGAATTCGTATACATACGGCTGGCGTGTTACGTATTCCTAGTCGTACGTATTTTGGGACTGGGGTGTGACATAAATGTTGTTATTAGGTTAATTTGGAGTTATTGAGATTTTTCCACAATTTTTGATTAATTAAAAACTAGTAACACTAATTTTCTAGGACTTTCAAAAATTTATTTAAGGGTCAAACATAATTAAAAATGTCCCAAACTTTTATTTTAGGTTCTAAATAATCAAATATATTTTCTTGATTTTTTGGAAATTTTCTGATTATTTTTAGCATTTATTTTGAGTTAATTATGCAAAACTGAATTAAAAACTATTTTCTGAAAAAGAAAACTCTTAAAAGTAATTATTCTGCCCAATCAGCCAACAGGGGCCCACTAGTCAGCCTTCCGTAGCAAATTGGGTGGGGCCCGCCTGTCAGCGACCGTAGGCGTGGGTGCCTCTACAACCGAGCCGAGTCCTAATCCTACTCGGACTCAGCCGAGCCAAGCCGGGTTGAACCCTAGTCGTTCGATCCGAGCGAACAATAGTAGATGGCTTCCACATGGCACACTTTGAGCCGCGGCTGCACTCTCTCCTTTAAATATATATATATAGTATTTAGTTTATAATTTCTAAGGTTTTCTTTTAGCCGATTTTAGGGAATTGTCATCTAGGGTTTCCTTCATCTTCCAGAAGCCATTATTTATAGCTCCGGACTACAAACGTAGCCCATTTTCTAGTGTTAGAACCGTATTGAGGTTAGTTTTTGAATATAGGAATTATTTCTCATAATTCTTAATATTAAATTCTAGAAAATTCGAAGAGCACAACATGTCCGAAAATAGATGCGTCTCGGTGTTTTTGAGATTCTGGTTGAACCAAGAATCAGAATCATGAACCGTTTAAAGTTTTGGAAAGATAATATTGAGATCATTGACATATGTTTTCCAAGAATTTAATTAAAAATATTTCTGTGATATTAATTCTGTAGAACTTCTAGGTTAGCAATCAACCACCGTTGCACAATACAATTTTGTATGTGCAATAATTTTCAAACAAACTTGAATCCGGATGACCTATAAATTCAAGCATATTTATGATGCTGAAATCTATAGAAAACCATGCATGAAAGTTGAGTTTGCATCGGTTGACTTTTAGGTCAATAGATTGTCTCGATTTGCGTACCATGATTCTCGAGTTGATAAAATTGAGTTCATTTGGACAAAATTTAGGAATTAACCTAAAAATTAGAATAATAAGATTAAAAATAAGATTTTATAGTAATTAATCCAGAATTAAATAAATTAAAATAAAATATCTTTTGACATGGTAAATTCGTAATACATAGGTTGTTTGGACTTGGACTTGGATTCCGACTCGTACCAGCTAAGGACCACAGGCGAGTACATTCTATGATAGTTTTCATTATTTAATATTTTTTATGATGCATATTTATAGTATTATTTTACTTAATTTTTGACACGATGGATATACGGATTGGTATTGTATGAATTCATTTTCGTGATATATCTATTTTCAGGCCTATTGACTTTTTCTTGACTAATGAAATACTGGACTAATTTATTTTTTGTCTTGTTGACATCTTCTGGACTATTGATATTATTCGTCTCTGGACTTGGATCCATGAGTACTAGTCGGGCGAAGAAATACCTAGGAAATGTGTGAACATTCCCTTTCCATCCCATTGTCTTTCTAGAATAATAGCAGCCACACACAACACGTGTGGTTTGCCGTATATTACCCCCTAGCCGTTCATATGGCAACTTGGTATTTTAAAACACTAGTTAGATACAGTAATTCTGGATTAATCTATACTTGCTGATTGTACACTTGCATGACAGGTTTCCTAGTTTACTTATTTGTCTGTCTTTACATGCTTATCTGTTCTTCTTTCTTGTCTTTCATTATTTCTTTATTTAACTGTTCCTCTATGATGTACCCTATTCCATTATTATATTCTCATCAAGTATTTCATAATTATTTACTGTTCATAGTACTTGTCAATTAACTGGAACTGCTATTAGGTTGTACTCGTTCCATCCTAACTGGATAAACATTTTTAGGTGACTTGATATCTTGCTCATTGAATTTTGTTGGAGATCGAGATGCTTTTGGAGGCCAATATTAGATAGTTTAGCAACTTCTTTGGATTTGATCTTTAGCGGGTTTTTTCCCTAGTTATAATTTAATTATAAATTGAGAATCTTGTAAAACTATGTAAATGTTGTGAATGAGCAATAGATTTAAATTTGTGATTAAATATTATCTATTTGGATTGATGGAACATTGTTATCATAGATAGCGTACTACCACCGATGCTGCGGCGTAGGCTGGACTTGGCCATGTACTTGTATCCGAAAAGTGGGTGCGGGTCATGACAAGTTTTTATGGTAGCCCATACAGGCCAGTCTTCACAAGTTGTGCGATGTCATGGTTAGTAATTCAACTTAGTAGTACTAGCTGTGAGCCTGCGACTAGGAGATGCTCATTCACAATTAGGATTGATTTAAATTTAGGAGAATGGCTAGGACTAGGTATACAATTGGAAGGTCTTATTTCAATTTTATTGCTTCGGTAGTTAAGGTGTTACATAGGCTATGTGATTAAAATAGGTATACATGTTGAACTTTTAGGTAAACTCTAGTAGATGAACTTGAAAAAATTAAGTAATTATATATTATGATATTTTTATAAGCTGTTGTGATCAAAGCTAGGGTTAGACTGCTCGATTGGTAAATTATTTCCTTAAGGTTACACAATTATTGAAAATGCAAATTATTAAAAAATTCTGCTTTGAGGTTTAAATTTTTTGTAGCTTGATGATTATAATTTTCTTGCTAAAACATGGTTGAAATTTTTTAAAAAAAAGAAAAAAAATAGTTTTAAATGAAATGATGATAAAGACAAGAAGTTGAAGATTTATGGAATTTTATATTTTTGTAGATTACTATAGTGGATTTAAGTTTAAGTTTGAAGAATTTAAATTTTGAGTATTTTATTTAAAATTTTGAGTATGGTTTTATTACTTTATGATTTTGTCGAATTAAAAAAAAAGATTAATATTAGAGATATTGGACTACAATATGTGGATTTAAATTTATAATTTGAAGATTGGAAATAAATTTCAAGTTTTGAGAATTTTTGAGGAGTTGAGATTTTATGTATTTAAATTTTTTGAGGATTCAAATTCAATTCAATAAACATAGTCAAAGCTATAAAGATTTTTGGAAGTGATTAAAATTTTATATTTGACTTTTGAGAAAATTATATACATTTTATTTTAATTGTTCGAGAAGTTAAATTTTGAGGATTTTATTTTGAGGATAAAATTTTATGGTGGTTAGAAGTTGTCATATTTGATTACTGACGAAAATAATAAATCGAGGATAATGTTGATTTTTTTTTGAAATTGAGGATAATGTTGAAAATTTCTAAAATTTAGGATAATCTCGAAAGTTTTGAGATATAATTCAAGGAACTCAAGGATAATATTAAGAATTTTGATTGTTAGGAGATCGATATAATATTAAAACTTGGATTATGGGTTTGGTTAGACCAAAGGAATAACAATATAAAGATTTGACTTTATAACTTGTTGAATTCGACTTTTAAGGCCTTAATTTGAATTCAAAATTAGAGAAAAAATTTCGAGATATATGATTGATCGAATAGATTTTGAATTTAAATTTTGAGAAATTTAAGCGATTAACATAAGCTACTGGCATACAAGATGTGGATTTAAACTTTATATTTTAAAATTTTGAAATTAAATTTTAAGTTTTCAGAAATTTGAGGAGTTGAGATTTTATGGATTTATAATATTTGAGGATTAAAGACCAATTCAAAAAAATATAGTAAAGCTATAAAGATTCCTGGAAGTGATTAAAATTTTATTTTATTAATTGAATATTTAATTTATTTTAGGGAGGTATGATAAATTTTTTTTTTTTTGAAGAGCTAAAATTGGAGGATTTTATTTTAAGGATACAATTATAAGGTGGGTAGAAGTTATCATATTTGATTGACAAAAATTTTTTTAAGGATAATGTTGAAAGTTTTTAAAATTGAGGATAATCTTGAAAGTTTTGAGATATAATTCGAGGAATTCAAGGATGACGTTGAGAATTTGAGTTAGGAGTTCAATATAATATTGAGATTTGGTTTATGGGTTAAGTTAGACCAAAAGAATAACAATACAAAGATTGATTTTATAACTTGTTGAATTTGACTTTTAAGGACTTAATTTGAATTCAAAATTTAAATTTGTTCAAGGGATAAGATTGATGGAGTAGATTTGGAATTCAAATTTTGAGCACGAGACTTTAAATTTTATTTATTTATTTATTCATAAAATATAAATTTGTAGAATTTACTTTGAAGATTGGAATTAACTTTTAAATTTCTAGTATTGAATCATAATTGATATTTACGCAAGTCAAGCTTCGCAAGTTGTGCAATGTCATGGTAGTGCGACGACTTAGTTGTACTACCGCGAGCCTGCGATAGGATATAAGACATAGGACACTAGGATGAGAGAGGGATACTCAATCATAAATTTTTGGGAGATTCCTGGGACGACCCTTGAGAATCTTATTATAAATTATAATTCAAACATTTTTTCTTGTTTTTGTCTGTTCTCACTTGTTGTTATTGAATCTGATTCTTGGTGATCGATTGTTAAATTTAATTTTTTGTGTCGTTGTTGAGTTTGATTTCATATCGAGATAAATTTTACAGACTAAATTATGGTATCATCTGATAACATATATTGATGAGGACAGTGAGAAAGGTAAAATATCTACTTTGGTTATGGAGCCTAGAGTTTGTCACAACCATATTAGCTGTCGTGGTGGAAACATAGGAACCTGACTTCGGACATACATATCTTAGTTATAAAATTTAGAGCTTCTCGCAGCCATACCAGTTGGCGTGGTAAGAATTCTAGATGACATATAGAGTTGCATACCTTAGTTATGGAACCTATCGTTTATTGCAACTATGCTTACGGGCGTGGCGAAGATTCTGTGTGTCATAATTTCGGACAGACGTATATGATTATCAGGCTGTATCTTAAGTTGGTTCTTAAAGTATCATCTCAATACTTATAAACTCCTGTTATTGTAGGATTTGTTCCATCATTCTTTAGCTTAGAAGTAGAGTCTTGATGTGAGTAGATAGGAGTGTACCAGTATATGACTAATGATAGGTATATCACCTGATATTGATGCTAGTGATGTGTTGAAAGTAATAGGTGGAAGAAGTGTCTAGAAATTGTGTGCAGGATGCACAGTGGGTGATGAGTGTCAGCGTAGAAGTTTATGAAAGTGGAAGCCTAAGTATCAGAAATTCTAATGGTGTGTGATGGGTTGAGAAATATCAAGCTTGGTCTTGGAAGATATGTAGTGAGAAATCAAATTATTGCGAGAAATGACTATAATATGAGATTCTAATTTTTAAGGATGAATTTTTTTTTTTTAAAACTTCAAGATTGGATTTATTTTTAAGTTTGGATATGAGATTAAATTTGAAAGATTTAATTATTAATTTTTGAAGACAATTATAAATGAGATTTAAATTTTTAGGAAATAATGTTAGATTGTATTTAAGAGTTATGACTTCTGAATCTGATTTAAGAGAAAAATTCTATTAGATTTTAAATTTTGAAGATAAATTTAAATTTTGAAGACTTATTTTAAAATTTTAAGTTGTGAGGATGAAGTTAATTTTTAAGGACTTCGTTCAATAACAATAGTGGTTTGACTTCATGATTATATTGCTTAAATTTTTATGGTGGCAGAAAAAAAAATTAAGAATTTTAAATTTCGAGGATAAACATTAATTTAAATAAAGAGTTGAGAATTTAATATGGCAGAATTGACGATTTTGTTAAATCACAGATTTTTATGAAGATTATGATATGATTGGATTTGTCATTAAATTTTGAGAAATTGAAGAAGATTATCATTATATTTATTTGACTACAAGATATAAATTAAAAATTTATATTTTGAATATTGCATTTGAAGATTTTGTAAGTATTATATTGTTTGAGTATGATGTGGAAAAAGAATCGAGGAGTAAGATCATTAATGGATTAGTGTTTAAATTCAAATTTTTGGGATGAGAATTTAAATTTTATAAATTTGCATTGATTGAATTTGAATTAGAGGAGTAAGATCATTAATGGATTAGTGTTTGAAATTAAATTTTTGGGATAAGATTTTAAATTTTATAAATATGCATTGATTGAATTTAAATTAGAGGATTGGATATTAATTTTTTTGAGTATTTAGTTATTAACTTAAAATTTTGGAGGAGATTGTGATAAGAATAAAAATTAATTTTAATTTTGAGGATTTTCAAGAATATGATGTTTTTAGAATTTTGAATTTTTTTTTATAAAATTATAATATGGATTTACTTCATGATTATATGGTTTGTTGAATTTAAATTTTGATGGTTACAAAAAAAAAAACAATTAAGGATTTTAATTTCAAGGACAAATTTTTTTAAGGTGGGTAGACTTGTAACCTCCGTATCCTGAAATCTTGCTTAAATGTTGTTATTAGGTTAATTTGGGACTATTGAGATTTTTTCACAATTTTTGGTTAATTAAAAACTAGTAACACTAATTTTTTAGGTCTTTCATAAGTTTATTTTAGGGTCAAACATAATTAAAAATGTCCCAAACTTTTATTTTAGGTTATAAATAATCAAATATATTTTTCAGAATTTTCTGGATTTTTTTTGATTACTTTTAGCATTTATTTTGAGTTAATTATGCAAAACTGAATTAAAAACTATTTTCTAAAAAAGAAAACCCTTAAAAGTAATTATTCTGCCCAGTCAGCCAACAGGGGCCCGCCTGTCAGCGATCGTAGGCGTAGGTGTGGGTGCAACCGAGCCGACCTCGAGCCGAGCTGAGTCCTAATCCGACTCGAACTTAGCCGAGCCAAGCCGGGTTGAACCGTGGCCGTTCGATCCGAGAGGGCAGCAGCAAATGGCTGCCACATGGCGCACTCCGAGCCGCGACTGCTCTCTCTCTCCTCTTTATATATATAGTATTTAGTTTATAATTTCTAGGGTTTTCTTTTAGCCGATTTTGGGAAATTGTCATCTATGGTTTCCTTCATTTTTCAGAAGCCATTAATTATAGCTCTGGACTCCAAACGTGGCCCAGTTTCTTACGTTAGAACCATATTGAGGTTAGTTTTCTGAATATATAAAATTTTTCACAAAATCCTGAATATTAAATTCTTAAAAATTCGTAGAGCACAGCATGTCAGAAAATATACGCGTCTCGGTGTTTTTGTGTTTCCTGGAGAACTAGGATTTAGAATCATGAATCGTTTAAAGTTTTGGAAAGCAAATATCGAGATAATTGATATATGTTTTTCCCAAATTTTAATTGGAAATATTCTATGATATTAATTCTGTAAAACTTCTAGGTTAGCAATCAACAGCCGTTACATAATACGATTTTGTATGTGCAATAATTTCCAAACGAACTTGAATCCGGATGAGCTATAAATTCTAGCATATTTGTGATGCTGAAATCTACAGAAAACCAAGCATGAAAGTCGAGTTTGCATCGGTTGACTTTTAGGTCAACAGATCGTCTCGATTTGCGTGCAATGAGTCTCGAGTTGATAAATTTGAGTTCCTTTGGACACAATTTAGGAATTAACCTAAAAATCAGAATAATAAGATTAAAATAGGATTTTAAAGTAATTAATACATAATTAAATAAATTAAAATAAAATATCTTTTGACATGGTATATTCGTAATACATAGGCTGTTTGGACTTGGACTTGGATTCTGACTCGTACCAGCTAAGGATCACAGGCGAGTATATTCTCTGATAGTTTCCATTATTTGATATTTTCTATGATGCATGTTTATAGTATTATTTTACCTGATTTTTGACACGATGGATACACGGATTGGTATTGTATGGATTTATTTTTGTGAGATATGTATTTTCAGGCCTATTGACTTTTTCTGGACTAATGAATTACTGGACTAATGAATTACAGGACTAATGTATTTTCTGACTTGTTGACATCTTCTGGACTATTGAGATTATTTGTGTCTAGACATGGATCCATGAGTACTAGTCTGGCGGGGAAATACCTAGGAGATGTGTGAACATTCCCTTTCCATCCCATGGTCTTTCTGGAATAATAGCAGCCACACACGATAAGTGTGGTTTGCCGGATATTACCCCCTAGCCGTTCACATGTCAACTTGGTATTTCAAAACACTAGTTAGATGTAGTCATTCTGGATTAATCTATACTTGCTGGTTGTACACTTGCATGACAGATTTTCTAGTTCACATATCTGTCTGCCTTTACATGCTTCTCTGTTCTTCTTTCTTGTCTTTCATTATTTCTTTATTTAACTATTTCTCTATGATGTACCATATTCCATTATTATATGATCATCAAGTATTTCATAACTATTTACTGTCGATAGTACTTGTAAATTAACTGGAACTGCTATTGGGTTGTTCTCGTTCCATCCTGACTAGATAAACATTTTTAGGTGACTTGTTATCTTTCTCATTGGATTTTATTGGAGATCGAGATGCATTTGGAGGCCAATATTAGAATTTAGATAGTTTAGCAACATTTTGGATTTGATGTTTAGTCGGTTTGTTCCTGAGTTATGATTTAATTGTAAATTAAGAATCTTTTAAAACTATGTAAATGTTGTGAATGAGCAATAGATTTAAATTTGTGATTAAATTATCTATTTGGATTGATGGACCAATGTTATCATAGACAGCGTACTACCGCCGATGTTGCGGCGTAGGATAGACTTGGCCACGTACTCATATCCGAAAAGTGGGTGCGGGTCGTGACAGCTTATTTGCGACTTGGTTGATCAGGCCGCATGTGGCTAAAGTCGGTTAACAATGTCAGCAGGAACGGTATACCGTGGGTATACTATAGTATACCATCAGTATGCAGATAAGGGTTACTGAAAAATATCTAGAAATTAAGTCGGTCAAAATTGGTATACCGTCAGTATACTGTAATATGCCGTCGGTATGCCGGTTTTTGAGAGAAAACTAGGCCAAAGTCAAATCTGATTTCGGGACCCAAATCAAACCCCGAAATTTACCAAACCAAGTATAACAAGGAGTCAAGTCTAGTGGTAAGTCTCATATCACAATATGGACTAAATCTTACGGTCATAACTTGGGTACAGTTCTCCGTTACTAAGTTACCATAAAGGACATAATAAGATTCTACCAAAAACTAAAATCGAGACGGTCAAAATGCTAGAAATCATGAGGTGAACAATAATAGCAAAGCAAGTCTAAGCTTAAAAGCAACCATCAAAGCTCTAGGAAAGAAAATGACAGAAAGTAAAAGTGTTCATTGAATCGGCAAGATATACTTGCCTACATCGAGCTCACAACCTCAACCTTCTAGTATACCACTACGAAGGGGTTCAGAAACCATACTTCTGGTCTTAAGACCAAGCTCCAAGATCAAGAGAAAAAGAGGTGGAGAGAAGAGAGAAAGAGAAAAAAATAAAATGAAACAAAGTACTATTTATAGAGAAATTCTCGAAAATATCTCAAAAATGTCTCAAAAATATCAAAAAAGTAAAATAAATATCTGTCGGGAAGCATATCGTCTGTATACTGTAACCTCCGATTTCCAAATTCCCGAAATATTTAGATTTTAAATTATTTTAAAAATATCAAGTTTATAAAATATTTTCTCCTTGAAATTTTATTTGATTTTTAAACAATGTTTGATTGTAGAAGGTTATTTAAAAATCTTTTATAAAAATCATTTTTCTAAATGTCGATGTATTACAAAATAAATAAATAAATAATAATATATATATTTTTCTAGTTTCAAATGTTTATTGGCTTGAAATCATAAAATTATTTATTTGATGAAATTATTATAGGACTAGTTGTTTTCATAATAAAATTTCATATCCATTTTGGAATAGTAAATAAACAAATTACATACTTTCTAGGGTTTTGCAAAATGAGGTTAATTAGTAGCTAATTTAATCAGTTAGCCTTTGAAAGCCTCTTAAAAACATTTCTTAAATTTCTTTTCTATTTAATTTACCCGTTTACCGTCTCCCATTCACACCCTCATTTTTCCACATGAAAAACCCGTTTAATTATGATCTGGGCCATTCATTATTGGGCCAACCCGCACCCTTTAGCCCACAACTCTTTCCCTATTTAAGTCTCTCATCACAACTCCCTAGAAACCCTAGCTAGCCCTCACAAATCCCCACAAAGCCAAAGCCACCACCATTTTGTGTGCTCGTGTCCGTGTGTCCAGCATCACCGTGTCAGCCGTGATGGCCTCGGGTCCGACCCCGGGTGTCCCACCGTATCCATTCATTTTCTGTGTTCGGTTACAATATTACAACCAGATTTTCTGTGTCCAACACCCGGACACGTCCACAGTTCATTCAAACCCCTGTGTCCAACACCCGGACACGCCCGCAGTACAACGAACCCATCGTGTCCAGCCGACACGATGCACCCCGACACACCCAAAACCTAACCCTAACCTAACTCCGACGAGCGCCGGTGGCCGCCCAGATCTCGATCGTCGCCCGGAGCCGTCGTCGCCGCCGCTGAAGCCGAGCACCGCCGCCGCAGAAGATCCGCCGCCCTCGAGTTCGATTGCCGCCGGCGACTGGACCCCCTCGGCGTCGAGCGCCTGTCGTCGAGCTCGCCGTGGCCGACCAGATGCAGCCGCCTCGAAGCCGCCGCCTCCTCGAACAGAGCGCCGCCTCCTCGAACCGAGCGTCGCCTCGAGCCGAGCGCCGCCGCCGCCTCAGATCGGTCAAAGCCGCCGCCGCGGATCCCCTCCTCGCCGAGTTTCCGCTGCCGCCTCGGATCCGTTGACTGCCGGTTACTCGAACCGCTGCCGCCGAGACAAACGTCGACCGACGACCACAGCAGATCCGCCGATCCGCCGTCGGGCTTCGCCGTTGCCGCCTCGTGCCGATACCCCACCGCGCCGACGCCCTGCCCGGCCCGACCTCGCCGGAAAACCCCACGTGAGCTCCCTCCTTCCCCTTTTTCCCCTTTCTTCGTTTCAGACTGAATCTTTAGAATTCAATTAGTTAGTTAAATAATTAATTAGTTTAGTTAATTAGATTAATTAGTTGAGTTAATTATTAGATTAGTTAGTTTAATTAGTTTAATTATAACAATTAGATTAGTTAATTTTTATTAATTAATTTAGTTTTAATTAGATAAATTAGTTAATTTATATTAATTAGTTGTTAATTGTATTAGATTAGTAATTAATAATTAGATTAGGTAAATTCATATAACTAGTTGTTAATTGCATATAATTAGTTTAGTAATTTCCTATAATAAGTTTGGTAATATATATATATATTAGTTTTATTGTTTATAATTTAGTTATTTATTATGTGTATAAATTAGTTATGTATTATATATATAAGGATTTTGATTTTATAAATATATAATAAGTTTGGGTTGTAATATTAATTGAGTAATGGTTTCAACATTAAGCTTAGTTTAAAAATTAGTTTATTTGGACTGACATATATTTTACTATAGACATAATTGTATACTGGCTTTTACATAAATTCTAGTTTTTATAAATAAACTTTATTTGAAATTATTGTTCAAAATAATTTCGAAATAATTTATATATGTAAATACGTATTCTAGTGTATGTAATTGATTTGGTATCTATGTATATATATTTTAGTATATGTATATAATTATTTTGGGGTATATACTTATATATATATATATACATGTATATATGTATGTATATTTTTGGTATAATTATACATATATTTAATTGGTATAATTTTATGTAGTATAAGTGTAATAAAACGTATTTTTATATATGAATTAATTGGCATCTGTATGTATATATATATATAGTATAAATTTGAATTGGTAATTTAATATTAGTATATTTTAATAATAACATTGACAATATATATATATATTGTAAATACATTTAAATTGGTGCACGTATATATATATTGTAAGTATTAATGATAATTAATAATATGTGTATTTATATACGTATCCCTACTAGATGACCCTAATTGACTAGTGCCCTGCCTGGCATAGCCCTGAGTTAGTATTTTGTTTGTGTGTTAGTATAGCATCTGATGCAAATGTGATATTGTGATATGTTTATAGGACTGTGGGTTCACCCAGGGGATACTCTGGAACAGGACATCAATAATTACCAGCTAAGGACCCAAGGCGAGTACATTCTCTGATTAGTTTCTAATTTATGATATCTCCTATGTTCACTGTATCTAGTGTAAATATCCATTTTCTTGACACGTTGGTTACACGGATTGGTATACACGAATCTCGTCATGAGATGTTATTCCTTATTCATGGTGTAGCTTGTACAAGACTTGTTTCCTTGATATCTTGTGCATGTACAGACACTGAGACCCGGGGAGATTTGCTACCTCCCTAGGGAATCCCGTGCCATAGCGTACCATGATTGGATCTACTATACCAGTCGGGGGTTTGGGGAGTATTTTAGTGTAGATATGTGATCATACCCAACTTTTCATGCATCATAGCTCACCTCACATCTCACGTCGGGTGCGGCCTGACCATCTCCATGCTTCATAGTTGTTACGTGTGATTAGCCTGACCTCTCCATGCATCATAGCTAACCCACGGTTAGCCTGACCTTCCATGAATCATAGCTAATCATATGTAACCAGCCTGATCAAGTTCCCAAGCCGATCACATGTTAAAGCTAGTACTCACACACTTAGTCATAGGTTTCTTGCTCATTGACATATTGTTTCTTTTCCTGCATTTACTTACAGTATTTCCAGTATTTCTTTCATTGTACATTTCTTGTACCTATACATGCATCTGGTATATTTCCATCTAGAACTGCTACATAGTTTATGTCATTTATATAGAACTGCTATTTAGAGATGTACTTTGCTCCTTCCTGACTGGAAAATATTTTTTCCAGACTGTGACCTTAGTGGACTTGTTTCTGACACTTGGGGATTTGTTGTTACTGATTTCAGGTATGATTATTTTGTCAGTAGACTTGTGTTGTATTCTTTTATTTCTTTAAATTCCTATCGTGCTGTAGTTGTGATTGAGTATGTTGTTAATTTTTTAATGTTATCCGAGTCTCCTTATGGAGTTGGATACTAGCGTGAGATTTGTTTAGATAGTACTTGACCTAGACAGCGTTCTACCGCCGATGCTGCGGCGTAGGCTGGACGTACCCACGCACTCGTGCCCCTAAATCGGGTGCGGGTCGTGACATGTATACCAATCAGGAAGAAAAGTTTCAATTTTCTAAGTTTTAAAATCCTACGAAATCCAGGAAAAAAATATGCTGTATAAAATACGTATCCATATTCCGATACAGATACTGTGAGGCAAAGACTCATAATTTATACAAGTTATCCCCGAAAGCAGTAAAAGCGTATTTGATGCTCTGGCTTCGCAATTACATTGCCCATGGAGGCTCAAGGTCAATTAAGAGAGTGAGTAGGAACCTTATTTTATCAGCCGTGAAGTTGGCTTTTGGTCACAAGATTGCTCTACTTCCAACAATAGTCTACATCAATCACCGGGGGCTATGATACTTTGTAGACAAAGTAATAGAGCATCAAGGAAAAGTCGAGTTTTCCCGGGTAGAGCTGCCTTACCATTAGTTAATGGATTGGCTAATATTGCATACCCATTTTTGATGAATATAGGTGTGCAAGAAGGCACTCTAGAAGGAGATGTTTTCATTTGTCATTACCGCAAAATGAAATGGCTTCACACACGCAATCCAGTTTGCCAAAAAATATTAAGTTATATGAATGGCTATGACTTCTTTAAGATACTTCCCCCCTTATAGGTAACGAAGAAGGCAATTCTTTGATAGATGAAGGAGAAGGCTCTTCTAACATGACGAAGGGAGCCTTCACCTGGATTTTGTCAATCCGACCTTCATATCTAGTGTACCAGAATAGGAACATGGTTTTCTTGGAACCATATTTGCCAAGTCAATTTGTTCCTCAATTCGGCTAGAGTCAATTACTGTTGGATAATAACCACCTAAAATTATGATTAGGAATATTTTTTTAATTTTGCTAGTGGTTGCTAATTATATAGTTATAATTAATTATGTGGTTAGTTAAAATTATTTGGTGCTAGTTTTCATGGATAGAATATTCTCTTCCAGAATGGTTAGATACCTCCCATAACTAATTAGATTCCTTCCTAACAAAAAAGATTCCATTCATGCTAAATCTAGAAACTAAATTAGGAAGAGGAGAGGGAAAACTTATCATTTCACCAACTACCAATCCCCATGATAGTGGTCGGCTCTAATTAGATGGACTAATCCATTTATTCCATATCATATTATCTATAATTTCTCTCCAAGGTTCTTCTTTCCCAAGTTATTCTAATTCTATACCAATTTCTACTCTAAACTATTTAATTTCCACTTATTCTCATCCCTATGAGGCCTAAAGCATTAGAGCACAAGGTGGACCATTGGAGAGAATCCTAGCTAGGAGGATCGTGTCTATTTTACCTTCATTGTGTCCAATTTGGTAAATTTTATTGGGATCCAACTCACAATAGGTAAAATATTTTTTTTACCAATTTATATGTTAGAAATCAAATTTGAACCCTCAGGAACCTACCCATAGTTAGATCCAACCCCATAAGTGGAGAATTAGGTGGTGGAGAGCCTATTCCTATTTGATACTTATATTTTTCTAGACCATTTGGTGTAATTATTAATTTGTGTCCACCAAGTGTTTGTGTGTGGTTCCAATGAGGAGTTTGGTGTCTATTTGGGTTTGTTCTTGCGTCCTAGTGTCCACAATTGGATACTTAGTGACAGGATTATGATACGCCAGGATACATATAGGGAGATTTGGTAATTTGGGTGTATGAGATCCTCTTTGTGTTAATTCCAGATATTTGCATTAGGTCTAATTATTCTAGCACATTACTATCATAATTCATATATACTTGGTGTATCATATGATTTTGGGTTGGTATCATGTAGGTGTTGGTGTAGGAATATAGTATCTTGGTGCATCATGGTGTGGTGTAATACTCGTGAGCATGTGAGGTGTTTGACATTTGGTATCAAGTGTCAATGGGGTGTAGCATGGGGTTGTTGGTGTGTGTTGTATTTGTGTTAGGGTTGTTGGTGTAGAGTGTGTTCTAGCTAATGTGCTAGCGTGCATAGAGCTAGTGTGTGAAATTGGAGATATGTGCAAGAGGGAAGAGTATACTGTGCAGAGCACTCAATGCACAAGTGTGTCAGACCTGGGTCTATAGTATATAAGAGAGGGGAGTAGGGGGTCTATACAGTAAGTTGATATGGTGCACTGAACTGCACCTCAGTGCAGTTCACTGCAAGTGCAAGCCTGTGCAGCATACCGGCACTTATTGGTTACTGCAGCAGTTTTCTTGATGTTCAACTATAGGATGTGAGGTTTAGTGCAAGGGGGACGACAGTTAAGGTAGTAGAGTGCAGTCCTCTGCATGTCAGTGCATGAGTAGCAGCAAGTACAAGATGGGTTTTAGGTTACAGTGCAGAAACTATAGACTACAGTAGAGAATAGGTGTGCAGCAACAAGATTGGATTGTGATTCATGTGTGCGACATCTCATGGTTTGGATCCATTGTACTCGTCGGGGACAGAGAAGTGCTAGTTAGATATGTGATCATATCCTTAGGCCTTGTGGTAGTGTAGACCTTGTGAAAAGCTAATAATATACCTCACATATGATTAGCTATATCTTATTAGACTTTGCATATTTTTCAAGCAGATCACATATCGATACTAGTATGTCAAAACACTTATAGTTATAGTTCTTCCTGTTCCATTTCATATATGCTGACTTATGCCATATAGTCATTGTTTACCTATTTCTTATATTTGCCATTGCCATGATATTAGTTTTACTTTTTTATCATGTATTACATTTACTATTACTGTTTTATAATCTTTATTATATAATTGTAACTGCTGTTAGACTTGTACTCGTTCCATCCTGACTGGATAACATTTTTAGGCGTTGTTGTGCCCTAAGTTCCTGGAATTCAGAGTAATGATATAGTCGAGACTACTCTTGTACTGTGGATCATGAGGGGGCATCTGTAGAGATCTAGACTAGTATTTCTTATTTTTGTATCATGCTCTAGTTTTACTTCTCTTAGTTAGTTCTTTTGATTTATTTCCTTATCATATCCTCCTTAGTATACTGTAATTGAGTTATGATGATACTAGTTGTTCTTGTGAAGGTTGAGATAATTTTTATTGAGGTATAGACAACATTCTACCACCTATGCTATGGCATAGGCTTGACGTACCCGTGCACTGTTTCCCGAAAATCCAGGTGTGGGTCTTGACATGGATAATCCAACTCCCTGCCTTGGGTACAGTGGCAGTCTTCTTGATGGCGCTCTGGCGTGGCAACATTATAGTGCTGGCTGTATTGGAGCATAATTCACTTTGCCTGTGAAGAAGGCTGAAACTCACATCTTGTATGCCCAACCAAATTCTATTATTCGGTAAACACATTGCCTGATCCTTTGGCACTAAATTCAAGCCATCTAAGGAAGATGTGATAAAATCTCGAATGTTTTTACCCCCCGGGAGATGACAAAGTATTGGCAACTAAGCGCACAATGGTACCATAATAAGGAGATATACCTGTTGAGCTCGTAATTACTTTTTCCAAATGTAAAGCACCGGTGGAACCGAGTTTACCATCCTTTAAGAGGACACAGGCATTTTCTCTAAGGAGTCCAAGAAAATAAATGCAATGGAGACAAGCTCTGCTCCATAAAAGAAACTCGCCTCTGAGTCCATTGCAAGGAAGATGAAGGAAGAGGAGGATGAAGCCATGGCAATGGACATACCGGTAACACCATTATATTCCATAATTATAAACCCTCTTTATGAAGTCTTCTCAAATGATTTTTCTTTCACTGTGTAGAAACCTGAAGCAAATTATACGATCTAAGAAGGCGATGACAAAGGTCCCTTCTTCTCCAGATCAAGATATTGAAGTTATTACTTTATCCCCTGAGGAACCCATGCCTGCACAAAAAGGCAAAAAAGTATACGAACATTGGGACAACCCGGTGGAGGAGCATATACCGCTCGATGCCAACTCTCCCATTGATTATTCGATAGGAAACTTACCTGAAGTAATGGCTGCACTTGGTGATGACAACGAACCACAAAGGCAATCAGCTCCTATAGGTAAATTATTTTCCAACTACACGGTGGACGAATTTTTTGGCTTTACTTTTCTATACTTACTTGTGAGGGTGACTACGATTTTGGCTGATTTGTATAATCTCACGAAAATAACCAGTCACAGTTGAAAAAAGACCACCCTTGAGACAAGAGTAACGGGAAAGAACCTTCTGCTCCTGGATCATCCAAAACAAAGACTACCACTGAGACAACAGTAACAGGAAAAGAGCCTTCTGCTCCCGGACCGTCTGCTAGGGAGTTGATATCGATCTCTACTACGGAGAAAGAGGTAACTGAAGAAAGAGAGGCCCAGATCAGAAAGGAGCCCCAGTCAATGCCTGGTTCATCTGAAGTTATATTTGTGGAATCCTTTGCTAAGAAATTGCCACTATTTACTGTTGAGGTGGTAGATAAGCAACCATCAGCCGATGTGCCACCGACCATTGTGATGTCTGAACAACCACCAACCGATGCACCACCTGCTATCGATAAGGTGGTAGGAGAACAATCAGTCAATGTATTTTTGCCCGCTTCCACAGGTAAACGATAGATAATATTTTTTTATTTTTAAGCTCTATTTACTTAGCCTGTATAATTATTTTATGACAGTTGCTCCTGTGATGGCTGCCTCTATGACTTTTTTGTCCGTAGGATCTTCATCGGCCATGAAACTCATAACCCCCTCATCTTTAGCTGATCTAGATGTGTTCACTAGGATCCATGTTGAGGCCTTCTACACGATCTTGAAGCGATGGGTATCCAATGTTTTGGAGAAAAATAGGTCTTTCTTCTTAGCTAAAGCCTCAACTTTGCTTCTAGTAACAGTGGTTAGGACTTTTCACGGCTATGAATCACTTGTTGATGTTCTAGAAACATCCCTTGGTGAATTAGAATAACATCTTATAGAGCTTAAAAAGTTACAAATAGGTGATACGCTTGCCTTATTCATTGAGGAACAAAACAAACTCGCTAGTGAGTTCTCGAAGGAGAGATCCACTTATGTGCATCAAAAAAAGATTCTTGATCATGAGATTGTCATTCATGAAACATGAAGAGCTCATTACTGCTGAAGAAGGTCATCTTTCTGTCCAAAAGGCATTAAGCAAGCAAATGGCAAAAATTGCTGATCAGATTAAGCTTCTCATGGAAAGGCAGAAACGACTGGAATCTGGTGCGACGTGGGTAGCGAAAGAACAAAGAACCCTTCGCTCCTAAGATGATAACATCTCCAAGTACACTACTAGCCTGGATACCTAATTGCCAATGCTAGAATTGAAGCATAAAGAGCTAGCTATTTTCCAAGATGACATTGCACTTAGTCAGTAAGCTTAATGCTGAGCAGCAGCCAACCGCAAGGATAAAATAATTTTTTTGTGCCGACGAATCGACAAGCTCCATGCCAACATAGAAGAACCTCAATAGCAATAGTTCTTTTTTACTTTTTTTGGTATAGCAGAAGAAAGCCTTTGATGTATCTTTCTTTTGGCAACAAAAGATAAAACTTTTCATGGCCATAATTATTTATGACTCATGAATGAATATGTCTTGCTAGAGGTAATATGAATGTAGCAAAATATTTCATTTTCTTGGGGGCACTCCATTAGAGATTTTTAGTAGACTTATTATCCATGGTATACCTAAGACTATTTACAAATAATAAGTTAGAGCAAATGACACTATCAGAGGTAACATGGACGTGATAGTAGAAAGTCGATAGACAGAACGTTTCTTCATAGGTAATATGGACATGGCAAACTTTTTAAGTTAGGATACTACTAGGGACATCCGCTCAGATAAAATATGGACGTGGCATATAACTCTGTGGGAATTCAACTTTTTTATAGGAAAATAATACAGAGGTAATATGGATGTAAAAGTTTTCTCTAATGATAAGTTCGCTCTACTGGGGAGAATGAACAGACAATAGTTTAGAAGTAATATAAATGTGAACCACTGTTAGGAATTTCTCAGCCTGGCTGGGGAAGAAATATTCGAGAATAGAGTATCTCCAATCCAACTGGGGATCAAAAATAAGATATTCTTAGAGCGATTGGGCTCTAAGAATACGATTTTTTGCTTAGGGAAATTATTTTAAGATGTCAATGAGAATGTTTCGTAGGATCTAATGATTATTCCGCTAGAGAATTTTGGAGGATCTATCATCTGTTGCATATTCAAAATTCTTGAATACAAATTATAGCTCATGGTAATGAAGAGTTTCACTGACTCTCCTTGGGAAATTACCAGAACAAGATATGTTAGAGGCGCTAAGGACACTTTCAATTTTTCTCAAAGAATTTCTAACCTCACCGTCAAAGGTTACTTTTAACTAGATCTATTATCTATAATGTATCAAAGACTCTTGAATAAAGATAATAGCTTTTAAAACTTCCCTTTGCAGAGCATAAATGTTTTACTTGTACATTTATACTCTGGGGATAAGTCAAAGAAATATAAACACTATACATTTTAATGTGCTCCACTGGGATAGAGGGATACACATCTAACTATGGTTTAGACATAGTATTTCTTCAAGAATTTGAAATTGATTGGCATCATTAGTAAATCTCCATTATGCTTTGCAAGCCTATACACGCCGTTGGAATAGACTGATTCCACCACGAACGGGCCCTCCCATTTTGGCTAGAATTTACCTTTGGACTTGAGAGTCATGACCATTGGTCTTCTTATTGCTAAGATGAGATCACTGACTTGAAACACTCTTTCTTTTACCTTTGTGTTAAAGTCTTTAAAAATACGTGCTTGGTATAACTCAATACGTTGTTGAGCTAGCAAACATTTGTTATTAAGTGATTCCAATACTTGTAACTGTAAACGATAGTTGTCTTCAGTTGTTAACTCGCTCGAGAGAGCTATTCTGAGAGAGAGAGAATCTAGATTTTTAGGGGAATAACTACTTGGCTCCTATAAACCAGAGAGAATGGCGTACTGCCAATTAGAGTTCGGACCGTTGTTCATTAGGCCCAGAGACATTCATCTAGCTTCACATTCCATTAGCTTTTATTAGATGAAACAAACTTCTTGAGTAACTTGATAATTATTTTGTTGAACGCTTCTTCTAATCCATTCGCTGCTGGATTATATGCTTTTGAAGCTAGTTTTTGGATTCAGTTATTATCGCAAAACCAATAGAAGGCGTGATTGGAAAATTGTGGACAATTATCATGGATGATCCTATAAGGAAGACCAAAGGGATAAATAATGTGATATTTAACAAAGCTAATCATATTAGATATTTTGACTTTGATGAGCGGTATAACTTTGTCACGACCCGTACCCGGATATTCGGGCACGAGTACGTGGTTACGCCCAGCCTACGCCACAGCATCTGCGGTAGAATGCTGTCTGGATCATTTCTAACTATCTAACATCTCAACAATATAATATGGTACCTGTCAATTATCTCAACTCCAAACGGAGGAACAATATGGTATCTCACAAGTATATCTAAACTCTCACAAAATAAACTAAGGAAGAATAATGCATGAATGGAAAAGCGAAGGACAGAATAAAGATACAATCCACAATCTGAAATAATAATACAATTATGAATCTCAACAAATAATAGCCTAATATTATCCAACACAATAAACTAGACCTCATCGGGCTCTACAACTAAGTCCTCATAGTCTATAAGAGTATCATCTAAAGGTACGTCGTCCTATGGCCCGTAGAATGTGGGACACTGCCTTATAAGCCAATCATCTGGAAAAATATATTCAGTCAAGATTGGAGCAAAGTACAACCCAATAGCAGTTCCAATTAATTAAAAAAGACTATAAACAGTTATAGTAAGTAATACATGATGATCAAGAAAATAAATGAGTCAGAGAAATACATACAGTCATAGTTAAAGTAAGAAGCAAGACAAGATATGCATGGTGAATCAAGAAAATACTGTAAATAAGACTGTGAATAGATGAGAAATGAACTAGATAGATAAGGTGTGTGTCCAGCAAGTATCATGTGAGTCCAGCAAGTGTAATGTAAAGCCAGCAAAAAAATACTAACTAGTGTATTTTAAAATACCGCTTTCGACATGTAAACGGCTAGGGGGTAAGTACGGCAAACCGCACACTTGGTGCGCAGCTGCTATCATTCCTGATTAGACCAGAGGGAGTAATTCCAAATTTTGGGGATGTTTATATGTCTACTCGAGTATTTTCCCGCCCGACTAGTATAAATGAATCCAATCCCGACACGCAAATCAAATATGAGTCCAACCAGATAAAATAGGTGATTCCAGTAGGTGAGTCCTCATATAATGTCAATAATGAGTCCTGAAGTAGAGGCCAGACAAGTATAATGTATGTGTCACAAGAAAATGAATCCATGCAATACTAATTCGTGTTCTAAGTGTCGAGAAACTAGGAAAAATAATACTATAGACCAGAATCATAGAAATTATAAATTAATAAAAACTATCAGAGAATATACTCGCCTGTCGTCCAAGCAAAGAATGCCCAACTATGTCCAACTGGTGACACATAAACCTATATATGGAATATTATATTAATACAATGTTCTGGAATAAAAAATAAGTTAAACTAGTCAAATTCTAGGTCATAAAGTTATTTCTAAGTCAAAACAGTCAAACTAGGTTAACTATCGGTTAAACTAGTCAAAGTTTATCAAACTAGCTATTTCTAGGTTGTATGAGTCTATCTCTAGGATATTGGGTCTATGCACTACGCATATAGGCCACACTAGCTATTCTAAGATACTAGAAAACCAACAAGATACCGTATCCTAAGATACGCAAGTTCATTTGTATGAAAATAGTATTTTAGATATATATACATGTCAATATACTTAGTACTATATCAAAACAATAAAAATACGATACCTTGGTCTTGCACCAATGCGTATCTCACCTATCCCGATACCCAAACTCAATACCTTGGGTGTCGGTCCAATACCTTGGTAATAACCTTGGTATCCCAAGGTAACCCAAAATACTTAACTTATAGCTATATATATATACAATACCTCAAGTACTAACTATATTAACATATCTAATTTACTAACATATATACTTAAACTAATGTACAAAGATACTAACTATTCATATTCTAACTAATAACATATATCACAACTAGTATACCAATCTACCTACTAACTATACAATACCACAACTACATATATACATACATACTCATATAGCTAACTATATATATATCAAGTATCCCAATAACTATCTATTGTATAACAAGTATATATATATAACTCACTAACTATATACCCACACGTTAACATTAACTAACTAGCACTAATATACCTATCTCACTAACTATACCAAGCTAAACCAAAATCCCAACTAACTAATTGCTAACTATTTCTAACTCATTAAAAACTAACTAAAACTAAAACCTTGAATACTAACTAACCATCTTCTAATACCTTGAATACTCAATAACTGAAATCTCTACTGAAACCTAGCTGACACACTGAAGCTGATTGGATATCCTGAATCCTGGTATCTACTTATGCTGTTGCAGCCTACTACTACTGCATGCGTGCTGCTGCGCCGCGACTGCACCGCGCTTGTACCGTGCTGCACCGCGACTGCTGCTGCAATCTGCTGCTGCTGCTGCTCCGCGACTGCACCGCGCCTATACCGTGCTGCGTCGCGAGTGCTGCAACAATATGCTGCTGCTGCTGTAGCCTACTGTTGCGCTGCGACTGCACCGCGCTTGCACCATGTTGTGCCGTGACTGCACCGCGACTGCACCGTGACTGCACCGCGACTGCTCGGGCACTGCTGCGGCGCTGCTCGCTGCACACACGCACATACAACCACTCATGCACACACACACAACATATATATACATAGACATATATATATACAAACACCTATGCTCACACACATATATATATATACATATAGATATCAACTTGCATATACACATTCCTCTATACATATATATATATATATATATATATATATATATATATATATATATATATATATATACACAAACATACCTATACTTATAAATATGTATATATACACTCACATATAAATATATGGACACATACACATAACACAAACACTTTTATGTATTTACATATACACAAACACACACTCAAACACAAATGCTAACACAACACTAACCTCTATGTATATATATATATATATATATATATATATATATATATATATATATATATATATAAAGGTATATACAAATACAACTCCCTCTAGCTAGATATATATATACCTGCACTCTCACACACAAATACAAACACCCACATGAATATATACAAGTACATATATATATATATATATACATATACATATAGATCTAAACATAACTATATACACTAGTATATACACACATATACCCAAACACAATATACACTATTATATACAATATATATTACATAGTTAGCATATATATATATATATATATATATATATATATATATATATATATATATATTTATACACACACACACACATGCACGTATAGGAATGAGAGCAAAACATCAAGCACGTGGAGTGCGCCGCACCCGTATCACACTAATTTTATGATACGCTTGCGATACGGCTCCAACACACAACCAAATGCATCTTGGAGGACACGAACAAGTCTAATACACTAAATATCAAATATACGAACCATAATTAGATCCACTACGTGTCCGTGTAAGAAATTGATGTGCACAACCCCCCGTGTCGGAGGAAACCCCCAAAATCAACCTATTTCGTCAAATTGACGAGATACGGCCTACACATATCCAATTTTGGACACGACACTAGTCACAAATAAGCAATCATATGTCAATTTGATCTATTAGACCATACGACAAATACTACACGTGCCAATCTTGAAATTCTCCTAAAATTGGTACCAAATATCACATAACTTCCACCACATGTTTCCTATGAATCTAAAACTAATTCCTATGGGTAGCCTATGCATGTGGGTTGGTTTCTCATGGTTAATTATCAGATTTAGAACCTAATATAAGGGAAAAAACTGAAATATACCTATTGGGAGATAGATTCCCAATAAAAGTCCTAAAATGCAAAGTAGCTCCTATCCTTGTAGATCTTGGACTACTCCTTCTTGATCCTTGTTTCCTTCTTATAGATCCTTGTTGTAGTAGCCTCTATTGAAGAATATGGACTGAATTTGGGTGGAAATTGGTAGGATTTGGTGAGGGAAGGAAGGAATTTGAAAGAGGGAAGAACTAGATCTAAATGAATTGGGAATTAAAAATTGAAATAATTTTGTCTCTCTTCCTCTACTATGGCTGGTCATATACCCCTTCCTAAGCTATTAAAATATCCAAAATACCCCTTGGAGCCTCTCATGAAGAAATTAATTAAGGGGGAAGGTTCTAGTCTAATGGTTTCACTAATTAATTCATCCTCCTAAACCATGGGCCTAATTAATGGGCTAATTCTAAACTAAACTAAATATTGGGTTCATGCATCTAATTAAAATAGGTTAGGTCCACTACACAAGTCTAAAATAAATATTACATCTAAACAAACAATAAATAATACAATAAATAATTAAATCACATGCACAATATTTAAATACAATAACTCCTAAAAATAAAAATATTCGTGTCAATTACCAAACTACCCTTAATTGGAAATATGAGGGTGACAAGCTTCTACCTATTTGGAGAAATAATCGGTTATAGCCAAGATGAACCGATATCCTTTGGTTGACGATGGGCTAATTCGACCAATGAAATTCATAACCTATGCTTCAAATCTCTATGATGCGGCCATCGAATATAGAAATTCTTAAGGTTGATAAAGGAAGTCAGCATGCATCTGACATACACCGCACTACCTTGCATATTCTATATAAGCTGCTATCACACTGGGCCAATAATAACCTATACATTAAGACGGTCTTGTAACTTAGCACCTGGTGGGTGTACACCATAAGTACCGTCGTGAGCTTCACGAAGTGCTTGTTTTGCTTTTGTGTCTGATAAACATCGTAGCAAAAGCCAGTCATAAAAATGGTGATACAATATTTTGGTGGCTGTATCATAATAGAATATGAGGGAGCGTCTCTTAACCAAAGTGGCCTCCTCTGGGTCATCGGGAAGAATTTCGTAGACAACAGTCTATGAAACGGAATCACCAATCTTTGACATCAATCTTTGTAGCGTAGCCTTGATAGATATGTAAGTTATTCCTGGCACAGAATAACTCTCGACAAATTACTATGACCGATTGTTAAGTCATGATTGGAATAGTTGTCATGACCCGCACCCGGTATAAGGGAACGAGTACGTGGGTACGTCCAGCCTACGCCACAATATCGATGGTAGAATGCTGTCTAGGTCAATAATACTATCTAAATATATCACACAATATATATAATCTACCTGTCAAGATATCTCAACTCCTAAATGGAGAACAATATGATAATATGATAATATGATAATGGTAAACAATACTCATCATAATAATATACTAGAGAAAGATATGGCACGACATGGAATAGAAGAAAAGAAAAAGTTCATAATACATCACAAGTTCAATAGTCTAATCACAACACAAGATCTCAAATAATAATACAATGCCAAAGTATGACTGACATATACAATATTATGAATAAATTAGCTAAGTCTCATCAACTACTGGTACTAACTCAACATGCTCTACGGGTGATAACTCAATTGGCTCGCCATCCTGTGGCCCGTAGTACGTAGGACACCATTCCTTTAATAAATCATCTGAAAAATATATCCAGTCAGGATTGGAGCGAAGTACAACCCAAATAGCAGTTCCAATAATTGACAGAAATTATGAAACATCAATAGCAATAAAAATAAATTATGGAAGTAACTGAACTAGTATATATCACAAGAAGAAGCATCATGGTAAATAATGGCAAGAACTGAGAACAATATGGTGAGGAACGGATAAAGAAAACAATATATATAAATATCCTTTGAAATATTAGTAAGACAATGTGATCGACTTGGGCCTAACATGGGATATATATAAAAGGTGAGCTAGCATGATCACGCGTAAGTTGCATGATCTGCTAACTATTACGGGCTACACTAAATCATAGGCTATACGATAAGATCACATATCAACTAATACTTTTCCAACCCTCGACTAGTACAATAATCCAAATCATGACACATTATAACACGTTTATCATACTGCATGGTCTATAATATCATGCACTATAATCACGGTGTATATAATTACTAAGATATCACGGTAATCACTGAGTAATCATGAAGCATGATACGGCGATCACTGAGTAACCACGACAATAATATCTCATGACCAAGATCCATGTATACCAATCCGTGAACCATCATGTCTGGAATCAAATATCTCAATACTAAATACATAAAACATAGAGTCTATCAAAAAAAAAACTATCAGAGAATGTACTCGCCTGTGGTCCTGAGAAAATAGTAAAACTCGGTATCCGAGCTGGTGTCACACACACCTATATATGAATGGCATGTCCAATGGGTGAAAAGAATGATAAGTGAGCTACAAATGCACTAAATATGATTTTATAGGTCCATACTAGGTCACTCTAGTTAAATTAAGTCAAACTAGGTTTTTATCTTGGTTTTAGGTCCATATCCAGTTTTTAGGTTAATTTCAAGTCTAATATAGTGGATACTAGGACATACCTTGATTCTAGGTTCATAACTAGTATGTATTAGATATACTAGCTAATACCATCAAGTTACTATATATAACTTATAATATTCTCTAACTTACCATAATATATAACTAATCCTTAGGTCTATCTCATATCTAATCTCTAGGATACAACTCTAATACTTAGTTAAATATCAGATACTTTATACCTTACCTAAACTTGCCCTTTACCTTAAGGCCTAACACTATACTTGATATCAACCCAACTAACACCTTACCTTGATGCCCTCAAATCATTAACTGCACTGATATCTAATACTTCACTAGCTCATAATGTATCTTAAATATCACTATGTATCATTTACTAACACTTAACTAATAACTAATACTGATACTCAACTGATACCTTCTAGTATCAGTCTTCACACTCCTAAACACTATCCCACCAAATACCCTCTATACCTACTCCACTTGCTGCACCTAAATTCTTCTACTGCTGTTGAAGCTAATGATTCAAGCTACTGAAAATGCCCACTAAACCCGAGCCCTAATGGCCAACTAAATTTGCTTTGCACTGCAAAATTTTACAGCCAAGGATGCACACAATGGACTGATGTATCTTGGTCTGATACCCTTTCAGATATCACCCCAACCCTTACCACTTGCTGCTGTTGAATCACCTTGCACTACTATTACTGTGCCTTCTCTTAGGTGGTCTGCACAACCACATTTCCCCCTTCAACTTAGCTCGAGTACCCTTTGATGCTGCTAATGCTCTTGACTGATATCAAGTTCTAGTCTCACTAGGATTAATATGGTTCATCACAGTAGTAACTGAATATTTACTATTGTATTCACTAGTGTCATATGACCTGCATGGGCCACTAGTTCTAGTAAAATGGCCTAAGTGCCTATGCCAATGGCCTATATATTAACTTAAATTGTCCCCAGGCTAACTCCTATTGCCTGCAAATGTCAAATGTGCTACTAAATAACTGAACACAAATCCTTAGTCTTACAGACCCCCAAACAGTACTTGCTTGCCTGCACATTATTGTACATCCTATCCATATTTGATTTGGTACACAGTGGCATGTAAGACCACATAGTCACCACCATCACAGACTTCACTGTCACTACTGTGATGCTGAACACAGTCAACCTATAGGCAGGTACACACACACACACACACACAAAACCTTGCACATAAATATACCAATACTCAATATATATATATATATATATATATATATATATATATATATATATATATATATATATATATATATATCATATGATAATCCCTCATACTAACAATAAGTTATTTAGTCAAACACCTTGAGTGCACAACTAGGACACTCTATGATACGGTATCAAATGAATACCAATTTCCTCAAATTCATAACAAATACCCATTACATATATCAATTACATATATACATAATTAATGCAACTTGTACAAGGAATATGAAGAGTAATTACATAAATCTCGTATGACACCGTATCACAAGATACTATGATACACTATACTTGTGTCCAATTATGGACACGTATCTAGTCCCATAATCCCGATGTAAGTCAAATTAGATCTAATTGGTTTCATGACACACACTTGATGTGTCAATCTTAGAATTTCTCCTAATTGGACACAAATCACCATATAGAATTCATAATACAAGTCATATGAACCTAGTTCTTGGTCCTATGGGTAGCCCTAAGCCAAGGGATGATTCATAATGGTTAAATATATGAATTATAGTCTAAATTAAGGGGTAGATTCATAATTTATCTATTGGGAGATGGATTCCTAATGAAATGCTCAATAGTGTCAATTTCTTCTCCTTCAAGTGTTCCTTGCAATCCAAGCTCCAATGCTTCTTAGATGATAAAATTGAGAGAAAATATGTGTGAATTGGGTTGAATTTGGTGGAGGGATGAGTGAATTTGGGGAAGAAAATAATTAGGGATCTCTAATGGATTAAATTATTAAGAGGAGAGAGAGAGACCCTCTATAGTGGCCGGCCCCCTCTTTCCCCCTTCCCAAGTAATGTATAATATCTTTGGTACCCCTACTAGCTAGTCAAGAGATTTAATTAGGGAGGGTATATTTGGAAGCTTCTAATTCTTCATGAACTAATCTAATCTCCTTAATTAATCAAGTAAAAGGGTCTAATGGGATTAGTCTAATGTTGGGCTCAATGTGTTATGACAATCCAATGGATCCACTAATGACAAGTCTAAATAAACATAGGCTAGTCCACTAAAAAATAATTAAATAGCACAACTCAAAATAATTAATTAGTAGCTCATAATATAAATATTTAATCACTAAATACTAAATATGCTAAAAGGCCAAAATACTCTCATCTATAAATATTGTAGTGACAATAACTAAGGAAGCTGTTAGCCCAACAAGAGCGTCTACTTCAATATTTTGTAACCAAGGCACATGCTCGATGAAGAATCTTGAGAAAGTTAAGAATATTATAGAAGCATAAAAAGTAAGCCTCCAAAGAATAAGGGATTCAAGAAAGGGATATCGAACTCTTTCATAAATTGAACCAATAAGAGGAATGGTGCACTCTATCAATGTTTCATAGAGAAGGGCACACTTCCTTAAAATAGAGTAGAGGGGCGCTTTAGTTTAGTTTTACAAAGGCAAGCACACAACTCTTACGTCTCTCCCTCCACACTTAATATAATAAATCTGACAGACTGGCACAACAGTCGAGAAGATTAGAGTCATTATTGCATGAGATTTTAGCACGCAGACCCATATTGTCGTCTAGTGGATTATCTTGCCAAATTCTAACAGAGTGCATCGTTGTGCCAAACTCTAACCGAGTGTGTTGTTGTTTCAAACTCTAACAGAGTGCGCTATTGTGTCAAACTCTAACGGAGTGCGCTGTTGTGCCAAACTCTTGCGCCGTTGTGCCAAACTCTAAAAAGAGTGCACTATTGTGCCAAACTCTGACAGAGTGCGCCATTGCAGCCACTTTCTCTAAGTCTCATCAAAATGCGCCAAAGTTGCTGAACTTCTTCAATCGCACGCCAAAGACCCTAACTAACAGTGAACGATTATGATTACGTGTCTTTTATGCCTTGTTTCTCATGAAATATGCATGAATAACTATCCCCATGACGTACACTTTCCTTGTATAGGAAAGCCATGTGTCAAGCAGGCAACATGTTATGCACCCACTCAGCAGAACGTGGGATATAAAATCCTTAAAAGTGCGCACAATAGAAAATATGGTAAAAAAATTCATTAGTGCGCGAACACCTATATACTTGTTTCTAAGTGCTATAAATACAGGATCAGTACATCCTTCAGGGACAACAAAAGGGGCGGACGGAGAGAGAGAGAGAGGAAGATAGAAGCTTTTTGGTGCCAATGTTGCCCGAGTTTTCTTGCCTTCGAGTTATCAATTGTTCGTGTGTGCAACTCTTCTTTTGTGTTAAGTAGTCCAAGTAGTGAAGTGATCGACAGCAGATCAGATCTCTATAACTATACTTCCGTAAAATTATTGTACTTTCGATTCTTGTATAGGATTTATTATAACTTTTTTCTTTTCTTTCAAAGTTTGTAATACAAAAGTTCGAAAAACTTTTTTGTTTATGACAAATAAAATTATGACTCTGCTGGGGACGACCTTCTCCTATGACGAGAAGGTAATAGCTCAACATGACATCGTGTTAGTTGGTACAACGCAGAATACTTTGGTCATCAAATTTGACCAGAAAGCTTATGAAGAGATGCTTATTGGGGGTAGTCCTATCTCCTCGACCACAAAAAATGTCCAAGAAGACCCGTAGGACCTGGCTTCGCCAGCCTCGCTCCTTTTATCCCTACGTTGACGTTAACAAAGGAAACAAGGTGTTAATCGCTAATAATAAGGGTTCCCTCTTTGTGTCCTCATCCCCATTTCATGACTTGGTGGATATGAATCCTTTATCTCCAGTTTTGTAACTCGTTGGATGCTTCCTTTAGCCATTCCAGCGTATTAACTAGGGGAAATAAATTGCTAAAGAACTAGGGGTTGAACTAATCCTTACTTGGCAGAGGAACTCATTACGATGCCAAGAGGATTGTTCATCCTTGTGCTGCCCACTTTGTACAAGCTCAGTGCAATAAGAAGAATAGATCCAATAGGGGATCTGTTGCTTAACTCACTCTATAGGGTATTGGCGCACCTACTACCACATCCAAATTACTTTGCAAGAAAGTTGTTCAACAACCATGCCATCCAAAGAAGGACTTCATGTGCGCACAAAACAAGTCTAAGAAGAAGACTCCTCTGCCGCCAAAGATCAAAATTGTGCACACAACAGAGGGAACGGTATGCGCAACTACCTCTGAAAATCAACATTGTGTGCCAAAGTGCAAGATCTGAGTACAAAATTATATGCACAAAGACATAATATGCGTACTTTGGAAGAATGCATCATTCAAACCAGTGCTTCGCTCTATACACAGGATACCCAAAATGTGTGTGCAAAGTTCAATATATGAAATATAAAATAGGAGACTCTGTGTCTAATTCTCCTTCTATCCCTTCTCCTTCTAACTTACGCAAAACTCTTGTATAGAAGAGTAAGGAGAGAGAACCCTCTCTGCCTACAAAAGTGCCTCCAAATGAGCATTATTGTGGATGCCATCAAATTGTAATCAACTGGTGTTGTACCAAAATATTTGAATCTTCTTCTAAACGGTCTCTATTTGACCATTTGAGTTACATCTTATCCACCAAACAACGTTCCTGAAAGTAGGTTGACCACAAGGAAGATGATGAGGAATTACTACTGGCTCTAGTATATAAGGCTTCAAGACTTCCTTGAAGAGGTAGAGGTTTAGGACAAAATACTTCACGAACACCTAGTCCGAGAAGGTTCGATCAGCTGGTTGAACCTTTTGAAAGAGGATAGCAAAAAACCTGTTCTCGGAGGGGTAGCAATTATCCTGGATCTGAAACCGATAATATAGATTCCAACTACATAATGCAATCCACCATCCCTTCTATCGTCTATAGAGAGGTTATTGCATATGCTATTGGTGATGATCAAGACGCTTCCCTGTCTGGGAGTACAGAACAACGTCTTAACTCATTGGTGGCCGAGTTCAAAGATATGCATGCTATGATGCAGAACATGCATCAAATAATGATGGTTCAGCATACCATAACCGCAGCACCTGTACAAGTCATAGCATTTATACCTGTACAATCATCTTCGGATATGGCACCACCTCTAGGCGATATAAATCATGATGTCACTCCCAATCATGAGTCGGCAACCCCGTCTCTCAACCCTCCTAATATTGGGGATGTTCCTCTACCTGTAGTGGTACAAGTCCAGCTAACATCCCTTCAGTCGGCTGCACCACAACGGCTCAATGAGACACAACAAGCCATCAAGGAGTTGCATGCTTAGTTTAATGCTATAACTAATTGTGATAAATCCAGAAGCATGGGATCAGACAAAATTTTCCTCCCGAATGTCATAAAGTCATTTATGCGCCTAAATTCAAACCCCTAACCATAACTCCCTTCGAGGGGAAGATGACACACGGTTGACATATGAACTACTTTGAGATGGTTACAGGATATTGCCACAGGACGACGCCCTGCTCACTAAATTGTTTGTTGAAGCCTTATCCGGCATAGCCTATGATTGGTTTTGAAGTCTTCCTGATATTTGTATCTCATCATTTGATGATTTGTAGAGGCTCTTCCTCTCCCAATTTTATGAAGAAAGCATGAATATGATAATGTTCAGTCTCATTGGTACCAAGCAAAGGAAGAAGGAGCTTGCTCGTGACTTCATTCAGCGTTTTAAACAGGCAGATCTAAAGATGACACCGGGTATTCCCGAGACCTATTTAATGGATACCTACAGAAATAACTTCTTGCCTATATTAAAGTTCTAGATCGGCATAGCCAATTTAAAGATTGGAAGGCTTTTACTATAAATGCAGATGCAGAGCAAAACGCAAAGGATCTCAACTTTGATTTTACAAAGTTTAAAGCCTCGGAGGATAAAGGCAAGCGCCCTTTTAGCCTCAACAAAAATAACAACAAAAATAACAATCGCAACAACAAAGAAAAAGATGCCCTTGCCGTGAACCTGTCCAAGTGGCCTACTTCTCCACCAAAACAGAAAGCTCCAGAATCTTCGAGGCCAAAAGAAGAGTACTCTTTTGATGAAAGTGGCATATTCAGCATATTCGATTTTCTGATGAAGAGTAACAAACTACAGTTACCTGACATCAAGAGACCAGATAAAGCTGGAAAATAGATGATCCAAAGTATTATCTGTACTACTGATACGTATATCACCCCACGAGGGCTTGTTACATATTGAAGAAGAAGATCCAGCAACTGATAGACACTCAAGCTATCATACTTCATAATGATGAAAAGATGATCATCGCTAACTTGGTATCTCTTCAGTTTGGAAACTTTTTAGCACAAGATGTGCCACATGGTGTTGTACCAATACCGAGAGCGACAATGGAGATTGTCAATCTCTTGCCAACCCATGATCAAGTTGAAGGACTAGTGCCCCTCACTACTCAACGGGGGGAAATTATATGGATTCATCTTGATCTCTTGGAAGACGTAAAATGATGAACAACATCTTCAACACCTAAATATGAGAAGAGAAGTCATAAAGGCCGGTCATGCAATATGATATCCTTGGTACATGACTCTGACAAAGATCAAGATCAACATAGGGATGACATTCCTATTGAGTTTAGACTCTGAGGTCTAAACTTATCTCTAGGATCTTCAGCACATGAGCCTTGTATGACTCACTAACAATCTTGTTGGTTAGGTAGTGTCCCTCTGTATAGAACACACTATATATTCAACACAAGTCACAACAAAGATGGCAGTACACAAAATTGTCCCAGTAAATCAAAGAAGAGGCATACAAAAAGGAAGGTTAAGTTATGTCATATTGTCCTTCTTTCTCCAGTACCTGAGGAATTCATGGTCGACACCAGGTCTAGAAAGGAATATCATAAGATGTATGAACAAGCTCAGGAAGATACTCCTCCTGCTTCTTCTACTCCGGTTACCCCGGAACCTTCCAAACCAAGACCTTCCAAGCCTATGGCGACAGAAAAGCCGAAGCAAAATGTAGTATGTTTTGATAAATCCTTGAAGAAGAATTTATCTCAAGGGCTTGATTAGCCATACAACTTTGACATATTGGCACAGCTCACTAATACACCTGCTCAGCTTTCAATCTTCGAGTTACTTCTCCTTTCAAAAAAACTCTCGATGCTTTGAGTGAGGCAGTCACACATACTGACTCGTACTTGACCCAGCTCAATACTTCAACTGAAGATCCCATGGAATATTCTTACTTCCATAGTGTGATGGAAAAGATTTCTAACATTACTTTTAGACAAGATGTCACGCCCCAGTCCCAAAATGACGAGGGACTGGAGAAGCGTGGCAATGGCCAACAGCACGCACCGATGGACAACCCAAATTAATGGATCCATCAGGGCATGCTTAAGCTGTAGTCTAGCAGTAATATGTTACAAGTCTCAGGTAATTCTAATCTCATCCACAGAAATAGACAGATTAATTGCCAGAAAGAATGCAATGGAAATAAATATGCAATATCAAATAAAGTTATCTCGGGAAACAAATCCGAGAATTATTCTGTTACAATTAAGGAAAGACAGGAAATAAAATGCTGGAAAATGTAAATACTGAGTAGTTGAAGCCGGCGCTCAAGAGAAGTCTTCGGCCACTATCTCGTCCTCTGTTCCTGGTTCTGTTCCGAGGAGTGCTCCGGTACCGTACACTTCTGGGTAGTTCTCTTCAGCTGTACCTGGGGACATCATCCATTCCAGGTCCTCAGGGGACATAGCAAGGTACAGAAAAACTCAAGCCAAATGAATATCAGTGCAGCAATAAGATAATCAACAGGGTAAACTAAGTAACCAACTATGTGATATGCAATATGAGAGCAGCACTAGATCTCAGGCTGAAGCTACTACAAGCTCTGTGTCGGGGAGCTGGTAGCGACAATAACTATGAATTTTACTATGATATATAATATGTTATATATATAATATCAGCCTGTAGTCTGTGTGTCTCTCCCCACCCAATGTAATCACGCAAGCCATGACCATAACGTCTCATGTCCATGTCAGCGGGATTATAACTAATGCAGCAAGTCTGGTAGCTATGAATCAAAATGTCTAAGAATGTAAAGTCTATGTCCTATAACATGCATCCTATACAGAATCACCTTGAATGTCTCAGGAAGACTCTGTCTCATGAAATAGTGTCAAGTGTCCTGGGTTCTGGTGTACTTGATAGGACAAGTACGAGAATTATCGGGTCTCGATATCCATGTCTATGTGACGTTACACAACCCCGCGTACGGAGTTGGCACCCGACTGTGATCGGACACTAAGTACGTCACACGTCTCCTAGGTTAAGCAGTTAAAACATGTTTATATTTAATTCACCAGAAATCAAGTAAAGTACTATGTCAAGAATTACTGAGATTTGGCAGGCTTTACTTGTCCATTATTGCATGATTAAGTCCAGAAAATAATTAGCAAGCTGCAGGGTTTGGCAAGGTACACTTGCCTGTGGTTCCGGCTATGTTTACGGCTCTGACTTCAGCTGGAATTGCAGGCGGTACTCCGGTTGCTGAAACAAACATCACCATCAGATCCAGAAAATATCAATCAGCTAGGAACGCCTGTCCTTGGGTCCAATTTGGAGACAAGGGCAAAAACGGCAGTTTCGGGCCAAAACGGGGTCCACCGGTGGGCCCGCTTTGCACCGAAAAACGCGTCAGGGTTAATGGTCTCTAAATTTACTAAACTTAGTGTCCACAGGTCAGAAACGCTGATACGAACCCAACGGAACCTTCAGAATTGAATTCCGATGAGCCGATCACAAAATCGCCCGTCGAGCGGGGCCTGTGGGGCCCACGACACGCGATTTCGTCAACGTTCTCAGAATCGAACCAAACTTGACCCACAGGACCAGCGTATCGCTACGAGTCCGATGGCGCAAATTTCGTCTCGATCCAACGTGTGTACACAAAGTTAGGTCGAATTGCAGAAAAGTCGGATACGGAGCAATGTCCGCGGATACGCGTTGATCCCGGTGTGCACGCACACCCGAATCGGCTTCTGCGAAATCCTACACGTCCGTATCGACGAGGCGCTCGTGTCTGTGAAGACCGCACGCGACCAAGTCGTCCCGTTTGGCGAGGTGAACCCAGTTCCGGGGTGAATCGGGGTCTGGGTTTTTCCTGTTTTTGGATCGCGGTGCGCGATCACCACAGGACGCGATGTCCCGAACGGTTTGTCCGGACCCCGAGAGGGTCATACAAGCTTCGCGATACAATTTACGGAATTGAATCCCGAGCTACGAGTCAAGAGTTACGGATACCTGAAGTGGGCTGAAAAACCAAGTCCTTGTGTCCTCGTGTCCTGAGTCTGAGTCTTTGCTGTGTCCGACACGTGATCACAAAGCTAGGGTTAGGGTTTGGGGATTCCCCGCCGGAGCTGGGCGGCGCTGAGGCGGGGAGCGGCTGGGCTCGAGGACGGCCGGCCGGGCTGATCGAGCTCGGCGGAGGCAGCGGGTTCGTCCGGCTGGGGTTCGACTGCGAGCTTCTGCGGATTCGAAGGCGGCACGGCGAGGCTCCGGGAGGTGCTGTGGGTGACGGAGAAGGGAGGCTGCGGCAGCGGCGGAGCGAGGCGAGGGATTCTGGTGTCGGAGGAGTGGTCGAGGGAGCCGGGCGGTGGGTGGCTGGGAGTGGAGGCGATCACCGGAGAAGAAGAAGGCAGGGCGGAGAAGAAAGACGGGAAGATGGGGGTGCTGGACAGTGGGTCGGCGTCGGGGCGGCTCGCCGGAGGCTAACGGAGGACAGGGAGGCGTCGGAGCTAGGGCACGGTGGAGGAGGAGCCGGGCGGAGGGTTCTTATAGGGTGGTCGGGCGGTTGGGGGAGGCCGAGAAGGGCGGTCGACGTGGGGCAGGTCGTGGCGGGCAGCGCGGCGCGGCCGGGGGCGTGGCCGCGGGCGGGGCGCCGGAGTTTGCGGGGAAGAGGGAGACGGGGAGACGGGTACGGGTTGCGGGTCCGGGTCGGGTTTGCGGATCCGACCCGACCCGCTAGGGCTGGGCTCGGGTTGGGTTTGGGCCCAGTGGGCCGGGCCGGGTTTAAAAATAAATAATAATAATAATAATAATAATAATAATAATAATAATAATAATAATAAAATCAGGAAATTAATTAATTAATTTATAAAAATAGTTTTTAGGCTTTTAAAAATAGGTCAGAGACCCAATAAAATCCCAGAAAATTACCCTAAGTCCAGTTTTTCATTTTACATCCAAAAATATTATTTTCATAATATTTTAATATCATTTAATATCAATTAAAAATCATTGAATAATTAAAACTCTGTTTTTAAATTACAGAAAATTCCCAGAAAATTCCAGAAAATTGTGAAAAATCCAGTTTTTAAAATTTTGAAAATTCAGGGGGTTTACACAAGATGATATGTTGTTACAAGAATTAGCATGACATGCCATTGTACTACACTGGTTATGTTATTTTCGTCAAAGTAAACCGGATTCATATTGACCTGGGTTTCTCACTCAGCATCATCCTTAGGAGCTTGCTATAAGCTTTAAAGATACCAATGCACAGTTTGTCAACACTAACACTACCATTTTAGGCTTAAATACTTGAATGAGTCATCCTCTATGTTATACACACCAGAGTACATAAAAGACGAGGTTAATGAGGCTGACAATGAAGATGAGAATATTCTAGTAAAGAACCTCTCAGAATCTTGGTTAAAGGGTATACTACCGGCTCATATCCTCCAGAACCCCTTGTTATCAATCTCTGCAACCCCATAAGCGAGGAAAAAGCCAAAGAACCGTTTGTGATAGATCTCACTAAAAAGAAGGAGACTCCACTAGTCATTGACTTCTGTCGTAACAAGCAGCTGGTGCCAACAAATTAGCCTTTGAGTACCAATCTCACCAAATCTTCTATTGAGGCTGAAACTTTTGTTGACCTTTTAGAGAAGGAAGAAATCTTGTATTTTATAAATAAAGATGACACTCCTTCGCACAATATTGACATTGATCCTCCCGCTAGGGAATTCTTAAAGGATATATATGCTTACGAGCCTCTATCCGTACCAGTGATGTCATAATTTCAAATAGGTGCTTCATATACTTTAGGTAATGGAGAATGTTTTGTGGTCCCAGCGAGGAAAGACGAAGAGCATCAAATAATCTTCGACAAAGCTAGAAATAAAAGAGACATATATGATTGTAACCCAGAAGATGATAATAGGAAAATATAGTTTTATCGCTACAGTCGACCGACTAAAAATATTATGAAGAAAATGGATTACAAGTTGAAGCCTGAAAAAGGCATTACTATGGAAAAGGTCGGCGAACTCCCTTATGCCAATTTTCTCTAAAAGGCAAACCTGAAACCTATTATCAGAAAATATATCGTAGGTTAGGTTATGTCACCCCTCTAACGACTCCTGAAAGTTCAGAATCAAGTGGAGAAACACTTATCACTTTTTTGGCTCATCATCCTAGAATTCTGATGAAAGTATCGTTGATGTGCTCAAGCATGCTATGTCTGTCAATATGGTGTCGGTCCACTCAGACGAAAAGGATGAACAATTACTAGAACCCTTTGAGAATGATTTGTGGGCATAATAGATGGATTAACAATGGGAGCTTCGGGTTGAGCAATGCAAACCACCCACAGAAGATGAGATTATTCAGATCAATGTAGGAGAAGAGTCTTCCCCAAAACTGATCTTTATTAGTAAAAGCCTTTCTGACGAAGATAAGCAAGCCCTGATGGGGCATATAAAGGAATATATTGATGTTTTTGCTTGGAGATATGAATATATACGTGCCTGGCCAAGATCCTTATATAGCTACACAAAAACTCAATATCCTTCCTAATGTCACGCCAGTGAAGCAGCAATAACGACGATTTCGCCCAGATGTGATGGATGCGATCGAAGCTAAAGTCGAAAAGCTGATAGCGTGTGACTTTGTCCGAGAAGAGAAACATCCTGACTGGATGGCTAATGTGGTTCTAGGCATAAAAATGAACGGGAAGATCCGGGTTTGCATTGATTACCACGATCTAAATTTGGCTTGCCCTAAGGATGAATTTCCTCTTCCCATTACAGACGTCATGATTAATAATACATGTGGTTTTGAGAAAATGTCTTTCATGGATGGACTCTCTGGATACAATCAAATCAAGATATTCCTCGATGATAAAAAATATACGACATTCTGAACACTGTTGGGAGTGTACTGCTATGCAGTAATACCTTTCGATTTGAAGAATGTAGGAGCAACATACCAATAGGCCATGAGTACAATCTTCCATTAGAATCTAAGGAAGACGATAGAGTGCTACTTGGACGACATTGCAGTCAAAAGTCCTTAAAGGGATAATCACTAACAAGACCTCAAGATAGTGTTTGACTTGATGCGCCAATATCAATTGAAGATGAATCCGACTAAGTATTTCCAGGGAGTCTCCAATGGCAAATACCTCCAATTTTTTATAACTCTAAGGCTATCCACCTCGACCCATATAAAGTCTAAGCTATCCTCGAGATACTTCCTTCTTGTAACCTCAAACAGCTTCAGGAATTGCAAGGATGACTAGCATACATCAGAAGGTTCATAGCGAACCTTTTTGGTCGATGTTGACTATTTACTTAGTTAATAAATAAGGGGGTAATATTCGTATGGAGACTATTTACTCAGTTAATAAAGAAAGGAGTAACATTCCTATGGAACGACGCATGCCAGCCAGCGTCGATATTAGTAGTACTTAACAAATCTACCAGTGTTCATATCACTAGTGGTGGGAAGACCTTTCTTTTTGTATGTTTGAGCAATGGATCACTCTTTATGTGCCATATTATCACAAAAGAGTGGCGAGGGTCATGAATAAGCCATCTACTACCTCAGTCATATGATGGTAGGGGCTGAACATAGATACAACCTAGTGGAGAAAGAATGCCTCGCCTTGGTGTTCGCTATTCAAAAGACATGGCACTCTGTGACCGATCAAACAATCCATGTTATAACCAGAGCAAATCCTCTCCGGGTACTTATGACTAAACCTAATATGATTAATTCTTGCTTGGCTACCTGAGTAATTTTGTTGTCCCCATATGACATGGTATATGTCCCACAAAGGCGGTAAAAAGCCAAGCATTGGCTGACTTCTTGTTCCCTCATCCAGTACTAGAAACCTCCAAGTTATATGATGATATTTCTGATGAAGTATTAGAGTCTGACATGGCAATTGGAGATGACACTTGGCAACTATTCTTTGATGGTACATCAAGAATAGGACCTAAAGGTAATATCATCGCCGGAGTTGGGATAGTCCTTGTCTCTCAAGACAAACTACTCATACATCACGCATACTCCCTCAGAGAACCATATTCTAATAATATGGCAGAGTACAACGCCTTGCTTATTGGTCTTCAGTTGGCTAAGCAACTGGACGTACAATATCTCGAAGCTTAGGAGACTCCAATTTGATAGTCAATCAAGTTAGAGGTGAGTATGAAGTGTGTCATGAAGACCTTATCCCTTATTATGAAGCCACGATTGAGATGGCTTTAACTTTTACCAATTTCTATATCGACTATGTGCCTTGACTATAGAATACGGAGGAAGATGCACTTGCCGGACTAGCAACTTCTTTAGCCATTCCACTAAGAAGACAATACTCAGTCACAGTAGGATGTCAAAAGTTATTCTGTGCTAAGAATAATTTACACATCGAAAGTAGTTTCAAGTCAAAGTATTTTCCGAATTATGAAGACTGGAGATTTTCTTTCATAGACTTTGTAGCTTATGGAATTATTCCAGATGATCCGAAATAGGCTATCTCCACCAGAAGGTGTTCACTTCAATTTTACTATGATGTATCTGTCATTATCCGCACCCGATGTAGGGATGCAAGTCAGAAACAATACCGAGCCTATACCGCAGAATCGACAGTAGAACGTTATCTGGGTAATCTATCTAGCAATATAATAAACTACCAACAATAATAATATACTCAATCACAGATCTAAGATAGAAATGAGCACAAATATGATAAAGAATAAAAATAGTCACATACACTCATGAGTCTAAAATAATACATCAATGAGTCTGAAAGAATACTAAACAAAATAAGCTGGAGACAAATTCAATACAAGAAATACTAAGAAGGTACTAATCCCGGGTCATCTGTCTCAGTCGGGATAAGTTCCTCCTGAGCTAGGGTATCTGACTCTAAGCCCACAATATTCTGGGGTCCATAATGCATTGGGTACCACTCCTCAGTGTCATCTGGGAAAAATATATTTAGTCATGAAAGGAGCAGAGTACATCTCTAACAGCAGTTCTAATCAATGATAAAAACTATGTAACAGTAAATAGATATGAATATACAAGATACACAATAGATACGAGAGATATACAATAAGGAAATAATAAAATGAATACAATAATGAACAATATGTTAATGAACAAGAATACTAATGACTAAGTGTGTGAGTACTAGCTTTAACATGTGATCGGCTTGGGAACATGATACAATATATATGGCCTGGCTAATCATACGTGCGGTGTATGATTAACACTATTTAATAACAATACTTGATACAATGAGGGTATAATCACATATCTACACTAAAGTACTCCCTACCCTCGACTGATATAATAGATCCAACCACGGTATGCTATGGTACAAAATTCCCCAAGAAGATAACGACTCTTCCCGAGAATCAGTGTCTGTTCATGTATAAGATAATCAATGATACAATACTTGCACAAGATACACCATATACCAAGGAATAATATCTTATGACGAGATTTGGATATACCAATCCGTGTAACCATAGTGTCAAGAGAACATGGATATCTAGATTAGATACAATGAACATAGAGGATATCATAAATGGGAAACTATCAGAGAATGTACTCGCCTGAAGTCCAAAGAATAGTCTCACAGATGTTTGATACGGTGCCTCGAAGACCTAGATATGGAATACAACATCAATACAAGGTTCCAGAAAGAAAATAATTTAAACTGGTCAACTTCTAGGTCAACAGGTCAATTTTAAGTCAAAAGTCAAACTCGATCAACTCTAAGTCAACTATGTTCAAACTATGGTCAACTATGGTCAACTACCTATTTCTAGGTTGCAATAGTCTAATACAAAGATATTGGTTTCAAATACTAAAGTCTAGGTCATAAAAACTATATCTTAGGATACTAGGATACCGTATCCTTGGATACATAAATTAATAGGTAAAATATCACATATTAATATCAAACAATTACTAATCATATAAAATCCTAATTACAAACATTAAATAGATGCCTTAGTTTTGAACCAACTTGGTATCACAACACTAAACCATAAACTTGATACCCAAACCCAATACCTTGGGTATCCCCAATTACCTTGGTACTTACCTTGGTATCTCAAGTTAATACCCAATTTCTTACTTATGCTAACTACCTATATTTATAATATATGCTACACTAATTATTATACTTATAGTATGTTAAAATACAATTAGCAATTAGGAACATATTTACATATATATATTAAATACCATATATATATATATATATATATATATATATATATATATATATATATATATATATATATATATAAACTGCAAACTGTCACTAAAAGCCCTTGTCTGCCGTTGCTGAAGCTACTGATGCTACCGATACTCTGTTGTTTTTAGCGACGAACTTCTGTTGCTATCGCCAAAGCCGTCTCTATAGCCTCTGATACGGCTACTGATACTGCTGTTATAGTGACAAATTCCTGCTATTGTTGCGGTTGTTATTGTCGTTGTTGCCATTTGCTGCTGTCGTTGTTGCCATTTGCTGTTGTCGCTATTTCTCTTGCTACTTGTGTTGTGCGCTACTGCTGTTGTGCCATTAAATCGTCGCTAAAACTCCTGTTCTTTATTATATATATATATATATAACATGACATATATATAATATATATACATATAACACATAATAATATATATACTAAATATATGCACACTCCTTACATACATATATATGTACATAATAATTACATAGTAATATACATACAAATATATAGTAATATATGTATAACAACACACATACGTATACTTATATATAATCATACATAATATATAACATACATTATATAAATATAAATATCTATTTAACATATACATATCTATACATACTACAATATATAAATATACTTACAAGTAGAAGAATAGCTACATAATAAATATACACATATAGTATATACATAGATACATAGATTTAATACACAATATTACATAAATATATATATATATATATATATATACAACAATATATATGTATACATATATATAATTATATCTCAACATGAATAAGAACACAAGAGAAATAGATCTACTATTAAATTACACAAACACATGGAACTTATCATCCCGTATCCCACTAGATCATGGATACGCATGAGACATGAGTCCACCACATATCCAAATGTATCCCGAAGGACACGAGCAAGTCTAAATTATCATTTATGAATAATACGAAGAGTCAAACACAAATCTACCTGTCCGTGTCAAAATGTGACATGCTCAAAGTCCCGTGTCGGAGGAAAAACTCCCAAATCAACACGTATCACCAAATTATTGGGATACGACCTACATGTACCCAATTATGGATATGACACTAGCACTAAATATACAAGCACATACCAAATTAATTTATAGGACCAATTGACACACACAATAAATGTCAATATCGGAATTCCCCTAAAATTGACACAAAAAGCACCATAACTTTTTCAATAGGCCTCCTATGAACACAAAACCAAATCCTATGGGTAGCCTATGCATATGGATTAATTTATTATAGTTAAATCTTATATTTAGAACCTAAATTAAGGGGAAAAACTAAATTATACCTATTGGGAGATGAATTTCTAATGCAACCTCCAAATATGATAAAATTAGCCTCCAACTTGTAGATCCTTGCTCCTCTTTGTAGATCATTGCTTCCTCCTTCTAGTTCCTTGCTCCACTAGTCTCCAATAGTAATTTGGAAGGAATTGGGATAAAATTTGGTAGAAAAATGAAGTGGGAATGAAGGAATTTGGTTGAGGGAAATTCTAGATCTAGTTTTCAAATGAAAAGAGTAGAGAGAAACAATTTCTCCACCCTATTATAGGCCGGCCCCCCTTTCCCCTTTCTCAAATCACTATGTAATGTCTATTATACCCCTTGGGGCCTCTCATAAAGAAATAATTAAGGAGGGAAGCTTCTAGTCTAATGGTTTAATTAATTTAATCAACCTCCTAATCAATGGTCTTTCTAATTGGTCCATGAGTCTAAACTAAACTAGTTAGGTCCATTAACACAAGTCCAAAATAAATAACTAATATCTAACAATAATTAAATAATATAATAAATATTTATTTATTATGCACAATATTTAATTAAATATGAAATTACTAAAATATTCTTTCTTAGAAATGTAGTAGTAACAATATCATTCAGGATATTGTATCGTCGCTCATAAGATTGGCTCTTACTACGATGTCTTTGAGATCTTGAATTAAAACGGGCGCTTTGTGAGGCTCATGATGGTATTTTTAGTGCACACCAACCAAGTCTAAACTACAAGATAGGCTCAAAAGGCTAGGTTACAACTGGCCTACCATGGTAGCTGATGCTGTAGACTATGCTAGTAAATATAGAGCAAGTCAAATCCATGCTGATTTTATCCACCAACCATCTGAATTCTTACATCCAACGGTAGCATCATGGCCTTTTGAGGCTTGGGGAATGGATATCGTTAGCCCTATCAGCCCTCCTTTATCCAGAGGTCATCGGTTTATTCTAGCTATAATTGACTATTTCTCCAAATAGGATAAAGAAATATCACTGATTGAAGTAAAAATATCTAATGTGATTAGCTTCGTCAAATACCATGTCATATATCGCTACGGTATTCCTCGTAAAATAATACATGATAATGGACCCCAATTTGCTAACCAGGAATTTTATATATTCCGCGACAAGAATCGGATCCAGAATATGGCATCTACCGCATACAATCCTGCAGCTAACAGTTTAGCTGAAGCTTTCAACAAGACAATAATTAAGCTTCTCAAAAAGTTTGTTTTGTCCAATAAACGTGACTGGAACGAGAAACTGGAAGAATGCCTATGGGCTTACCGCACAACAGTACTCACTCCAAATAGTTGTACGCCATTTTCTCTGGTTTACGAATGTAAAGCATTTCTTCCTCTAGAAATCTAGATTTCTTCTCTCAGGATAGCTATTGCCAATGAATTAACAATTAAGAATAATAATCGACTGCGACTTCAAAAATTAGAATCATTGGATGAAAAATGCTAATATGCTCAACAATGTATTGAGATATATCGAGAACGTATCTCCAGTACTTTTAATAGAAAAGTCAAAGAAAGAATATTCGAGGTTGGTGATCTCTTCCTTATAGTAAGAAGACTAATGGTCATGACCCATAAAAGCAAGGCAAATTCCAGGCTAAATGGGAAGGCCCTTTCATAATGGAATTAGTATATTCCAATGGTGCTTATAGGTTCGCAAAGCCTAACCGAGATTTGTTAATGATGCCTATCAATAGTAAATTCCTCAAAATACTATGTCTGAGCTGAAGTTGTGCTCTTTCTCCCCAGCAGGTCATGTATAAATATACAACATGAAATTTATATCCCCATTAGTGTATATTATAACCTCAATCAGCAAAGTTCTTTTTTATTTTGGACTATTACCTGTGTTCAAGAGTCTTGAACATGTTCTAGGTAATGGGTCCTCAAAATTCCAAATTGAAAATGATCATATCTATATTACCGCTGTAGCATTTTCTTCTACAAATTAAAAACCTATCACGTTCATATTACCTCTGATAATATTTTTATCTTCAAACTCGTTGCTTGTACTTAGTATAAGCATACCATGGGTATCAGGTCCACTAAATTATCTCCAATAAAATATTCGGCCATGTCCATACTACCTTTGAGAAGATATATACAATGGGATTTTATTTGAAAAATCTATCACATCCATATTACCTCTGATAGTATTATTCTTTCTAACTTATTATCTATATATAATATTAGGTACACAAAGGATAATAAATCCATAAAAGTCTTAAATCTGTGATATTCTTGATATCATTATTTTAGTTCACAGAAAGAAAATAAAACTTCTTCATAGATAGAAAATGAGGAAGGAAGACGATAATACAAGTACTTAGAAGAAGGAAGAATCAGAGTCTTCCAAATTATTTACAAATATCACAAGAGCATGTAAAATACAGATATTTGACGATGCAAGCAATTGACGCAAAGCTTATATTGTGGCTTGTTTTTTTCTATCCCCGTGTCAGCAGAAGGATCGTGGGGATTGTTGATCTCAATCTGGGGCGTGGTGGATCCGTCCAGTGAAGGGGCAATAAGATCCCAAAGAAAGTCTGCCCTACATAGTCTCAGAGGCTTCTTTCTTCTTCTCGGTAGGAGGCAGCACAAGAATGGTAGAGGGATAACCAGAGTTTGTCGTAACGGGTGAGAAAGTGGTTGGTTTTTCAGACCATCTTGTCTTCTTTTGAGAGGTGTCTTGGAAATCCATCACCAAGTTTGGATGAAGAACGTTGAATTAACCGACTCCACTATTTATAAGAAGTAGGGTAATGGTTCAAATCCCCACACATGATTGATCGGTGAAGGGAGGCAACGGTTCATTTTTCTAGATGCGAAACCGTACACGGAATCCAAAGAGTTATTGCTAGGATTTTGTGTATTCACGTGTACATAATGGGAATGCTCGTATAGTACGCACACTACTCAGTGGTCAAGAGAGGTTACATAATGTGCACAGGGGTTAATTATCTCTAAATACGCAGAGTTAATTATTTTATTTTCTTTGGTTGAGGCAGTGATTGATCAGTCAGCAATACATAAACAACATAGCAAAATCAAAATCAAGGTTTTATTGGTGCTTAAATCATGATTACATATGATAAAAATCTATTACATCTGAATTTTTATTCAAAAATCATGATTACATATGATGGAGATCTATCACAAAGCTATCTCTTTCACTTCACTCCTTAGTACAGATCAGATCTCCATAGCCTATACTAAAGAATAATATTAGGGAGTGCAGTATTAGATATGCTCTCTCTCTCCTTAATATTGGATGTAGTGACCATGGCGGGGGGATACAAAACTGGGCATGTATCAATTTTGCAAGCCCAAGAAAGCTAATCATTCATAGCCCCCAAGTACTGTCGACAGAGTTTTGATAGGGACTCCATCCCAATCTTATAACTAAAATTGTGGCCAAGCTTCACCCTAGAGGCAAGCCTCGTGATAGGGAAAACCATAGCAAGCATGTTGTATAGAACGGAAAAACTCAGATTGCTCCTGAAAAAGTCTCTCTTCACTTTATAGCGAATCGCCACATGATGTTGCTGATCATTTTGTACAAAGAAAACTATGATACCCTTTCATGCTCCATTTCAAGAAAAGCAGTCTAGTGTAACCTTTGCACAAGTGAACACATAATGCATATAAAAAGTAAATCAGCATAAAGTCTGTGAATACGTACTTAAGTTATACAAGTACGCACACCAATCCCTACTTCTAGTGCAAAATTTTGTAATTCATACATGGGTCGCTATCTCTAATGAGGAGGTTTTGCAGATGTTGAAGAGCTGACTTTCATCTAACCCACAGTGGGGCTATGTGTGAAGTGATGTATATACGATGGGTCCGTGATCATCTTCTTAAATAATTATGAGATACTCACAAGAAACAAATGAGAGATATGAACACTATGACAACTTACTCATCACTAGAGAAGTATTCTTTCTCCTACATTTTGGAAGCCACCAAATGTACTCTGTTGCCAAGGACGGTCTTGTGAACAGGCATTGGGAACCAAACATAGTCATTTCTATGAAGAGAAGGGAATGTGTTGAGAAACTCTAATCCTTCTCTAATTATAAAGGGGAGGAAGGACAGTTAGAATTCTAATGATTGAAGGAAATTATTCCTTTGAGATTGCATATATTGCTAACCTCAGAAATTGGGTCTAACTTTTAATAGGATTACAGAAAATTGGCAGTAAACGAGAGTCATGCATGAAGATAAATGCCATGCTCAAAACAAGTCATACAATCCTTTCTGCGTAGGAAAATGGGTGCACTATGTCTGTGTTCCAAATAATATTTTTTGATTAAAACAAAAGTGCATTACTGAACGGGAAGGATTACAATATTTTGCCATCAAGGCCTATACAAAAATAAAAAAAAGAGGAAGAGGGTACAAGATACATGCATGGATAGTCAAAATAACGGATGATGTCTGCAATATCCTTCAAAGTATACATGCCTGATCGGTGGAACGTACGGTGTCTAGCCTCTCTGGTCTCCAGTACCTTCCTTTCACCCTTGGTCAAAGAAAGAGACATATAGTTTAGAATTGGCTCTAGCAGCCTAGCAATGTCCTCCAATGTCAAATAGAAAGAGGATATAATAGCTTGATCCTAATCCAGTTCATCTTCCTACTCTCATTTTAGGAGAGGACGAAGAAACAGAAGTTGTCATGGTGGAAAAGTAACTACCACTTTCTACCATAGGGATATTTTGATAATTTTGTATGTTGTTAAATTTTTTTATATTATTTTATATTAGTTATTGCCCAAAATTATATTAGTATTAGTTAGTGGCTAGCCAATTAAAATTTACAAGTATTAGTTAGTGCTAATTATTGTTAGTCATGACTTTAGTAATTAGAATTAATTAAGTTTAGTTGTCAAGAAGAGAATATCCCTCTTAGTTGTAGATATTCCTTCCTTTAGTTAATTAGATTCCATTCATGATAAATGGAGAGAGGAAAACTTGATATTTTGGCATAACCAAACCTTACTATAAGAGATAAGTTCAATTTAGGGCTCATCCATTCATTTTATTTCACTTATTAGCCTCATTTTTTTCCAAAGCTTATTCCTTCCCAAGCAAACCTAATTCTCTACCAATTTTACTCAATCCACTACCAATTCTACTCATTCTCATCATCATGAAGGCCTAGTGTATTGGAGAGCACAAGGAGATCCATAAGAGAGGAGCTTGCTAGAAGATTGTGTCTGACTCATCTTTTCCGTATCCAAATTTGGAATTCTCCAAGGAGGCTACCAAAATACTAGATAATTCTCTCAATTTGTCAAATTCATGGTTAGAAACATCCATTGGTCATGTAGAAACCTTTCTATGGTTAGATTTGACTTTCTAATTGTACATCTAGGTACTAGGAGCCCTCAATTTGGTATATCTAATTTGGTGTCATAATTTTTGGGCTAAATTTGGGAAAAACCTCAATTGTGTCCATTGAGTGAGTGTATTGTGTCCTAATGAGGACTATTAATTTTTCTTTGATGGTATGAAGGTATTCTTGTATCCAAAATTGGACACGTAAAGTCCGTATCATGATACACCATGATACGTATAAGTGGAGTTGGTAAATTGGGTGTATACATGTGTTCTTTTGTCTAAAATAGACCAAAATTATCATAGTATCAGCCTCATTTTTAGCAGCCATAATAACTTAGAAATGCCATAACTCTAAACCCAGGACTCTAATTAATCTTTTCTTTTTTAAAAAAAATCTTATCGAAGTTAGCTTTCCAAATATATAAATTAATAGGACAAATTTATTTTAGAACTTTTTGTAAAAATATTTGAGTGTCAAGTGTCCGAAAGACGAACGTGTTTCGGTGTTTTCATGATTTTGGGAGCTTTCGGACACGAAAATACGATCCGTTTAAATTTTTAGAAAACTGATATGAAGGGATATGACATACGTTAACCCTAAAATTTATTGAATAAGTATAATAGGTGTAGTATTGATTACAAGTAAAGAACTGATTATACGACATTGGTATTTTGGTATCAAGTATTAGTATTAGAGTTAGTTGCGTAAGTACTAAGATATTGGGTATTAGAACTAGGTAATGGGTAATATCAAGATGTTAAGTTTCAAGAGTAGGGTGAATATCTTGGATGTAAGGTAAGTATAGGTTATGGTCATGAGTTAGTATCTTAGGAGTTGGTATCATATTATACTTAATGTAGTACTATGGTACCATGTACAAACAAGTGGTATATGTATGGGGTAAACTAGAGAGTGGCATCCTAAGATGTATTAAGGTATTTAGAATACCAAGATACCAAAATATTAGAACTAGTATGAGGTAATACTAGGATACTAAGGTAAGATTATGATATTAGGTATTAGATTAAGATTCCATGGTAAGGGTAGTATCTAGCTTGGGTAATAGATTAGGTACCAAGGAATGAGTTAATGTATTGGGTATTGGTAAAGATAATGGTATTAGCTAAGGTATTAGTCTAAAAACTAGGATACGGGGTAATATGTTAAGTATTGGTTAAGATAATAAGGTAATACTAAGGTAATAACTAGATAATAAGGTAATACTAAGGTATTGTCTATGTATTAAGTGTTAGACTAAATTATTGTATATATTAGTATATCAATATAGTATATATAATATTATTATATCATAGCTGACTAGTATGACTTTAAAATCTAGTATTAGCATGGTATTATCCCATAGTTAAGGTATTTGAGATACGAGCTAAGGTATTAGGTAAATGTGTGATACGGGTTAAGATACCATGATAAGTGGTAAGGTAAATAGCTATAGAACTAAGGTATTGACTAATAGATAAGGTATTTGAGATATGGCTAAGGTATTAGGCAAATGTGTGATACGGGTTAAGATATCGTGATACGGGGTAAGGTAAATAGCTATAGGCCGAGATATTGATAGAAATTATAGGTAGAAGTATATATTAGGGCAATATATGCTAGGAACTTATTATTATAGGCTAAAAACCTAGTATTGGTCTAGTATTAACTAGTATTGACTAGTTTGGCCTATTTAGAACCTAAAAACCAAATAGTGACATGTTAAGACCTAGTATAACTTTATAAACCATGCAAATAGGTAAAATCAACCTAGAAACTAGAAAATAACGTAGTTTGACTGTGTTGACCTAGATTTGACCAAATTTGGCCTAGTTTGACTATGTTGACCTAGATTTGAACTAGTTTTGCCAAATTTGACCTAGTTTAACTTAGTTTGACCGAGCTTGACTTAGTTGAACCAAATGTTGACTTAGAGGCCTAGTTTCAAGCTAGTATAACATATTTATGATTCTAAAATAGTATTTTGACTTAATATTTAATATTTAGATTTTTGAGGCACCTATACAGACACGGTTTGACATTTATTGCTCTGGACCACATGCAAGTACATTCTCTAATAGTTTTTTTATTTGATAGTTTTTATATTTCATGTATTTAGTATTGAGATACTTGATTTCTGACACGATAGATTCATGGATTGGTATACGTGGATCTTGGTCATGAGATATTATTGTTGTGATGACTCGGTGATCACCGTATCGTGCTTCATGATTAGTCAGTGATTACCATGATATCTTAGTGATTATATAGACCGTGATCATGATGCATTATATTATAGACCGTGTATTATGATATACGAGTTATAACGTGTCATAATTTTGATCCGTGTATTAGTCGGGGGTTAGAAAAGTATAGGTAGATATGTGATCATACCTTATAGCCCGTGATTTAGTATAGCCAGTGGTAGTTAGCAGATCATGCAACTCACGTGTGATCACGCTAGATCACCTTTTATATATAACCCGTGTTAGGCCCAAGCCGATCATATTATCTTACTAATATTTCAAGGCATATTTATTATATTGTTTCTTTTATTCCAGTTTATTACATTTATGTTTCTCACCATATTATTCTCAATTTATTATTATTATTTACCATGATGCTTCTTCTCGTGATATATACTAGTTTAGTTACTTCATCATTTATTTTTATGCTACTACTGTTTCATACCTTCTGTCATTTATTAGAACTTCTATTGGGTTGTACTTCACTCCAACTTTGATTGGATATATTTTTTATATAATTATTTAGAGGACTGGTATCCTACGTATTATGGACCACATGTTGGAGAGCTAGCTGAGATAACACAGTAGTACAGGAGGACCAGTACCAGCTGTTGAGGAGACACTTGGCTAGTATTATTCATTATACAGGATCTGTCTTCATCTTCTAGACTATTATCATGTTGTTGATACTTTAGCCTTATTGTATTATTGTTAGACTCATCGACCTGGATATTTTGTTGTGTCTGTTCTAGTTTGAGACTTTATGATTCCCATTTTTTATTTGATATCGTGCCATTATCTTCCCCTAGTTTTATTATGTTTAAGTATTGATTATCATTATATTGGCATCTTGTCCTCCGTATGGAGTTGAGATATCATTGATAGGTTCATATATTATTGTGTAAGATGGATATATAGTATTGTCAACCTAGACAACGTTCTGCCGCCTATGCTGCGGCATAGGATGGACGTACCCACGTACTCGTGTCCTCATACCAGGTGCGGGTCATGACAGAAAACAAGAGATTGCTCAATTAAAATGGTAGCCCTCACCACTGAATCCATGAATGGTGGAACGCATTTTTAGATACAGTTTCTGGCCATGGTTCCCATCCAGGAACTCTTTTTGGGGCCATGTTCAGTGGTGCAAGTCAACTATACATGCTAAACCCTGGCATATATATATATATATATATATATATATATATATATATATATATATATATATATATATATATATATATATATATATATATATATATATATATATATATATATATATATACAATGGTAGGTGTCATTTTATCTCCTCGAGACAGCTTTTGCATGATGAATCTCGAATACCCAAAAGATCTAGAAGTCTAACCATCGATATCAAACACTTTCATCATGTAGTGATGTCAATGGTCCATTGGAATACTACATTAAATACGCGCATAGAACCTAAACTACCTCTCCATGCTTCTACTATTCAAATTATTTCGAATTTATTTTTGAAAAAATTTAAAAACTTTGAAGGGGACCATGTAGAAGCATAAAAGGTATGCCTCCAAATAATAACAGATTCAAGAGAGGGATGGTGCACTCTTTCATAAAATGAACCAATAAGAGTAATGACGCACTCTATCAATATTTTAGAGAGGCACACTTCCTTAAAACATAGCAGAGGCGCACTTTTGTTTAATTTTACAAAGACAATCGCACAACTATTATATCTCTCCCTCCATACTTAATGCATTAAATCTGACAGATTGACACAACAATCGAGAAGATTAGAGTCATTATTGCAAGATATTTTTAGTATGCAGACCCAGGTTGTCGTCTAGTGGACTATCTTTCCAATCACTAATAGAGTGCCCCTTGTGCCAAACTCTAAAAAAATATGCCGTTGTGCCAAACTCTAATAGAGTGCGCCGTTGTGGCAAACTCTAACAGAGTGCACCATTGTACCAAACTCTAACACAGTACGCCATTGTGCCAAACTCTAACAGAGTGCGCCGTTCTGCCAAACTCTAAAAAGTTTGCGTCATTGTGCCAAACTATAACAGAGTGCGCCATTGTAGTTACTTTCTCCAAGTCTCATCAAAATGTGCCAAAGTTGTTAAACTTCTTTAATTTCGTGCCAAAGACCCAAACTGACAGTAAACGGTTATGATTACATGTATTTTATGCCTTGTTTTTCGTAAAATATGCACAAATAACTATCCTCATGACCTACAATTTCCTTGTATAGGAAAGTCACGTGTCAAGCAGGAAGCATCTTGTTCACCCACTCAGCAGAACTTGGGTTATAAAATCCTTAAAAGTGCACGCACAATGGCAAATATGGTACAAACTGCTAATTATTGCACGTACACCTCTATAATTGTTCCTAAGTGCAATAAATACAGGATCAATACATTCTTCGGGGGTAACAAGAGGGACGGACGGAGATAGAGAGAGGAAGATAGAAGCTTTTTGGTTCCAATGTTGTGCGAGTTTTCTTGCATTCGAGTTCTCTTGTTCGTGTGTCCATCTCTTCTTTGGTGTCAAGTAGTCCAAGGAGTAAAGTGATTGATCACAGATCAGATCTCTATAGCTATACTTTTCCAGAATTATTGTACTTAAGATTCTTGTATAAGATTTATTGTACCATTTTTCTTTTCTTTCAAAATTTGTAATACAAAAGTTTGCATAACATTTTGTTTATGTCAAATAACTATATCAATAGTAGTCATGTAGTATGGGATAAGGTCTTCATGTTGAACCCTATATTATCTTCGAATTTTGCTAATTATCAGCTTATAATCACCGAAAGCTTTTAGATATTCTACCCCCAGTTGTTTAGCTAACTGGGGTCTGATAATTAAGGCATTAAATTCTGCTATATTATTGAAAAATGGTTCCGTGAGGGAATAAGAACTTTAGATGAAAAAAGACAAATACTACCCCCACTCATGCTATAATATTGCCTTTGAATCCCGTCCCTGAAGCACCGTCGAAGAACATTCGCCAAATTGACTCTTCTGATGTCGTGTTTGACTCTAACACTTCGTCCGAAATATCGTCATAAATTTTTGATATTTCTGGCACCGGATAAGCTACCAGAAAGTCAGCCAATGCTTGGTCCTTGAACACCTTCTATGGAACAAATACCATACCGTAGGAAGAAAGCTATATTGCCCATATAACTAGGCAGGAATTCAGTGTTCCTAGCTTAGTCATGGACACTCTAAGGGAATTAACCCGGGAGATACCATCGATTGTTTCTCCTGTCACGTAGTATCGCATCTTCTAAATAGAAAATATCATAGCTAGACACTCTTTCTTTATGGAATTATATTTGTGTTCTGCACCAAACATTATTTGGCAGAGATTCAGGGACTGCGTCATTCGTCTAAGCCAACAATACACCAAGGGAACAATCTATTGCACAGACTTAGAGTAAGAAATATTTTTACACAACTGGAGCCCCTAATACTAGAGAATTTGTGAGATATTTTTTGATGTCGTCAAATGCACACTGGCGTTCTTCAGTCCTAATAGAGGAGACTCCTTTCTTCATCAATTAAGTGAACGGTTGGCATAGTTCAGAGAGATTGGATATGGATCTTCTAAGGTATGTCAATCTTTCTTTAAGTCCATGAAGTTCATTAAGATTCTTTGGGGGACGCATGTCAAGGATAGCTTTTGTCTTCTCAGGGTCAAGATGAATACCCTTTGAAGTTATAATGAATCCGAGAAACTAGCTATTAGAGACTCCCTTTAAGGACTTGGTGGATTCATTTTGAGTTGATGAGCACGTATCAGTTCGAACACCATTCTCAAGTCTTGGAGGTGATCGCCCTTGAAATAATTCTTGACTGCTATATCATCAAGTGCTGATTCAGCAAGAGGTACACAAGTGCATGGGTATTCAGGTGTACCCAAGTGCACTGAGTGTAATTCAGTGCACTGGATGCATAGGTAGGATGTTGAAGCAGGTATGTACTGATGGTGTGTGTATGTGTCTTAGTGTGTAGGTCAGAGACAGTGTTCAGGTGGAGGGTAGCTTGGGTCTGCACAGGCAGTGAGGATGTATGTTAGGAATAGGGTTTTAGTTCAGGTATATAAGAGGGACCCTGGGGTGATGGTGTTGCAGACAGTGTAAGGGTAAGTATTAGAAACTAGTTGAGTGTTAGCAAGTTTGGGGTAAGTATTAGATACCAAGTATCAGGATATTAAGGTATTGGATATAAGTAAGATACTAGGGAATAGATAAGGTATTGTATGATATTATGGTATGAGTTGTGATACTAGTTTTGGAATTAGGATATTAGTTTTAGTAAGGTTTTATATAGATACTTAGATATGTAGATATATAGTATATATGATAATTAGTATATCATACTAACTAGTACGGCCTAGAAAACCTAATATTGACTTAATATAACTAGTATAGTTCCAAAGGCCAATCTAGTAGACCAATTGAAGCCAAAAAATAGGTAACTAACTAGTTTGACACAATTGACCTAGAAATGACTTAGAAATCTAAAATAATACTAGTTAAGCTTGTATTTGACTCCAAAATGCTTATTGACATTGATAATTCATGTTTACGTCACTTTGACTCCAGTTCGGACAATGACTTATATTCTTTGCTCATGACTACAGGCGAGTATATTCTCTGATAGTTTTATTTAATTGATATTTATTATGATTCATATTTTATAGTATTATTTTACTTAATTCTTGATCCGATGGTACACAAATTGGTATTATATGGATTCACCTTTATGAGATACGTTCATCATACTTGTCTAGCCTATATCAGGACTCTTTTACTAGCATCACATCAAGTCTCTTACTGGCATCACTTATACTTATCTGAATGGCCTTGTATCGTTCTACGTGTCAAAAATTGGATCCATTAGTACTTTGGGTGGAAAAATACTTTAGTAGACATGTAAATATTTTATACTTGCTTAATTGGTATTAATTCTTACTAGCAATTAGGGAAGAATTAATACCAATTTGTTTTAGACCAATTGGTATTAATTCTTTCTTAATTGTATTTTAATTATCTATTCTAGCTATATTATGTTAGATTTGATATATATATATATATATATTGTGTTTCATGTGATTTTGAGTTGGTATCATGATGGTGTGGGTGTAGGATTGAGTATCATAGAGTATCTTAGTGTGGTATTGTGACAATAGGTGGTACACACCAAGTGTTCGATATTTGATGCATTATATTAGTTGAGTGATGTATATGTAGGTACATCATGGATTAGGGGGTGTTCATATAGTCGATGGTAGTATTATGAAGGAGTGTATAACATTATAATAGTGAGGGGAATGACTGATATAGTGTATGAGTGTTTTATGCTCATATGTGTTTGGTTGTGTGCGTGTGCACTGTTTAGGTCGAGTGTGTCAGTCTAGGTGCTGCCAAGATGGGCTGCAGGACAGTATAGTTAGATGAGGGGACTGCACAGTCACTTGAGAGTGAGTATGCAGTAGTGGGAGGAAGATGTGTCTGATGTGTAGCTGAATGGGGAGTATGCATTGGCAGGTAGTGCATTTTGGTACACTGTGCAAGGGGTTATGTGGAGCCCTCCACTAAAAACTCAGAGGAGAAAGGACTGCATCTTGGTGCAGTCCACCTTTTCTGCATTGTGGTAAGAGGGGGTGCTTGGGTTTCTGTATTTTAGTAGTTAAGGTTGTATCAGTAGGAATGGTATGATGAAGTGAGAATATGTTTCCATTTGGAGTATGGTACTGTTGGCTTCCTATAATCACAGCATTAGTGTTGGAGGATTTTGAGTTTCATGTATGGAGACTTAAGTTTTGCATCAGAGAATTAGCATCCAATATGGGCCAGTATAGCTAAATTCCTGCAGAATGATCAATATATATATATATATAAAGGAACTCTTACAGAATATAAAATATGTACAGTTTTTAGGCAGATAGAATACGGTTGTTGTATTCTATTAGAATGTGGTTGTTGTATTTTATTCCAGCAATGGGTAGCTGCAAATTGCAGCACAGGTGTTAAGAGGGGAGCCATTGCTGATTTAGTAAGGGGTACACATGTGCAGGGGTGTTCAGGCCCACCCTAGTACACTGAGTGCAATTAGTGCACTGGATTCATAGGTAGGATATTGAAGCAGGTACTACACTGATTGTGTGTGTGACACCCTAATTTTTTATATAGGGTTAGTTTGGTAATTGTTAATTATTTTTTATTTTAATATTTATTCGATAATTTAATTAAACTTTGGAAACCAACCCCATGGTTTTAAGATCTTGAGTGCAACACTAGCCTTTTTCTTCCAACCAACCTAGCATGCTCGACTTAGACGAGTCAAATTAGGCTCCTGTCATGACTGTCCTTCACAAATTTGTATTTCCATATCTTGTTTTGGTCGTACAACTTTCGGGACACAATTACGAGAAAACAATGATTAATTAATCCTTTTGTCGTAGCGTACGATTTTAACACGTCTCACCAACCCATTGATCCCAACTAAATCTATGCTATGAGCCTAACTGGTCCTATTACGTACATGACCCTCTAGTTGCGTTATTCGAACCTCCTACACGCTCCCAATTTAATATTATATAAAAAATATAATTTATGGATTTCTTTAATTATTTTAATATCCTTTATTATTTAGTAAATACATTGTTTTATTAATATAAATTAGTTGTAGATTATTTATTGGAGGAAATATAAATTTCCTAGAATTTTTTCAAGTGCCTAACTATTTTTGAAATTTTTCTGCATTTAATTATTGAATAAATAAATAAATAAATAAAAGAAAAGAAAAAGAAAATAGAAATAAAATCAATTAACCACTACCCAACCCATACCCATTAACCAATTAATACAATCCTAAAACCCAACCCTTTCCCTACGCGTACACATGAACACAACCCCCTCTTCTTTATTATATATATATATATATACACACATATAGACAAACCCTAACCCAAACCCTAACCTAATACCATGTTTATACTACCCTCTACCATCACCACCCGCCGGCGACCGCCGACAGCCTCCGACCCCGCCGCGCCGCGCTGGAGCACGCCGTTGTCTGCCCCCTCCGCGCACACACACAATAGTTGTGGCCCCTCTTTCCCGTACAGCTCCCGTCCTCCTCGCTAGTCCGATTTATGTCCCGTCTTCGCTGGTATGTTCACAACCTAACCCTCTAGGATTTTTTTTAAGTGGAACGAATTTAGGCACCCTGGTTTGATCAGAAAATCGATCGAAATTTGGCCAAAAAACTGTTCGAAAATAGTCCAAAATTTTGATCCAAACCCCCCATGTTCATGTCCAATTTTTTACTATCTCGTTAATTATTTTTAAAATATAATTGAAGGGACTTCTTCATAATATAACCAAGATTTTTACTCTTCTTTTAGTTTTTATTACTTTTATTTAATGGTTAAATTATTCTTTTTCCAAAACGACCAAAAAACTTATTTTTAAAATACCCAAAATCTCGAGATACGGGGTGCGTCCGTCTAAACGAGACAACTTTGTCGTGTGCGAGTTACACCGAAAGGCGCGTATCATCAACGCAGATGTGTGGGCTTTAGCGGAACTTGATTTGAATGTGCGTGCACACCGGAATCAACGTGTATCCGTTGAAAAGCACCGTATCGGCCTTTTCTGACACTCGTCATAACTTCGTGTGTACTTGTCATTTCGCAACGAAACTTGCATCATCGGATTCGCAGCATTATGCTGGTCCTGTAACCCAAGTCTGGTTTGATTCTGAGAACGTTGACGAAATATCGTTTCGTGGGCCCTACGGTTCCACATGACGGGCAATTTCGTGATCAGCTCATCGAAATCTAGTTCTGCATATTTCTTTGGGTTTGTGCCATATTTCTGGATTCTTAGACACTAAGTTTGACGAATTTGGAGAACTTTATCTCTGACATATTTTACGGTACGAAGTGGGCTACATGTGGACCCGTTTTGACCCAAAATTGTTAATTTTTCCCCTGTGTCCAAATTTGACTTACGAATAGTCAATCCTAGCTATTTTAAGTATTCTGAGAAAAATGATGATGTTTGTTTTAGCATTCGGAGGTGTACGTGTAGATTCTACTTTCCCATGAGCAGTTGACGGAGTTCAGAATCCAGGCAAGTGTACCTTGCCAAACCTGCAGAGATCATGTTATATTATATGCTTGTGTTTCTTTTATTATATATACTTCTATGATGTATCATGTTCAACCTAGGACCGTGAGACATTATTAGTGTTCAAACAAGATTCGAGTGTCGATGTCGTACGCGGAGTCGTGCAACGTCACTTAGAGAGTTGGTTCTGCGATCCTATATTTTTACGTGCTTGTTTTACCAAGTAGACATACCGTAGGACACTTGACAATATTTTATGTGATAGAATCTTTCTTGAGATATTCATAGTGATTTTGTATAGGCTTACAGGATTCGTGATATGAGACTTGCATATTACATGGATATTATTATGACTCATTGTACTACCTAGTGGTCAGGATCTTACGTGTTATGGACATGAGACGTCGTGGACATGAAACATAAGGTTACATTGGGTGGGGAGAGACACACAGGCCACAGGCTGATTATTTATATATATACTGGAGGTGGCTTAGACTCTGGCTCAAATCTTTGGCACATATACTGGAGTCATGATTCTACTTGTTGCTATGGGATCCCCGACAGAGAGCCTGTAGTGGTCTCAGCCTGAGTACTAGTGATGCTCTCATTTGTATTTCACTTAGCTGGTTACATAGCTTGCCTTGAGGATCTGTTTATATTTACTTGCTGTATTTTATTTTGCTTGAGTGTTTATTGTACCTTGTTATGTCCCCTGAGGAACTGGATCCAGATTATGTTCCCAGGTGTAGACAAGGAGAGCTATCTCGAGGTTTACGGGGCAGGTGCTACTATTGGTGATGTACAGGTTGCAGAGGACGAGGTTGTTCTGGAGGACTTCTCTTGAGCACACAGTATTCTTACCATTCATTATTTATGCTTAGTTTTCTTAGACAGTTGATCTTGTAGTGACTCTGGATACTGTACTTGGATTTATTTTCCTTTCCATTTTGATAACGGGTTATTCTCGTGACATTATTTATATTGCTTTGGTTGGATAGATCATTTTATATTATTGTGACTGGACTTGTCTCTTGTAATTTTGTTACTATTTGTTGATGAGATTAGATATATAAACTATGACAGGTATTTGTAGACTATTTTTATGTATTACAGCTTAAGTGCAGTCTAACGGGTCTATTAAATTCGGTTTGCCCATTGCAGTTGTGCTGCTAGTCATTGCCACGTGGCTAGTCCCTCGATATTTTATTGCTTCCTCTCGATTTTTTCCTTGTTCATGGTCCTTTATCCTTTGTGTCGTGCTTCAACAAATGGCATGCGCCCGTGTCATCTCTTTTGGAGCAAACCTTTCCTGACCGGTTATATTTTATTTTTTTTAATTGCGAGAACGCAATTCTTTTAAGGTGGGTAGATTGTGAGCACCCTGATTTTTTACAAAAGGTTAGTTTGGTAATTGTTAACTATTTTTTATTTTAATATTTATTCGATAATTTAATTGAACTTTGGAAACCAACCCCCATGGTTTTAAGATCTTGAGTACAACACTAGCCTTTTCTTTCCAACCAACCTAGTATGCTCGACTTAGACGAGTCAAATTAGGCTCATGTCATAACTGTCCTTCACAAATTTGCATTCCCATATCTTATTTTGGTCACACAACTTTTGTGACACAATTACGAGAAAATGTTAATTAATTAATCCTTTTGTAATAGCATACGATTTTATCACGCCACACCAACCTATTGATCCCAACTAAATCAGTGTTATGAGCCTAACTGGTCCTATTACGCACAAGACCCTCGAGTTGCGTTATTCGAATCCCCTGCACGCTCCCAATTTAATATTATATAGAAAATATAATTTATGGATTTATTTAATTATTTTAATATCCATTCTAATTTAGTAAATATATTGTTTAATTAATATAAATTGGTTGTAGATTATTTATTAGAGGAAATATAAATTTCCTAGAATTTTTCCAAGTGCCTAACTATTTTTGGAATTTTTTACATTTAATTATTGAATAAATAAAAGAAATAAAACAAAAGAAAAAATATAAATAAAACCCATTAACCACTAACTAATCCATACCCATTAACCCATTAATACAATCCTAAAACCCAACCCTTTTCTTACGCGTACACAGGAATACACCCCCCTTCTCTCCTATATATATATATATACATTTATCCAAACCCTAACCTAATCCTATGCCTACACTACCCTCTACCATCACCACCCGTCGGCGACCGACGACAGCCTCCGACCCCTGCCGCGCAGCGCCGAAGCACGCTGCCGTTGACCCCCTCCGCGCGCACACACAACAGCTGCGGTCCCTCTTTCGTGCACAGCTCCAGCCTTCCTCGCTCGTCTGATTTGCGTTCCGTCTTTGCTGGTATGTTCATAATCTAACCCTCTAGGATTTCCTTCAAGTGAAACGAATTTAGGCACCCCGGTTTGATCAAAAAATCGACCAGAATTTGGCCAAAAAATTGTTCGAAAATAGTCCAAAATTTTGATCCAAACCTCCATGTTCATGTCCAATTTTCTATTATCTCATTAACTATTTTTAAAATATAATTGAAGGTACTTCTTCCTAATATAACCAAGATTTTTACTTTTTTTATTTTTATTAGTTTGCTTTAATGGTTAAATTATTCTTGTTCCAAAATGACCAAAAACTTATTTTTTAAAACACCCAAATTTTTGTGACACAGGGTGCGTTCCGCCAAACGAGGTGACTTAGTCATGTGCGAGTTGCACCAAAAGGCGCGTATCGTCAACGCGGACTTGTGGGCTTTTGTAAAACTTGATTTGGATGTGCATGCACACCGAAATCAACATGTATCCGTTAAAAAGCACTATATCAGCCTTTTCTGACACTCGTCATAACTTCGTATATACTTGTTATTTTGCAACGAAACTTGTGCCATAGGATTCGTAGCGTTATGCTGGTCCTGTGACCCAAGTCTGGTTCGATTCTGAGAACGTTGACGAAACACCATTTTGTAGGCTCCACGGTTCCATATGACGGACGATTTCGTGATCGTCTTATCAAAATTCAGTTCTAGAAATTCCGTTGGGTTTGTGCCATCGTTTTGGATTCATAGACAGTAAGTTTGAAAATTTTGGAAAACTTTGTCTCCGACATGTTTTACGGTGCGAAGTGGGCCACATGTGGACCCCGCTTTGACCCAAAACTGTCAATTTTGCCCCTGTGTCCAAATTGGACTTATGGGTACTCAATCCTAGATATATCAAGTATTATGAGAATAATGGGGATGTTTGTTTCAGCATCCGGAGGTGTATGTACAGATTCTACTTTTCTAGGAGTAGTTGATGAAGTTCAGAATCCAGACAAGTGTACCTTGTCAAACCTGCAGTAATCCTGTTATATTACATGCTTGTGTTTCTTTTATTATATATACTTCTGTAAAGTATCTGTCCAACCTAGGATCGTGAGACGTTGCTTAGCGTTCGAACAAGATTCTGGTGTCGACGCCGTACGCAGAGTCGTGCAATGTCACCTAGAGAGTTGATTCCGTGATCCTATATTTTTATGTGCTTGCTTTACCAAGTACTACATATCGTTGGACACTTGATACTATTTCATGTGACAGAATCTTTCTTGAGATATTAAGGGTAATTCTGTATAGGCTTACATGATTTGTGACATGAGACTTGCATATTACATGGATATTATATGACTCGTTGTATTAGCTAGAGGTCATGTTCTTGCGTGTTATGGATATGAGACATCGTAGACATGAGACATGAGGTTCCATTGGGTGGGGAGAGACACACAGGCTACAAGCTAATTATTTATATATATACTGGAGGTGCCTTTGACTCTGGCTCAGATCTTTGGCACATATACTGGAGTCGTGATACTACTTGCTACTATGGGCTCCCCGACACAGAGCCTGTAGTAGTCTCAGCCTGAGTACTAGTGATGCTCTCATTTGAATTTTACTTAGCTGGTTACATAGCTTGTCCTAAGGATCTGTTTATATTTACTTGCTGTATTTTATTTGGCTTGAGTGTTTATTGTACCTTGTTATGTCCCCTTAGGACTTGGATCCAGATTATGTCCCCAGGTGTAGACAAGGAGAGCTATCCCGAGGTTTACGGGACATGTGCTACTATTGGAGTCGTACAGGTTGTAGAGGATGAGATTGTTCCTGAGGACTTCTCTTGAGCACACAATATTCTTACTATTCATTATTTATCCTTAGTGTTCTTGGATATTTGATCTTGTAGTGACTCTGGTTATTGTACTTGGATTTATTTTCCTTTCTATTTTGATAACGGGTTGTTCCCCATGACATTATTTATATTGCTTTGGTTGGACAGATCATTTTATATTATTGTGATTGGACTTGTCTCTTGTGATTTTATTACTATTTTTGGATGAGATTAGATATATAAATTGTGACAAGTATTCATAGACCATTTTTATGTATTACAGCTTAAGTTTACTCTAACGGGTCCACTAAATTGGGTTTGTCCATTGGATTTGTGCTGCTGGTCATAGCCACGTGGCTAGTCCTTCGATATTTTGGGATTGGGGCGTGACATTTGTGTCTTAATGTGTAGGTCAGAGATAGTGTTCAAGTAGAGGGAAGCCTGGGTCTGCTCAGGCAGTAAGGAGGTATGTTAGGAATAGGGTTTTAGTTTAGGTATGTAAGAGGGATCCTTGGGTGATGGTGTTGCAGGCAGTGTAAGGGTAAGTATTAGATACTGGTTGAGTATTAGCAAGTTTGGGGTAATTATTAGATACCAAGAATCAGGATATTAAGGTATAGGATATAAGATACTAGGGAATAGATAAGGTATTTTACGATACTAAGGTATGAGTTATGATACTAGTTATGGAATTAGGATACTAATTTTAGTAAGGTTTTATATAGATACTTAGATATGTAGATATATAGTATATATGATAATTAGTATATCATACTAACTAGTATGACCTAGAAAATCTAGTATTGGCTTAATATAACTAGTATAGTTTCATAGGCCAATCTAGTACGCCTATTGAAGCCCAAAAATAGGTAACTAATTAGTTTGACCAATTAACCTAGAAACCTAAAATAACACTAGTTAAGCTTGTATTTGACTCCAAAATACTTATTGACATTGATAATTCATGTTTACGTCACTTTGACTCCAGTTCGGACCATTGGCGAGTACATTCTCTGATAATTTTTTTTACTTGATATTTACTATGATTCATTTTTATAGTATTATTTTACTTTATTCTTGACACGATGGTACCCGGATGGGTATTATATGGATTCACCTTCATGAGATACGTTCCTCATACTTGTTTGGCTTATATCATAACTCTTTTACTGGCATCACATCAGGTCACTTACTAGCGTCACTTATACTTATCTGACTGACCATGTATTATTCTACATATCAGGACTTTGATTCATTAGTACTAGTCAAGCAGAAAAATACTTTAGTAGATATGTAAATATTTCCAAAATAGGAATCATCCCTCAGGTCTAATCAGGAAGGATAGCACTTGCACATCTTATGTCACTATCACTTTTCCGGAGAGGAATATTTTTATCTTTTCCTATTATTGGTAATATTGGCATTTCAAAATTTATTATATTAAATAATATTTCATAATTATTTAGTTATGGTACATGTTATATATTATTTATTATAATATTTAAAATATTGTTAACATGTTATATTATATTTTGGACTTGTGCTAGTGGACTTAACTAGACAAGACTTGACTTTTGAAACAATAATTTATTAGTTTAGACTTGAGCCCGATTATTTAGCCCAATTCATTAAGATAGTGATTTGTTTAGTCAAACCATTAGGAGTAGAAGCTTCCTCCATAATTATATTCCTTCATGACAAGCCCCAAGGACTATTTTGGACATTGTACATTTTTTGAATTCCAAGGAAGGGGGGTTGGCCACATAAAGAAGGTGAGACTCTCTTCTCTTCTCATTTCTTTCAATTTTAAATCTACATTATTCTTCCCCAAATTCCCTTCATCCCTATACCAAATATCTACCAAATTACTTCCTAATTATTTCCTAATTCACCATTGGAGACTCTAAACGCAAGAAGGAGGCAAGGATCTATATTTTAGAGGAGTTTTCACAAGTTTATGCTTCATTGTGTTCATTGAAGACTTTTATTGGAAATCCATCTCCTAATAGATAAATTCAGTTTTTTCCTTCTAATTAGACTCTAAATATATAGTTTAATTATTAGAAACCCACATATTGACTAGGGATACCTATTAGAAGAAGAATTGGCCTCTAGGGACCCCTATGGTGAAAGTTACCATGTATTTTGTGTCAATTTAGGGAGAAATTTAAGATTGGCATACCAAGTGTTTGTCATTAGGCAAGATAGATATTTTTGTGTTTAATTTGGGTGTGTTGAATCTAGTTTTGTTACTACAATTGGGTACGTGTAGACCAGGTCATGGCTATTTGATGACACGGGTTGATTTGGGAGTTTTCTCTTCGACATGGGGGTGTGCACATGCCATATGACATGCACACGTAGTTAAGTAGCTTGCAATTTATATTTCTTAGAAATATGATTCTAGACTTGCTCGTATCCTTCTTGATACATTTGGTGATGTGTCGGAGCCGTATCGTAAGCGTATCATAGATTGAGTGTGATACGGGTGCGATACTCTCCACGTGTTTGTTGTATTGTGTGCTACCCTATTTGGATTTGTGTTTAGCTATTTTAGTATTTCACTTGATGTATATATGATATATATAGATGTATGGTATATATATGCATGCAATTGGTTAGGAGTTATAGGTGTATATCTATATCTAACACTGAGAATATTTAAGTGGACTGTTATTATAGGGACTGTTTTGGAGTGATTATATGAGTATAAGGTATGTTGGTGTTTGTCACTGATATTGTGGACTATTTTGAGTATATGTGATGACATTGGACTATGGTGCACAAGATGAGGGAGAGTGGACTGCTTGAGGAAGTATCATTCACTGATACATAACTAGTTATTGTGAGAGGTGGTAGCAAATAATGGAGCCCTGGTACAACAACAGCAAGTTGCTATTACAGCAAGTGTGTGCACCTATGTAAGGAAGGGTGTAGGAGACTATGGGAGCTCAGGTATGTCCAGATTCAGATTTGAGAGGGGGCAGTAGGTAATAAGGGTGTTGATGGTTAACAGGTGAGAAGGAATTTGGTGTTGAGGAGGGGTGTTAGGATACTCGGGTTACTGCAAGTATCAATTGTAGGCAACTATAGCTTGGATAGTAGCGGTTGCTACTTGGTTCAAGGGGCAATTCATCTGAGTAGTTAACTTCAACTGCAGGAGTTAAGTGAGGTAAAGGGGTTGTAGCCAGGTTGAGGGGATAAGTGTTCATACCATGTAAAACCATTATAGGAGAGTGTTGTGTAGAATGGGTATCAGTAGTGAGGTTGATACTGATATTAGGTGGTGTTGCATGTTGGTTAAGCACTATACAGTGCCTGTTTAAAGCTACAACAGTTTGGTTAGTTAAGGTTTGGGCCTGTTGGTTGTTAGTAGGAATTAGAGGTTATTGTTATTAGTTGATGGGTAGTAGTATTGTTATAATTTATTAGTTATATAGTAATGGGGGTGTTAGATCATGAGTTAGTTGTTAGAGTTAGAAGTAAGTTAGTTAAGTATTAATTAACTATTAGATATGGAGTTAAGAGGTAAGTTAATTGACATGTAGTTTAAGGTGTTAATGTTAGTCGTTTACATTAGCTAAGTTAGCAGTTAGAATAGCATGTATCAGTAAGAAAGTTATGTCTGTTAGTTATAGGTATTGATTTTGGTTTAGATAGATTGTGTCAGTTAGTTATTAGAGGATAGTTGAATGTTTAAGTTAGTTGTAAGATATGCTAAGTCATATATATATATGTACTCATGCTTTATAACAGTGAAGTTATCTAGGAATGGTTGGTAATGAGTTAAATAGTTAAGTAGTAGGTTAGTTGATATTAGTATTAATAAGGGTTAGATATTAGTATTATCTTGAGATACACCAAGGTAATAATGAGGGTATGATTATCATTGGGGTTTGGTATTAAATACCAAGATGTTAGCTAGGTAGTGATACCAAGGATGGCTCAAAGCCAAGGTAATCATATAGAGATTATATTTAGCTAAGAGATATCTAGTATTATAATATATAATTATGTATTTATTGACACTATATAGTATTGACACTCAAGTATCCTAATATAACTAGTTTGACCTAGAGTTGACCTAGTTTGACTATTTTGGCTTAGTTTGACTTAGAATTGACTTTAAGACCTAGATTTTGACTAGTTTAACTTGTTTACGATTTCAAAATAAGGTGTTGATTTTATATTCCATATTTAGGTCTTCGAGGCACTGTTCCAGATACGGGTGATACTTTATCCTGGATTCAAGGCGAGTATATTCTCTAATAGTTTACTTATTTGATAGTCTCTATGTTACATGTATTTAGTATTGAGATATTTGATTCCTGACACGATGGTTACACGAATTGGTATACGTGGATCCTTGTCATGAGATATTATTGTCGTGATTGCTCAGTGATCGTCGTGTCGTGATTCGTGATTACTCAGTAATTACTATGATATCTTCGTGATTATGTAGACCATGATCATAGTGCATGATATTATACACTGTGCATCATAATTTTAGTGCTATTATAGACCGTAATCATATTGCATGATATTATGGACCGTACATCGTGATATACGTGTTATAACATATCACGATTTAGATCCGCGTACTAGTCGGGTTTTGGGGGAAGTATTAGTGGATAAGTGATCATACTTTATAGCCTATGATTTAGTGTAGCCCGTGATAGCTAGCAAATAATGCAACTTATGTATGGTTATGCTAGCTCCCCTTTATTATTATAGCCCGTGTTAGGCCCAAGTCGATCACATATCTCGCTAATATTTCAAGGAATGATTATTATTGTATTTTCTTATTCCAGTTCATTACATTAATATTTCTCACTATATTGTTCTCAGTTTATTTCCATTTTCTTGCCATGATAGTTACTCTTCTAGTTATTTCTATCATTTATTTTCTTTACTATTACTATTTCATAGTTTCTGTAAATTAATGGAACAGCTATTAGGTTGTACTCTGCTCCAATCCTGATTGGATTTTAGTGATTATTGTTCTCTCCATTCTGGGATCTCAGAATGGTGCCTTAGACTGGACTACTATTACCCTGTGGACTTGAGGTAATTTTTGTAAAGTTCTAGTTTATTGTTCCTTTTCCATATCTTGTCTAGTTTTTTTTTCTGTTAGAATGATTATTTGAGTTATCTTTCTTGTTCATTCTTCCGTTAGATTATTGTGATTGAGAACTAGTTGAATAGTATGATTGATAGTTAAATATGATGAGCTAGACATCGTTCTACAACCAACGATATGGCGTAGGCTGGACGTAACCACGTACTCGTGCCCCGATTATGCGGGTGTAGGTCGTAACATATTTTTATGGTGGCCCATGCAGGTTTGCTTCGCAAGTTATGCGATGTCGTGGTAGTGCAGCGGTTTAGTTGTACTGCTGCGAGCCTGCAATAGGATATATGATATAGGATATTAGGATAAGAATACTCAATCACAAATTAGGACTTCTTGAGAGATTCCTGGAATGACCTTTAAGAATTTTATTATAAATTATAATTCAAATCTTTTTCTCTTGTTTTCGTTTACTCTCACTTGTTGTTGTTAAATTTAATTCTTGATGATTCATTGATCATTTTGATTTTCATATCGAGATGAATTTTATAGACTAAATTATGGTATCTTTTGATGACATATGTTGATGAGGACAGTGAGAAAGGTAAAACGTATGCTTTGGTTATGGAGCCTTGAGTTTATCGCAGCTATATTAGCTGGCATGGCAGAAACATAGGGACCTGACTTCGGATGTACATATCTTAGTTACGAAATTTAGAGTTTCTCGCAGCCATACCGGTTGGCGAGGTAAGAATTCTAGATAACTTGATTATAGAAGTGCATACCTTAGTTATGGAATCTATCGTTTATCGTAACTATGCTTACTAGCGTGACGAGGATTCTGAGTATCATGATTTCAGATAGATGCGTATGATTATTAGATTGTATCTTAAACTAGTTCTCAATGTATCATCTATATCCTTCCACTTCTGTTATTATAGGATTCTTTTCCATCATTCTTTAGCTTAGGAATAGAGATATATTCAGTTCCTTTAGCCAAGTTCCTTATGGAACATTATTTTATTAGGGTTCTTTGATATTATAATAGTTGGTGATTTATAATTAGTTCTGAGTCTTGAGTATCAGTATTGGTTGTTGAGAATATAGCAGTGAGTCTGTAAGTGGTTCTTAGTTGGGCATGTGAGCAAATAGGCATCATACTAGAGATAACTCATAGTACAGTACCTTATAGCAATAGTTCTATGGTAGGTGTCAGTCTAGCTGGTATTAGTACTAATAGTAGAAGGAAGAGTAGAGATTACCGATTGTGATTCCAGGAGTTAGTGTAATCATGAATGTTCTAGATAAATATAGATTCATATAGTTGAGTGACCCATGTATCAATTAAGTATCACGAAATTTATGTTGGATATCAATGGAGCGAGATATTATATGGGGTGATTAATACTTGAATGTGTCAAGAATAAAGAAATGTATATTTATGAGGGGTATTAGTGAGTGTGCCATAATCGAGTTGTACCCATGTGTAGAGGAGAGTATGAAGGAATAAGAATATATTGTGCTAAAGTAGTAGGACTTGTGTTACATGTGGAAGTAGAGCAATGATGTGGGTATATATGAGTGCATCAGTATATGACTAGTAATGAGTATATCAGTTGATTTTGAGGTGTTGATGTGTTAAGAAGCAAGGTGTGGTGGAAGAATGAAGTATAATATTCAGAATTGTGTGCATAATGCACAGGGGATGATGATTGAATACAAGATGGTAAAGTAAAATATCAGTATAAGAGTTATATGAGTATCAGAAGTAGGGGTCTGAGTATTAACGATTCTAATATTGTGTCATGGGTAGAGAGGTATCAAGGTTGGTCATAAAAAATGTACTAGTATATCCTGATTAGTGTATCAGTCTGTGGGTTCAGGTATAGAAGATATGGGAAGAGATATATATAGATAATAATAGAGATATGGAATCATGAGTTTACCTATGAGAGTAAAGTAAAACATGTGTATTATAGAAGTAAAATAACTAAGTGCATCAGATGTATGTGATCGCGAGTTTTAGTGAGTATTATGATGTGATCTAATGATGAAGCTAGTGTCCAGAATGGTATTAGTGTGTGGTAAACTGTTATAAGTAAAAAAAAGTTAGTGCCCTAGAATATTAAGAACAGATGATATGTATAGTTAGGAGGTAGTGTTTCTGTATCTAGAGTGCCTAGGAAGAGTAGCAGTATTCAGAGTATATCAATGATTGATTAAGTAATGTGTTAGTATCAGTAAATATCTTGTATGATCATATTAGATTGGTGTATCAGTTAATATGGATAGAAAAGCATTTGGAAGTAAGAGTACAAGTGATCTAGGTAGTAAAGGAGAGAGGCTATTGTTTAGGATAATAAACGAGAAAAGATTTGATGAACGCGGAAAACGAGATCATGTGCGAAGACCCGCCCTTCTTTTATGTTTACAAACAAGATTATAAAAATTTGATCCCACACGAGGATGTCTAAGTACAATTTATTTAATCTGGGTGAATATTGCTATAAGTGTCTGATCTGTAGTCGATCACTTTAGCCCTTGGACCACACGATGTTGAAGAAGTGCCGTGGAAGACAGGTAGCAGCTTCGAAGGTTGCTAAAGAGGGTGGATGTACGTTGCCAAAGTCGTCGATCCCTTCTCTTTGCCAGAGCTTTGGATTCTCCTCTCTCTCCCTCTCTCTTCTTTTTCTCCAATTTGTCGACCTTTTTTCTCATTGATAGAGGTCTCTATTTATAGAGTTTTAGTGACAGTGACCACACAGTCGGCGTAGAAACCGAGTAGTGGAAAGTACAGCACCTTTTTATACGACGGTTTAAAATAACCAATGCCTGCGTATAAATGACCTTTTAAGTGAGCATGTGATGCGTGTCCAACTAAGGGACAACGCATATATCTGCTATGAAGATCACGACGTAGAAGCCACGCAGGTAGTTATCCCTTGTGTAGAAGAGGTTGGCGTAGAAGCCAAATGACTGTCACCATGGCATAGAAGCCAAGTAGGCATAGAAGCCGAGTAGGCATAGAAGCCGAGTAGGCAAAGAAGTCAAGTAGGCATAGAAGCCGAGCAGGCATAGAAGCCGAGTGGTCATAGAGGCTGAGGAGGCATAGAAGCCGAGTGGGCATAGAAGCCGAGCAGGCGTAGAAGCCGAGCGGGCATAGAAGCCGAGCAGGCGTAGAAACCAAGCAGGCGTAGAAGCCGGGTGGGCATAGAAGCCGAGCAGACGTAGAAGCCGAGTGGGCATAGAAGCCGAGCAGGCGTAGAAGCCGAGACGATGTGGACATTTTTTAGCCGGGATTACGGCTCTTGGAGATATAATAAAATCTCTTGCATTAAATGCAGAGATCTACCCCCATCCTGTGCATTAAATGCAAAGGCCTGTCTTTAAGATTTGTCATCATTCTGCAGATACGTGCCTCGAATCCTGTACGAAGAGTGACTGCTGATGTGGTGGTCTGTTTGTCTTCCGCGGAGCATAAGAAGCTCACGTCTGCCTGTGTAAGACTGGACAGCGTATTCCCTTATATGCGTAAGAGTAGTTTACGCAAAGGGGATGCCACTACACGACAGTTCGGTGATATTTACTCAAATCTCCTGCATTACATGCGAAGATCCACCAATATCCTGTTTATTAAATAAGGAGGCATGGTTTGAAGGTCTGCCACCCTTCTGTGCCTCAAGTGCAGAGACGTGCCTCGGACATCTGTCAGTATTCGGCACTTCAAATGCAGAGATGTGCCTCGTGAAACTGTCACCGCTCTGCACATTAAATGCAGAGATGTGTCTCGAGCCCTCTACGAAATATAGCTTTTGACGTGGTGGGATGTTTGTCTTCCGCGGAGCATAAACAGCTCATATCTGTCTGTGTAAAATAAGGCAGCGTATTCCTTCGTATGTGAAAAAGTGGTTTACGCAAAGGAAATGGCAGTAAATGACAGCCTGGGTTGCAATGCTGCGCCATCATGATACCCGTCGCTTGGTTTGTCGTGCAGTACTCTTTGTCAGGAGTCCAGATGTCAGGTTCATTGCATGATCTGACAGGTTCATTTCGAAGAATATGAAGCGTTCCTCGTACACTTCAATGCTGTATTGAAAGCGGATGAGTTTTACGCCATATAGGCGATGTAGCACCTCTTTTTCTCTGAAGCAGCCTGGTCACATTGCACTACGTGGATGGTCCTTGAGCTTATATTTTATGCTGTGCTCAGCGGAGAAGCTCTGTTGCAAGTTGATGGCTCTGAGGTCATCTTTTTACGCTGCCCTGTATGAACATGCTGCGTATAGCTATCCAGCATATTTTTTATGCTTCTACAAGACCCCTTTCAAAGTTTTTAAATTCTTCGTAATTTGAAATGCTTTGTGTGAAGCATGAACCGTTCCTCGTGACTCGAAACACTCTGATTGGAGCCCGAAACGGTCAAGCCTGACACGTTCTTTCATGGCTGACTTTATGGCGGAGTTATTGGGGATTGATGAGAACATAAAATATCATATTTTTATTCCTTAATATATACTCCTTTATGCTCATTTAATGTCTAAAGATACTCATTACTTTTATATTTTGATCTAGGATGCAATTGGAGTCACTAAAAGCAAAATGAAGCTAATTATCAATTCTGGACAGTTCTGACACCTTGTAGCAAAATAGTCATAACTTGCTCATCCGAAGTCCAATTTAGCTAATCCAAATTGATTCGGAAAGCTAAGTGATAGAGGCACAATTTTTCTGTTTTGAGTTTCCCAGTATTCTGGCTGCATCATGTACCAAATCACACTTGAAGATTGAGTCAACTATGCTATGCACAAAAAGTGGAGCTGAAATAACCATTTTCCAACTTATTCAAAGATTTTATTTTATTGTTTGGGTTGTTGTAACTATTAGAGGATTTGTGGAAAGATATTGTGATCTTCAAACACTAATTTAGAGTCTATAAAAGGGATAGAGATCAGGAGGAAATGGGAAACAACACACAACTCTTCTTCCTCTTCTCCAATATTCTTTTGAAGTTTTCTTGAACATGCAGAGCTAAAAGTCTTGTTGGTCGAAGGAAACGGAAGCCTCGAAATAAATAAAAACTTGTGAGATCTAATTTGTGTTTATATTTTTGATTTGTGCATTAAGTATCGAATGTTTTCTTATGCATATTTTTATGATTATCTTGTTTAATGACTAGGATGCATACTAGTTTATTATTCATGACAATCTAATGCTAAATTAGATATCGAATCCGTAATTGTTCGATCCCTCTAATTTGTGAAGCAACCAAGATTTAATGAACTGCTTTGTTTTATTAGATCTTAGGAGGAAAACTTTTGACAAAATTAAATGCAACCGCGTGTGCTTGTATTGTTTTGCTTCATCGATCTTATCGAGTTTAATACGCTACTAGATTAAACCTTTAGCGCTTGTCTGGGGTTATTTAGTAGTTAAGGTTAATTAGATCGCTTTTTTTAATTAATTGTGGCTGAAGGAGATAGGAAAATAATTCCAACGATGAATATTCAAAGTATGCATTAATATATACTTGCATCGATGATCAGTTTTAAGATTCCAATGGCGGATGTTGACTGAGACCAATATTTATTTCTTTGATTGTTTAAATACTTTAATTATTTTTAGCTCTTCTTAATTTTTTTTTGATAAAAAACTCTCCCCCAATCTTATTTTACATAGCATAAAGATCAAACTAATTACTCTTCTTGGGAACGATCCTTACTCTCACTACTACATATTATTTCAAGAGTAAAGGTTTTATTTTTGGGTGCCTACGACAAGGTTAATTCGATGGATACTTCTCTTAAGTGAATTTGATTTGGAGATCAAAGACAAAAGAGGGACAGAAAATCGTGTTGCAGATCATTTAAGTCATTTAGTTCATATGGAGGATGAACTTTGTCTACAAGAAACGTTCCCTGATGAGCAATTGTTTGCTTCAAGTGTGACATTGCCTTGGTATGCAAATATTGTAAATTATTTGGTTACTAATATGTTTTCTTCTGGCTTGTCAATGGCTCAAAGAGATAAGATCAAAAGTGATGCCAAATACTATGTATGGGATGACCTATACTTGTGGAAGCACTGTACAGATCAAGTGATAAGAAGGTGCGTCCATGAAAATGAAATTATTTAAATTCTCACCTTTTGTCATTCTTATGCATGTGGAGGACATTTTGGAGCAAAAAGGACGACAAGAAAAGTATTAGAATATGGTTTCTATTGGCCGTCTTTATTTCGTGATTCATATTCTTTTTGTAAAACATGCAACAATTGCCAAAAGACAGGTAATATATCTCAAAGGAATGAAATGCCACAAAATCCTATACTATTTTATGAAATTTTTGATGTTTGGGGCATCGATTTTATGGGACCGTTTCCTGTATCTTTTGGTTATGTTTATATTTTGCTTGTTGTTGATTATGTATCAAAATAGGTAGAATCTAAAGCTACTAGGACTGATAATTCTAAAGTTGTTTCAGATTTTATCAAATCCAACATATTCTCCAAGTTTGGGATTCCAAGAGCCTTAATAAGTGATCGAGGCACTCACTTTTGCAATCGAACCGTGGAGACATTGCTGAGAAAGTACCATGTGAACCACAAGGTGTCAACTGCCTATCATCCACAAACAAGTGGACAAGCGGAAGTGTCAAATAGAGAGATCAAGTCCATCATTGAAAAGACGGTCAATCCAAGTAGAAAAGATTAGAGTTTGCGCTTGGATGATGCTTTGTGGGCGTATAGAACTACATACAAGACGCCTATCGGTATGTCACCTTACCGATTGGTGTTTGGGAAACCATGCCATCTTCCTGTTGAGTTAGAACACAAGGCTTATTGGGCTATCAAGAGTTTCAATATGAAGGCATATGAAAATAGAGAACATAGAAAGTTACAACTACAAGAGTTGGAGGAAATTTGTAATGACGCCTATGAGAATGCTAGAATATATAAAGAGAAGACGAAGAATTTTCTTGACAAGATGATCTCTAGGAAGGTGTTTCAAGTTGGTCAAAAAGTCCTTCTATACCAGTCACGACTTCGTCTGTTTTCGGTTGAAATTCAAAGTTTAGCAACTTCCAAAGTGTTCAAGGTAAATGGCCAAAGGCTCAAGCTTTTCTATGAAGGTTTCAAAGTAGAGAATGTGGATGAATTGAACCTTGAAGATCCAATTTGTATCAATTGAAGGAGGAAACATCCACGACAATAAACAGAGGCAGGCAACCCAAGGGGAGTTTATTCTTATTCTTATTCTTTCATTTTTATTTTATTTTTTTAATTTTGCCTTTTCCTTGCATTTCACCTTACATTGGGGACAATATCAGTTTTAAGTGTGAGGGAGGGGATTTACTTTATTTTAAGCATTTTTAGTTTTCTATTTTTCTATAAAAAAAAATAATAATAATAATTTTTTTTTAATAAAAGAATTTTGGTTTTTGGTTTTTAATGATTTTTGGTTGTGTATGTCATGAGTAAGATTCAACTAGATTTGAAAAATTCATAACATGATTGAATAAATAATTTTTTTTTTCAACTTAGAATTAATTAGTCTAGTTATTTTTATTAAAAATGGTAGTATCTAAATTGGTAGACAAAAGCCAGTGAGGATTTGAGCCTTTAGACTGACACATCAGTCTCATTATTCTTTCATGAGAGATATTCTTCCACTGATTTGTTTCTCTAGAACTTGCTTTGATTCTCTTCGAGGTCACATTGACACGTGCATGCATGAACATGATTAAGGCCATCTTTGTTATGCGTTACATAAGCCAAATAGCCCACCTTGTAATTAATTTTCTTTTTGTTGAACCCCTTTGAGCTTTATTGCTTTTTTTCTTGGTATACCCACATTACAAGCTTTCAACCAATAATTTGTATACCTTTACCCAAGTCGCAAAGCTAGTGGAGCATTGTTGATCATTATGATATGTATGGGTGTACGAAAAAATAAGAGTGGGGGTGTCTAAATTTGTGGTTTGGTTACAACCCACAAAATAGAACATATTTTCATCCTCAAATTTCCTAAGTTCCATTATTGTTATAAAAAAAGAGAAAAAAAAGAAAAAAAAAGAAAAAGAAAAAAGGATGGAAGTTGTTTTACATTGTTTAAATGCTTTAAAAGACAAATTGAAGATGTTGCAAAATGGAGTGATTGATTTTACATGTTTTATATTGAGATTGAGTTAATTCAATTTTGCTCCACTAGTTTTGATGGATTTTGAGCTACACTCCCAAATATATCCCACCTTAATCCTAAGTCATATTACAACCCATGAAAAGTCCTTATGATTTATGTTATGCATATGATCCCAGTGGTGGAGAATGAGAAGATATGCAAGCTTATGGTAGATCATTTCTTTTGGAATGAATTTAAGTGAAATATATACCTTTAAACACATGAGAGTTGAGTATTTATTCCGTGAGGGTCTACCTATTTAGTTTACTCCATTTGTCAAGTAAAAATATCTACTAAGTAATTAGAAGTTGTTTAAAAATATATGTTCATGATATATTATAATTTTTGAAGAGCTTGGTTTTTTTTTTTTATGATATTGCAACCTTGATTTCTTTTTTGAAAAATAAATTAGAGTTTCGCCCGAGGACGAGCAAAGGTTAAGTGTGGGGGTATTTGATGAGAACATAAAATATCATATTTTTATTCCTTAATATATACTCATTTATGCTCATTTAATGTCTAAAGATACTCATTACTTTTATATTTTGATCTAGGATGCAATTGGAGTCACTAAAAGCAAAATGGAGCTAATTATCAATTCTGGACAGTTCTGACACCTTGTAGTAAAATAGTCATAACTTGCTCATCCGAAGTCCAATTGAGCTGATCCAAATTGATTCGGAAAGCTAAGTGATAGAGGCACAATTTTGCTTTTTTGAGTTTCCCGATATTCTGGCGGCATCATGGATCAAATCACGCTTGAAGATTGAGTCAATTATGCTGTGCACAAAAAATGGAGCTGAAATAACCATTTCCCAACTTATTCAAAGATTTTATTTTATTGTTTGGGTTGTTGTAACTATTAGAGGATTTAGGGGAAGATATTGTTATCTTCAAACACTAATTTAGAGTCTATAAAAGGGATAGAGATCAGGAGGAAATGGGGAACAACACACAACTCTTCTTCCTCTTCTCCAATATTCTTTTAAAATTTTCTTGAACATGCGGAGCTAAAAGTCTTGTTAGTCAAAGGAAACAGAAGCCTCGAAATGAATAAAAACTTGTGAGATCTAATTTATATTTATATTTTTGATTTGTGCTTTAAGTATCGAATGTTTTCTTATGCATATTTTTATGATTATATTGTTTAATGACTAGGATGCATACTAGTTTATTATTCATGACAATCTAATGCTAAATTAGATATCGAATCCGTAATTGTTCGATCCCTCTAATTTGTGAAGCAACCAAGATTTAATGAACTGCTTTGTTTTATTAGATCTTAGGAGGAAAACTTTTGACAAAATTAAATGCAACCGCGTGTGCTTGTGTTATTTTGCTTCATCGATCTCATCGAGTTTAATACGCTACTAGATTAAACCTTTAGCGCTTGTATGGGGTTATTTAGTAGTTAAGGTTAATTAGATCGCTTGTTTTTAATTAATTGTGGCTGAAGGAGATAGGAAAATAATTCCAATGATGAATATTCAAAGTATGAATTAATATATACTTGCGTCGATGATCAGTTTTAAGATTCCAATGGTGGATGTTGACTGAGACCAACATTTATTTCTTTGATTGTTTTAATACTTTAATTGTTTTTAGCTCTTCTTAATTTTCTTTTGATAAAAAAACTCTCCCCCAATCTTATTTTACATAGCATAAAGATCAAACTAATTACTCTTCGTGGGAACGATCCTTACTCTCACTACTACATATTATTTCAAGAGTAAAGGTTTTATTTTTGGGTGCCTACGACAGCACACCAGGGATCGGTGCTCTTTCTCGCCTATAAAAAGGCTGAGGAGTTCTCCTGTTCTTCCCATACTTCCTTCACCATACAGAGATGATGGCCGGAGTTCGTCGGGTCGACTTGAGGAAGAAGGAGATCATGCTCTTCCAGCATGTAAGGAGCCGAAAAAGACGGCATCTTCGAGCAAATGTCCTCTGCAACGATAGATCATGGAAGGATATTATAGCCTCCTTTGCTCGGGATAATCAGCAACTTTGTATGGTGGTTCTTCGGGAGAGAAGAGGGGTCGTGTTTGACCTGGCAACTTGCAAGCGGTACCTTCTCCCGTTACCTCCATGGACGAGAGCAGATAAACTGTAACTGCCGTCTTGGAGAGGCGTTTGTTGTAGGGAAGCAGATTTACCCTGCTTTCCTTCTGTTGGAGGATGGGTCTATGCCCAGATTTGTATCCTCCCGCCGTTGACCAAATTGTTAGTCAGTTTGTGGACACTGACTGACTGCTGAAGAAGATGGTGAAAAATTGCCGCCCATGCGAGAACCTGGCTGAAACAGATTCTGGGCACGATCTTTAAATAAAAATGATAAACACTTTGTAGACAGAATTTCCCTCATATGTAACCATGAAAATGGAGAAAAACCCTTGTAGACTGGATTTCCCTCATATGTAATCGTGATTTTAATTTTAATATAATCGTCTTTCTTCTTTGCATATGATCATGTTGCCATACTTTGATGTGAAGTCTGAATATGTGTAGCTTCGACACGTCTGATTCTTTACACTGACACTGTGTAGAAAGAGCGCTAGGTCCTGTCCTGTCTTTTACGTATAACTAAGGATGCGCAGAAAGCCGCTTAGCAGTCGAGTGTTCGAACTGTCCTGCTGTTAGGAACCGCGTAGAATTCTGAACTGTTCTTTACTTCTGATAAACAGAATTTTTGTTCAGACCGTCATCTTCAAGAATGATTTCTCGAAAAATTCCTTTGAACAGGGCAAGAACTGGCTGTCAAACTGAGTCGCCATCTTGATTTTGTAGACAAAATATTCAGACTTGATTCTGGATGAACTTCGAATCGACCCATGAAGAAGAGTAATTTTCAATGTTGAACTCTGTATGCTTCAGGTACTTGGGGTATCTTGAGGTCAAGAAGGAGTATCTTCTGTGTGAACTCCTGTAATTGACCGCCTTGAGAATCGTTCAGATGTACTGTACTGGCCTGCGCATCTTTCAGATGTGCGGAAAGTCGTGGAGCGTGAAATCATAAGTTCATTGCCGCTGAGCGTAAAAAGCTACCGAGCATGAAATCATAGACATGTAGTTCCTGAGCGTAAAGTCGTAGGTTCGTAGCCTCTCGAGCATAAAAGCTACCGAGCACAAAGACATCCGGGCGTAAAACCATAGACTTGTATCCATTGGAACGTAAAATCGTAGATTTGTAGCTGTCGAGCGTAGAAAACTCCTTGGTGCAGAACTGTAGATTTGTAGCTTCTGAAAAGAAAATCTTCCGAGCGTGAAGTCGTGGATCTGTTGCCTCCGAGCGTAAGAAGCCACCGAGCGTGAGAGCATAGATTTGTAGCTGCTGAGCGTGAAGTCGTAGGTTTGTAGCCTCTCGAGCGTAAAAGCTATTGAGCACAAAGGCATCCGGGCATAAAACCATAGACTTGTAGCCTGTGAGCGTAAAACCGTAGATCTGTAGATGTCGAGCGTAAAAAGCCCCTTAGCGTAAAAACCATGTATCTTCCTCGCGCGAAAACTTTTCGAATTCGCTGACTGTCCGCCTTCTCTGAGTGATAGGCTGACGTAGTACCCAATCATAACCGGATATTAATTAGGATATTTGGTTCGGGATTCGAGGAGTCCATCCGAACTCTATATATATCCCAAGTTTCTGAGAGAAAAACTTTTCATCCGTCTTTTGCGAAAGAAAGCCTTCGTCTGTTCGAGTTCTTCTTCGTTTCTTCTCCGAGATTTCGAAGTTTCCAGTAATGGCCTCGAAATAATCCTCCTCCACTAAGGGAAAGAAGGTTGATTCTTCTTCTCGTTCTTCTACTCAAGTGAGAGCGTCCTCGGTCGGGCAAGGCGAACTTCCTTCTGAGCGAAGTATCCCGCCGACGAGCAGTGCACCCGGCCTAAAAGGTAGAGCATTTGGGATAAAGAAGAACGACCGAAAATCCTTCGCACACGTTGTACATGACCGCACTAGGTCGTCTCCTGTGTTGATAGCCTCTTTGAGGAAGATGATGCACATAGACGTTTCATATTTTACGCCCACATTTCTAATGTGTCAGCGCAAAAACTCCATATTTTCGCAGTCCGGCGTAAAAGCTTCGACTGTCGAAAGTTGGTGTATAAAATTTGAGTGTTACGCTTCTGGATGAAGATTATGGCGTAATACCTCAATTTTATCAGTCTGGCGTAGAGCACAGACTGTAAACTGCCAGCCTTAAATTTTTATGCTTTTAGGAAATAGATTCCAGCGTAATGGTCAAGTTTTTACGGTCTTGGCGTAAAGCACAGACTATTGATTTTTGGCGTGTGCTGCAAGATCTGTAATGTCTAGTTATAGGAACTGACGTATATTTCTTGCATTCTTGCAGTTGACTTGCATGTGTCTCCGCTAGCCGATGTGATGGGTTCTGTCGCAGGGATGCTGCACTCCAACTATCTGGAAGATCTGTCACACGTGACATTTCCTATCTCTGGGCCGCAGTATCCTGAAGGAAGGGAGATTCTGATATCGACTCAGGGCGAGCGAATACTGCTGAGCATGATCAATGGGGAGCCCCTGACATATATAGACGGGGACCAATACATAAAGCCGGCCTTCCTCTTCGGGGACATGATTGACAAGCATTCCCAGACGAAGCCCAAGAGAGAACTCTGGGTTTTTCCTGCCGGGAGCTTGGTTTTATATCTGTCCAAGATGCCGAGAGACTATCCCATCTCGGCTTTCTTCGATGCCAAACATCCCAGGAAGATGTCATGGACGTTGACTCCCGATCTTCACGACAGGCCGGGGAAGATCTTTCATCTGAAAGGAGCTGACCAGGGGTCGTTTGTCAGCCGGCCTACCGACAATGTGACGGTGTTCAGGGGACTATACCCGGGTAGTGTCCCGAGTGAAGACAACTTGGTGATCCAACCGGTCCAATTACCGACTTTCTGCAATAATTTTATGGGGCACGGGGGAGTATACCCTAAGGTGAACCCTCGGTACAGTGGGTGGATCACCCCTTCAAACCTTCGATGGGCTCGCTTAGTTGATTGGGCCTTGAAGCATTTTCAGACCGAGTTGGAGAACATTTGTCTATTTGCAGCTGTGAGTGCTAATAGTGTTGGGTTACCTCCTAACCCCAACCTGTTCCTGGCGCTGATGGAGCGATATATTTCGCTCACCGGGACTTTTGCCACTCCACTGGGGGAGTTGGGATTGGCCCTTCATGAGATGGCAGAGATCTCGAGATTGCCGATGGTGGATACTCCGTATGAAGAGTATGTTCCCACGAACTGGGAGCTGGGGGATTCAAACTCTCATGTAGTGGAGGTCTATCAGGAGCTGATGTGCCACTACCTCGCTTGCACCACTTTTTATGATGAGCCCTCAGATTTAGCTCACATCAGCAAATGGACGTCCTACCTCTTCTTTCACCGGTCCAGGACTGCTAAGCCAGAGAAGGTATTGGAGGGCAAGGATTTGCTTGTGAATCCTCCGAGCGTGCTTAATGCTCAGGTAGTCGACGATCTCATAGTGGATGCTGGGGCTCCGGACTTGATCCTCGACGAAGGGATCGGACAGTATCTTGTAGGCACTAAGGCCTATAGTTATTTGAGGCACTATCGTAGGCCTCTGTCCAGGGAAGCTCAACTGGCTGGCTTCCTCTCCATATGGCTGCGCCGAGTGGCGATACCTGGCGTCGTATCTGCGGACCGCATTCACCGTAATACGCTGTGGCCTGCAGTGCGTCTGGTGTTCGGGGAAAGACTGGGCTTGCTCCCTGCCATGGTGTGCCGCATTCAAGACAGCCTGAGGGCTATGACTGACGGGCTGCTCGTCGATGAGACTCGGCGTGATACCTTTCCCAGGATAGAATTACCATACCTATATCTAATGGGATGGTTAATTCTTCATAACCCCAGGGTTATGTCTCCCGGCTCCGGCAGTAGTTCGAAGACTAGTTTCCTGTTGAACTACCAGAAGTCTTCCTGGAATGTGACCACAGTTCTAGACTGTCGGCGGGCACTGGGCCTCAGTCACAGCTGGAAGCTCTTCTGCACTGTCCCCTCCGCACATCGCAATCAATCGGGGATTAGGCTTAAAGATTCTGGTAGAGAGAAGACCAATCTTTCTTCTGAAGCTTTTAATTGGTTGGTCTGCCTTAGACCTTCCCATCTACTGTACAGGAGTGAAGACCATTGCTTCTTGGAGCCCTACCTGCCTAGTCGGTTTGCCAGGAAGTTTGGGTATGATCAGTTGCACGTGGGCAATGCCGTCACCAGCTTCCGGTCCAGGGGTGGACTCATTGATGGGGCGAGAGGCTGGCGATACTTCCTCATGGGTTGCACTGGAGCAATTTTTACTGTGTCGGTCCTCACACTATCCATGGAGCTGCGCATCCTGCACTTGTATGCCCAGTTCTATGTGGCAATGAACACCTTCCATCGCAATTTTGACATGCATAGAAGTTTTAGGGTGCCCTTCTCCAAGTATGGGGGAAGAGTCAAAGTCCCCTCGGTCTCTTCCGACGAGGGTGAGGAGTTTGTCAATCCAGATGAGCCTCTGGTGGCGGTATCGAGGGGTGACGTTCCTCTGCCTGCAGGCCCTTTGGTAATTTCTGGGAAGCGAAGGGCCCCTACTCCGAAGGAGACTTCCCCTCGTAAGAGGAAGAAGAAGATGGTTAATCGTCCTCTCCGGATCCTTGGTGTTGAGGCTCCTGGAAGTGAGCTTGCATCTCCCCATGTTGGGGATGATTTTTTGATTCGGGGTTCCTCGCCTTTTAGAGAGGGACCCTCTAATTTTTCGGCTGGTGGTGCCGGAGAATCTCTGCTGGAGGCTGCCGTTGCTGCTACTGCTTCAGGTAGTGGAACGAGGTCGCCTTCGGGGCTGAGAATACCTTTCTGTGGCTCGGCATCGGGAGAGATTCCTGCCGTGTCTGCCAGTGCATTTGGCGAGATTCCAGCCGATGAGCCTCGGTCGAAATTTGACGAGGACCTGGAAGAGCATTCGTCGGTGTTTCTTAGAGCACCCCCTTCCCCAGGTATAATAGCTTGCCTAGCATCATTAAGGAATGATTTAGCTATACAGGCTGCAGATGCGACATATATGCCGTCGGCCATGGGGAAATGTTATCTTCACGCCTTTTTTTTAGGAAAGTTAACATTATGCTGATATTAACTTCCTTTTGTCCTCTTTTCAGGGAAAGACCTCTTTGGGGAGGGCAATGTAGATGCGCCCTTCGGCTCTGTGTCAGGTCCTGGCGACGACACTGAGGTGGCTAATTTTGAAGAGGAAGCCTCTTCGGGTGTCGGTTCGCCTGTCGACGAGACTCCGATATCTCAAGAGGAGGACGAGCTTGTCATTGCGACAATGCCTCCTTTGAGTATGCTGGTATCTTCGTCCGGTGTTGGCGCTTCTTCTTTAGTTGCACCACCTGTTGAGGCGACGGCCATGGCCACATCATCTGCGGTTGTTCTTGGAGGGAGGTTCGCAAATGTCGAGGCCACCCCCAGCGTCCAACCGGATCTAGCTGTGCTGATCGGGCAGTACACTGATATCTTCTACACCACTTTAAAAATGTTAATATCAAGGGTGTTGGCGAAGAATCTGAGCTTTGCGTCGCTGAAGAGGTCCTCCCAGTCGGCGATAATGCCGATCCGAGAATTCGACGATACTGGGCTAGCTGAAACGCTAGAGGAGATAGTTAATGGTTTGGAGCAACCCATTAACGAATACTTGCAGCTAGCTCAAGGCAATGTTGAAGATCTGGTCCAAGCTAGATACGACTCCATGACTGCGCGGCTTACCAAACAGATGGCAGGCGTAAATAAATCCATCCAAACACATCAGCAGGAGATGGATGAAGGAAAAGTCGTCCTGGAGGAGACCATTGCTCTTCGAAAGAAGTGCCAGGCCTAGCATGAAGGAAATGTAGCGAGGGTCCTCAGGCTGGAAACGAAACTCGCTCAGGCAAAAGAGTGGGCTTCCCAGTCGTCGGAAGCTCTAGCTGTGGTGGATAGCCGATTAGGCGTAGCACAACAGAACTTGGCCCGTGCAGATGTCGCTCGCTCTGGTTTTCTTCGGGCTAGAGCCGAACTGTCCCTTATGAGCAATGACGAGGCACGACTGGAGCGGGCTCGCCATGATATCTTGGATTCCAGGACTGAGAGGATGGTCGCACTGGCGCAGCAGCTTCGCGCCCTGACCGCTCCCCCTAAATAATGTACTTTTGCTTTTGCTTTTCAATGTACTTCTGCTCCTTTTTGGGAATAATAAAGAGGCTTTCATCTGACTTTGTGGACCCATCATTTCGGAATATAAATGACAAGTTTTGGGTGAAAGTGATATCAGAGGTAATATGGACGTGATATACTCTTGGTAAATTTTAGCAGGATACATCTATTCAGAGGTTATATAGACATGATAGAATACGAGCCCACTAGTTTCGCTTTTGGAAGTAGTTTTGTCAGAATGAGGTTTTCACCATATTCCACTTGATCAGAGGAGGCTAAGCATAGTACCTTTTCAGGAATTTGCCATTGATAGGAGCCATTAGCAGGTCTCCATTAGACTGGGCTAACCTATAAGCACCATTTGAGAACGTCGTCTCGATCACATAAGGGCCTTCCCATTTGGGCTAGAATTTTCCCTTACTTCTGTGAGTGAGAATCATCGGCCTTTTCACAGCTAAGACTAGCTCGCCGACTTTGAACACCCTTTCCTTCACTTTTTGATTAAAAGCTTTGGAAATGCGTGCTTGGTAGAGTGCGATGCGCTGTTGAGCTTGGAGGCATTTCTCGTCTAATCCTTCTAGCTCTTGAAGCCTTAACAGGTCATTCTTTTCTTGAGTCAGCTCATTAGCCACGGCTATCCTGAGTGACGGAATTTGGATCTCGATGGGGAGAACTGCTTCACTTTCGTAGACTAATAAGAATGGGGTGTAACCTGTCGGTGCCCGTACCGTTGTGCGGTATGCCCAGAGACATTCTCCCAGTTTCTCATTCCAATCCCTTTTGTTCGAAGAGACGAACTTCTTCAAGAGCTTGATAATGGTTTTGTTGAAAGCTTCCGCCAAACCATTAGCAGCAGGATTATATGTCGTCGAGGCGATATTCTGTATCCAATTTTTATCGCAAAATTGATGAAATGCTTGGCTGATGAACTGCGGTCCGTTGTCATAGATTATCCTTCTGGGTATCCCGAAGCGATAAATGATATGATGCTTGATGAACTGCGGTCCGTTGTCAAGAGGGATTGCTTCCGTCCATTTGGAGAAATAATCCTTGATGGCCAGTATGAACTGGTGACCTCTGGAAGAAGACGGGTGAATAGGACCAATGATATCCATACCCCATGCTTCGAAAGGCCAGGATGCAACCGTAGGATGTAGATATTCAGGAGGTTGATGAATAAAATCTGCATGGATCTGACAGGCCCTGCATTATCTTACATACTTTATTGCGTCTGTGATCATAGTAGGCCAGTAATAGCCTATTCTCCTTATGCGATCCTGTAGCTTAGGACCGGGTTGATATGCTCCGTATACGCCGTCGTGGGCTTCACGGATAATCCGCTGTACTTCATCACCAGAGAGACATCGTAATAATAGTCCGTCATAAGATCGGCGATATAGATATTGTGACGATGCGTTGAAATAGAAGCGTAATGATCGTCTTTTGACGGATACCGCTTCTTTAGGATCCTCTGGCAAGATTCTGTATGCTATAAAATCTATGAAGGGACTTATCCAGTCTCTCCTGGGAGGATCTGTGTTCACAGCGTGGCTGCATTCGATGTCAAAGTTGTTTTTCACACAGAATAAGTCTCCGTTAAGAAGGATTACCGAATTCTGCCTTCTTATAGGGGTAGCTAAATCTGCAGCTAGACTGGCTAGGGCATCAGCTTCCAGATTCTGAGATCGAGGTACATGCTATAGGAAGAAACCTTTGAACGTCATGGCTATCTCGACCGTTGCTCTGTGATAGGGGATGAGGTCTGGATTTCGGACTTCATATATTCCTCTGACTTGATTGACGATCAGCAGAGAATCACCGAAAGCTTCCAGAGATTCGACGCCCAATTCTTTAGCAACTTGGAGGCCGATTAGTAGAGCGTTGTACTCTGCCACATTGTTGGAACAGGGCTCGCTAAGGGAATATGCTCGGTAGATGATGAGCTTATCAGGAGTAACCAATTCCTAATTCCGAGACCACGTTTCCCCTGGGACCAGTTCTGGATGCACCATCGAAGAATAGTTGCCATGCATCACTCTCGATTGCGGAATTATATTCTGCAACTTCGTCGGGAATGTCCTCGTACAGCTTAGAGGCCTCCGGGATTGGATGAGCAGCTAGGAAGTCAGCCAGTGCTTGGCCCTTGATGGATTTCTGGGGGACGTACACCATGTTATACGGTGTCAATAACATCGCCCAAGTCGCGAGTCGGGAATTAAGAACACTTGGCTTGTTCATCAGTACCCGAAGAGGATTAATCCTGGAGATAATGTGAATAGTTTGGCCTGTGACATAGTGTCGCATCTTTTGGATAGCGAACATCAGAGCCAAGCATTCTTTCTCCACTGGATTGTACCGGTGTTCGGCTCCGACCATCATCCTGCTGAGGTAGTAGATAGCCTGCTCGTGACCCATCTCGTTCTTTTGTGTGAGAAGAGCTCCCAGAGAATGATCCATCGCTCGAACATACAGCACGAATGATCTTTCCATGACAAGAGGCACCAGAACTGGTGGACTGGTGAGGTAGCACTTGATATCACCGAACGCTTGCTGACAGGCTTTGTCCCATACAAAGAATACACCTTTCTTCATGAGACGAGAAAATGGCTGATATCTCCCCGAGAGGTTGGATATGAACCTCCGGATATAAGCCAGACTACCTTAAAATCCTCTGAGTTCTCTCAGATTGCGGGGCGGTCGCATTTTTAAGATGGCCTTGACTTTATCAGGGTCCACTTGAATGCCTTTGGAGGTAATGACAAATCCCAGAAATTTGCCACTAGATACACCCAGAAAGGACTTTGTAGGATTCATTTTGAGTTGATGTTGGCACATCAATTCAAATACTGTCTTCAAGTCTTGGATGTGATAATCCTTGAGGCAGCTTTTGACAGCTACGTCGTCCATGTAACACTCCACTGTCTTGCGTAAATGCTTATGGAATATGTTACTCATAGCCCGTTGGTACGTAGCCTCGGCATTCTTCAATCCGAAGGGCATGACCATATAGCAATATACTCCTAGTGGTGGCCGGAAGGCAGTGTGCTTCTCGTCTTCAGGATGCATCTTGATTTGATTGTATCCCAAAAATCCGTCATGAAAGACATACGTTCAAAACCGCTAGTATTGTCAATCATGACGTCTGTGATAGGAAGAGAAAACTCATCCTTGGGGCAGGCTGCGTTCAGATCTCGGAAATTGATGCAGACTCATATTTTCCTATTTTTCTTTATGACTGGGACAACATTGGCGACCTAGTCGGGATGTTGTTCTTCTCGGATGAAGCTGCAGGCTATCAACTTCTTGACTTCAGCTTCAATGGCGTCCATTATATCCGGGCGGAACCGGCGTTGGTGTTGCTTCACAGGCTTCGAATCCGGCAATATGTTAAGCCTATGAGTAGCTACCTTTGGATCAAGGCCTGGCATGTCCTCATAATTCCATACAAAGACGTCGATATATTCTTTTATCAGCTAGATAACTTCTTCCCTTTCTGCTTCGGAAAGATTGTTACTGATAAATATCGGCTTTGGCGAAAGTTCATCCCCAACGTCAATCTGGATAACTTTGTCTTCAGTGGGAGGTTCTCTCTGCTCGAAGCGGAACTCCCATTGTGTATCCATTTGCTGAGCCCAAGCGTCATTCTTAAAAGGTTCGGATTCTTGTTCGTCTGATTCGAAGGAATCCGTTACTACCATATTTGTTGATAATGTTCGCTCGAGAGCTTGAGATGAGTCGGAGGGCGCTGAGTTGAGATGTCAACCGATGTGATAATCGATAGCCAAAAACTAGGAGAGTTTGTTCAGAGGTAATATGAACATGACAAACTTCTGGGATGCAAATCCATCGGGGATGGAAGTGCATATCTGCTCAGAGGTAATATGGACATGGCAGTCTTTGTGGACCTAACACCACAGGCGTACTTAGAGTTAAGTACGGGTGCTAAGTTGAGATGACAACCGATGTGATAATCGATAGCCAAAAACTCAGAGAGTTTGTTCAGAGGTAATATGAATATGACAAACTTCTGGGATGCAATTCCATCAGGGATGGAAGTGCATATCTTCTCAGAGGTAATATGGACATGACAGTCTTTGTGGACCTAACACCACTGGCGTACTTAGAGTTAAGTACGGGTGCTAAGTTGAGATGACAACCGATGTGATAATCGATAGCCAAAAACTCGGGGAGTTTGTTCAGAGGTAATATGAACATGACAAACTTCTAGGTTAAGAAATAAAATGCTTGGATGATGAACATAAGCTTATGTCTGGACAATTCACTGTGGAGTATTTTTTTTTTTGAGTGAGGATAGTCCTGAAGAATCCACTGAAGAGACTTTTTAGGGACTCTTCCTCAGATACATTTTCGAGAGAGCAAATTGTTACGTAAAGAATGAAAATCCAATTGGTAAGGACCGTCCCCTTGTTTACAGATTCAAAGTGATAACCTTGGCCTCGATCAACTCCTGAATTTTCTTTTTTAGCACATAGCACGCCCTTGTGGGGTGATGAGTGTACCGATGGAAGAGACAATAATCTGGGTCACCCACTTTGCCAGCCCTCTCAGGATGTCTGATGTTGGGTAGCTGAAGCTTGCGCTCTTTCATCAACATATCGAAGATTTCAATGATGTCTTCTTTATTGAAGGAGAAAGTCCCTTTTGGTCTTCGGGCTCCTGATGCCTGAATTTTACGGTCTTGCGGGAAGATCGTCGTTGTTGCATCATCTTCGGATCTTGAGGGAATTCTACCCCCAGCTTGGGATACCGCCCTGTTTTACCGAGGTAGGGTACCCCAGACATGCCGTGGCATCTGCCCACAGAAGCTGATTTAGAAGGAGCTTCCTCTGGTTGTACAGGACTAGACCTTGAAGATTTGGGTTTCGCAAGAGATGCAGTATACCCCAATCCAAAACAAGCTTGTTGACGGTAAGAATTACCATGCAGCGGTGTTCGTCTGCCCTTTCCATTGTTGATGGCTGGTTTCAACTTCAAGTCATAACCCATGTTTTGTATAATTTTTAACGCTTGCGGGCTATATCTGTGGATTTGTATTCTGCCAGTTTCAGACTCGCGAAATTCTTCCTGCATGATCGGGCTGCTTCACATGCGACTGAAGACTATTGGATGTTGGTCGTCATGAGTTGGAGGGATAATAAAGATAGAATCTTCACGTGGTCCACCTGTCATGATGACATTAGATGTTGAAGCATCCTCCCACAAGATCTCCCCGCGTTTGACCATTAGGGGAACTGAAGCCTGTTTATGACCCTCGTCTTTGTGTTTCTGGATCAGATAATTGCGCAGGTCAGGAGGAGTTGCAGAAGAAGATGACTTATTTCTTCTGTTCTCATTAGTGGGCATACGGATGTTGGGAACCACAGTTTTCCCTGTGCCACCTGTATACAACAGGTTGGCCATCTGGGCGGCGGATAATCCCCGAGGAGGGTGTCTTCCCGCAAATTGACCCTTCTTTACACGGAGTGGCTTCTTATGGCATAATTTGGAGCTCTGCTCTGGTTGGCGTAAAGCTGAGGATGTCCTCAGTCGGCCATCAGCCTCTCGCATAATCCGGAGGGCAGGCTTACTGTTCCCTAAAGGTCGTGAAGTTGAGTAGTCGGCCGCATGCTTTCCCTTGCGTAGATTGCAGGGATCATCTACTTTTCCCCGGAAGACATATGCATTTTTACGCGCGGAGCGCGTTTATGATTCCTGATTTGGTGCTGAGGCATCATCAGAAATTTTGTCTATTCCGCCAGGGACGGAAGACTGAAATTTACGCACAAAGCGCGGTTTAGGCTCCTGGACTAGCGCTGAGGTATTGTCAGAAGTTTTGTCTGTTCTGCCAGGGGCGGGAGACTAAATTTTACGTACATAGCACGGATTATACTTTTGGGTTAGCGCTGAGGCTTTGCCAGAAGTTTTGTCGGTCCTATCAGAGACAAGCGACTGAATTTTATGCGCAGGGCGCAGATTATACTTCTGGGTTAGCGCTGAGGCTTTATCAAAAGTTTTATCGGTCCTATCAGAGACAGGTGACTGAGTTTTAAGCATAGGGCACGGAGGGAGCAAAGCTACAACCTCATTGGTCGAGGAGATCGGAGAGTCCACAGGAATGGCAGAGGATGTCTTGGGCATCCAGACCTTGCGCAGCTTCCTGTTGCTTTCGACGGAGAGGGAGTGAGAGCTACCCCCTGCTCGAAGCATGTCTTCGTAGGCCGACTGATCAAATTGGACGACCAGTATCTTCTTCATGGATCCCACGGGTACCGCATCGTGTTGAGCAATAGCTTCCTCATCAGAAGAGAAAGATGTCCCCAGCAGAGTCGCCATCTTGTTTAGGATAATAAACGAGAAAAGATTTGATGAACGCAGAAAATGAGGTCTTGTGTGAAGACCCGCACTTCTTTTATGTTTACAAACAAGATTGTACAAATTTGATCCCACACGAGGATATCTAAGTACAATTTATTTAATCTGGGTAAATATTACTATAGTTGTCTGATCTGCAGTCGATCACCTTGGACCACACGATGTTAAAGAAGTGTCGTGGAAGACAGGTAGCAGCTTCGAAGGTTGCTAAAGAGGGTGGATGTACGATGCCAAAGTCGTCGATCCCTTCTCTTTGCCAGAGCTCTGGATTCTCCTCTCTCTCCCTCTCTCTTCTTTTTCTCCAATTTATCGACCTTTTTTCTCATTGATAGAGGTCTCTATTTATAGAGTTTTAGTGACAGTGACCACACAGTCGGCGTAGAAACCGAGTAGTAGAAAGTACAGCACCTTTTTACATGACGGTTTAAAATAACCAATGCCTGCGTATAAATAACCTTTTGAGTGAGCATGTGACGTGCGTCCAACTAAGGGACAGAACGCGTATATCTTCTACGAAGATCACAGCGTAGAAGCCACGTAGGTAGTTATCCCTTGTGTAGAAGAGGTTGGCGTAGAAGCCAAATGACTATCACCATGGCATAGAAGCCAAGTAGGCATAGAAGCCGAGTAGGCATAGAAGCCAAGTAGGCATAGAAGCCGAGTAGGCATAGAAGCCAAGTAGGCATAGAAGCCGAGCAGGCGTAGAAGCCGAGTGGTCATAGAGGCCGAGGAGGCATAGAAGCCGAGTGGGCATAGAAGCCGAGCAGGCGTAGAAGCCGAGCGGGCATAGAAGCCGAGCAGGTGTAGAAGCCGAGCAGGCGTAGAAGCCGAGTGGGCATAGAAGCCGAGCAGGCGTAGAAGCCGAGTGGGCATAGAAGCCGAGCAGGCGTAGAAGCCGAGACGATGTGGACGTTTTTTAGCTGGATTACGGCTCTTGGAGATATAATCAAATATCTTGCATTAAATGCAGAGATCTGCCCCCATCCTGTGCATTAAATACAGAGGCCTGTCTTTAAGATTTGCCATCATTCTGCAGATACGTGCCTCGAATCCTATACGAAGAGTGACTGCTGATGTGGCGGTCTGTTTGCCTTCCGCGGAGCGTAAGAAGCTCACGTCTGCCTGTGTAAAACTGGACAGCGTATTCCCTTATATGCGTAAGAGTAGTTTACGCAAAGGAGATGCCACTACACGATGGTTCGGTAAAATTTACTCAAATCTCCTACATTAAATGCGGAGATCCACCATTATCCTGTTCATTAAATGAGGAGGCTTGGTTTGAAGGTCTGCCACCCTTCTGTGCCTCAAGTGCACAGACGCGCCTCAGACATCTGTCAGTATTCGATGCTTCAAATGCAGAGACGTACCTTGAGAAACTGTCACCGCTCTACGCATTAAATGCAGAGATGTGCCTCGAGCCCTGTACGAAGTGCAGCTTTTGACGTGGCGGGTTGTTTGTCTTCCGTGGAGCATAAACAGCTCACATCTGTCTGTGTAAAATAAGGCGACATATTCCTTCGTATGTGAAAAAGTGGTTTACGCAAAGGAAATGGCAGTAAATGACAGCCTGGGTTGTAGTGCCGCGCTATCATGATACCCGTCGCTTGGTTTGTCATGCAGTACTCTTTGTCAGGAGTCCAGACATCAGGTTCATTGCATGATCTGACAGGTTTATTTCGAAGAATACGAAGTGTTGCTCGTACACTTCAATGCTGTATTGAAAGTGGATGAGTTTTACGCCATATAGGCGATGTAGCACCTCTTTTACGCTGAAGCAGCCTGGTCACATTGCACTATGCGGATGGTCCTTGAGCTTATATTTTACGCTGTGCTTAGCGGAGAAGCTCTATTGCAAGTTGATGGCTCTGAGGTCATCTTTTTACGCTGCCCTGTACGAACATGCTGCGTATAGCTATCCAGCGTATTTTTCATGCTTCTACAGCTATCTATATAGAAGTAAGTTTAGTAGGTATAGTACCTTGCTAATTTCGAGTATAGAAGTCGTATGTATCAGGAAATAGTACGAGGGGTATAAGGATACCAGTGAGATATCATAGTGTCGTAATGGCTAGAAGGTATTTTTGTATGTATTGTTATACTAATATATGAATGAGAAGCCTAGAGTGATTAATAAGTCTTAGAGTATAAGTTTGTACCAAGTATCAGGATAGGAGGAGTACCCTAGTATCATGAGCCAGAGTATCTAAAGTATTATGGAAGTTTAGGCAAATATTTTAGTGACTAGTATATTAAGTATAGGGGAGAGACGAGAGTACCTGGTATGAGGATGTCATCTAAAGCGTCTTATAAGAGTTAGTGCCGTGTGTAGACAATATTAAGATATGAGTAGGCATCCTATTGAGGATATTCAAGATGGATAAGGGAGTATCAATAGAGCACATGATTGAGGTTGTATACAAGTGTTCCTTATAAGAGAATGATTAAGAAATTTAGGTAATTTCAAGAACTAAAAAAGATAAAGAAGGTAGTGCCAGTAAGTTAAGTATGTCTATGACATAGAACTAAAGTATACCACCAGTATTTGGCAACAGTCGATATTAAAATATCTTGACTGGGTGATGGTTAGTGAAAGCTTAATGTTAGAAAAACTAGGCCACCGGTGGCATAGCAGATTACTCCGCACCAGCAGAGGAAGATACCCCAGCAGGGAAGATATTTTTATAATGAAGGTCAAAAGGACCAATGCTACAGGTGTTGGCTTAGCAGGTTCTGTTCTTTTCATCTAGTTGATCTGTGTGATACTTAGTAGATTATAGTTGCCTTAGTAATTTGTGCTATGGTATGTGAAAACCTTGATAGAGAATAAAATTCATGATAGATAGAGACTATATCCATGTATGGTTGCTCTTTCAGTAGAATAGTAGGACTGTATGTTATAAGATATGATTGTCTTGAACTATGACCGTTAGGGGTTTGACCGTAATAGAAATATATGAATAGGTTATGACTAGCCCAAGAGAGAGGGGTGAGAGTTTTAATTTTGAGGACGAAATTCTGCTAAGGGGGGTAGACCTGTCACTACAGCTTTTTTGGAGAGGATATTTTTATATTTTTCTATTATTGGTAATATTATAGTATTGGTATTTTAAATTTTATTATAATAAATAATATTTCATTATTATTTAGTTACGGTATATGTTATATATTATTTATTATAGTATTTAAAATATTGTTAGCATGTTATATTATATTTTGGACTTGTGCTAGTGGACCTAACTAGACTTGACTTGACTTTTGAACCAACAATTTATTAGTTTAGACTTGAGCCCAATTATTTAGACCAATTCATTAAAATAGTAAATTGATTAGTCAAACCATTAGGAGTAGAAGCTTCTTCCTTAATTATATTCCTTCATGACAAACCCAAGGGCTATTTTAGATATTGTACATTTCTTGAATCCTAAGAAAGGGGTGTCGGCTACATAAAGATGGGGAGATTCTCTCTCATATTCTTATTTAATTCCAATTTTAGATCAACATTATTCTTCCCCAAATTTCCTTCATCCCTATACCAAATTTTTACCAAATTTCTTCCAAATTTATCCCTACTTCACCATTGGAGACTTTAAAAGCAAGAAGGAGGCAAGGATCTACATTTTAGAGGAATTTGCACAAATTGAGGCTTCATCCTGTTCATTGGAGACTTTTATTAGAAATTCATCTCCTAATAGGTATAATTCAATTTTTTTTCTTTTAATTAGACTCTAAATCTATAGTTTAATCATTAGGAACCCACCTATTGACTAGGGATACCCATATGAAGAAGAATTGGCCTCTAGGGACCCCTATGGTGAAAGTTACCATGTATTTTGGGTCAATTTTGGAAAAAATCCGAGATTGACACACCAAGTGTTTGTTATTAAGCTAGATAGATATTTTTTTGTTTGATTTGGGTGTGGTAAGTCTAGTTTTGTGTCCACAATTGGGTACGTTTAGGTTGGATCATGGCAATTTGATGACACGGGTTGATTTGGGAGTTTTTCCTTCGATACGGGAGTGTGCACATGCCATATTTTGACACAGACACGTAGTTAAGTAGCTAGCATTTTATATTGCTTAAAAATATGATTATAGACTTATTTGTATCTTTTATGATACATTTGGTGATGTGTCAGAGTCGTATCGTAAGCATATCAAAGATTGAGTGTGATATGGGTGCGATGAACTCCACGTTTTTATTGTATTGTGTGGTACCCAATTTTGATTTGTGTTTAGCTATTTTAGTATTTCACTTGATGTATATATGATATATATAGATGTATGGTCTATATATGCAATTGATTAGGAGTTATACTTGTATATCAAATACTAAGAGTATTTAAGTGGCCTGTTATTATAGGGACTATTTTAGAGTAATTATATGAGAGTGAGGTATATTGGTGTTTGTCACTTATATTATGGACTATTTTGAGTATCTGTGATGACAATAAACTATGGTGCACAAGATGAGGGAGAGTGGACTGCTTGAGGAAGTATTATTCACTGATACATAACTAATTGTTGTAAAAGGTGGCAGCAAACAATGGAGTCCTGGTACAGCAACAGCAAGTTATTGTTACAACAATTGTGTGCACCTGTGTAAGGAAGGGTGTGTGAGACTATGAGAGCTCGGGTATGGCCAAATTCAGATTTGAGAGGGGGCAGTAGGTAATAAGGGTGTTGATGGTTAACAGGTGAGAAGGAATTTGGTATTTAGTTGGGGTGTTAGGATACTCGGGATACTGCAAGTATCAAGTGTTGGAAACTATAACTTAGATAGTAGCAGTTGCTACTTGGTTCAAGTGGAAATTCATCAAAGTAGTTAACTTCAAATTCAGGAGTTAAGTGCGGTGAAGGGGTTGTAACCAGGTTGAGGGAATAAGTGTTCGTGCCATGTGAAACCAGTATAGAAGAGTGTTGTGTAGACTGGGTATCGGTAGTAAGGTTGATACTGATATCAGGTGGTGTTTTATGTTGGTTAAGCACTGCACGGTGCCTGTTTAAAGCTACAACAGTTTGGTTAGTTAAGGCTTGGGCATGTTGGTTATTAGTAGGAATGAGAGGTTAGTGTTACTAGTTGATGGGTAGTAGTATTGTTATAAGTTATTAGTTATATAGTAATGGGGGTGTTAAATCATGAATTAGTTGTTAGAGTTAGAAGTAAGTTAGTTAAGTATTAATTAACTGTTAGATGTGGAGTTAAAAGGTAAGTTAACTGACATGTAGTTTAATGTGTTAATGTTAGTCCTTTATATTAGATAACTTAGCAGTTAGAATAGCATGTATCAGTTAAAATGGTATGCCTGTTAGTTATAGGTATGATTTTGGTTCAGATGTTAGTGTTGTTAGATTGTGTCAGTTAGTTATTGGAGGATAGTTGAATGTTTAAGTTAGTTGTAATATATGCTAAGTCATATATATATATATATATATATATATATATATATATATATATATATATATATATATATATATATGTTCTCATGCTTTATAACAGTTAAGTAATCTAGGAATGGTTGGTAATGAGTTAAATAGTTAAGTAGTAGGTTAGTTGATATTAGTATTAATAAGGGTTAGATATTAGTATTATCTTGAGATACACCAAGGTAATAATGAGGGTATGAGTAACATTGGGGTTTGGTATTGAATACCAAGATAGTAGCTAGGTAGTGATACCAAGGATGCCACAAAGCCAAGGTAATCATATAGAGCATATATTCAGCTAAGAGATATCTAGTATTGTAATATTTAATTGTGTATCTATTGACACTATATAGTATTGATACTCTAGTATCCTAATATAACTTGTTTGACCTAGAGTTGACGAAGTTTGACTATTTTTGGCTTAGTTTAACTTAGAATTGACTTTAAGACCTAGATTTTGACTAGTTTAACTTGTTTACCATTTCAAAACAATGTGTTGATGTTATATTCCATATTTAGGTCTTCGAGGCACAATTCCAGATATGTGTGATACTTCATCCCGGATTTCAGACGAGTACATTCTCTAATAGTTTCTTTATTTGATAGTCTCTATGTTACATATATTTAGTATTGAGATATTTGATTTCTGACACGATAGTTACACAGATTGGTATACGTGGACCCTTATCATGAGATATTATTATCGTGATTGCTAAGTGATCATCGTATCGTGATTCATGATTACTCAGTAATTACCGTGATATCTTCGAGATTATATAGACCATGATCATAGTACTTGATATTATAGACCATGCATTGTGATCTACGTGATATTATAGACCGTGATTATAGTGCATGATACTATGGACCGTGCATCATGATATACGTGTTATAACATGTCATAATTTGGATCTGTGTACTAGTCGGGGGTTTCAAAAAGTATTAGTGGATATGTGATCATACTTTATAGCCCATGATTTAGTGTATTTCGTGATAGCTAGTAGATCATGCAATTCACGTGTGATCACGCTAGCTCCCCTTTATTATTATAACTCGTATTAGGCCCAAGCTGATCACATATGTAGCTAATATTTTAAGGCACAGTTATTATTGTATTTTCTTATTCTAGTTCATTACATTTATGTTTCTTACTATATTATTCTCAGTTTATTTCCATTTTTTTGCTATGATAGTTACTCTTCTAGTTATTTCCATAATTTATTTTCTCTACTATTGTTGTTTCATATTTTTTGTTAATTAACGGAACTGCTATTGGGTTGTACTCTGCTCCAATTCTGACTGGATAATATTTTTTAGTGATTATTATGCTCTTAATTCCGGGATCTCAGAATGGTGCCTTAGACTGGACTACTATTACCTTGTGAACTTGAGGTAATTTTTGTAGAGTTCTGGTTTAGTATTCTTTTTCTATATCTTATCTAGTTTTTTTTTCTATTAGAATGATTATTTGAGTTATCTTTCTTATTCATTCGACCGTTAGATTATTGTGATTGAGAACTAGTTGAATAGTATGATTGATAGTTAGATATGATGACCTAGACAGGGTTCTACAGCCGATGCTGTAGCATGGGCTGGACGTACCCACGTACTCGTGCCCCGATCATGCGTGTGCGGGTCGTGACATCTCACATGCGTGATGTCGTACATTGCCCCTAGCCGTTTATATGTGAAAAGTTGTATTTTAACACACCATTTAGGTGCAGACGTACTGATTTTACTCTATACTTGCTGGTTAATTTGGAGGACTGGTGTCCTACTTATTACGGACCTCAGGAGGATATAGCTGCTGATTTGGACCCTATAGCTTAGGAGTAGTTTAGAGTGCTTGCCGGGAGGTCTAGCCGGAGTACTTAGTTATTTTAGTTCCTTTATTAGTACCTTGCTACCAGATTTGTCTCAGGGTAGTTTGAGACTTGGATTGTTATATTAGTACCTAGACTTGTTGTGTTGTCTTGTCTAGATATTTTGAGACTTTGGACTTCCTCTTGTTATCATACCTTGCTTTAGATATTATGATTGAGTATTGTCATTACTATATAAATATCATTGTTCTCCTTATGGAGTTGGATATTATTGTGTGAGGTAGTTAGTTATATTTGTATTATCGTAGACAACATTCTACCGTCGATGCTGTGGCATAAGATGAACGTACCACGTACTTATGTCCAGATCATTCGGGTGCGGGCCATGACACATTTTTATGATGGCCTATGTAGATAAGGCTTCGCAATTAGTACGATGTTGTGGTAGTACTTAGGTTAATTGTACTACTGCGAGCATGTAATAGGATATTAGGACGAGAGAATACTCAATCAAAACTAGAAAATTTCTATTTTATTTGAAATTACTAATCTTGATTCATTCTGAATACCTTGCTATATTTGATAATTGTTGTCCTTCCTTGATTGCTATCTAATCTTGTGGGATATTGATTTCCTTTTGTTTCAATCTATCTTAAGGATGGCTCCGAAGACCTGGGCGCATTGCTCGGGAGCAATTGTAGCTTCCAAGAGATCAACAACTTCTCGACCGGCTACTCGGGGAGCGACTGGCGATGTTACTCCACCTTCAAAAGTCCAGGAGGCTGGTTCAGCTACTTCGGAGAGAAATCCTCCTCCACCACCTTTCTCATTCTCTAGAGGAATGCCCACTGATGGGGCACATCTATTTTTACTTGTACAAGGTATGGTAGATGATCAGAGGATGCAAACGGAGCCTCTGCAAGTTCAGGCTAAGGCTCAGAGGATGCAGGATAAGGCACACCAAAATTAAACTAAGTTGATACGTTAGGGCATAGAGAATGCCCATCAGGTGGCGTTAGTGGTTGTGGAGAGAGTCACTTTGCAGCAGTCCGCTCAGTAGAAGTCGATTACTATTTTGGATTTTAAGAGGATATTTCCTCGGGAGTTAAAGGGCACCGAGGGGATCCTATATGCTGACGAGTGGCTGAAGGATATTGACAGGATTTTGTATGTGACTCGGCTTCCTGAGAGTATGTAGATTGAGGCAGTAGGTTATCAGCTCTTCGACCTTGTACGTACTTTGTTCCGAACAAAGCCGAGGTTTGTCACACTGGGACAGACTTGGGAGATGTTCAAAGATCTCTTTAAGAAGAAGTTCTATTCTGAGGTAGCCCAAGGGGTTCTAGAGGGTCAGTTCCAGAACCTGGTGTAGGGGAGCCTATCTATATATGAGTACGCTGAGGAGTTCAACAAATTGATCCACATCACAGAGTACATGGTTAGGGATCCACTTCACAGAGTACATGGTCAGGGAACCTACAGACCGAGATCGCAGATTCAAAAAGGGTTTGGCCAAGAAGATTTGAGTGTATGTTACTACGAGCCGAGACACGACTTTTGCGAATCTTGTGGTTGCGGCTCAGGTGGCAGAGGAAGACTTGGACCTTAGGCCGAATTGGGCCCATGATTCAGCTGGAGGTGATGGTAGAACGGGACGGGCAAAGCATCCCCATATCCAAAAGGGAGCTTTCCAGTACCAGCAAGAGTACCAACCACCAGCTAGAGCTCCAGTTCAACAGTAGCCACATAGGCAAATATAGCGAGGACCCACTTGTGCCTACTATAGAAAGTCCGGGCATACATGGGATATTTATAGGAAGAGACTGAAGGTGTGTCTATTTTATGGATCAGCTGCACACCAGATACGAGACTGTCCTACTGCACCTCTTATTGGTGGAGCACAAGCTTAGAGGGGTCCAGCTAGACCACCTATGGAACAGCAAAATATCCAGCACCCGCAGAAGGAGACACACTAGCAGGGGGCTTTTGCGATAACGGTCGGAAGGACCAATGCTACAGATAATAGGTTAGCATATTATGTTCCTTTCCTTTTCATCTATTAATCTACTTGATTCCTTAGTACCTTATAGTTTGCAACATTAATTTTCATGCTAGAGTATAAAAGTAATAAACCCTTGATAGAAATTGTAATATCATAACTAGTAGGATTATAACCATGCATGTTGATGATAATAAATAATTTATTTTCAATAGAACTTTATGTTGTATAATTTTAGATAGAATTTCCTTAGGCCATGACTAGACGAGGGTTTTGACCTAGAGAAGAGTACACCCATCTTTTAATTTCGAGGATAAAATTATTTTAAGTGGGTAGACTTGTAACCACCACTTTTTACCATAAGTATATTTTGGTAATTTTGCATGATTACTAATTTTATTATATTATTTTATATTAGTGGTTAGTTTAGAATTAGTTAGTGTTGCCTAGAATTATTAGTGTTATTTGCTAATATGGCTAATTAGAATTAATTATGCCAAGTATCATGAAGGGAATATTCTATTAGAATTAAGTAGATAATTTCCATAACTAATTAGATTTTTTTTACCTCTTAAATTTAAATTCAAATTTGGAGGAAAGAATAAAAATTAGCCATGTGCACCCATATTTAAACCCACCCATAGGGGGCCGACCATGTGGACTAATCAATTCAAATAGTTTTCCTCCAAAAATACATAGTTCTTCTCCAAGTTGCTTCACATTTAATTCATTTTTCACCAATTTCTAAATCTAGAATTTGAATTCCAAATCCAATTTTTCAACAAAACTACTCATTCTTCTTCCATTGGAGAGAAAGGAGCTTGAAGCATAAGAGAAAACTTGAAGAGAAGTCTAAACATTGAGGATCGTGTCCGATTCGTCTTCCTTGTATCCAAATTCGTAGTTCTTCAAGGAAGACACATAAAACCTGGATAATTCTCTATTTTTACCCAATTCATGGTTAGAAACCCCAATTGGACCAATAGGAACCCTCCTATCGATTGCTAAATCTAGGTTGTAGAGGCCTTCATTTTGGTAGATCTAGGTTTTCCTCATATGGAATGATAGAATTTTGTGGCCAATTTTGGGAGAACTCCGAATTGTGTGCAACAAGTATTTGAGTTATGTCCTCAATAGAAATATTAGTGTCTAATTTGTCATTTGATAGTGTCCTTGAGTCCACAATTGGATACGTAGAGTCCGTATCATGTTACGCCATGATATATATAGGTAGTTTTGGACAAATTGATATTAATTCTTTCTTAATTGCATTATAATTATCTATTCTAGCTATATTATGTTAGATTATATATATATATATATATATATATATATATATATATATATATATTGTGTTTTATGTGATTTTGAGTTGGTATCATGATGGTGTGGGTGTAGGAATGAGTACCATAGAGTATTGGTGATGTATCATAAAGTATCTTAGTGTGGTATTATGACAATAGGTGGTGCACACCAAGTATTTAATATTTGATGCATTGTATTAGTTGAGTGTTGTATATGTAGGTGTATCATAGATTGGGGGGTTCATATGATCGATGGTAGTATCATGAAGGAGTGTATATCAATTTAATAGTGAGGGGAATGACTGATATAGTGTATGAGTGTTGTATGCTCATATGTATTTGCTTGTGTGTGTATGTGTGTGTGCGTGTGTGTGTGTGTGTGTGTGTGTGTGTGTGTGTGAACTATTTAGGTTCAGAGTGTCAGTCCAGGTGCTGCCAAGAGGGGCTGCAGGCCACTACAGGTAGATAAGGGGACTGCACAGTCACTTGAAAGTGAGTATGCAGTAGTGGAAGGAAGATGTGTCTGATGTGTAGCTGACTGGGGAGTATGCCTGGGCAGGCAGTACATTTTGGTGCATTATGCAAGGGGTTAAATGGTGCAATCCTCTGCAGAACTTAAGGGGAAGGGACTACACCTTGGTGCAGTCAACATTTTTTTTAGTGTGGTATAAGAGGAAGGGGCTCGGGTTTTTGTATTTCAGTAGATAAGGATTAATCAGTAGGAATGGTATAATGCAGTAAGCATGTGTTTCCATTTGGAGTATGGTACTGTTGGCTTCCTCTAATCAAAGTATTAGTGTTAGAGGATTTTGAATTTCATATATCAAGGAGACTTAAGTTTGGCATAAGAGAATGAGCATCCAATATGGGCCAATATGTGAGACTCGTCTCACAGTATTCGTATTTATACGGATACGTATTTGTTCTAGTTATTATATTTTATTGGATCTCGAGGAAGCCCAAAATTTCTCAAAATTGAAACTTTACTACATTACCGGTATACCAACAGTATACTGTCCGGTAGATATTTGTTTCACTTTTTGAGATATTTCTCTATAAATAGTACTTGATTCATTTTATTTTTTTCTTTCTCTTTCTCTTTCTCTTTCTCTTTCTCTTTCTCATCTGTTCTTTATTTCTCTCTCAAGCTTGAAAGTATGGCCTTGAGACCTGGAGATTAGTTTTGAACCCCTTCGTGGTGGTGGACTAGAAGGTTTAGGATCGGAGCTCGCTTTAGGCAAGTACACCTTGCCGATTTCGTGAACTTCTTATACTTTCTGACATTTTACTTCCTGGAGCTTTGGTTATTACTTTTTAACTTAGACTTGCTTTACTATTATTGTTCATATCATGATTTTGAGCCTAGTGACCGTCTCAGTTTTAATTTTTAGAAGAATCTTATTTCGTCTCTTTTTTGGTAACTCGGTAACAGAAACGGTACCGGAGTTGTGACCATAAAAATTAGTCCATTTTGTGATATGAGACTTACCCTAGACTTGACTTCTTGTTAGACTTGGTTTTGGTAAGTTTTGGAATTTAATTTGGGTTCCACAATTTAGACTTGACCTTAACCATGTTTATTCTTGGAAATTGGCAAACCGACGATATACTACAATATACCGACGGTATACTAATTTCAACCGACTTGGATTTATAAATATTTTATATAAACCCTATCGGCATACCGATGGTGTACTACAGTATACCGAAGGTTTACCGATCTTGCAGATATTGTTTGATATTTGTCTTGGCCGGCATACTGACGGTGTATTGGGATCTGTCGATGGTATACTGATTTGGAAAACTTTGCTTTCCAGTAACTTTTTGCCTACTTTGAACGGCATACCGACGATATACTACAGTATACCGACGGTATAATAATTTTTGGGAATCCAGAATTGCTGTATTTTTTTTATCTCTGGACCGGTATACCGACAGTATACTGGACTGTACCTACAGTATACTGATCGTGCAAATTATTTATGAATTTTTAGGTTTTTGTGATTTTGTTATAATAGTTCTGGATTTTGCTTGGATACGTGATGACTTGACCAGATTTGGATATGAACTTACATAACTTCAGATGACTTGACTTGACTTGACTTGGCTTTACTCGATTTTAATCGGCTTTGCCCGGCTATACGTGATGACATGATTGACTGGACTTGACTTGGCATAAATTTACATGGCTTCATCGGATATGGCTTGACTTGGTTTTACTTGGCTTCATCTAGATTGACATGGCTTCACATGGTTGTACATGGCTTTACCTGGTTTCACATGGCTTTACCTGGCTTCACCTGGATTGACATGGCTTCACTTGGCGTTACCTGGTTTTACCTGGATTGACATGGCATCACTTGGCTTTACCTGGCTTTATTTGGTTACACGTGGCTTGGTTGTTGTCGTGGCTTACATGAGTCCGTTTGTGCAATATATATTGAACTTGTTTATATTACTATTAGAACTTGTTTTGTTGCATTATGTTGTCTAGGATGGATTCTGTGGAATGCCACACCTAGATTTATACAAGAAACTGTTAGGGGTTAATAACTAGAGATTCACTTAGTACATAGCTAGGGATTTTCCTATATTGCATTCAGTCCCGGTTATTCATACATTTATCTTGAGGAGTATCCAGTGGTTTATATTGTGGAGTATCTTGAGGAGTATCCGGTGCTTATTTGTGCGTATGGATATCCCGGATGGACTGCAGGGGCATGCGATCAGAAGAAACTCTAGTATCGTATTTTATTATAATTGTTAGTAATTCGGATTGTGATAACCCTAGTTAGTTAAAGTATCAAGACATACTTATATGATTTGCCATAATTTATGGATGATGTATAGTCTATGCTTTACATGATCATACTTTTATTTTTTGCACTTATTACCCTTTTGATTATTAGTTCGTTATATGTCTCATTGCAGGTTTACATTATTTCCTTTATTATCCTGAGATCTTTTACATTAAGTATTTACTTTATTATTTGTATTATTTGTATTGTTGGTTTAAGTTCCTATATTGTCTTCCTTTGTGGTATTTGCTATTTGGGGGTCTGACCCCAATAATTTTTTTTTGCCAGATCCAGTAGCAGCACCGAAGGATCTTTCATACTTTCCTGAGGCTGATAGCCAACAAGAGCACCAGACCACTTAAGTGGGTTTTCTTACTTCTCCACTCTGATGTACATTCTATTTTTATTGGCGTTTAGCCACCGAGCACGTGTTTAGCCCGTGTTTTGGTTTGATGAGTTAGCCTACGGGCAATAGCATGATTGACATATCCTAGGGTTGATCATGTATGATTCAAATTTTGGCAAGTTTATTCATTCTGTATTTACTAGCATCATGATCATCTACATATTATAGTTTGGGATGCTTTACTATTATACTTCAGCTGATCTTATATCTTGTTATTATTCATGTTGTTCTTGTAATTGAGACACTAGGATTTGTTAGACCTAGGCTTGACTGATATTTTATAGTAGTAACCCCTCATATCTTACAGCTTTACCGTATATGCAGAGTACCAGAGTGCTCTAAGTATATGTAGATGGCCTTGTCAGCCCCGCTCTCCAGTATTATGGTTCTGGGGAGTGACTCAGTTTTAGTGGTGGCCCATGTAGGTTTGTCTGAGCGGATTATGTTTCTCTGAGCAGATTTGATCTAGTTTTTACAGTTATGTGGGGGTTGTTGTTAGATGTCTCAATCCTAAAGCTATTCCTATTGATCCCTAGTTATTTTTCTCTATCCCTAATTCTTGATATTATATCTGCTTATTCGTTGATCTATCATGTTCTTTGATTGACCCTTATGTCCTTAACTTTCAGGGATATTGTTTCTGTTACTATCGGCCAGATGGATCGAGTGCAGCTCGAGGAGGGTCAGCATTTGGGAGCCCAGCATATTCTTGGAGATCGGCCTCTGCATTAAGGGATAGAGTCTATAGTAGATCCTGAGGCAAATCGGCCGGCATTATCGGACCAGCAAGCAGCACCTGTACACCCAGTTCAGCCCGAGCAGCCAAAGGCTGTTGCACGAGCCCTGATAGATATCTTTCAAGGTTTCATGATGACCCAATAGCACCAGAGTGATTTACTCACTCAGTCAGTCCAGACAGTGTTGGAACGAGGTGGTTCTCAGATCCATAATTCTGTAACCAGCTTCAGTCATCTCAGTCCTCCGTACTTTATGGCACAGATGATGCAATTTTGTCCGATGCTTGGCTGCATGACACTGAGGCCATCTTAGAGGCAGTAGGGACTCTGACTAGAGAGCGTGTAGCAATAGTGAGGCTACAGTTGTTGGACTTGGCTCGTGACTCATGGGCAGCGCAGGAGGTTTCTCTCACAACACCGATTCCATGGGTGATTTTTACTGAAAGGTTTCAGGCGAGGTATTTTGACATGGTGGCACATTACAAGCTTCAGCAAAGGTTTAATAATCTTTGGCAGAAGAGAAGGACTATCGACGGTTATGCGATAGAGTTTGCGAGACTTAGTCGGTTTGCTCCTACTTTGGTAGCGACCGAGTTGTAGAGAGCGAGGAGGTTTCAGCAGGGACTCCATTTAGATATTATCTTGGCAGTGGAGCAGCATGAGTTTCAGATCTTTGACGCTGTAATACGAGAATCCAGGAGGTATGAGTATACATCGCAGAGGATTACAGATCGAGTTGGGAGCCAGAAGAGGACCAATATTTTAGGAGGATCACCATCCCAGTAATCAGCACCAGTTCCAACAGTTCGAGCCCTGACGATTGGATCCTCGAGGAGGACAACATCATCTCAGTAGTCTTTTCAGACATTCCCTCAACAGAGGTAGTCATCTTCTTCTTCTTCTTCTTCTTCTTCTTTCCATAGTTGTTTCCAATACGAAAAACCTAGGCATATAGTATTAGAGTATTGTAGGGCACAGGAATTATGTTTGGTATATGGGGCATCAGACCACATGGTTGGAGCATGTCCTAGGAGAAACCAAACTAGATTATCAACCCAATCAGTAGTTCAGCCAGTAGCATCGCAGTATAGGGCACTAGTTGTAAACCCCCTCATCCAAAATTAGGCCTACTTGGCTTAGATAGAGAGACTAGGGCTAGTTTGAATCCAATTAGAAATAGAACATTGTGTTTTAGATAATTTTACAATATTTATATCACTTAGTGCACCTTACCATTGCTTCGATAATTGGAGCACTACACTAGCCATTTCCTTCTAATGAATTTCACACCCTTGTCCTAGACCTGCCAGACATCTATTCTGACATTTCTGTAACTTATAATTATGCTTTCTTGTGCTACATTTTAGTCGCACAATATTTGTCACAGATGTTTATATTTAATTCTAAATAAATTCAACTTTGTATCCTAGTGCGTTCAAATCAAAATTGGGGACACAATCTTGACCCGTTTTGTGTAACCCAATTTATGATAATATTCTATCCTGAGTCCTCTACATCCATGACACTTGTGTTGCACCTACTTTTAGCCTCATGTACTTCTAATTAATTCCTGGACACCATTTGCATTAATTTTAATTAAATTAATTCAATTTCCATCTTTGTACATTTTTCCAATTGTTGGACACTTTTATGCAAAAGTGCATTGAGAAGTCCACACCATTGGACACAACACATAAAGAAACCCATTTTGACTTTATGTGAATTTTCCCTATAATTTTTGGAGTGTGTAGCACTCAACATCACCCCCCTCATCAATTCCTAGCCATGCATTTGAAACCATGCGATCCTAGCCCTCCAAACATCTCCATGTAAAGTCAAGCCCATCCCAAATAGGATGTTGTCCAACCCAACTACCTAGGTCAACCCCCAACCCTATTCCCCACATATATAAATATAAATTTTTCCTTTTTTATTCATTTATCCCTATGCTAACCTAGCCGACATATCATCCCCATCTCCTGATTCACTTTCTTCCTCCTCTTCACGCAGCCGGAGCCCGGCCATCCCGACCTCCCACCGGTGAGCCACCCCGCCTGAGCCCCTACCAAGACCACAGTCCATCGACCCCGCTGAACTCCCCATCACAGCTCCTCCTCCGCGGACAACCCCGAGCCGCTTCTCCCGTCTTCCTCGTGAGCCAGGACAATCGCCTAAGCCCGGGCAGCAGGCCGTGACCCAGCTGCTCACCGCTGTCCGCCACCCTTTTCCCCATGTCGACCTCGTCGGACCTCTATAACCCGACTACCACGAGCCACCATCTCCACCTTTAAACGCCCCATACCACCTCCTTCTCCGTCAATCCCGCTGACCTCCGCCTGAGAAGCCACTGTGCACCGCCTCCTTCACCATCTCTTTGATAGCGAAACTCGACTACACCGACCACCGAGACACCGAATCCTCCACGTTCTCCTCCTCTGCCTCCATTGACATAGGAGCTTTTGTCGACACTGAAGTAGCCTACCCGCCGATCCCCCACCTCGACAACACCAACACCCGACCTCGCCGTCCACTTCATCCTTCTCTTCTCTCCACCTCGCTTAAGCCCACACGCCGGACTTTCCCTCAGACATGGCCGGAGCAGCCCCCATCCGTTCATCATCATCATAACCTTCATTATCATCTTCATCATCACCATTATCATCCTCATCATCATCACCATCATCATCGTCATCGTGGACCCGTCACCCTCATCGAAGATGACCTGTCGCAGTCGTCCTCGATCCTCGTGCCATGCATGCTAACCTCGAGGTTCGAATATGTCATTCTCCTTTCATTTTATGTGTACTTGTGATTAGCATTACTTCATGGTTCAGTTTAGTTGTTATGAGTTCAGACCATGTCGGTTAACCTAATGACTGGTGTGTGTGTGTGTGTGTAGGATAATTAATTGGTATATATATATGTATTGTATAAGTAATTAAATGATAATACTAATTATGACCATATATGTATTTATTCCGTCTGGCCCTAGGTTAATTATGGATATCCTATATTTACGTTTGACCAAGTGACCCTAAGAATCTGTGAGTTGACTGCCTTGTGTACATTAACGTACTGGCTTAGACACATGTTAGTTGACTGTCTGATTTTGATACAGCATTTGAAGACGTGACACCCACGTAGTTAGACGCACAATTTACCCTGCTAGTTGACCAGTATCACCCCTAGCGTACCCTTTGAGTCCAGTATAATTATGGTTGTGTATGTGCTAGTTTAATGGCTGATGTTGTATTGTATTATATTATATGTATATTGCACCCTTGGATTATTCTGCGAGACTTCAGGAGCAGGTTATTGGCACTACGCAGCTTTCTTGCCAGGCAAGTATACCTTGCCATTGTACTATAATTTATATTCCATATGATGCATGCATTTTATTTTTGTCTATTAGATCATATATTTTAATTGCTATATAAACTACGCGTTCAAGGATAACTTGGGTGCAACGATGGTGGCATCGTATTCTATTTTATTTATATATATGCATGTTGACCTAGTTTACGAGACTACCCCATTATCAGGAGACATTTTTATGTTCATTGGTCGTAACACATCTGTTATACGAGTGTGAGTCTCATGTAGGACACGAACTTGCGTGACAGGCTGGCCTCATGTACGTATGGAACGTGCGATAAGGAATAACTATCGATAAAAACTTTGCATGCTAGAAGACTTGACAGTTATTAGAGGTATTATCTTGTCATTGATATGACATACTTAGAGCATGGGGTGGGAAGAACAACAAGTAAGGCATTTATGCTCCTTTGTACTTTCCTTTTTTGTAACCCGTACGCTCCGTCGGAGACACGCGGCGGTGATGACCCATATATATTACTGGCGGCCTATGGCATTCAAAAAACGATATACTTTGTAGGCCCCTGAATCTCCAAAAGAATCATACCAATCCCATTTATGGCCAGATAGCCCACTTGTAAGAAAGTTGTTCTCAAACTGCATTCACATAGATGGTTAGGCGACCCATTGGATGTTTATTTTCAGTAATTTATTGGCATGCTTATGTATCTTGTTATGTCCCTCTGAGGACCTGGTCCATTTCCAGGTATAGATGTTCGTGACTATTAGCAGGATGCGCTGATCAGGACTTGCTACTTATATTTTGAGGAGGTCTTCTCTTCGAGCCTCGTGATTATGATAATTAGGCTATTTGAATAAATGTATCATGCTTGATTCATGTACTTCCCTGATAGTTCCTTGAGTATAGCCTTCTGTTAGAATATAGGAATCCTTGTTGTTAGGATGATAACTAGGGTAACGTTCTTACTAAGAATACAACTAGATTTTGACACAACACTAAGTTAGTATACCTAATGAACCCTAGCATCCCTTACCTGTAGATTAATTGACCATTATCCCTTGATATATTTATGAAGGACTTGAGAGTAATATAGACACTACTAGGATTAGTTAGAAATTTGACTATATTGTTTGACCATAGCATTGAGGAACCAATAGAAATCTAAGGTTGAATATTAGGACTAAACCTAACTTTCATAGTGAGATAATATTAGAATAATAAATTTAGATTCTTGTCTTGATATTAGCAGATCAGTACCTTAGGAAGTCAAGATGAATGAATATAACATTTCTCTTAATCATACCTCGAACACAGGGATTAACATAAAACCTTTCCTTAGAAAACCATGATATTATCAATAGTCTCTCTATTTAATTTTATATCTTGTTCCTCCAAAACCTTAACGCTCGCTATTTGTACGACGACTAAAATTTTCTTTCATCTCTCAATTCGTGCCACCTAACCCTTCTGATTGTAGGCCAAGCGATTTTCTTTTGTGTGTTAGGATATATAGTTTGCTAGGATTATAGTTGTAATCTTGAATTTTGAATTTCTGTGCTTGGTAGTTAGAATTTGATAGTTGAGCTATTCTTTTAGATTATGATTTATTGATTATTCTTTAGTTTTAAATAACGTAATTTGTACCCATATCTCCATATAGATTATACCTCCTTTCATCTTAATCCAGCGTACTTATATTTTTTACCTCGACTTATACTGCTATTATAGCCTAGTTTTGCAAGCTTATTCTTTTATCGAGATTGTTCATGACATATGTATTATTGGGTCGATACACTAATACAATTGTCTATTTAAAATTAGTGTATTAGGGTCTAGCTAACTATAGTGCGCTTGGTTCGCTCTTCGTATGACTACCTTACGTGGATTGAGATATATAGTTGACTCACTTGTTCGATGAATATACTTGTCCTCTAAATAGGCCAGAGCATATCATATCAGGTATATAAATGTTCTGAAATGAACATGCGAATAGAAATTAATCAAAATAGGGTTTTAATCCACAACTGCCTTGATCACGCCCTTTTGAATTCTCTAATCGCCTTGAACCCCATACTTGTATTCTATTACCTCCCCTTTGAACTCTTTATTATTATTTTCCGTATTTCCCTATTTCGGAAAGACGAACGCTTGTGCTTGATATAAGTTTGATACACATAGTGCTAGATATACCCCATAGGCTAATCACATTACCTTGTGACTATCTTCTATAATTAAGGGCATATCATATATGATATATTGGTGTTAAAATTTATGAGGATTGAATAACATGACTAAGTAATTTGAGGAATAGTTTTCTTAAATGTATAGCCTTATGTAATAGATGGATAAATTCTAAGTTGGTTAGAAGTTGCATTGTTAACTTGAGGTAAATTTCTTTTAGATTGTAATCAAATAAGATTAGATAGAGAAAACCATGCCTTATTTTAATTCTGAGGACAAAATTATTTTAAGTTGGGTAGATTGTAAACTCCCTCATCCAAAATTAGGCCTACTTGGCTTAGATAGAGAGACTAGGGCTAGTTTGAATCCAATTAGAAATAGAACACTGTGTTTTAGATAATTTTACAATATTTATATCAGTTAGTGCACCTTACCGTTGTTTCGATAATTAGAGCACACCACTAGCCATTTCCTTCCAATAAATTTTATACCCATGTCCTAGACGTGCCAGTCATCTATTTTGACCTTTGTGTAACTTATAATTACGCTCTCTTGTGCTATATTTTAGTCGCACAATATTCGTCGCAGACGTTTATATTTAATTCTAAATAAATTCAACTTTGTATCCTTGTGCGTTCCAATCAAAATTGGGGACACAATCTTGACCCGTTTTGTGCAACCCAATTTATGATAATATTCTATCCTGAGTCCTCTACATCCATGACACTTGTGTTCCACCTAATTTTAGCCCCATGTACTTCTAATTAATTCCAGAACACCTTTTGCATTAATTTTAATAAAATTATTCCAATTTCTATCTTTGTGCAATTTTCTAATTGTTGGGCGCTTTTATGCAAAAGTGCATTAAGGAGTCCACATAATTGGACAAAACACATAAAGAAACCCATTTTGACTTCATGTGAATTTTTTGCATAATTTTTGGAGTGTGTAGCACTCAACATCACCCCCCTCATCAATTTCTAGCCATGCTTTTAAAACCATGTGATCCTAGCCCTCCAAACATCTCCATGTAAAGTCAAACCCATCCAAATAGGATGTTGACCAACCCAACTACCTAGGTCAACCCCTAACCTTATTCCCCAATATATAAATATCTATTTTTCCTTTTTTATTCATTCATCAAAAAACCTTATGCTAACCTAGCCGACATATCATTCCCATTTCCTGATTCACTTTCTTCCTCCTCTTCCCGCAGCCGGAGTCCCGGGCATCTCGACCTCCCTCTGGTGAGCCACCCCGCCTGACCCCCTGTCACGACCGTAGTCTGTCGACCCCGCTGAACTCCCCATCACAGCCTCCTCCACTGCGGATAACCCCGAGTCGCCTCTCCTGTCATCCTCGTGAGCCAGGACAGCCGCCTGAGCCCGGGCAGCAGGCCGTGACCCCGCTGCTCACTGTTGTCCGCCACCCTCTTTACCATGTCAACCTTGCCGGACCTCCACAATCCGACCACCACGAGCCACTATCTCCACCTTTAAACGCCCCGCACCACCTCCTTCTCCGTCAACCCCGCTGATCTCCGCCTGAGAAGCCACTGTGCACCGCCTCCTTCACCATCTCTTCGACAGCGAGACCCGACTGTACCGACCACTGAGACCCTGACTCCTTCCCGTCGAGACCAAAGCAGCCGACCCACGTATCCCCCACATCGACAACACCTACACCCGACCTTGCCATCCTCTTCATCCTTCTCTTCTCTCCACCTTGCTTGAGACCACTCGCCGGACTTCCCCTCAGACCTGGTCGTAGCAGCCCCCATCATAACCTTCATCATCATCATAACCTTCATTATCACCATCATCATCACCATTATCATCCTCATCATCATCACCATCATCATCGTCGTCATCGTGGACCCATCCCCCTCGTCGAAGATGACCTGCAGTAGTCGTCCTCGATCCTTGTGCCATGCACGCTAAGCTCGAGGTTCGAACCTGTTGTCACGACCCGCACCCGGAAATTCAGGCACGAGTGCGTGGGTACGTCCAGCCTACGCCGCAGTGTCGGCGGTCGTACGCTGTCTAGGGCATGATCACAGGTGATAAATCTAGCTCATTCACAATAATTAAATAGGCAAGGAAAAATAGCAGAAAAAGAATGCTAAGATTTTATAACCAGAATATGATAATCAGATCCAGAGTTTATTACAGAACCATAGATTATATCGGGGACAAACCCGATTACTAAGATGAAAGGAAATAAACAACTAATGCTAACTACTCTGCAGGAGTAGTCTCCTGGGTGGGAACCGGCTCTGCAACTGTATCACCTGCTGGCTCATAGGGTCCATAGTAGGTAGGGGCAAGGTTCTCGTCATCGCCTAAACAACGGATCCAGTCAGGAAAGGAGCAAAGTACACAATGCACAACAAGATTTAAACTAAATATTTGTGACAGGTAGAAAAAATAACTGACTAAGCATCATGTTGAGAATATGCGTAAGTAAATAGTGAAATTAACTGAGAGATAATGCTATAAAACAAGACTAGAAGTAAAGTATGATTAATTGCTATAAACCAAAAATACGAGTAAAACAGGAAAAATGTGACAGGAAATGTAACTGTAACAAGACAACAAGAACTGCAACAAGACATGAACTATGTGCGTGAACTTGTGTATTTAGAATACATAGTTGGCATGTAGGGGTTTATAAGGCTAATAAGGCCGTCATAGACGACTAGTGACTAGCAATAATCAAGTATAAGGCTGATGGTACAGTCGCGTACCAACAGCTAGTAACAGGACCTGGGGAAGGGTAAACTACATGCCTCCTAGTATTCTCCCACCCGACATGAAAAAGCAAGACACGAAATACATTATTCAAGACATGAAATCCAGTGTTCTAACTCTACATATAATCATCAATGGTACAACTAAAGCAGGAAATTTATTTATCACAATATAAAGGTTAAACTTGAAGTGCAGGTACTTGCCTGTTGTTTGGATCTGAATAGTTAGGTTCTTGGGGGAAAAGTCCAGAGGTGAGTCCAAAAGCTGAAATAGACATTACTATCACGCTCAGAAGATATCAAATAGCTAGAAACGCCTGTCCTTGGGTCCAATTTGGAGACAAGGGCAGAAACGGCAGTTTCGGGCCAAAACAGGGTCCGTCGTTGGGCCCGCTTTGCACCGAAAAACGTGTCCGGGTCAAAAGTCTCCAAATTTACCAAACTTGGTGTCAACAGGTCAGGAACGCTGATACGAACCCAACAGAACTTCCAGATTTGGATTCCGATGAGCCGAACACAAAATCGCCCGTCGAGCGGGGCCTATGGGGCCCACGACACGCGATTTCGTCAACGTTCTCAGAATCGAACCAAACTTGACCCACAGGACCAGCGTATCACTACGAGTCCGATGGCGTAAGTTTCGTCTCGATCTGACGAGTGTGCACGAAGTTAGGGTGAATTGCCGAAAAGGCGGATACGGGGCGATGTCCGCGGATACGCGTTGATTCCGGTGTGCACGCACACCCGAATCAGCTTCCACGAAGACTCACACGTCCGTATCGATGATGCGCACGTATCTGTGAAGACCGCACGCGACCAAGTCGTCCCGTTTGGCGGGACGTACTCGGTTCCGGGGTAAAACAGGGTCTGGTTTTTCCTGTTTTTGGATCGCGGTGTGCGATCACCACAGGACGCGGTGTCCCGAACAGTTTGTTCGGACACCGAGAGGGTCATACAGGCTTCACAACGCAATTTGCGGAATTAAAAACGGAGCTACGAGGCGAAAGTTACACGTACCTGAAGGAGACCCGAAAACAGGGTCGAAATCGTGTCCGTGTCGTATCCGACACGACACGACGAATCGGGCTTAGGGTTAGGGTTTCGTTCTGGTTTGGGGCTGCCGGCGGCGGTCCGGCCGGAGGAGCGCCGAGGAGGCTGGACGACGCTCGCCGGGGCGAGGCGGAGGCACGGCGTAGGGCGGGGCGGTGCCGGAGGCCGACGGGAGGCGGCTGCAAAGGCGGCTGCTGCTGCTGCGGGCGGAGCTCCTGGCGTCGAGGAGGAGGAAGGGGGAGGAGATGGTGGCTGGGTCCGGCGAGGGGAGAGGGAGGAGGAGTTCGGCGCGGCGGAGGCGAGGCCGGTCGGGGTGCGGTGGCGGCGAGGGGTTGCTGTCGAGCGGAGGGGAGGAGGGCCGCGGCTTAAATAGGCGGAGCGGCTGGGAGTCGGGCCGAGCAAGGCGGGGTCGAAGCGGGGAAGGCGGAGGTGAGCCGGGTGGAGCGGGGATGTGGCGGCCATGGCGCGGCGCTCGCAGCGGCGTGCGGAGCGGCCGGGCGCGGCGGACTCGGGCGGTTGGGGGAAACAGGGAGACGGGTCGGGGCGGCGGGTCGGGTCTGGGCAGACCCGACCCGACCCGGTAAGTGAAGCAGGTTAGGCTGCTGGGCTGGGCCGGATCAGGCCCAATGGGCGGGCTGGGGAACGGGCCGAAAAATGAATAATAATAATAATAATAATAAAAATCCAGAAATAATTAATAATTAAATAAATAATTACATAAATAGTTTTAGGTGTTTTAAAAATAGGTCCAGGGCCCAATAAATTCCAGAAAAATTACCCTAAGTCCAGTTTTCCATTTTACACCCAAAAATATTATTTTTATAATATTTTAATGTTATTTATTATCAATTAAAAATTTTGTAATAATTCAAAACCCTGATTTTAATTACAAAAAATTTCCAGAAAATTCCAGAAAATTGTGAAAAATCCCAATTTTAATATTTTTTTGAAAAATCAGGGGCTTACAATCTACCCAACTTATAAAAATTTCGTCCTCGAAATTTAAATTATGGCAGGGTTCTCTCTGTCCAAACTCACCTGGTCACAGTATAACGGGTTTAGGTGAACATTGCGGTCGCTACCCAACTTAGAATTTTACCCATATCCTTTAAGGTTGTACAACTAGTAAAGCTAGGTCCCAACTTAATAAATCATGGTATTGAATCTTTAAGTCTGCAACACAAAACACATCACTTAGGGTATTGCCTTAGTCATAAAGGGTTAACATCAATTTGACCGGTCTGAGGGGTATGTCTAACACTACAATTCAACTTATATCAAACACAGAATTTTGTCTTTCCGAAGTAAGGGAAGACGAGGATCAATAATAAGAGTTTAAGGGCGAGGTGGTAGAACAGAGGTATAGGGATCAAGGCGTTTAAAGAATTCTAATGGGGATTGTCAGGCGGTTATGGATTGAGATTCTATTCTGGTAATCATTTATTCGCATGCTCGTATTAGTACGGTTATGTAACTGATACGATATGCTCGGACACTTTTAGGGGCAAGTATACTAGTCACTATATCTCTCAAATCCACGTAAGGTAGTCGTACGAAGTGCGAATCAAAATGCACTAAGGTTGATCAGACCGTAGTACACTGATTCTGAGTAGACACTTGTATTAGTGGGGTTGATCAGGCCTCAGTAATACATGTGTCCTGAACAAGCCCGATAAAGGTAAGCTTGCAAAACTAAGCTATAAAATAGCAGCATATGTCAAGTTCAGCAAAATTTAAGTGCGCTAGATAATGATGAAAGGAGGTACAATTTATTGAAGTTCACAAAATAACACAAAATAAGCACAATAGCAAAAAGTCTCTAAAACAGTTATCAAATTTTAAAAGCATACCAGGTATTTAGCAAGTTCAAAATTACTAGGTTGGGGCTGAGGTCACGAACCAATAGGCATGAGCTAAACAATACTAGAAAAGGTATCTACGAATCACTTACGCGCATTAGCTGCTTCCAGAGTTTGCGCGTTCTCTACGGTCATCACGTAAGCTTGACCGCGTCCTGGAGCAGTGGGGCAGTCCCTCATTTGGTGTTCTGTTGACCCACAATATAGACAGACACCTAGTCTCATCCTACAAACTTGCCAGGTGTGACCTTGTTTTCGACAAAAGCCACAAGTGAGAACTCGTTGGTTCTGCCCTTGAGCTTGGTGTTGGGGTGCTGTGGCTCGAGGGAGAGGACGCTGGGTTTGCTGCGGGGACCTCTGCTGTTGTTGTTGTTGAAAAGGGCGTTTGTTGGGTCCCGTATTTCCGATATCTCTTTCTCGCTTTAGCTTATGCCCCATGTCTCTCTCAACGCCTTGTGCCACGCTCAAGATTTCCTCATAGGTGCGAGCTCGGCTGGTGGTGACAGCAAGGCGAATATCCGGAGACAGCCCCTTCTTGAATCTACGGGCTCTGTCCTCCGGGGTACGAACCATGTACTCCGCAAAGTGGCTTAACCTGCTAAATTCAGCAGTATACTCATCAACAGTCAGGTTACCTTGTTCCAGTCTCTCGAATTGGCTTTCGAGAGCTTCCCGAGCCACTTCGGGGTAAAATTTCTCCTTGAATAGCCTCTTAAAATCTTCCCAGGTGAGGTCAGGAGCAGCTAGTTGGGGTTCATCTCTGAACCAGGTCCGAGCTATGTCGAACAGTTGCAGGCTTGCGGACTCCACTTTGAGATCATCAGGAACCCGAGCAGTCTTCAGGAGTCTCTCTACGTTCTCAATCCATTCATCGGCATAGAGAATGCCTTCAGTTCCATAGAATTCCAGGGGTTTAAGGTTCTTGAAGTCTTTGGCACTCCCTGGCCTCTTGTGTGGCGACTCCTGGGACCTAAGAGCTTCTGAGAGGCTGGTCCACAGAAGTGCAGTCTGTTCCTTCTGGGATTCTACTAGTCCCTGGAACACTCCGAGTAGCTGTGCCCCATCTAGAGTAACTGCTGGAACAGATGGAGGCGGCGGGAGTGCAAGAGTCTCGGGCACATTCTGCTCAGCTGGTTCTGATGTGCCTCCTACTGTGTTCCTTGTCTGGACCATTCTGAAAGATTAAGGGATAGGAGAATCAGAATAGGATACTTGGAAATCAAAGGCGATAGGATAATTGAGCAGAAATGATATCAAGAATTGAAATAAGGACCCTATACTGTGAATGAGCTTTATCCTAAAATCCTCAATCTTGTTGCAGGCCTGTTCGGTCCCTAAGTTGGAACCGAACAATTTAGTCGTTTGACCTGCATGGGCCACCACTAAAACGTGTCACGACCCGCACCCGAAAATTCGGGCACGAGTGCGTGGGTACGTCCAGCCTACGCCGCAGTGTCGACGGTAGTACGCTGTCTAGGGCATGATCACAGGTGATAAATCTAGCTCATTCACAATAATTAAATAGGCAAGGAAAAATAGCAGAAAAAGAATGCTAAGATTTTATGACCAGAATATGATAATCAGATCCAGAGTTTATTACAGAACCATAGATTATATCGGGCACAAACCCGATTACTAAGATGAAAGGAAATAAACAACTAATGCTAACTACTCTGCAGGAGTAGTCTCCTGGGTGGGAACCGGCTCTGCAATTGTATCACCTGCTGGCTCATAGGGTCCATAGTAGGTAGGGGCAAGGTTCTCGTCATCGCCTAAACAACGGATCCAGTCAGGAAAGGAGCAAAGTACACAATGCACAACAAGATTTAAACTAAATATTTGTGACAGGTAGAAAAAATAACTGACTAAGCATCATGTTGAGAATATGCGTAAGTAAATATTGAAATTAACTGAGAGATAATGCTATAAAACAAGACTAGAAGTAAAGTATGATTAATTGCTATAAACCAGAAATACGAGTAAAACAGGAAAAATGTGACAGGAAATGTAACTGTAACAAGACAACAAGAACTGCAACAAGACATGAACTATGTGCGTGAACTTGTGTATTTAGAATACATAGTTGGCATGTAGGGGTTTATAAGGCTAATAAGGCCGTCATAGACGACTAGTGACTAGCAATAATCAAGTATAAGGCTGATGGTACAGTCGCGTACCAACAGCTAGTAACAGGACCTGGGGAAGGGTAAACTACATGCCTCCTAGTATTCTCCCACCCGACATGAAAAAGCAAGACACGAAATACATTATTCAAGACATGAAATCCAGTGTTCTAACTCTACATATAATCATCAATGGTACAACTAAAGCAGGAAATTTATTTATCACAATATAAAGGTTAAACTTGAAGTGCAGGTACTTGCCTGTTGTTTGGATCTGATTAGTTAGGTTCTTGGGGGAAAAGTCCAGAGGTGAGTCCAAAAGCTGAAATAGACATTACCATCACGCTCAGAAGATATCAAATAGCTAGAAACGCCTGTCCTTGGGTCCAATTTGGAGACAAGGGCAGAAACGGCAGTTTCGGACCAAAACAGGGTCCGCCGTTGGGCCCGCTTTGCACCGAAAAACGTATCCGGGTCAAAAGTCTCCAAATTCACCAAACTTAGTGTCAACAGGTCAGGAACGCTGATACGAACCCAACGGAACTTTCATATTTGGATTCTGATGAGCCGAACACAAAATCGCCCGTCGAGCGGGGCCTATGGGGCCCACGACACGCGATTTCGTCAACGTTCTCAGAATTGAACCAAACTTGACCCACAGGACCAGCGTATCGCTACGAGTCCGATGGCGCAAGTTTCGTCTCGATCTGACGAGTGTGCACGAAGTTAGGGTGAATTGCCGAAAAGGCGGATACGGGGCGATGTCCGCGGATACGCGTTGATTCCGGTGTGCACGCACACCCGAATCAGCTTCCACGAAGACTCACACGTCCGTATCGATGATGCGCACGTATCTGTGAAGACCGCACGCGACCAAGTCGTCCCGTTTGGCGGGACGTACTCGGTTCCGGGGTGAAACAGGGTCTGGTTTTTCCTGTTTTTGGATCGCGGTGTGCGATCACCACAGGACGCGGTGTCCCGAACAGTTTATCCGGACACCGAGAGGGTCATACAGGCTTCACAACGCAATTTGCGGAATTGAAAACGGAGCTACGAGGCGAAAGTTACACGTACCTGAAGGGGACCCGAAAACAGGGTCGAAATCGTGTCCGTGTCGTATCCGACACGACACGACGAATCGGGCTTAGGGTTAGGGTTTCGTTCTGGTTTGGGGCTGCCGGCGGCGGTCCGGCCGGAGGAGCGCCGAGGAGGCTGGACGACGCTCGCCGGGGCGAGGCGGAGGCACGGCGTAGGGCGGGGCGGTGCCGGAGGCCGACGGGAGGCGGCTGCAAAGGCGGCTGCTGCTGCTGCGGGCGGAGCTCCTGGCGTCGAGGAGGAGGAAGGGGGAGGAGATGGTGGCTGGGTCCGGCGAGGGGAGAGGGAGGAGGAGTTCGGCGCGGCGGAGGCGAGGCCGGTCGGGGTGCGGTGGCGGCGAGGGGTTGCTGTCGAGCGGAGGGGAGGAGGGCCGCGGCTTAAATAGGCGGAGCGGCTGGGAGTCGGGCCGAGCAAGGCGGGGTCGAGGCGGGGAAGGCGGAGGCGAGCCGGGTGGAGCGGGGACGTGGCGGCCATGGCGCGGCGCTCGCAGCGGCGTGCGGAGCGGCCGGGCGCGGCGGACTCGGGCGGTTGGGGGAAACAGGGAGACGGGTCGGGGCGGCGGGTCGGGTCTGGGCAGACCCGACCCGACCCGGTAAGTGAAGCGGGTTAGGCTGCTGGGCTGGGCCGGATCAGGCCTAATGGGCCGGGCTGGGGAACGGGCCGGAAAATGAATAATAATAATAATAATAATAAAAATCCAGAAATAATTAATAATTAAATAAATAATTACATAAATAGTTTTAGGTGTTTTAAAAATAGGTCCAGGGCCCAATAAATTCCAGAAAAATTACCCTAAGTCCAGTTTTCCATTTTACACCCAAAAATATTATTTTCATAATATTTTAATGTTATTTATTATCAATTAAAAATTTTGTAATAATTCAAAACCCTGATTTTAATTACAGAAAATTCCCAGAAAATTCCAGAAAATTGTGAAAAATCCCAATTTTAATATTTTTTTGAAAAATCAGGGGCTTACACCTGTCCCTCTCCTTTTATTTTATGTGTGCTTGTGATTAGTATTGCTTCATGGTTCAGTTTAGTTGTTATGAGTTTAGACCGTGTCGGTTAACCTAATGACTGGTGTGTGTAGGATAATTAATTGGTATATATATTTGTATTATATAAGTAATTAAATGATAATGCTAATTATGACTATATATGTATTTATTCCGTCTGGCCCTAGGTTAATTATGGATATCCTTTATTTACTTTTGACCAAGTGACCCTAAGAACTTGTGAGTTGACTGCCTTGTGTACATTAACGTACTGGCTTAGACACATGTTAGTTGACTGTCTGATTTTGATACAACATTTGAAGACGTGACAACCACGTAATTAGATGCATAATTTACCCTGCTAGTTGACCAGTATTACCCCTAGCGTAGTCTCCGATTCCAGTGTAATTATGGTTGTGTATGTGCTTGTGTAATGGCTGATGTTGTATTATATTATATTATATGTATATAGGACCCTTGGATTATTCTTCGAGAATTCAGGAGCAGGTTTTTGGCACTACGCAACTTTCTTGCCAGACAAGTATACCTTGCCATTGTATTATAATTTATATTCCATATGATGCATGCATTTTATTTCTGTCCATTAGTTCATATATTTTAACTTCTATATAAACTGCGCGTCCAAGGATAACTTGGGTGCAACGATGGTGGCGTCGTATTATGTTTCATTTATGTATATGCATATTGACCTAGTTTACGAGACCACCCCATTATCATATGGCATTTTTATGTTCATTGGCCATGACACATCTGTTACACGAGTGTGAGTCTCATGTAGGATACAGATTTGCGTGACAGGCTTGCCTCCTGTACGTATGGGACGTACGATAGGGAATAACTACCGATAGAAACTTTGCATGCTAGAAGACTTGGCAGTTATTAGAGGTATTATCGTGTCATGGATATGACATGCTTAGAGCATGGGGTGGGAAGAACAACAAGTAAGGCATTTGGGCTCCTTTGCACTTTTCTTTTTGTAACCCGTACGCTCCGTCGGAGATACGCGACGGTGATGACCCCTATATATTACTGGCGACCTCTGGCGTTCAAAAGAAGATATGCTTTGTACGCCCCTGAATCTCCAAAAGAATTATGCCAATCCCATTTATGGCCAAATAGCCCACTTGTAAGAAAGTTGTTTTCAAACTGCATTCACATAGATGGTTAGGCGACCCATTGGATGTTTATTTTTAGTACTTTATTGGCATGCTTTTATGTATCTTGTTATGTCTCTCTGAGGACCTGGTCCCTTTCCTGGTATAGATGTTCATGACTATTAGCAGGATGCGCGGATCAGGACTTGCTACTTATATTTCGAGGAGGTCTTCTCTTCGAGCCTCGTGATTATTAGTTGATGTATTTGTTTTATTTATTTTGTATTCTAGTTTGGTAGTGGATTTGTTTTCATCCGACTATCTTTCTCTGATACTTCATATTATATTCAGTTATATAGTTGACTGGTTATTTATTTATTATTTATTCTGTGGATGAGATTTAGTTATGCCCTGTGACTTGTGATAATTATATACCACTTGTGACTTATTGTTCCTAATACAGCATACGTATGTGTTATAATTTCCATATATTAGAGTCTCTATATACATACGGCTGGCATGCTTGCGTATTCCTAGTCCTACGTATTTTGGGACTAGGGCGTGATACTAGTACCATTGCAGCAGTAGGTTCAAAGTGTCATGACCCGCACCCGGTATAGGGGCATAAGTACGTGGGTACGTCCAGCCTACGCCGTAGCCTCGGCGGTAGAACGATGTCTTGGTCTTCTATACTATCTAGTATCTCACACAATATACATAAATACTGTCTTGCCATCTCAATTCCAAATGATACTCAATCACATATAAAACTAAAGGAGGATTTTAAGCACGATATGGAATAGAAAGAATAGAAATACAAGTCTCAAACATCACATGTCCAACTCAAATCTAACACAAATAATATCTTAAAATAATAATACAATCCACAATCTAAATAAAAACAACTACTACAAGGTATAAAAATCTAAATGGCCTCAATAACTGGCACTACATCCTCAGGTGATACTCCATCTGTCGGTCCGTAGTGAGTGGGACACATCCTCTCTAACCATTCATCTAAAAAATATTTTTCAGTCAGGAATAGAGCAAAGTATAACCCAATAGCAGTTCCAATTAATTGATAATGACTATAAACATAAATAGAGAATATAATACAAGACGATAAACAATGAACAATCAATATTGTAGAAGAAATAGGTAAACAATGAACAATATGGTATACACTGATCACGATGAATAGAACAAGACAATAGAATGAAATAATAAACTAGAATATGGTGAAGAACTGTAACTATGTTAAGCGATTGAAATACTAGTTAGATATGTGAATGGCTTGGGTGTACATTGTCTAATTTAATGTTGGATAAACATTGTCTAAGTTAAACATTGAATATTGTCTAGGATTTGATCACATATCTAGCTAACACTTTCCCTTTCCCCCAACTAGGACAATGGATCCAACCATGACACGTTGTGATACAAGATACCCAAGGCCATGTAAATAATAAACCTTGAACATTAAACATTAAATATTAAACATTGTCTAAGTTAAATATTGAACATTAGAACACTGAATATTATCTAAGTTGAACATTGAATATTGAACATTGAATACGAAACATTATCTAAGTTAAACATTGAGAACACGAGGAACAATAAATAATATATATAATATCCCATGACTGATCCATGTGTATACTAGTTCGTATACTAATATGACAAGAGTCATGTAAAATATTTCTAAATAATTGAATTATAGTAATTATCAAATAATGAAAATTATCAGAGAATGTACTCGCCTACCGTCCAAGCAATGAATATCAAACTGTGTTCCAACTGGTGTCAAACAAACCTATATATGGAATATTATATTAATACAAGGTGTTGGAATAAAATTAAGTTAAACTAGTCAACATCTAGGTCATAAAACTATTTCTAAGTCAAACCGACTATTTTTAGGCTACAAGAGTCTAACACTAGGTCACTAAGTTAATGCACTATGAAACTATGCTATACTAACTAATCTAAGATACTAAGAACCACCCAAAATGTCGTATCTCAAGATACGCAGGTTTTAAATATAAAAAATAGTAATTTAGATATATATACAAGTCAATAATTATAGTATCTATATCAAAACAATAAAATTAGGATACCTTGGTCTTGCGCCAATGCGTATCGCACTACCATACACCAATCTTGATACTCAAATCCAATACCTTAAGTATCGACCCATTACCTTGATATTCCAAGGTAAACCAAAACCTCTACATAGCTAATGCATAAATATAATACCTTAAACACTAGCTATATGAACTAACACTATAATATATATATCAATATACTATAAAACTAACTATAATACCATCACACATAGGAATGTATAGCTAACTATCAAACATACACTACTTATTAGCATATATATACTAGACTAACTGTATTAATATATCTACTACTAACATATATCACTAATACATCAACTAACTACTTAAACCAATACCTTCATCACTAACTAACTAATCAATTATCCATATACTACTTACCACTAATCAATAGAACTAACTACTCACTAAAACTGACTGAAACTATACTGAAATACTGACTAATACACTGAATACTAAACTACCCAAAACCTCAACTAAATAATACTGAAACTATGAACTGAAAGATACTAAAACTATAGTGATATCAGTGATTTCTCACTGATACATAGTTGAAACCTGAACTAAACTGTGCAGTCACTGAAAACTGCACACACTGGCAGTTGGTGCCCGAGCCAAGCATCTCAGTGATGCACTGCCTATCTCCCTCTTCTTGTTGATGCTCCCTATTGAATGCACTAACTTTGCTCGAGGCTGCAGTGCTCAGTTGAAACTTGTTGATGCTCCTTAAATCTTATTGTTTGGTTGTAAACCCCCTCACCCAAAATAGGTATTTTATGTATATTTTATATTATTATATTTATTATAGATTATTTTAAATATTAAATTTCTTTACAGTATTCTCTTAGTTAATTAGAAAATAAATTTCTTGATATATTTACTTATATAAATATTTATTTAGAATCATTTTCAGGCTATTTTAGATTTTTGGAGATTTTTCTAGAATTTTTAGGTAGGTAATTAAAACATAGGGAACGTAAATTTTTAGGACTTCCATGATTTATTATGAGACCATACTTGCATATTGTTCCTACCAAATATTTATTTTAGGTTAAAATATTTAATTATATTTTTGTACTTTATTTCGAATTTTAAGAAATTTATTTGGATTTTTAAAATTATTTAGGATTTATTTGGATTTTTAAAATTATTTAGGATTTATTTGGATATATATAGTCGTAATATTATATAGATGGTAATTTAGTGTTAATAGATATTAATAAGATTATATATAAATTATTTGTAATATCTTTAATTATATTTAATATTATAAATTATTGAAATAAACTCAAACTCTATTTTAAATTAATTCAAATCCTGAGCCTACTAGGAAAGCAACTTCATGCATATCTTATCCATGTTTAAACTGATCATAATCATATCCAAATTAGCCAATCCTAGTCATATTCAATTAAGTATTCTCCACCATTATAAATACCTATTAGAATTATGGAATAAACTCATATTTTATATTTTTCTTCCCTAAACTCCTCTCTTTTTCGTCCAAAAATAGTCAAAATTATCATAAATTCAGCCTCATTTTCTAGTAGTTATAATGAATTAAAAAGATGATATTTCCTAGCTCTGGGCTCCAAACGTGCTCCAATTTTTTTGTTAGAACTATAACAAGGTTATTTTCTGATTATATAAATTATTTTAATAATTTATGAACCTATTTCTCCAAAAAATTCTTAAAGTGTCAGTTGTCAAAAATCAGATGTATTTTGGTGTTTTCGAGATTACAGGAGATCCCAAAATTAAAATTATGAACCGTTTAAAGTTTCAAAAATTGACATGATGAAATTACATAAAATTATTTTTCCAGAATTTAACATGCAAGTGTAATCTACTGTAAATTTCGTGCAACGTAGACGTAAATAGAAAACCACCGAAAATTGTTATATATTCGCCCTTGTGGCCATAACTCTTTACCGACTTATGATTTTATAAAACCGTCGATTCCGAAGTTCATGTAGCGTTAAAATCTATAGGATTTTACACAAAAATCCAATATTTGAGTTGGTTGACTTTTTGGTCAATGGATTGCCTCGATTTGCGTGTCAAGGATCACAAAATCCATAAAGTTGACTTTCTTTGGACCAAAATTAGGATTTAACAATAAAATTAGATTATAATAAGATTAAAATACTATTTTATGTTATTTTATTCAAAATTAAAATAGATTAAAATGGAGGAACATATTCACCCACTTTTGTAACCTTACTTGTTTAATTTATGTGACGGGTAGATCGGACGACGCCTTGAGTTAGAACTTCATTATTTTTCAGACCAGACAAGATACCTTGTCAAATTGCTTACAGTACTTTGTATGTTTATTATATTTTTATATATTCATTGCATGTGTGTTTTTTTTTAGTCATAATTATATACTATATATATGTTGACACATAGTATCATGGGAGGTAAGGACAATCAGTAGGCGTATGGGCTATAACCACTCTGTTAAACCATAGTAACTAGCACGCACTATGGTAGTCGTGTCCGATGGTCGCTACCCTCGCGGTATGTCGGCTGATGGTGTCACGATGGTCGTTACCCTCGCGGTATGATGGATGGTGATGTCCCTGACGTGTGTGTGAGTTATGAGATTAGATAGAGTAGCCTACCCATGCCCATGCGTCGAAAGTTGTCCTCATTATGCATTTTCATATAGATTGTCTTGTACAACATACTTATATATTTTTTGTCTATCATGCATATTTATTGTATTCAATTGGCATCCTTCTATGTATCTTGTTACATTCCTCTGAGGACCTAGTCCCTTTCCAGGTGTAGACGATCTTGACTATTCGCAGGAGCACGGATCAGGACTTGCTACTTATCTCTTTCGAGGAGGTCTTCTCTTCGAGTCTCATTGTTTATTAGATGTACATTATGTGGTTTCTCTTATATTCTAGTTGGTAGTAGATTTGTCTCCACCCAACTACTTGTTCTTATCAAGCATTTTATACTTGATTCAGTTATATAGTTGATTGGTTATTTGATTCTATAGATGAGATCTAGTTATGCCCTATGACTTGTGACAATATATATACCATATATGAGTTAATATTTATATTACAGTGTATGTGTGTATTATGGTATCCATATATTGAAGTTGCCATATACATACGGCTGTCAAGCTTACGTATTCCTAGTCCTACATATTTTGGGACTGGGGCGTGGCATATTTTTGTAGTGGCCCATGCAGGTCGAGAGTATCATGACCCGATTCCATAGAATCATTGAGGCGTCCTCCAAATCGTGACCGTCGTACGGGCCTGGGGTTGCGCCCGTACAAGGCTTTAATGATTTACATAGCAAGCACATATTTATAGTACGCAGATAAATTGAAACACAGATTTGAAACGTGAAAAAGTTCTCTTTATTGATAATGAACATCTATTACAAACTCTTGAACGAGTCAGCTAATATGTCGCACGGGCTTACAAAAGTGTTGACTCAAAATGATATAGCAGTCCTGTACATTACATCCCTTTATAAACTTCAAAATGTTAAAGACCTCCGGGCTGGAGGACGTCTTTGCCATAAAGCTGCATTGTGTATGGAAAGTTGCAAGCTTCTTCTTCAAGTACTTCAAAAGCGGCACGATCAGGATGCGCCAACAGCTGGATTAGATCGGGAAGACTACTTCGGCTTCTCGCTCGGTGTCACTACCACTTTTCCATATAAGGGCATTTGTGTAATTTAGCTATTTTAATAATTTTGAATTTAATTAATTGCTGAGTTTTGTAACTAATTATATTATTAGTTGTAATGTTTAGTTTAGGGCAAACCCTAGAACCCATTAGGTCAAACCCTAGTGAGTCAACCCTAATTGTAAACCTAATTCTAGAAAAACCTTAGAATTCAAATTTTAGGGTGAACCCTCAAACCCTAGACTGGCTAAACCTTAGCTAATTAGGTTCTACATGACCTAACCTAGGGGTTAAACCTAGGCCATACACTAGAAACCCTAACTGGGCCTTAATATATAAAAGGAACCCTCTCATTCTTCATGTAGAAGAAGAAACCCTAGCCTCCACCAAGAGAAACCATCTCCCCACCCCAAAAATTTCGAAATCTAGCCCTAGGTTCCATTTTCTCCTCCTCCAAAGCAAGGAAAACAAGGAACGTGGGTCAGAAAGCCTTGGAGAAGCCATCTCCCTAGGTAAAACCCTGTTTTTATTCTTTTTAATTCTGTTTTTAGATGTTAATGGCCATTAGGAACCCACCCTAAGGTTTGGAATTCGAATTTTAGGGATCCTACATGTAAACCTAGGAGAATCTAGGGTTTTTGATGTTCATACGTTGTTTATCCCCAATTTCGTGAACCCTAACCCTAGGGGTTTCCATGTAGTCATGATTTCATCTCCTACGTGTAGGTTAGATGTTGATTTAGGGTTTTGTTTTAGGTTTTCAGGAGTTCTCAGTGTGGTTTTCGTTTTTGCACACCATGTGCTTGATGAAATGTCAAGAAGAATGAACACCTTTAACCTACTCTATTTTTTATCTAATTTGATGTATGATGTTGATGTATATATATGCATAGGAGTAGATGTGTTATTGTTTTGATTTCCTGTGCAGTCGAGTGTTGTGGGCTGGGTGTGCAACGATGGGGAGGGTATTGTGGTTCTGTGTGTGTTGGGAGAAGTCCACTGTTCAGTCGGGTTTGAGAATTCTGGGATTTATGTATTCTGTGTGTTGAAGTGTAGTTAGGAATTAGTCAGTGTCTACTAGTGTATTTCCCTATGTGTATCAGTAGGTAGGAATCTAAGTGTGTGTGTATTTGTGGGAGAGATTTTTCCTGTGTTCTTAGACTGAGTTCAGTGAGGGAGTACACAGTATCAGTCCAAACTGAACTGTGGCTACCTTATCCTTGTACACTGTGTATCAATAACTGTGTGTTTAGTATTGGGTGCAGTGTATTACTGGGTTGGTGTTGTGTGAGGGAGTAAAATCTGAGAGAGGGGGGAAAGAGAACAGTGAACCAAAGCCTATGTCTCAATTAGGAATGCCTGTGTGTGAGTGAAGCAGTGAACTGTGTGTAAATTCTGGGAGAGCAGTGAGAAACTAGTATGCCTATATGAATGTGAAATTGTGTATGATAAACCAGTGCACTGAGTGTGTGCCAGTGAGAGGGGTTTTCTGTGAGTGTAGTCCCAGTGCACTGCCTGTGTACCAATGAGCTAGGGGTGCAGAGTGTATTATAGGGTCTGTGTGAGTATCAGACTTTATCTGATACTCAGTGTCAGGATGGATGAGGGGAGTGATTTACCTGTGTATTTTGGGGGAGAGTTGGAGAGGTCAGTGTGTGTGTCTCAGAATTTCAGAATACCTATATGCCTGTGTGTCAGATTAGATACCTAGGTGACCTGTGTCAGTATGTGAATTCAGGTAGGTATGTGTGTATTAGAGTGTCTCTAGGATACTGAAATTTGGGTAGCAGTGTGTGTGCACCTGTGTATATGTGGGTGGTAGTGTGGGAAGTATGGTATCTGTGTGTAGGGGATCTGGGCAAATTTCAGAGGTGAAGAGGCCTGTGTGTGTGTGTCTAGATGGGGGTGTGTCTGTGGTAAAGTATTCTGGGTGAGGCTATGAAGAACATAGTGTATCAGTTCCTTCATGCAAGTATCAGTAGATAGATACTTAGGAATTGGGGATTTGTGCATAGAGTAGCAGATAACTAGTGGAGATAGCCACTAGAGTATCAACTAAAGTGTAACACTGGAATTCAATGTGAGGTAAGCACACATAAGGTATGTCTGATGATGGGATATGCTAGTGGGTAAGGTAAGGGTATACTAAGGTAGTTAAAGTAGTAACTAGTATTAACTAGTATATACTAAAATCACTAAAACATTTAGTATAACCAATAAATAGTTAGTATAACTAATAATAACTACTTTAGTTAGATATTGTCTAATGTAGACTATTATGGTATAGATAAGACCTAGTTAACCTAGTTGGACCTACCTAAGACCTACTTTAGCTAGTATTGACCTAGAAACCTCGTATTTAAATTGTTAAGCATGTTTATTCTTTTATTTCAATATTTTGACATTAATATTCCATAAATAGGTCATTGTGATCCCACTTTGGACATCGATCCTCACACTTTGCTCAGGACCACAGGCGAGTACATTCTCTGACAGTTTTCATTGTTGATTACTTCTATAAATTGTAGTGTATTACATACTTGATTCCGACACTGTGGATACACGAGTTAGCACCCTAGATCCCCATCATGAGGAGTCGTGATTGGAATCCACCGTGCTAGCTGGGGATGGGAAATTATTAGTAGATTATGTGATCATATCCAAATCCTTGCCATGCATCATAGCTCACCCCACTTCTCACGTCGGGTGCGGCCTGACTATCATCATGCTTCATAGCTGTTATATATGATTAGCCTGACCATTATCATGCATCATAGCTAACCATATGGTTAGCCTGACCTTCAAGAATTATAGCTAATCAAATATAACCAGCCTGATCTAGTCCCAAGCCGATCACATAATAAACTAATATTTCAAACACTTAGTTAGATGTTTATCTTTATTCAGATTCATTGTTCTAGCATTCACTATTTATTGTTCATTGCTAGATGCCCTGTTGCCTATTTCATTTCTCCTGTACTTCTCGTTTTCAGTATTTATTTCCATCTTGTATCTCTTACACTGTTTATAGATTTTGTCAATTTAATGAAACTGCTGTTAGTGCTTGTGCTTCGCTCCAATCCTGACTGGATAACATTTTTCAGAGGACCTGGAGGATTTTTGCCCCACTCATTACGGCCCAGGATTAGAGGGTGATTTCACTCCAGAAACCCCAGAGGAGTTGCCTAGCCTAGAAGAGAATTTACCTGGCTGTTCTTAGATTATTTTTCTGTATTTATTGTTTTAGACTGAGACTGAGATGTATTGATTATTTTGTGACTTTGTGAGGTCATTTAGACCCAGGATTTGAGTTGGATTATTGTGGTTGGTTTTATTAGAACTCTTTTCTATTCTCATCGTGCCATTACTTCTATTTGTTTGTGATTGAGTATATCATAGAACTGTAGATTATTATCATTGTCCTCCGTGCGGAGTTGAGATTTTTGACAGGATATATTATGTTTAGACCTAGACAGCGTTCTACCGCCGATGCTGCGGCGTAGGCTGGACGTACCCACGACTCATGCCCAATTTCCGGGTGCGGGTCGTGACACGTTTTTAGTGGTGGCCCATACAGGTCAGTAGTCGAGTCCTAGAACCGCATTAGAGCGATATCGTAGTGGTGCTCGCTTAGAGTATTCCTACGAGCCTGTTTTAGGAAATAGGAATTAGGCCGAGGATATGCTCAATCACAATTAGGAAATTCTGATTCTTATGACATTACTCTTAATAATTTTTCCTTTAGAAATTTACTGTCCTTCCTTGATGATATCGTGTTTATTACCTTAATTGAATCTTTCGATCTGTCTTCAGGATGCCGCCAAGAAGGTCCCAGAGACTCGGAGCAGCAGATTCAGAGAGGTCTGCCACCTCTCGCGCTGCCGGACAGACATCCGCAGCACCCCCTATATCTCCAGTACATGTGGGAGTGTCTGCAGCATTCGGGGGTCCTCCACCACCTGTTCAGAGGGTCCCCACGGCTACGACGGCACCTCCACCACCACCACCAGCTCAGCATCCAGGAGGTGTGCCCGTCGATGGAGCACAGATGTTCGCCTTGATTCAGGGCATGGTCGATGCCCAGAGGACGTCGGCAGAGGCCCAGAGAGTACAGGCTGAGGCACATCAGGCCCAGACAGAGATGATGAGGGTGAACATGGAGAATGCTCACCAAGTGGCTCTCCAGGCTGTGGAGAGGGTCACTCAGCAGCAGCAACGTCCTGGTCAACAACAACAGAGGCCGGGCACCATTGTGGACTTCAAGAGGATGATGCCTCGGGAGTTCAAAGGGACAGAAGGGATACTCTACGCCGATGATTGGCTAGAGGACATCGAGAGGAACTTGCGTTTGGCGCAGATTCCAGAGGCACTCCAGATCGAGGCCGCTGGCAGCCAGATGTTCGACATTGCCCTGACATGGTTTCGCACGGAGCCGAGACTCTTGCGCAGAGGACTCACTTGGGAAGCTTTCAAGGAGCTCTTCAAAGAAAAGTTCTTTCCTGATGTCGCCCTGGGAGCTTTGGAGAGTCAGTTCCATGACTTAGCCCAGGGGAGCTCGTCCGTCGACGAGTATGCCGCGGAGTTTTCCCGCCTGAGCCGCTTCGCGCCATCGATGATTAGAGATCCGGGGGACAGGGCCCGGAAATTCAGAAAGGGACTGACAAGGGAGATCAAGTCTCGCACGTCGGGACGTCGCACAGCTACCTACGAGGGTATATTGATGGATGCCCAAGTAGCCGAGGACGACTTGGGCCTCAGGCCTAAGAGGGGACGCGATGGTTCCGGAGGAGCAAACAGTAGTACGGGACCGGGCAAGCGTCCACACTTTCAGCAGCAACAGCAGAGACCCTTTCAGCAGCAGCATCAGGCACCAGCCCGAGGGCAGGCCCAGCAGCAGCAACAGAGACAGAACCAGCCCGCCATCCAGTGTGCGTACTACGGGAAGATGGGACATACTAGAGATATCTGCAGGAAGAGATTGGGCTCATGTCTATCCTGTGGATCGACGACACACCAGCTGAAGGATTGTCCTACCTTTCGTCCAGGTCAGGGTGGAGCAGCCGCCCAGAGAGGATCAGACAGGGTGCCTACCGCACCAGGAGGCCAACAACAGAGGGGACCACTTCCACCACAACATCAGAAGTTCGCCCAGCATCAGCAGCAGAGAGGTGCACCCCAGGGGCGAGCATACGCCATGGCAGTCGAGGAGATCGAGCCAGCAGGAGACTTGATCACAGGTTCGGTTCTTCTCGATTGTATTCCCGCATTTACCTTATTCGACTCTGGTGCTTCCCATAGTTTTGTGTCTGTATCATATGCACTTCGACATCATTTAGAGACAGAACCATTAGCTAGGACTTGCAAGATCATGACTGGTGGAGGTATTATCCTAGTTCGTGATCACTGCAAGGACCGGAGAGTGTCAGTAGGAGGCCGAGACTTGAGCGTGAGTTTACTCGTCATGCCACTTCCGGGGTACGATATTGTGCTCGGAATGGACTGGTTGAGTAGGCATCATGCTACTATAGATTGTCATAGAGGCAGAGTATTGTTTAGACCACCAGGAGAGCCGGAGTTTGAGGTCGTCAGAGGAGCAGCGGAACAAAGCAGGAGCACATTTTGCGGAGCCAGGGCAGAAGAAGAGGAGTTGCCACATCCTCTGATAGCGGAGTTCCTGGATGTATTTCCAGAAGAGTTGCCAGGCTTGCCGCCAGACAGAGATGTTGAATTCTCTATAGACTTGGTTCCAGGAGCGGAGCCCATTTCACAACATGTCTATAGAGTCAACAACAGCGAGCTGGCAGAACTGAAGAAGCAAGTTGAGGAGCTGCAGGACAAAGGCTTCATCAAATCCAGTTCATCACCATGGGGAGCTCCGGTATTGTTCGTACCGAAGAAGGACGGCACGGTGCGCATGTGCATTGATTATAGAGCTTTGAACAATATCACCATCAAGAACAAGTACCCGCTGCCGAGGATAGACAATCTTTTCGACCAGTTGAGCGGGGCGAGGGTATTTTCAAAGATAGATTTGAGGTCAGGCTATCACCAGGTGAAGGTGAAGAAAGAAGACACGCCGAAGACAGCTTTTCGGACCAGATACGGCCAGTTTGAGTTCATGGTGATGCCATTTGGTTTAACCAATGCACCGGCAGTATTCATGAACTTGATGAACAAGGTGTTCCACCAGTACCTTGACAAGTTCGTAGTGGTGTTCATCGACGATATTCTTGTGTATTCCAAGACACCGGAGGAGCACGAAGAGCACCTGAGATTGGTCTTAGAGACTCTCAGGAGGGAGAAGCTATACGGGAAACTCTCTAAGTGTAAATTCTTCCTTGACAAGGTCGAATTTCTTGGGCATGTGGTATCAGGTGACGGTATCTCGGTAAACCCAAAGAAGATCGAGGCAGTGGAGTCGTGGGCTACCCCCAGTTCGGTAGCTGAGATCAGGAGTTTTCTCGGGCTAGCAGGATACTACAGGAGGTTTGTACAAGACTTCTCCAAGATTGCAGCGCCGATGACCAGGCTGACTAGGAAGGATGTGGATTTTGTATGGACGGAGGAGTTTCAGGCTGCATTTGATGAACTAAAGAAGAGGTTGACAACAGCTCCAATTTTGACGTTGCCAGCAGGGACAGGTGGTTTCACCATCTACAGTGATGCTTCAGGGAAGGGTCTGGGATGCGTTCTTCAGCAGCACGGGAAGGTAATTGCCTATGCTTCCAGGCAGTTACGCCCTCATGAAAAGAACTACCCCACCCACGATTTAGAGTTGGCAGCAGTTATCTTCGCTCTAAAGCTGTGGAAACATTACTTGTACGGAGAGCGTGTGGAGATCTTCACAGACCACAAGAGCTTGAAATACGTGTTCATACAGAAGGAGCTGAACATGAGGCAGAGGAGGTGGTTGGAGCTGATGAAGGACTTCGACATCTCATTGCAGTACCACCCAGGGAAGGCTAACGTAGTCGCCGATGCCTTGAGCAGGTATCCGACGGCTATGTACTTGACGATAGATAGGCAATTGTTGGCTGATTTTGAGAGCTTGGAGATTGAAGTGTTAGTTCCCGGTACTGAGATTCAGATGTGGGGATTGCAGATACAGTCCGAGCTGATGGACAGGATCAGAGCTGCGCAGTACGATGATGAGGCTCTGAGGAGTATCAGGGCACAGGTTCAGACAGGATTGTCGGACGACTTTACTATCGCAGATGATGGTTCCTTACGGCACGGCACGAGGATGTGTGTGCCAAGCGGGGAGCTGCACGAGGAGGTTTTGCAGGAGGCACACCGCTCTCAGTACTCGATGCATCCCGGTGCCAACAAGATGTATCGAGACTTGAGGGAGCACGTATGGTGGTATGGAATGAAGCGCGAGGTAGCACGCTTCGTATCTCGGTGTCTAGTGTGCCAGCAGGTAAAGGCAGACCGGCAGAGGCCAGGAGGTTTGCTTCAACCTTTACCGATTCCAGAATGGAAATGGGAGAACGTGACCATAGATTTCGTTTCAGGGCTTCCACGTTCTCCAGGAGGAAAAGACGCGATTTGGGTCATCGTGGACAGGTTGACCAAATCAGCCCATTTCTTACCTTTCAAGGTGGGCACGTCGACAGAGAGGCTAGCAGAGATGTACGTGCGACAGATTGTTAGACTTCATGGAGTTCCAGTAAGCATCGTCTCGGATCGGGATAGTCGTTTCACTTCCCACTTCTGGAGGAGTCTGCAGGCTAGCTTGGGCACCCAGCTCAAGTTCAGTACCGCATATCACCCCCAGACAGACGGGCAGTCTGAACGGACTATTCAGACTCTCGAGGATATGCTACGCACTAGCATTTTAGATCTCGGAGGTTCTTGGGAGGATCATCTGCACCTGGTGGAGTTCGCTTACAACAACAGCTACCAGGCCAGCATCGAGATGTCACCATTTGAGGCTCTTTATGGACGGAGGTGTCGTACACCGTTATCGTGGGACGACGTTGGAGAGAGAGCCTTGTTAGGACCAGAAATGGTTGTGGATGCAGCAGAAAAGGTGAAACTCATCAGAGACAGACTGCGAGTGGCGCAGGACAGACAGCGGCATTGGGCCGATAGCCACCGTAGACCCCTTGAGTTTCAGGTATAGATTGTTAATTTTCTGGTTACGTTGTTTGTTTAGACTGCGTGTTGAGACTGTTTTGTTTTAGGTTGGCGATCTAGTTTTCCTATGGATTTCTCCGACGCGTGGAACGATTCATTTTGGCAGAGGCGGGAAGCTTAGCCCACGCTACATCGGACCCTTTGGCATTCTCGCGAGGGTAGGTGCAGTGGCATATAGACTGGACTTGCCGCCTGCATTGGAGGGAGTGCATGATGTGTTCCACGTGTCACAGTTGAGACGGTACGTGGCAGACCCTAGTCACGTACTTGATTACTCGGAAATTGAGGTTGGTCCGACGCTCAGCTACCCTGAGCAGCCCGTAGAGATCTTGGACCGCAGAGAGAAGGTGTTGCGGAACCAAACTATTCCTTTGGTTCGGGTTGCATGGAGACATCACTCTCCAGGGGAGTCGACCTGGGAGAGAGAGGACGAAATGCACGAGCAATACCCGTATCTCTTCTAGACTTGAGGTATATTCTTTTTCTGATTTCATTCTTGTTGTAGTTCAGTCCAATTTTGAGGACGAAATTTCTTTTAGGAGGGTAGACTTGTCACTACCACTTTTCCATATAAGGGCATTTGTGTAATTTAGCTATTTTAATAATTTTGAATTTAATTAATTGCTGAGTTTTGTAACTAATTATATTATTATTTGTAATGTTTAGTTTAGGGCAAACCCTAGAATCCATTAGGTCAAACCCTAGTGAGTCAACCCTAATTGTAAACCTAATTCTAGAAAAACCCTAGAATTCAAATTTTAGGGTGAACCCTCAAACCCTAGACTGGCTAAACCTTAGCTAATTAGGTTCTACATGACCTAACCTAGGGGTTAAACCTAGGCCATACACTAGAAACCCTAACTGGGCCTTAATATATAAAAGGAACCCTCTCATTCTTCATGTAGAAGAAGAAACCCTAGCCTCCACCAAGAGAAACCATCTCCCCACCCCAAAAATTTCGAAATCTAGCCCTAGGTTCCATTTTCTCCTCCTCCAAAGCAAGGAAAACAAGGAACGTGGGTCAGGAAGCCTTGAAGAAGCCATCTCCCTAGGTAAAACCCTGTTTTTATTCTTTTTAATTCTGTTTTCAGATGTTAATGGCCATTAGGAACCCACCCTAAGGTTTGGAATTCGAATTTTAGGGATCCTACATGTAAACCTAGGAGAATCTAGGGTTTTTGATGTTCATACGTTGTTTATCCCCAATTTCGTGAACCCTAACCCTAGGGGTTTCCATGTAGTCATGATTTTATCTCCTACGTGTAGGTTAGATGTTGATTTAGGGTTTTGTTTTAGGTTTTCAGGAGTTCTCAGTGTGGTTTTCGTTTTTGCACACCATGTGCTTGATGAAATGTCAAGAAGAATGAACACCTTTAACCTACTCTATTTTTTATCTAATTTGATGTATGATGTTGATGTATATATATGCATAGGAGTAGATGTGTTATTGTTTTGATTTCCTGTGCAGTCGAATGTTGTGGGCTGGGTGTGCAACGATGGGGAGGGTATTGTGGTTCTGTGTGTGTTGGGAGAAGTCCACTGTTCAGTCGGGTTTGAGAATTCTGGGATTTATGTATTCTGTGTGTTGAAGTGTAGTTAGGAATTAGTCAGTGTCTACTAGTGTATTTTCCTATGTGTATCAGTAGGTAGGAATCTAAGTGTGTGTGTATTTGTGGGAGAGATTTTTCCTGTGTTCTTAGACTGAGTTCAGTGAGGGAGTACACAGTATCAGTCCAAACTGAACTGTGGCTACCTTATCCTTGTACACTGTGTATCAATAACTGTGTGTTTAGTATTGGGTGCAGTGTATTACTGGGTTGGTGTTGTGTGAGGGAGTAAAATCTGAGAGAGGGGGGAAAGAGAACAGTGAACCAAAGCCTATGTCTCAATTAGGAATGCCTGTGTGTGAGTGAAGCAGTGTACTGTATGTAAATTCTGGGAGAGCAGTGAGAAACTAGTATGCCTATATGAATGTGAAATTGTGTATGATAAACCAGTGCACTGAGTGTGTGCCAGTGAGAGGGGTTTTCTGTGAGTGTAGTCCCAGTGCACTGCCTGTGTACCAATGAGCTAGGGGTGCAGAGTGTATTATAGGGTCTGTGTGAGTATCAGACTTTATCTGATACTCAGTGTCAGGATGGATGAGGGGAGTGATTTACCTGTGTATTTTGGGGGAGAGTTGGAGAGGTCAGTGTGTGTGTCTCAGAATTTCAGAATACCTATATGCCTGTGTGTCAGATTAGATACCTAGGTGACCTGTGTCAGTATGTGAATTCAGGTAGGTATGTGTGTATTAGAGTGTCTCTAGGATACTGAAATTTGGGTAGCAGTGTGTGTGCACCTGTGTATATGTGGGTGGTAGTGTGGGAAGTATGGTATCTGTGTGTAGGGGATCTAGGCAAATTTTAGAGGTGAAGAGGCCTGTGTGTGTGTGTCTAGATGGGGGTGTGTCTGTGGTAAAGTATTCTGGGTGAGGCTATGAAGAACATAGTGTATCAGTTCCTTCATGCAAGTATCAGTAGATAGATACTTAGGAATTGGGGATTTGTGCATAGAGTAGCAGATAACTAGTGGAGATAGCCACTAGAGTATCAACTAAAGTGTAACACTGGAATTCAGTGTGAGGTAAGCACACATAAGGTATGTCTGATGATGGGATATGCTAGTGGGTAAGGTAAGGGTATACTAAGGTAGTTAAAGTAGTAACTAGTATTAACTAGTATATACTAAAATCACTAAAACATTTAGTATAACCAATAAATAGTTAGTATAACTAATAATAACTACTTTAGTTAGATATTGTCTAATGTAGACTATTATGGTATAGATAAGACCTAGTTAACCTAGTTGGACCTAGCTAAGACCTAGTTTAGCTAGTATTGACCTAGAAACCTCGTATTTAAATTGTTAAGCATGTTTATTCTTTTATTTCAATATTTTGACATTAATATTCCATAAATAGGTCATTGTGATCCCACTTTGGACATCGATCCTCACACTTTGCTCAGGACCACAGGCGAGTACATTCTCTGACAGTTTTCATTGTTGATTACTTCTATAAATTATAGTGTATTACATACTTGATTCCGACACTGTGGATACACGAGTTAGCACCCTAGATCCCCATCATGAGGAGTCGTGATTGGAATCCACCGTGCTAGCTGGGGATAGGGAATTATTAGTAGATTATGTGATCATATCCAAATCCTTGCCATGCATCATAGCTCACCCCACTTCTCACGTCGGGTGCGGCCTGACCATCATCATGCTTCATAGCTGTTATATATGATTAGCCTGACCATTATCATGCATCATAGCTAACCATATGGTTAGCCTGACCTTCAAGAATCATAGCTAATCATATATAACCAGCCTGATCTAGTCCCAAGCCGATCACATAATAAACTAATATTTCAAACACTTAGTTAGATGTTTATCTTTATTCAGATTCATTGTTCTAGCATTCACTATTTATTGTTCATTGCTAGATGCCCTGTTGCCTATTTTATTTCTCCTGTACTTCTCGTTTTCAGTATTTATTTCCATCTTGTATCTCTTACACTGTTTATAGATTTTGTCAATTTAATGAAACTGCTGTTAGTGCTTGTGCTTCGCTCCAATCCTGACTGGATAACATTTTTCAGAGGACCTGGAGGATTTTTGCCCCACTCATTACGGCCCAGGATTAGAGGGTGATTTCACTCCAGAAACCCCAGAGGAGTTGCCTAGCCTAGAAGAGAATTTACCTGGCTGTTCTTAGATTATTTTTCTGTATTTATTGTTTTAGACTGAGACTGAGATGTATTGATTATTTTGTAACTTTGTGAGGTCATTTAGACCCAGGATTTGAGTTAGATTATTGTGGTTGGTTTTATTAGAACTCTTTTCTATTCTCATCGTGCCATTACTTCTATTTGTTTGTGATTGAGTATATCATAGAACTGTGGATTATTATCATTGTCCTCCGTGCGGAGTTGAGATTTTTGACAGGATATATTATGTTTAGACCTAGACAGCGTTCTACCGCCGATGCTGCGGCGTAGGCTGGACGTACCCACGACTCATGCCCAATTTCCGGGTGCGGGTCGTGACACTCGGTTCGCCTTAGTGCGGAGAACCTGTTTCAACGAGGGTCAGTATATCGAAACATACTGGTGAAGGCGAGCTAACCGAACTATACCAATCAACACGTTGTTTTAATAAAGCATGTCTGTTTTTGTGGGTTTTTATCTTGCCTTAGTTCATTTACAAGCAACAGTATATATGTATGATACTGAAATAAACTTGCCACCGTTAGGTAGATGTCTGAATTACCTGCACAATACTTACCATGCCTTCCCTGCCACGAAGACACAAGTTAGTTTGTAACAGGTTTAAACATACACGATGATCACTGGCATGGTTGCCATAATGGACTAGTCCGAGACAAGGATAGCATGCAACGATAGTACACGAGGCATTGCAAGCCATCTTATCCCGTACACGATGACTATATATGAGTTCTGCCCGGATCGGATCGGTGCCAGTGCCCCAGCGACCGTCCGCAGAACCAATACCTTGTGCACAAGTTATCCATGATCGAACACGATTAACAAGTTAACAACTTATGCAGTTGAGGCAACACGAGTACACGACAAGAAGTATTGCATGATTCATTTTGCATAGCCTCCCTGAACAATTATGCACAATACAAGGTGTGTGTCATACTTAGCATAATTCATAGAACATTTGCAACAAGCTACCATACGATAAGATAATAGTTCACAAGTTTGATTGACAAGCAGTAATATCCAAGTCTATTCTCTTTTTAGCTTGGTTTCTTTTATTATTACTTGGTATCGTTTGATCGGGGCAACAGAATAAAAGAGTTATTAGTTGTGAAGACTGGAAGCAGGGCTAGCTAATCGGGTTGGTAGCCAGTCACTTAGATTGTTGGAAGGGAGAAGGAAAGAGGCGCTTCACGACTCCGCTCGCAAGCCGCCTACTGCTCGTTCACCTGCATCACGAACAGCTCGATCAATACTTCTTCCACTCTTTCCAATCTCAAAATTGAAGTGCAGTTCAATGAACAAAAACAATAAAACTCATCGAAACCGTTCAAGGAAAACAAGCAAATCCCAAAACCAACTCAAAGCACGAAAGCAACAAGCGACATCGAAATCCGAGGCAATAAAAGATAGCAGCGGAGAGGTCCCTCCTGACTCTGCCGCTAAGTCGATCCCGAGGGCACGGTCCACTGAATATGGGAATCGATTCCGAAGAAACAAATCCATAACGAGGACGAGTTCTTGTTTCAATCTATCCTGATCAAACGATACCGACTTGTGTTTCTTAGTCGCGCTCCCCGCACCGGGGGAACGGGGCACTACAGAGAGCATATTGTATCGGTTACATTACTGTACTAAGCAAGCTTGCGTATAGGATTAGATTATAGGATCTCATCCACTTATTTAATCACCTCCCTTGATTCCATTTCGCATTCTTAGTTGATTGCTTGTATTGCATCTTGCTTGATCCTTTCACAACGTCAATCTTATATTTTCTTTCTTGCTTGATAGGGGTTAGGAAGATAACGTGTACTAAGTATATCCACTCTAATGTTCAATAACACTATTAGTTAAATTCTTGTAAGTTTGGTAGTATGCCTCATAAGCTAGTATCACATAGTCCTTTTGACCCATTACTGAAGTGTAATTGAATGACACCAACTATAGGCTTGCATAAGAAGATAGTGTTTATCCAGACTGTAGAACTTAGAGGCCCATAACCCCATTTGGTCGACTAGAGACTTAGACAAAAAGTTAGTATGGCAACTATAGAGGCACAACACTGGTCTTCTTGGTGAACTTAAATTATTTTGTACCTTCCTTTATCATAATCCAACGTACTTATATTTTCTGGACTACCTCCGCTTATGTTGCTATTTTATAGCCTAGTTTTGCAAGCTTATTCTTTTATCGAGCTTGTTCATGACATATGTGTTATTGGGGATGCCTACTAATACATTGTCTAAATCAGAATCAGTGTATTGTGGTCTAATCAACCTTAATACACTTGGTTCGTACTTCGCATGACTACTTTACGTGGATTAAAATATAGTTGACTCAGCATGTTAGACGAATATACTTGCCTTTAGATATGTCCGAGCATATCTTATCGGTTACATAACTGTACTGATATGAGCATGTGAATAAAAATTTACCAAAATAAGATTTCAATCCACAACTGCCCTGACAACTCTCTTTTTGAATTCTGTAAATCGCCTTGAATCCCGTACTTTTATTCTATTACCTCCTCCTTGAATTCTTTATTACTGTTTTTTGTCTTCTCCTATTTCGGAAAGACGAACGCTTGTGCTTGGTATAAGTTTGATATACAGATAGTACTAGATATACCCCATAGGCCAATTATATTACTTTGTGACTATCTTTTGTAATTAAGGGCATATCACATGTGATATATTTTGGGTTAAATTTTTGAGGATATATTGAATAACACGATTAAATAATTTGAGAAAGTATTTCTTCAAGGTATAATCTTATGTGATAGATCGGTAAATTCTAAGTTGGGTAGAAGTAGCATTGTCAACTTGAGGTAAAAATTTCTAGATTGTGATTAAGTAAGATTAGATTGAGAGATTTAAGTTATTTTAATTTTGAAATATTTTAGAAGAATGCTTTAGATGATGAGGATTTAACTTTAAAGATAAGAATGCCTTATAGAATAAATTTTAAAATTTTGATATTGCAGACCAAATAGTTATAATTTGAGCACATGATTTAAATTTTGAATATTGGAGATTGAGTTAACGATATAAATCTTGAAAAAAATAGAACTCTAAACATGAACATTGATAGATGGAATCCAAAATTTATAATTTGATGATTTGAATTAAAAGTTAAATTTTGATTATTGTATCACCTATTTGAAATGTTGATAATAGAAATTGAATTTAAAATTTGAAGAGTACAAAATTCTTAAGTTGAAATATAGAAATAAGATTTGATTAGAATTGTTTAAAATCTATAGAAGATTATGATAGTTGAAAATCGTAATGTAAAATTTCATGTGGGTTATTTAAATCTTCAAGATGTCATATAGATTTGAATTAAATTTAGATATTGATTATTTAAAAATATAGAAGAGATTATGATAGGTTAAATTTTGATTTAAACAATGGTTATTTTAATTTTGAAGAGATTGTGACGGATTTGAATAAATTTTGTCATTTAAATTTTTGAGAAGATTGCGGTTGACTTGCCTTAGATACGAATGTGAAAGATTTAACAAATTATTCCTTAATTTTAATTTCGAGTACAAAATTTTTTAAGTTGGGTAGATTGTAAACCCCCTCACCCAAAATAGGTATTTGGTGTGTATTTTATATTAATATATTTATTATAGGTTATTTTAAATATTAAATTTCTTTAGAGTATTCTCTTAGTTAATTAGAAAATAAATTTCTTGATATATTTAGTTATATAAATATCTATTTAGAATTATTTTTAGGATATTTTAGATTTTTGGAGATTTTTCTATAATTTTTAGGTAGGTAATTAAAATATAGGGAACGTAAATTTCTAGGACTTCCATGATTTACTATGAGACCATACTTTCATATTGTTCCTACCAAATATTTAGTTTAAGTTAAAATATTTAATTATATTTTTTTGTAATTTATTTCGAATTTTAAGAATTTATTTGGATTTTTAAAATTATTTAGGATTTATTTGGATATATATAGTCTTAATATTAGATAGATGCTAATTTAGTGTTAATAGATATTAATAAGATTATATATAAATTATTTGTATTATCTTTAATTCTATTTAAGATTATAAATTATTGAGATAAACTCAAACTCTATTTTAAATTAATTCAAATCTTGAGCCTACTAGGAAAGCAACTTCATTCATATCTTATCCTTATTTAAACTGATCCTAATCATATCCAAATTAGCCAATCCTAGTCATATTCAATTAAGTAGTCTCCACCATTATAAATATCTATTAGACTTATGGAATAACTATCTTTCATATTTTTTTTCCCCAAACTCCTCTCTTTTTTTGTCAAAAAATAGTCAAAATTTGTCATAAATTCGGCCTCATTTTCTAGTAGTTATGACGACATAAAAAGACGATATCTCCTAGCTCCGGACTCCAAACGTGCTCCAGTTTTTTTTTGTTAGAACTATATCAAGGTTAGTTTTCTGATTATATAAATTATTTTAATAATTTATGAACCTATTTTTTTCAAAAAATTCTAAAAGTGTCAGTTGTCCGAAATCAAACGTATTTTGGTGTTTTTGAGATTACAGGAGATCCCGAACTTGAAATTATGAACCGTTTAAAGTTTCGAAAAGTTGACATGATGAAATTAAATAAAATTATTTTTCCAGAATTTAAAATGGAAGTTTAATCTACTTTAGAATTCGTGCAACGTAGACGTAAATAGGAAACTACTAAAAACTGTCATCTATTCGCCCTTGTGGCCATAACTCTTTATCACTTATGATTTTATAAAACCATCAATTCTGGCGTTCATGTAGCGCTAAAATCTATAAGATTTTACACACAAATCCAAGATTTGAGTTGGTTGACTTTTTGGTCAACGGATTGCCTCGATTTGCGTGTCACGGATCACAAATTCGTAAAGTTGACTTTCTTTGGTCCAAAATTAGGGTTTAACAATAAAATCAGATTATAATAAGATTAAAATAATATTTTAGGTTATTTATTCAAAATTAAAATAGATTAAAATTGAGGAACCTATTCAACCACTTTTGTAACCTAACTTGTTTAATTTATGTGATGGGTAGATCGGGCGACGCCTTGAGTTGGGACTTTATTCTTTTCAGACCAGGCAAGGTACCTTGCCGAATTGCTTACAGTATTTTGCATAATTATTATATTTTTATATATTCATTGCATGTGTGTTTTCTTTTAGTCATAATTATATACTATATATATGTTGACACACACTTGACACATAGTATCATGGGAGGAGAGGACAATCAGTAGGCTTATAGGCTATAACCACTCTGGTAATCTCTAGTAACTAGCATGTACTATGGTACTCGTGTCCGATGGTCGCTACCCTCGTGGTATGACGGCTGATGATGTCCCTGATGTGTGTGTGAGTTATGAAATTAGATAGAGTAGCCTACCCATGCCCATACGTCAAAAAGTTATCCTCATTATGCATTTTCATATAGATTGTCTTGTACAACATACTTATATATTTTCTGTCTATTATGCATGTTTACTGTATTCAATTGGCATGCTTTTATGTATCTTGTTACGTCCCTCTGAGGACCTGGTCTCTTTCTAGGTATAGACGATCTTGACTATTCGCAGGAGCACGGATCAGGACTTGCCACTTTTCTCTTTCGAGGAGGTATTCTCTTCGAGTCTTACTGTTCATTAGATGTACATTATGTGATTTCTCTTATATTCTAGTTGGTAGTGGATTTGTCTCCACCCAACTACTTGTTCTTATCAAGCATTTTATACTTGATTCAGTTATATAGTTGATTGGTTATTTGATTCTGTGGATGAGATCTAGTTATGCCCTGTGACTTGTGACAATATATATACCACATGTGACTTAATATTCATATTACAGTGTACATGTGTATTATGGTATCTATATATTAGAGTTTCTATATACATATTGCTGTCATGCTTACGTATTCCTGGTCCTATGTATTTTGGACTGGGGCGTGACATTGGTGCACTGATAACTGCTCTTTGGTGCACGAGATGTTGTTGCATTACTGCTCAGGCAAGCTGTTGGTTCAGTTGTTGATTGCACTGCAATAAGCTTGTTGTAGTGGTCTTAGCTGCACCCTGCAATATTGTAGGATGCTACACTGTTAAGCTACTGCACCTTGATGGCATTGCTCATTGTTGTGCTTATTGAATGAAAACTCTTTGCTGAAACATTGCTGACAACTTTCCTGCCTAACCTCAGTTGTTGTGCATAAGGCTAATATATATTGCAGAACCAATTGTTGTACAATATCTGCTTTCAGTGTGCACGAGCTGCAGTACAGTATCTGCTCTCAGGTTGCTGTGCAGTATCTGCTCTCGGGTTGCTGTGCAGTATCTACTCTCAGTATGCACGAGCTGCAGTGTGCACAAGCTGTAGTGCAGTATCTGGTCTCAGGTTGTTGTGCATGTTGACTCCTCTCCTTGCTGTACAGTGTACTGTACTGATACTTGTTGAATTTTCTAAAACTGTGAAGGATGTACTGATATACAGTACACCGATGCACGAGCTACCCACAACATGCTCATTGTGGTGGGTATCGGCTGCACACACTTGCTATTGTTCTTCCCTATCTGTTGTCCACTGATCACCTCTGTGCAGTGATATATGGCTGCTACTTGCTGAACCTACTGTCTAAAACTGTATACAAGTGCACTAGGCAGATACCTAAGTCCCTCACTCACTGCTGCTCCTACTCTCACACACACACAACCACAAACACTACATACATATATAACTCACACACTCACAAACCTATGTACATACCTCTCTAGAATATGTAAATACACCAATCTATCTATAACCAACCCAATATATATTTACACCCTCTCTATATATATACATATATAAATATACATCCACATATTATATCTATACATATAGATCTATATATAATCATATACACTATCATATACACACTCATATAGACACACATATATATACTTAATCATATACACTATTACATACATATATATATATATATATATATATATATATATATATATATATATATATATCACATAAAAAATCATATATATATATATAAATACACATGTACGTATAGGAAAGAGGGCAAAGCATCAAACACGTAGACTGTACCGCTCCCGTATCACACTCTTGCTATAATACGCTTGCGATACGGCTCCAACACACAACCAAACGCATCCTGGAGGACACATACAAGTCTAGAATACTAATTATGTATAATATGTATAGTAATTAGATCAACTACGTATTTGTGTCAAGAATTGATGTGCACAACTTCCTGTGTCAGAGAAAATCCCCCAAAATTAATCTGTTTCGTCAAATTGACGAGATACGGCCTACACGTACCCAATTGTGGATACGACACTAGTCACAAACAAACATTCATATATCATATTAATCTATTTGACCAAATAAAAAATATCACATGTGCCAATCTCGGAATTCTCCCAAAATTGGTACCAAAATACACATAACTTCCAACATAGGTCTCCTATGAACCTAAAACCAATTCCTATGGGTAGCATATGCATTTGGATTGGTTTCTCATATTTAAATCTCAGATTTATAACCTAATAAAAAGAGAAAAATTAAAATGTACCTATTGGGAGATGGATTTCCAATAAAAAAAATTCTAAATTGGAAAGTAGCTACTCCTTGTAGCTCTTGGCCTCCCCCTCCTTCTTGATCCTTGCATCCTTCTTGTAGATCCTTTTTGTAGTAGCCTCTATTAAGGAATATAGACTGAATTTGGGTAGAAATTTGGTGAGGAATAGTAAGGGAATGAAGAAATTAGAAAAGAAAAAAAATATAAATCTAAATGGAATGAACAAAATGAAATAAGAGACACTCTCTCTCCTCCTCTAATGGTTGGTCATAAACCCCCTCCCAAGCAATATAAAATATCCAAAATACTCCTTGGAGCCTCTCATAAAAAAATTAATTAAGAGAAAATTTCTAGTCTAATGGTTTCACTAATTAATTCATCCTCCTAATGAATGGGACTAAACTTGGGCTCAATCTAAACTAACATATACATGTTTGGCCCATGTATCTAACTAAACTAGTTAGGTCTACTACACAAGTCCAAAGTAAATATAACACTAACAATAAATAAATAATACAACAATAATTAATTATACATGCATAATATTTAAATATAATACTCCTGAAATAAAATATCCGTGTAAATTACCAAACTATCCTTGATTGAAAATATGAGCATGATACAGAGGCCTTTGCCTCCACAGACTCAGGAATTCCACTAGAGGATGCAGCAGTATGTGCAGGCCTAGGCACAGGCAAGACCTAAAGGTCGGCAGCATAGGGGACCAGCACCTAGAGGGAAGGGACGAGCTTTCTTGCTATCGATGGAGGAGGCTTTGGCAGTAGAAGATGTGGTAGCAGGTACCATTCTTATCCACTTTCATTCAGCTTCAGCTTTATTTGATTCTAGAGCATCGCATTCATTTATATCTGCATGTTTTGCGACATGAGTTGGATTAGAGTCTGAGTCCTTACCTGTAAGATAGAATATACTTACTGGTAATGGTCTCGTGGGAGTAGATAGAGTATATCCCTCGTGTAGAGTTATAGTGTGAGGGAGAGAGTTTCTCGTGAGGCTGATAGTATTTTCTATGGGCGATTATGATATTGTTCTTGGGATAGATTGATTGAGTATAAGACACACGACGATAGATTGCCATAGTAGCAAGGTTATCTTTTGTGTACCTAGTGGGGAGGAGTTCTCATTCTTGAGAGGTACAGTAGAGTCACCGAAGGTTACACTAATGATGGCGGTGGCCGAGGAGGCACAGTTTCCCAAGATAGTTTGTGTGTTTCCTGACGTATTTCCCAAAGAGCTACCAGGTGTAGCACCAGTTAGAGATGTAGATTTCTACATTAATTTGATCCCGGGAGTAGAGCCAGTTTCAGAGAGGGTTTATAGGATGTCACCATCTGAGTTGGAGATCTTGTAAGGGATGATTGAGGAGTTGAGAGCCAAGGGATTCATTAGACCTAGTGCATTGCCTAGAGGGGTCCTGTTACTTCTTGTTAAAAAGAATGATGGTTCATTGCATTTAGTTATTGATTATAGAACACTAAATGTGGCATCCAATAAGAACAAATATCATTTGCCCAGGATAGATGACTTGTTTGATCATCTTAGTGGGGCAGCTATATTTTCTAAGATCGATTTACGGTCTGGGTATCATCAGATCAGAGTCAGAGAGCAGGATATACCCAAGATGACGTTCAGATCTAGATATGGTCATTGAGAGTTCCTAGTTTTGCCATTTGGAGCTACCAATGCACAAGCTATATTCATGTCTCTCATGAATAGCATCTTCATGCCTTACCTAAACCAGTTTGTGATAGTATTTATTAATGATATCTTGGTCTATAGTCGGAGTAAGGAAGAGCATAAGCAAAATCTTTGTGTAGTTTTTCAGATCCTTCGAGAGCATCAGCTATACGCGAAGTTTAGCAAGTATGAGTTCTGGCTTGATTGTATCTCATTCTGGGGATATATCATTTGGAGTCGAGGTCGATCCCAAGAAGGTGGAGGCTATTGAGAGTTGGCCAGTACCCCGTACAGATTCAGATATACGCGGTTTCTTGGGTCTAACAGGCTACTTGTCACTACCATATTTTAGGAAAAAGGGTATTTTAGTAATTTCCTATTTAAATAAATATTGTGCATGGTAAATAATTTTTGTTGTATTATTTAATTGTTGTTGGATGTTATTTAATTATTTTAGACTTATTTTAGTGGACCCAACTAGTGTAGTTTGGACCCATGGACCAACATGAATTAAATAGTTAGATTTGGCCCATTTAGAAAGCCCATAGTTAAGGAGATGGATTAAATTAATTAAGTGATTAGACTAGAAGCTTTCTTCCTTAATTATTTCTTCATGAGAGGCCCCAAGGGGTACATTGGACATTTTACAATTGCTTGGAAGAGGGGCAAGGCCGGCCTATTAAAAGAGGGGGGAAATTTTTCTCTCCTCTCATTCTCATTCTAAATCTAGATCTAGAATTTCTCACTCCCAAATTCCCTCCATTTCCATTCCAATTCCCTACCAAATTCATTCCAAATTCTTCCCAATTCACCATTAGAGAAGGAGGAAGCAAGGATCTAGAACAAGGAAGCAAGGATCTACAAAGAGGAGCAAGGATCTACAATTTGGAAGCAAGTTCTTCTCAATTGGAGGTTTCATTGGGAATCCATCTCCCAATAGGTATAATTCAGATTTTCCCATTTAAATAGCTTCTAAATCTGAGATTTAATCATGTAAAATTAACCTATATGTATGTACTACCCATAGGACTTTGTTTTGTGTTCATAGGAGACCCATGGAGAAAGTTATGGTGCTTTTTGTGTTAATTTTGTTGGAATTCTGAATTTATATTTTGTTGTGTGTATCAATTGATCCTATAGATCAATTGGACATGAGCTTATGTGTTTGGGGCTAGTGTCGTGTCCATAATTTGGTACATGTGGTTCGTATCCCAACTATTTGGTGATACGTGTCATTTTGGGGGTTTTCCCTCCGACACGGGACTTTGAACATGTCGTATTTTGACACGGACACATAGATCTACTTTTGACACTTTGATTTATTCATAAATATTATTTGTGATTTGTTTGTATCCTTTGGGGTGCAATTGGTTGTGTGTTGGACTCGTGTCACATGCGTATCCTAGATCTAGTGGGATACGGTGTGATACTCTCCAATTGTGTGGATTTTTGAATAGATCTAATTATGTATGGTTTAAATTCTTCAATTATAATTGGTAAATAGATATAGATATTATATATTTATTTTGTGTATTTATTATAGTAATTATTGTAGCATAGATCTATATATTTTTGTGTGTGCTAATATGATGTACAAATATAATATGTAGCTTTCTTGCATGTAATTATATATGTACTTATGTTAATAGTATAAATTATACATAAATATTTTATAAAATATATTTATGTGTTTAATTGTGTAATTATATTATTTATAATTATTATGTAATTATATGGCACAAGATGTAAGACATCAAGGAAAGGACAGTTTAAGGGTTCAAGTATCAATGTCAAAGGAGAATAGTTGAATCAAAAGAATTTTTCTAGATGTGATTGAGTATCTCAACCTATATTCTATATCCTATCGCAGGCTCGCAGTAGTACAACTAAGTTGTCGTACTACCACGACATCACATACTTGTGAAGCTAGACCTGCATGGGCCACCACCAAAAATGTGTCACGACCCGCACCCGGGGTAAGGGTACTAGTCGGAAACAACGCCCAGCCTACGCCGCAGAATCGGCGGTAGAACGCTGTCTAGAAAGTCTATCTAATATAATGAACCACCAAAAGATAGTGTACTCAATCACAGAACTAAGATAGAATGAACACGAATCAGATAAGAATAGAATAGTCATCAACTCATGAGTTTAAAATAATACATCAATGAGTCTGAAGAGTAACAAAAATAAGCTGGAGACAAATCCAGTACAAAAGAATACTATCATACTACAAAGCTACACTCCAGGGTCAAGTGTCTCAGTTGGGATAAGTCCCTCTTGAGCCAGGGTCTCCGAATCTAAACCCACAACATCCTGGGGTCCATAATAGGTAGGGTACTCCTCAGTGTTATCTGGAAAAATATATCCAGTCAGGAAAGGAGCAGAGTACATCTCTAACAGCAGTTCTAATCTATGATAAAAACTATGTAACAGTAAATAGCTGTGGATAAACAAGATGCACAAAATAGATACAAGAGATATATAGACAATAAAGAAATACTGGAAAGAAATACAATAATGAACAATATGCCAATGAAACAATAATACTAATGACTAAGTGTGTGAGTACTAGCTTAACATGTGATCGGCTTGGGCAAGATACAATGCGGCCTGGCTAATCATACGTGCGATGCATGATCAACACTATTCGCTTACCAATACTTTATTCAATAGGGATTTGATCACATATCTATACTAATACTCCCCACCCCCAACTGGTATAATAGATCCAACCACGGTATGCTATGGCACTAGATTCCCCAAAAAGATAGCTAGTCTCCCCGAGAATCGGTGTCTGTACATGTACAAGATAACCAATGAAACAATACTTGCACCATATACACCATATACCAAGGAATAATATCTCATGACGAGATCCGGATATACCAATCCGTGTATCCATAGTGTCTAGAGAAACATGTAAATCTACACTAGATACAACGAACATAGAGGATATCATAAATGAGAAACTATCAGATAATGTACTCGCCTGAAATCCAAAGAACAGTCTCACAGATGTCTGACTCGGTGCCTCGAAGACCTAGATATGGAATACCACATTAATACAAGGTCCCGGAAAGAGAACAAGTCAAACTAGTCAACTCCTAGGTCAATAAATAAATTCTAAGTCAAAAGTCAACTATGGTCAACTCTAAAGTCAAACATGGTCAAACCAAGGTCAACCTCACAAGAAAACTATATAAATAATATAGAAATAAAATACAACAATTTAGGAATAAAAATTAGATCCCAAAAAGATACTCACACAAAGTATACTAATAATACAAATAATATATACCCTAAAATAATATATATACAAACCAATATGTATACAAATAACATAATATATTATAAATAATATAATTACACAATTAAACACATAAATATATTTTATAAAACATTTATGTATAATTTATACTATTAACATAAGTACATATATAATTACATGCAAGAAAGCTACATATTATATTTGTACATCATATTAGCACACACAAAAATATATAGATCTATGCTACAATAATTACTATAATAAATACACAAAATAAATATATAATATCTATATATATTTACTAATTATAATTGAAGAATTTAAACCATACATAATTAGATCTATTCAAAAATCTACACAATTGGAGAGTATCACACCGTATCCCACTAGATCTAGGATACGCATGTGACACGAGTCCAACACACAACCAATTGTACCCCGAAGGATACAAATAAATCACAAATAATATTTATAAATAAATCAAAGTGTCAAAAGTAGATCTATGTGTCCGTGTCAAAATACGACATGTTCAAAGCCCCGTGTCGGAGGAAAAACCCCCAAAATAACACGTATCACCAAATAGTTGGGATACGAACCACATGTACCAAATTATGGACACGACACTAACCCCAAACACATAAGCTCATGTCCAATTGATCTATAGGATCAATTGATACACACAACAAAATATAAATTCGGAATTCCAACAAAATTAACACAAAAAGCACCATAACTTTCTCCATGGGTCTCTTATGAACACAAAACAAAGTCCTATGGGTAGTACATACATATAGGTTGATTTTACATGATTAAATCTCATATTTAGAAGCTATTTAAATGGAAAAATCTGAATTATACCTATTGGGAGATGGATTCCCAATGAAACCTCCAATTGAGAAGAACTTACTTCTAAATTGTAGATCCTTGCTCCTCTTTGTAGATCCTTGCTTCCTTCTTCTAGATCCTTGCTTTCTCCTTCTCTAATGGTGAATTGGGAAGAATTTAGAATGAATTTGGTGGAGAATTGGAATGGAAATGGAGGGAATTTGGGAGTGGGAATTTCTAGATCTAGATTTGGAATGAGAATGAGAGGAGAGAGAAATTTTCTCCCTCTAATATAGGCCGGCCATGTCCCCTTCCCCAAGCAATTATAAAATATCCAATATACCCCTTGGGGCCTCTCATGAAGAAATAATTAAGGAAGGAAGCTTCTAGTCTAATCACTTAATTAATTTAATCCATCTCCTTAACTATGGGCTTTCTAAATGGGCCAAATCTAACTATTTAATTCATGTTGGTCCATGGGTCCAAACTACACTAGTTGGGTCCACTAAAATAAGTCCAAAATAATTAAATAATATCCAACAACAATTAAATAATATAACAAAAATTATTTACCATGCATAATATTTATTTAAATAGGAAATTACTAAAATACCCTTTTTCCTAAAATGTGGTAGTGACAAGTCTACCCTCCTTAAAATAATTTTGTCCTCAAAATTCAAAGACGAAAACTACCCCCAGAAAAACACAGAACAGAACTAAAAATCACAACTAACTAATGAACAGAACATAACAATGAACAGAACATAACTAGAGAATTAACATACCTCAAGGTACAAACAAATATGGATAACGCTCTCGCATGTTATCCTCTCTCTCCCAGGTAGACTCCCCCGGAGAGTGATGCCTCCATGCGACGCACACCAAAGAAATAGTCTGGTTCCTCAGCACCTTCTCTCTCCGATCCAGAATCTCAACTGGCTGCTCTGGATAGCTAAGAGTAGGGCCCACCTCTATCTCCGAGTGATCCAATACATGACTAGGATCTGCCACGTATCGTCTCAACTACGACACATGAAACACGTTGTGCACTCCCTCCAATGCAGGTGGCAAGTCTAGTCTATAAGCAACTGCACCGACCCTCTCTAGAATAGTGAAAGGTCCGATGAATCGCGGACTAAGCTTTCCGCCTCCACCGAAGCGAATCGTGCCTCGTGTCAAAGAAATCCTCAGAAACACCAAACCACCCACCTAGAAAAAAACACTATCTTAAGAACTTAATCTATAACAAATAAGAACAAGCACAAACAAAATCTAAACTATACCTCAAACTCCAAAGGTCTCCGATGGCTATCGGCCCAATGCCGCTGTCTGTCCTGCGCCACTCGAAGTCTGTCTCTGATCAAATGAACCTTCTCCGCTGCATCCACAACCATCTCTGGCCCAAGCAAAACTCTCTCTCCAACATCGTCCCAAGACAAGGAAGTACGACACCTCCGACCATATAGAGCTTCAAAAGGTGACATCTCTATACTGGCCTGGTAACTGTTGTTGTAAGCAAACTCTACCAAATGGAGATGGTCCTCCCAAGAACCCTCAAAATCTAGTACACAAGTGCGCAACATATCCTCGAGAGTCTGGATAGTCCTCTCTGACTGCCCATCTGTCTGGGGATGATATGCAGTACTGAACTTGAGCTGAGTGCCCAAACTCTCCTGCAAACTCCTCCAGAAATGAGAAGTGAAATGACTATCTCGATCTGAGACTATGCTGACGGGAACTCCATCTATCCTAACGATCTGCCTCACATACATCTCTGCCAGCTTCTCCGTAGACAAACCCACTTTGAAAGGCAAAAAGTGGGCCGACTTGGTCAATCTATCAACAATGACCCAAATCGCGTCTTTTTCTCCTGGAGATCGTGGAAGTCCGGACACAAAATCCATAGTAATATGTTCCCACTTCCACTCTGGAATGGGTAATGGCTGAAGTAACCCTCCTGGCCTCTGTCTCTCGGCTTTCACCTACTGGCACACTAAGCATCTGGATACAAACTGTGCCACTTCCCTCTTCATGCCATACCACCACACACTCTCTCACATATCCCGAAACATCTTGTTAGCACCTGGATGTATAGAATACTGAGAGCGATGCGCTTCCTGTAACACCTCCTCGCGCAACTCCCCACTAGACACACACAATCTAACTCCATGCCTCAAAGATCCATCCTCTGCAATAGTGAAATCATCCTCCAATCCTGCTCTCACCTGAGCTCTGATACTCCTCAAAGATACATCATCATACTGTGCTGCCTTGATCCTGTCCATCAAATCTGAGTGTATCTACAATCCCCACATCTGCATAGCACCACCAGGAACAATCACCTCAATGCCCAAGCTCTCCAAGTCCTCCAACAGATATCGATCCTGCGTTAAGAACATAGCTACCGGATACCTGCTCAAAGCATCGGCAACTACATTGGCTTTCCCAGGATGATATTGCAAAGAGATATCAAAATCCTTCATCAATTCCAACCACCGACGCTGCCTCATGTTCAACTCCTTCTGCGTAAAAACGTACTTCAAGCTTTTGTGGTCTGTGAAGATCTCCACACGCTCTCCGTACAAATAATATTTCTACAACTTCAGGGCGAATATGACAGCTGCCAACTCCAAATCATGGGTAGGATAGTTCTTTTCATGAGGACGCAATTGCCTGGATGCATAGGCAATCACTTTCCCATGCTGCTGAAGAACACAACCTAAACCCTTCCCCGATGCATCATTATAAATAGTGAAACCTCCGGACCCTGATGGCAACGTCAAAATAGGAGCAGACGTCAACCTCTTCTTCAACTCCTCAAAAGTAACCTGACAATCCTCCGTCCAAATAAACTCCACATCCTTCCTTGTGAGTCTGGTCATCGGCTCGACAATCCTCGAAAAATCTTGCACAAACTTCCTGTAATAGCCTGCCAATCCCAAGAAACTCCTGATCTCTGCTACTGAACTCAGAGTCTTCCAAGATTCCACTGCTGAAATCTTCTTCGGATCCACTGAAATACCATCACCAGTCACAACATGCCCCAAGAATTCTACTTTGTCCAAGAAAAACTCACATTTGGACAACTTCCCATACAGCTTCTCCTTCCTCAGCACATCCAACACAATCCTCAAATGCTCCTCATGCTCCTCCGGTGTCCTCGAGTATATGAGTATGTCGTCGATGAACACCACCACGAACTTGTCAAGGTACTAGTGGAACACCTTGTTCATCAAGTTCATAAATACCGTCGGTGCATTAGTCAAACCAAACGGCATCACCATAAACTCGTACTGACCATACCGAGTTCTAAAAGCAGTCTTCGGTATGTCCTCCGGCTTCACCTTCACTTGATGGTAGCCTGATCTCAAATCTATCTTAGAAAATACCTTCGCACCACTCAACTGATCAAACAGATCATCAATCCGTGGCAAAGGATACTTATTCTTGATAGTGAGATTATTCAAAGCCCTGTAATCAATGCACATGCGCACCCATCCATCCTTCTTCGGTACAAACAATACCGGGGCTCCCCATGGTGAAGAACTCGATCTGATAAACCCCTTATCCTGCAATTTGTCCACCTGCTTCTTCAACTCGACGAGCTCGCTGTTGTTTACTCTATAGACATGTTGCAAAATTGGTTCTGCACCTGGCACCACGTCTATAGAAAATTCAATATCTCGATCTGGTGGCAATCCTGGCAATTCCTCAGGAAACACATCCAAAAATTCTGCTATCAACGGATGTGGCAACTCCTTGTCTTCTACCATAGCTCCACAAATAATGCCTTCTTCCTGCTCCGCAGCTTCTCTAGCAAACTCGAACTCTGGCTCTCCTGACGAACCAAACAAAACTCTACCTCCTCTACAGTCTATGCTAGCACGGTGCCTACTCAACCAATCCATCCCAAGTACAATATCGTAGCTCGGAAGTGGCATTACAAGTAGACACGCACTCAACTCCCGGACTCCCAGAGTAACTCTCCGATCCTTACAAATATCATTAACCAGGATAATGCCTCCCCCGGTCATGATCTTACAAGTCCTAAGCAAAGACTCAGCTACCAAACCATGCTTCAGAGCAAAAAAAACAGATACAAAACTATGGGAAGCACCACTATCAAACAAAGCTAAAGCTGGAATGGAATCAAGAAGAATAGAACCTGCGATAACATCTCCGGTGGGTTCCTCCTCTTCGACAGTCATAGCAAACGCTCGTCCCTGCCGAGCACCTTCCTGCTGTTGATGCTGGACAAAACACTACTGCTGTGTCGGAAGCGGTCCCCTCGGCTGTGCTGCAGGTGGTCTCGTCTGTGTCCTCAGAGCTGGAGCTGCTCCCTGAACTGCACGACGAGGACACTCCCTTGATTGATGCCCTTCAGTACCACAATACAAACAAACTCCTAACCTCCTCCTGCAAACTTCCCAGATGTGGCCGGGCTTCTTGCAGAAGTTGCATGGAGCTTGCTGTATCTGCCTCTGCTGCTGAAGTGCCTGGTGAAAAGGCGCTCTAGCTGGAGTCTGGTTCTGCTGTGGCTGCTGGAAATGTCTGGAATAGAAATGAGGACGTTTGGCAGATACTGCACTGCCGTTGGCCCCCAGAAAAGAATCACGGTCTCTCTTGGTCTTTAAACCAAGATTCCGCTCAACCTTGCGTGCCTCCGCAAGTATCTCCGAGTATGTCTCATAAAAAGACGGAATGAGGATCAATATGGCACAAGATGTAAGACATCAAGGAAAGGACAGTTTAAGGGTTCAAGTATCAATGTCAAAGGAGAATAGTTGAATCAAAAGAATTTTCCTAGATGTGATTGAGTATCTCAACCTATATTTTATATCCTATCGCAGGCTCGCAGTAGTACAACTAAGTTGTCGTACTACCACGACATCACATACTTGTGAAGCTAGACCTGCATGGGCCACCACCAAAAACGTGTCACGACCCGCACCCGGGGTAAGAGTACTAGTCGGAAACAACACCCAGCCTACGCCGCAGAATCGGCGGTAGAACGCTGTCTAGAAAGTCTATCTAATATAATGAACCACCAAAAGATAGTGTACTCAATCACAGAACTAAGATAGAATGAACACGAATCAGATAAGAATAGAATAGTCATCAACTCATGAGTTTAAAATAATACACCAATGAGTCTGAAGAGTAACAAAAATAAGCTGGAGACAAATCCAGTACAAAAGAATACTATCATACTACAAAGCTACACTCCAGGGTCAAGTGTCTCAGTTGGGATAAGTCCCTCTTGAGCCAGGGTCTCCGAATCTAAACCCACAACATCCTGGAGTCCATAATAGGTATGGTACTCCTCAGTATTATCTGGAAAAATATATCCAGTCAGGAAAGGAGCAGAGTATATCTCTAACAGCAGTTCTAATCCATGATAAAAACTATGTAACAGTAAATAGCTGTGGATAAACAAGATGCACAAAATAGATACAAGAGATATATAGACAATAAGAAAATACTGGAAAGAAATACAATAATGAACAATATGCCAATGAAACAATAATACTAATGACTAAGTGTGTGAGTACTAGCTTAACATGTGATCGGCTTGGGCAAGATACAATGCGGCCTGGCTAATCATACGTGCGGTGCATGATCAACACTATTCGCTTACCAATACTTTATTCAATAGGGATTTGATCACATATCTATACTAATACTCCCCACCCCTAACTGGTATAATAGATCCAACCACGGTATGCTATGGCACTAGATTCCCCAAGAAGATAGCTAGTCTCCCCGAGAATCGGTGTCTGTACATGTACAAGATAACCAATGAAACAATACTTGCACCATATACACCATATACCAAGGAATAACATCTCATGACGAGATCCGGATATACCAATCCGTGTAACCATAGTGTCGAGAGAAACATGTAAATCTACACTAGATACAATGAAATAGAGGATATCATAAATGAGAAACTATCAGAGAATGTACTCGCCTGAAATCCAAAGAACAGTCTCACAGATGTCTGACTCGGTGCCTCGAAGACCTAGATATGGAATACCACATTAATACAAGGTTCCGGAAAGAGAACAAGTCAAACTAGTCAACTCCTAGGTCAATAAATAAATTCTAAGTCAAAAGTCAACTATGGTCAACTCTAAAGTCAAACATGGTCAAACCAAGGTCAACCTCACAAGAAAACTATATAAATAATATAGAAATAAAATACAACAATTTAAGAATAAAAATTAGATCCCAAAAGATACTCACACAAAGTATACTAATAATACAAATAATATATACCCTAAAATAATATATATACAAACCAATATGTATACAAATAACATAATATATTATAAATAATATAATTACACAATTAAACACATAAATATATTTTATAAAACATTTATGTATAATTTATACTATTAACATAAGTACATATATAATTACATGCAAGAAAGCTACATATTATATTTGTACATCATATTAGCACACACAAAAATATATAGATCTATGCTACAATAATTACTATAATAAATACACAAAATAAATATATAATATCTATATATATTTACCAATTATAATTGAAGAATTTAAACCATACATAATTAGATCTATTCAAAAATCCACACAATTGGAGAGTATCACACCGTATCCCACTAGATCTAGGATACGCATGTGACACGAGTCCAACACACAACCAATTGCACCCCGAAGGATACAAACAAATCACAAATAATATTTATAAATAAATCAAAGTGTCAAAATTAGATCTATGTGTCCGTGTCAAAATACGACATGTTCAAAGCCCCGTGTCGGAGGGAAAACCCCCAAAATGACACGTATCACCAAATAGTTGGGATACGAACCATATGTACCAAATTATGGATACGACACTAGCCCCAAACACATAAGCTCATGTCCAATTGATCTATAGGATCAATTGATACACACAACAAAATATAAATTCGGAATTCCAACAAAATTAACACAAAAAGCACCATAACTTTCTCCATGGGTCTCCTATGAACACAAAACAAAGTCCTATGGGTAGTACATACATATAGGTTGATTTTACATGATTAAATCTCAGATTTAGAAGCTATTTAAATGGAAAAATCTGAATTATACCTATTGGAAGATGGATTCCCAATGAAACCTCCAATTGAGAAGAACTTGCTTCCAAATTGTAGATCCTTGCTCCTCTTTGTAGATCCTTGCTTCCTTCTTCTAGATCCTTGCTTTCTCCTTCTCTAATGGTGAATTGGGAAGAATTTGGAATAAATTTGGTAGAGAATTGGAATGGGAATGGAGGGAATTTGGGAGTGGGAATTTCTAGATCTAGATTTGGAATGAGAATGAGAGGAGAGAAAAATTTCCCCCCCTCTAATATAGGCCGGCCATGCCCCCTTCCCCAAGCAATTATAAAATGTCCAGTGTACCCCTTGGGGCCTCTCTTGAAGAAATAATTAAGGAAGGAAGCTTCTAGTCTAATCACTTAATTAATTTAATCCATCTCCTTAACTATGGGCTTTCTAAATGGGCCAAATCTAACTATTTAATTTATGTTGGTCCATGGGTCCAAACTACACTAGTTGGGTCCACTAAAATAAGTCCAAAATAATTAAATAACATCCAACAACAATTAAATAATACAACAAAAATTAAATAGTTTAGTGGACCCAACAAAAATTAAATACTACTCTCATGAAGAAATAATTTTTGTTGTATTATTTAATTATTGTTGGATGTTATTTAATTATTTTGGACTTATTTTAGTGGACCCAACTAGTGTAGTTTGGACCCATGGACCAACATGAATTAAATAGTTAGATTTGGCCCATTTAGAAAGCCCATAGTTAAGGAGATGGATTAAACTAATTAATTGATTAGACTAGAAGCTTCCTTCCTTAATTATTTCTTCATGAGAGGCCCCAAGGGGTACATTGGACATTTTATAATTGCTTGGGAGAGGGGCAAGACCGGCCTATTAAAAGAGGGGGGAAATTTCTCTCTCCTCTCATTCTCATTCCAAATCTCGATCTAGAATTTTCCACTCCCAAATTCCCTCCATTCCCATTCCAATTCCCTACCAAATTCATTCCAAATTCTTCCTAATTCACCATTAGAGAAGGAGGAAGCAAGGATCTAGAAGAAGGAAGCAAGGATCTACAAAGAGGAGCAAGGATCTACAATTTGGAAGCAAGTTCTTCTCAATTGGAGGTTTCATTGGGAATCCATCTCCCAATAGGTATAATTCAGATTTTCCCATTTAAATAGCTTCTAAATCTGAGATTTAATCATGTAAAATCAACCTATATATATGTACTACCCATAGGACTTTATTTTGTGTTCATAGAAGACCCATGGAGAAAGTTATGGTGCTTTTTGTGTTAATTTTATTGGAATTCTGAATTTACATTTTGTTGTGTGTATCAATTGATCCTATAGATCAATTGGACATGAGCTTATATGTTTGGGGCTAGTGTCGTGTCCATAATTTGGTACATGTGGTTCGTATCCCAACTATTTGGTGATACGTGTCATTTTGGGGGTTTTTCCTCCGACACGGGGCTTTGAACATGTCGTGTTTTGACACGGACACATAGATCTACTTTTGACACATTGATTTATTCATAAATATTATTTGTGATTTGTTTGTATCCTTCGGGGTGCAATTGGTTGTGTGTTGGACTCGTATCACATGCGTATCCTAGATCTAGTGGGATACGGTGTGATACTCTCCAATTGTGTAGATTTTTGAATAGATCTAATTATGTATGGTTTAAATTCTTCAATTATAATTAGTAAATATATATAGATATTATATATTTATTTTGTGTATTTATTATAGTAATTATTGTAGCATAGATCTATATATTTTTGTGTGTGCTAATATGATGTACAAATATAATATGTAGCTTTCTTGCAATTAATTATATATGTACTTATGTTAATAGTATAAATTATACATAAATGTTTTATAAAATATATTTATATATTTAATTGTGTAATTATATTATTTATAATTATTATGTAATTATTTGTATATTAATGTATATATTTTAGGTGTGCTTCTAGCCATGTAAAATATGAACATTAATATGTGCATGTGTTGTAACTATTGGTATTTAATTAGAAGTTTATATGTGCATATATATATAAGTATATAATTATTTATTTATATATATGTATTGTGATTATTATTGCATATATATATTTATATATATATATATTTCTATGTTTTAGTGACAGTGGGTTTGTGACAGTGAAACTGTTGCTAAATAGGCGGGTTAGCAGCAGCCGCTGTAGCCCACTGTGCATTAATGACAGTTCTGTCATTAATGCTGCGGGCGAGATCTTAGCAGCAGTGGCGACAGTTTTCGGTGACAGTTGATTAACTGTCACCAATGCAGCAGCAGTGGGTTTTATTACATAGTGGCTTTTGCGACGTTTTCTGTGACAGTTGAGATTGTCACTATAAGTTATTTTAATTAAATTGTATTTTTAACTCCCTGTTTTCAGTGACGCTTTGGCAGTTTTAAATTATATTTTATATATTATTATTGTATATATATATATGTGTATATATATGTGTTTTGTGAGGTATAATATTTATAATAATATATTATGTTATTTGTATACATATTGATTTGTATATATATTATTTTAGGGTATATATTATTTGTATTAGTAGTATACTTTGTGTGAGTATGATTTGGGATCTAATTTTTATTCCTAAATTGTTGTATTTTATTTCTATATTATTTATATAGATTTCTTGTGAGGTTGACCTTGGTTTGACTTTAGTTGACTTTAGAGTTGACTATAGTTGACTTTTGACTTAGAATTTATTTATTGACCTAGGAGTTGACTAGTTTGACTTGTTCTCTTTTCGGGACCTTGTTTTAATGTGGTATTCCATATCTAGGTCTTCGAGGCACCGAGTCAGACATCTGTGAGACTGTTCTTTGGATTTCAGGCGAGTACATTCTCTGATAGTTTCTCATTTATGATATCCTCTATGTTCGTTGTATCTAGTGTAGATTTACATGTTTCTCTCGACACTATGGTTACACGGATTGGTATATCCGGATCTCGTCATGAGATGTTATTCCTTGGTATATGGTGTATATGGTGCAAGTATTGTTTCATTGGTTATCTTGTACATGTACAGACACCGATTCTCGGGGAGACTAGCTATCTTCTTGGGAAATCTAGTGCCATAGCATACTGTGGTTGGATCTATTATACCAGTTGGGGGTGGGGAGTATTAGTATAGATATGTGATCAAGTCCCTATTGAATAAAGTATTGGTAAGCGAATAGTGTTGATCATGCACCGCACGTATGATTAGCCAGGCCGTATTGTATCTTGCCCAAGCCGATCACATGTTAAGCTAGTACTCACACACTTAGTCATTAGTATTATTGTTTCATTGGCATATTGTTCATTATTGTATTTCTTTCCAGTATTTCCTTATTGTCTATATATCTCTTGTATCTATTTTGTGCATCTTGTTTATCCACAGCTATTTACTGTTACATAGTTTTTATCATGGATTAGAACTGCTGTTAGAGATGTACTCTGCTCCTTTCCTGACTGGATATATTTTTCCAGATGACACTGAGGAGTACCCTACCTATTATGGACCCCAGGATGTTGTGGGTTTAGATTCGGAGACCCTGGCTCAAGAGGGACTTATCCCAACTGAGACAGTTGACCCTGGAGTGTAGCTTGTAGTATGATAGTATTCTTTTGTACTGGATTTGTCTCCAGCTTATTTTTGTTACTCTTCAGACTCATTGATGTATTATTTTAAACTCATGAGTTGATGACTATTCTATTCTTATCTGATTCGTGTTCATTCTATCTTAGTTCTGTGATTGAGTACACTATCTTTTGGTGGTTCATTATATTAGATAGACTTTCTAGACAGCGTTCTACCGCCGATTCTGCGGCGTAGGCTGGGCGTTGTTTCCGACTAGTACCCTTACCCCGAGTGTGGGTCGTGACATATTTTTGGTGGTGGCCCATGCAGGTCTAGCTTCACAAGTATGTGATGTCGTGGTAGTGCGACAACTTAGTTGTACTACTGCGAGCCTGCAATAGGATATAGGATATAGGCTGAGATACTCAATCACATCTAGAAAAATTCTTTTGATTCAACTACTCTCCTTTGATATTGATACTTGATCTCTTAAACTGTCCTTTCCTTGATGTCTTACATCTTGTGCCATATTGATTCTTTCTTTCGCTTTGTCTCAGGATGCCGCCTAAGACTAGATCATAGCAGGGGAGAGCAGCTTCTGAGAGGTCTGCGATATCCCGAGGGCCTGCACCAGTCACTTCTCCGGTGATTGGAGTGTCAGCTGCTTTCGGAGGTCCACCACCTACTCAGAGGACTGTGCCAGCTGTATCTGAGGGGCTTCCACCTCCACCTCCTGTGCCAGCAGAGGCGTCACAGATGTTTACACTGTTTTGTGAGATGCTCGAGGCACAGAGGGCTCAGTCAGAGGCACATCAGAGGCAGACCGACGTTCTACGGCAGGGCATCGAGAGTGCTCATCAGCTTGCTCGTGCTGTAGTTGAGAGAGGAGTTCCGATCCAGCAGCAGGTTGTTCCTCAAGTTGCTCAGCTTCGGCCAGGCAACATTCAGGACTTCAAGAAACTGGAGCCTAGGGTTTTCAAAGGGACGGAGGGCATCGTCTATGCTGATGATTGGGTCGAGGACATTGAGCGTCTTATGAGGGTGTCCCGTCTTTCTGAAGATCTGAAGGTTGAGGCGGTAGGACTTCAACTGTTCGACGTCGCTCGCACTTGGTTCAGGAATGAGCCGGTTCTAGTTGACGCAGGACAATCTTGGGAGGTATTCAAGAACCTTTTCAAGAAGAAGTTTTTTGCTCGGATAGACAGGCTTGACTTGGGGAGACAATTTGAGAGTCTCATTCAGGGGAGCATGTCTGTGGAGGAATACGCTGCGGAGTTCGGTAGGTTGAGCCGATTTACAGAGTACTTGGTGAGGGAGCCGGAGGTTCGAGCTATTCGTTCCCGAGAGGGTCTAAACTGGGAGGTAAAGATTCTCATTCCGTCTTTTTATGAGACATACTCGGAGATACTTGCGGAGGCACGCAAGGTTGAGCGAGATCTGGGTTTGAAGACCAAGGAAGACCGTGATTCTTTTCTGGGGGCCAACGGCAGTGCAGTATCTGCCAAATGTCCTCATTTCCAGTCCAGACCTTTTCAGCAGCCACAGCAGAACCAGACTCCAGCTAGAGCGCCTTTCTACCAGGCACCTCAGCAGCAGAGACAGTTACAGCAAGCTCCATGCAACTTTTGCAAGAAGCCCGGCCATATCTGGGAAGTTTGCAGGAGGAGGCTAGGAGTTTGTTTGTATTGTGGTACTGAAGGGCATCAATCAAGGGAGTGTCCTCGTCGTGCAGTTCAGGGAGCAGCTCCAGCTCCGAGGACAGAGACGAGACCACCTACAGCACAGCCGAGGGGACCGCTTCCGACACAGCAGCAGCGTTTTGTCCAGCATCAACAACAGGGAGGTGCTCGGCAGGGACGAGCGTTTGCTATGACCGTCGAAGAGGAGGAACCCACAGGAGATGTCATCGCAGGTTCTATTCTTCTTGATTCCATTCCAGCTTTAGCTTTGTTTGATAGTGGTGCTTCCCATAGTTTTGTATCTGTTTCTTTTGCTCTGAAGCATGGTTTGGTAGCTGAGTCTTTGCTTAGGACTTGCAAGATCATGACCGGGGGAGGCATTATCCTGGTTAATGATATTTGCAAGGATCAGAGAGTTACTCTGGGAGGCCGGGAGTTGAGTGCGTGTCTACTTGTAATGCCACTTCCAAGCTATGACATTGTACTTGGGATGGATTGGTTGAGTAGGATCTCTATACCATTGACATGGCTGACATGTAAGGATGTGTGCTTTGAGTGGTCAGAGGCTTGTTAGACTTATTTTGAGAATCTCAAGCGAACTTTGATTTTGGCTCCTATTATGACACTTTCAGTGGGATCAGGAGGGTTTTCAGTGTATTGTGATGCTTCAGGAGTGGGACTAGGGTGTGTTCTTATACAACATGGTAGTGTGATAGCTTATGCGTCTCAAAAACTTCGAGACCATATAAAGAGTTATCCGACGCATGATCTTGAGTTGGCAGCAGTAGTATTTACACTTAATCTCTGGAGGTATTACTTATATGGTGATCGAGTGGAGATCTTCACAGACCACAAGAGCTTGAGGTATGTGTTAACATAGAATAAACATAACATGTGTCAGAGGAGGTGGCTAAAATTATTGTCAGACTACGCTCTTGACCTTTAGTGTCATCCAGGAAAGGCCAATGTCGTAGCAGACGCCTTGTGCAGGAGAGGAGGAGCTTACTTCTTGACAGAGTAGCGCCATATTTTAGAGAATCTATAGGAGATGGGTATCGAGGTAGTATGACCTATCAATATCGATTTTATGGCGAGTCTGCAGGTTCAGTCTTCTATAGTTGAGAGGATCAGAGCAGAGCAGACTAGTGATGTCAGACTTCAGCAGATCAGAACAGATTATGAGTCAGGACGCAAACCAGAGTTGAGTATTCACAAGGATGGGACTCTCAGGTTTGGGAGTCGACTTTGTGTGCCGAGAGGAGATATCCGACAGTAGATTATGTTAGTGGCCCACAGTTCTCATACTCAGTAAATCCAGGAGGGACGAAGATGTATCAGGATATTCGTCAGCACTTCTAGTGGAATAGTATGAAGAGAGAGAGAGCTCGGTTTATTTTTCGATGTTTAGTCTGTCAACAGGTCAAGGCTGAGCATCAGAGACTGCTCGGACTAATTTGGCCTTCACCGATTTTAGAGCAGAAATGGGACCATATTATTATGGACTTTATGACTGGTCTTCCTAGATCCCCGTCTGGCAGAGATGCTATATGGGTTATAGTAGATCGACTCACGAAGGTTACTCACTTTCTTTCTTTTAAAGTGGGCCAGTCTACAGAGCAGCTAGCTGAGATATATATGAGATAGATACTTAGATTACATGGCCTACTAGTTAGTATAGTTTCTGATAGAGATTTGCGGTTCACGTCTTATTTCTGGCAGAGCCTACATCAGAGTCTGGGTACTAGGTTGAAGTTCTGTTTCATCTACCATCCACAGACAAACCGACAGTCAGAGCATACTATTCAGACTTTGGAGGATATGCTTCAAGCTTGTATAATTGACTTCAGTGGATCATGGGAGGATCACTTGTATTTATTATAATTCTACTATAACAACAGCTTCCAGGCGAGCATTCAGATGGCACCTTTCGAGGCTTTGTATGGTAGGAGATGCAGATCAATGTTAGCTTGGGATGACATTGGCTTGAGGCAAATCCTTGGTCTAGAGATGACTGCTAAGTCAGTTAGAGTAATCAGGAAGATCAGAGAGTATCTCAGAGTGTCTCAGGATCGCCAGCATCATTGGGTAGATCAGCATCTTTATCATCTTGATTTCTCTGTCGGCGACCATGTATTTCTGAGGATTTTCCATACCCTTGGAGTTATCAGATTTGGAGTAAATCTTAGTCCCAGATATATAGGCTCGTTCAATATTCTTGAGTGAGTTGAAGACATTTCTTATCGTCTAGCTCTTCCGCCATCGATTCATGAGGTACATGACGTCTTTCACGTATCTCAGTTGCGCCGGTATATTCTAAACCCGGGCCATATCCTGGATCATTCTGAGTTGGTCGTTGGTACCGACCAATCATATGAGAAGAGGCCCGTATCTATTTTGGACCAGAGGAAGAAGGTTCTCAAGAACCAGACTATCAGATTAGTTCATGTTGCTTGAGGGCATCACCCACTAGGCGATTCGACGTGGGAGCGCGAGGACGATATACGTACTCGTTATCCATTTCTTTTCGACTTGGAAGGTATATTTATTCGTATACCCGTGTTCTATCTTAGCCTGTGCATATGATTGATTGATAGCTTATCTTTATTATTGTTTCTTTCTGATTTTTTGTTGTTGCCCAGGAAATTTCGTGCTCACATGAGTTTCCTCTTTATTTTCAGTTTCGTGCTGGCTTTCTTGGATTTTTTTTTGTTAGTGATTTTTTGATCCTTATGAAAATTTTAAGGAAAAAAATTTTCTAAGGAGGGAAGAGTTGTGAGATTCATCTCACAATATTCGTATTTTATGCGGATACGTATTTGAGCTAGTTATTGCATTTTATAGGATCTCGAGGAAGCCCAAACTTTCTTAAAATTAAAACTTTACTACCTGACTGATATACCGACGGTATACTACAGTATACCGATGGTATACTGTCTGACAGATATTTTTTTCACTTTTCGAGATATTTTTGAGATATTTCTCTATAAATAGTACTTGATTCATTTCATTTCTTTCTTTCCCTTTCTCTTTCTCTTTCTCTCTCCTCTCTCCTATCTCCTCTCTTCTTCATTTCTCTCTCTAGCTTGGAAGTATTCTCTTGAGACCTGAAGTGTGGTTTTTGAACCCCTTCGTGGTGGTGGGCTAGAAGGTTTAGGCTGCGAGCTCACTTTAGGCAAGTACACCTTGCCGATTTCGTGAACTTCTTATACTTTCTATCATTTTACTTCCTAGAGATTTGGTTATTACTTTTTAGCTTAGACTTCCTTTACTATTATTATTCATATCATGATTTCTAGCCTAGTAACCGTCTCTATTTTAATTTCTGGTCGAATCTTGTTCTGTCTCTTTTTTGGTAACTCGGTAACGAAAACGGTATTGGATTTGTGACCGTAAGAATTAGTCCATATTGTGATATGAGACTTACCCTAGATTTAAATTCTTGTTAGACTTGGTTATGGTAATTTTTATAATTTGATTTGGGTTATGAAAATTAGACTTGACCTTAACCATGTTTATTCTTGGAAACTGGCATACCAACGGTATACTACATTATACCGATGGTATACTGATTTCGACCGACTTGGATTTCTAAATATTTTTTATGAACCCTAAGATCATACAAATGGTGTACTATAGTATACCGACAGTATAGCGATCTTGCCGATATTGTTAAATATTTGGCTTGGCCGACATACCGACGGTGCATTGGGATGTGCCGACGGTATACCGATTTGTTGAACTTTGTTTTCTAATAACTTTTTGCCTACTTTGAATGGCATACCGACGGTATACTACAGTATACCAATAGTATATCGAGGTGTATTGGATTGTACCGACGGTATATCGATCGTGCACTTTCTTTAGGAATTCTTGGATTTTTGTGATTTTGTTATGATACTTCTGGCTTTTCTTGGACACGCGAAGACTTGACCAGATTTAGACATGAGCTTACATGGCTTCAGATGACTTGACTTGACTTGGCGTTACTCAATTTTACCAGGCTTTGCCTTGCTACACGTGATGAGATAATTGAATGGACTTTACTTGGCATGACTTTACATGGATTCATCGGACATGGCTTAACTTGGTTTCACTTGGATTTATCTGGATTGACATAGCTTCACATGGTACATAGCTTTACCTGGTTTCACATGGCTTTACCTGGCTTTACCTGAATTAAAATGGCTTCACTTGGCTTTACCTGGCTTCACCTGGATTGATATGGCATCACATGGCTTTACCTGGCTTCACTTGGCTATACGTGGCTTGGTTGTTCTCGTGGCTTACATGAGTTTATTTGTGCAATGTATATTAAACTTGTTTATATTACTATTAGAACTTATTTTGTTGCATCATGTCTAGGATGGATTCTGCGAAATGTCACACCCGGATTCATACAAGAAACAGCTAGGGGTTAATAACTAGAGATTCACTTAGTACATGGCTAGAAATTTTTCTAGATTGCATGCAGTCCCGGTTATTCATACAGTTATCTTCAGGAGTATCTAGTGGTTTATATTGTGGAGTATCTTGAGGAGTATCTGGTGCTGGTTTGTGCGTATGGATATCCCGGATGGACTGCAGTGACACACGATTAGAAGGAACTTTAGCTTCACATTGTATTATAATTGTTAGTAATTAGGATTATGATAACCCTAGTTAGTTAAAGTATCAAGCAGTACTTATATGATTTACCATAATTTATGGATGATGGAAAGTCTAGGCTTTACATGTTCACACTTTTATTTTTTGTACTTGTTATCCTATTGATTATCAGTTCAGGATATGTGTCATTGCAGGTTTATAGTATTTCCTTTATTATCCTGTGATATTTTATATTCAGTCTTTACTTCAGTATTTGAATTGCTTTTGTTATTGGTTTAAGTTCCTAGATTGGCTTTCTTTATGGTACTTGCTATTTGGGGATCTTACCCTACAGGTTTTGCTTAGCCAGATCCAGTAGCAACACCGGAGGATCTTTCGTACTTTCTTGAGGATGGTGGCCACCAGGAGCACCAGACTGCTTGAGTGGATTTTCTTACTTTTCCACTGTGATGTATATTCTACTTTTGTTGGTGTGTAGCAACCAAGCACGTGTTTAACTCATGTTTTGGTTTGATAAGTTAGCCTACGGGCAATACCATGATTGACATATCCTAGGTTTGATCATGTATGACTAAGATTCTAGCTAGTTTATTCATTATGTGTTTACTAGCATCATGATCATCTATATATTATAGTTTGGGACACTTTACTATTATACTTCAGCTGATCTTACATCTTGTTAGTATTCATGTTGTTCTTGTGATTGAGACACTAGGGTTTGTTAAACTTAGGCTTGCCTGATATTTTGTAGTAGTGACCCCTCAAGACTTATATCTTTACCGTATATGCAGAGTACCGGAGTGCTCTAAGTATACGTAGCTGGCCTTGTCAGCCCCGCTCTCCAGTATTCTGATTCTGGGGCGTGACACAGTATAGCTAAATTCCTCTAGCATGATCAATTATATATATATATATATATATATATATATATATATATATATATATATATATATATATATATTGTATCAATAAGTGAACTCTTATAGAATCTGATATATGTGCAGTTTATAGGCAGTTGGAGTGGGGTTGTTGTGTTATTTTCCAGCAATTGGTTGCTACAAATTGCAGCACAGGTGTTGAGGAGGGGGGGCTAGTGTTGATTCAGTAAGGGGTTGTCACGCCCCAGTCCCAAAAATACGTAGGACTAGAACACGTAAGCATGCCAGCCGCATAGATATGGCAACTCCAATATATGGAAACCAAATCCATACGTACGCTGTAATATGAATATAAAATCCACAAGTGGTATAAAATGTAATACAAGTCACAGGGTAAAATCTAGATCTCATCCACCAAAATCATATAGAAATAAATAACCAGTATCTAGGAAACTAGATCTCAATAAGAAGTATCTAAAGATGATAGTTGGATGGAAACAAATCCACTACCAACTCAAATGAGAAAAGTAAATACAATATAAGTACAACACAATCAAACAATATAAGAACACCATCTAGCAGTCACGGGCTCGAAGAGAGGACATCCACGAAACATATATAGCCATCCGATCTGTGCTCCTGCAAATACTCAAGAATAGATACACCTGGCAGAGGACCAGGTCCTCAGAGGGACGTAACAAGATACAGAAAATACGAGCCAATTTGAATACAGTAAACATGCATATGGTTTGAAAATAAATAAGTACGCTGTACAAGACAATCTATATGAATGCAAATGAGGACAACTTTTCGACGTATGGGCAAGGGTAGTCTACTCGATCTAAGCCTCACAACTCACACACCCGTCTAGAACATCAGAAATCGACATACCTCTGGGGTAGCGACCAGCACGACTCTACAGAAATCGACATACCTCTGGGGTAGTGACCAGCGCGACACACGCCCGTAGTGCGAACTATATACTACGGTTTACCAGAGTGGTCAAAAGCCCATACGCCTAATAATTGTCCTCTATGATACTAAGTGCCATGTGTGTGTCAACATATCTAATACATAGTAATGACTGAAAGAAAACTACACATGCAAGAACTATACAGAAATAAAATAAAAAGAAATATAAATAGCATGCAAAGTACTGTAATAATTTGGCAAGGTATCTTGCCTGGTAAGAAAGCTGCAAGGTGTACTGTCCAGAAGTCAAACGCACAGGATCAAAAGCTATGGCCACAGAACAAATGTCTCCGGATGCTGAAATAAATATCACCAACGTTTCTAGAATAAGCAAAATAGCTAAAAAGCACTTCCCTTTCGTCCAATTTGGACACAGGGGCAAAACGGTAATTTCGGGTAAAAGTGGGGTCCACGTGTGGCCCACTTTGCACCGAAAAGCGTGCCGAGGGTAACAGTCTCTAAATGGGACAAACTATGGGTCAACAACTCTAAATACCAATACGAACCCAACGGTATGTCCAAATTTGAATTCCGATGAGCCGAACAAAATTTGGTCCAAAATATCAACTATTGGGCCCGCCAATTGGCGATCTGGTCAACCATCTCAGAAATGCATGAAATTTGGGTCACAGGACCAGCACGTTACCACGAGTCTAGTGGCACAAGTTTCGTCGCAATCGGACTAGCGTGCACAAAATACTCGCGAGTTCCACAAAAGTGGCGACACGAAATGTGTCCGCGGATACGATCTGATTCCGGCGCGCACACGCGTCCGAATCAGTCCCCACGAATTTTCATGTGTCCCGTTATGCTGCGTGCACCATTCGGTACACTTGGCACACAGCGGGGCGATCCCGTTTGGCGGGGCGCGCTCCGATCTCCAACTTTTAGAAAACCGGAAAAAGTGGGTGCGCGCAGTTTTGTGATAAATATATTTCTGTCCACAGCGACTAATATCACAAAGTTATTATACAGAAAATAAACTAGGTCATGTAATCTACAGGTATCAAAAAGAATCACCGAATTCGGATCTCTGTGGTGGGAGATACGAACTCGGCAATATGGATGGTCATTCTGGTATCAAAAAGAATGACCACCCATATTGCCGAGTTCGTATCTCCCACCACAGAGATCCGAATTCGGTGATTCTTTTTGATACCTGTAGATTACATGACCTAGTTTATTTTCTGTATAATAACTTTGTGATATTAGTCGCTGTGGACAGAAATATATTCATCACAAAACTGCGCGCACCCACTTTTTCCGGTTTTCCAAAAGTTGGAGATCGGAGCGCGCCCCGCCAAACGGGACCGCCCCGCTGTGTGCCAAGTGTACCAAATGGTGTACGCAGCATAACGGGACACATGAAAATTCGTGGGGACTGATTCGGACGCGTGTGCGCGCCGAAATCAGACCGTATCCGCGGACACATTTCGTGTCGCCACTTTTGTGGAACTCGCGAGTATTTTGTGCACGCTAATCCGATTGCGACGAAACTTGCGCCACTAGACTCGTGGTAACGTGCTGGTCCTGTGACCCAAATTTTACGCATTTCTGAGACGGTTGACCAGATCGCCAATTGGCGGGCCCAACAGTTGACTTTTTGGACCAAATTTTGTTCGGCTCATCGGAATCCAAATTTGGACATACCGTTAGGTTCATATTGGCATTTAGAGTTGTTGACCCATAGTTTGTCCCATTTAGAGACTGTTACCCTCGGCACGCTTTTCGGTGCAAAGTGGGCCATACGTGGACCCCACTTTTACCCGAAATTACCGTTTTGCTCCTGTGTCCAAATTGGACGAAAGGGAAGTGCTTTTTAGCTATTTTGCTTATTCTAGAAACGTTGGTGATATTTATTTCAGCATCCGGAGACATTTGTTCTGTGGCCATAGCTTTTGATCCTGTGCGTTTGACTTCTGGACAGTACACCTTGCAGCTTTCTTACCAGGCAAGATACCTTGCCAAATTATTACAGTACTTTGCATGCTATTTATATTTCTTTTTATTTATTTTATTTCTGTATAGTTCTTGCATGTGTAGTTTTCTTTCAGTCATTACTATGTATTAGATATGTTGACACACACATGGCACTTAGTATCATAGAGGACAATTATTAGGCGTATGGGCTTTTGACCACTCTGGTAAACCGTAGTATATAGTTCGCACTACGGGCGTGTGTCGCGCTGGTCGCTACCCCAGAGGTATGTCGATTTCTGTAGAGTCGCGCTGGTCGCTACCCCAGAGGTATGTCGATTTTTGATGTTCTAGACGGGTGTGTGAGTTGTGAGGCTTAGATCGAGTAGACTACCCTTGCCCATACGTCGAAAAGTTGTCCTCATTTGCATTCATATAGATTGTCTTGTACAGCGTACTTATTTATTTTCAAACCATATGCATGTTTACTGTATTCAAATTGGCTCATATTTTTTGTATCTTGTTACGTCCCTCTGAGGACCTGGTCCTCTGCCAGGTGTATCTATTCTTGAGTATTTGCAGGAGCACAGATCGGATGGCTATATATGTTTCGTGGATGTCCTCTCTTCGAGCCCGTGACTGCTAGATGGTGTTCTTATATTGTTTGATTGTGTTGTACTTATATTGTATTTACTTTTCTCATTTGAGTTGGTAGTGGATTTGTTTCCATCCAACTATCATCTTTAGATACTTCTTATTGAGATCTAGTTTCCTAGATACTGGTTATTTATTTCTATATGATTTTGGTGGATGAGATCTAGATTTTACCCTGTGACTTGTATTACATTTTATACCACTTGTGGATTTTATATTCATATTACAGCGTACGTATGGATTTGGTTTCCATATATTGGAGTTGCCATATCCATGCGGCTGGCATGCTTACGTGTTCTAGTCCTACGTATTTTTGGGACTGAGGCGTGACAGGGGTACACATGTGCAGGGGTGTTCAGGTGCACCCTAGTGCACTGAGTGCAATTCAGTGCACTGGATGCACAGGTAGGATATTAAAGTAGGTACTACATTGATGATGTGTGTGTCTTAGTATTTAGGTCAGAGACAGTGATCAAGTAGAGGGAAGCCTGGGTCTGCACAGGTAGTAAGGATGTATGTTAGGAATATGGTTTTTGTGTAGGTATGTAAGAGGGATCCTTGGGTAATTATGTTGCCGACAGTGTAAGGGTAAGTATTAGATAATAGTTGAGTATTAGCAAGTTTGGAGTAAATATTAGATACCAAGTATCGGGATATTAAGGTATTGGATATAAGTAAGATACTAGTGAATAGATAGGTATTGTATGATACTAAGGTATGAGTTGTGATACTAGTTATGGAATTAGGATACTAGTTTGAGTAAGATTTTATATAGATACTTAGATATGTAGATATATAGTATATATGATAATTAGTATATCATACTAACTAGTACGACCTAGAAAACCTTGTATTGACTTAATATACCTAGTATAGTTCCATAGGCCAATCTAGTACGCCAATTGAAGCCCAAAAATAGGTAACTAACTAGTTTGACCTAATTGACCTAGAAATAACCTAGAAACCAAAAATAACACTAGTTAGGCTTGTATTTGACTCCAAAATGCTTATTGACATTGATAATTCATGTTTATGTCACTTTGACTCTAGTTCGGACACCGACCTGTATTTTTTGCTCAGGACCATAGGCGAGTATATTCTCTGATAGTTTTCTTTACTTGATATTTACTATAATTCATATTTTTATAGTATTATTTTACTTGATTCTTTATACGATGGTACATGGATAGGTATTATTTGAATTCATCTTCATGAGATATATTCATCATACTTGTCTGGCCTATATCAGGAATCTTTTACCGACATCACATCAAGTCTCTTACTGGCAGCACTTATACTTATCTGGCTATCCTTGTATCATTCTACATGCCAGGACTTGGATTCATTAGTACTAGTCGGATAAAAAAAATACTTTAGTAGACATGTAAACATTTTTAAAACAAGAATCACCCCTCAGGTCTAATCAGGAAATATAGCACTTGCACATTTTATGTCCGTGATGTCGTACATTATCCCTAGTCATTTACATATCGAAAGTGATATTTCAACATACTAGTTAGGTGCAAACTTAATAATTTTATTATATACTTGCTGGTTACATTCTTACATGTTATGTTTACCAAATTTCACATACTTGTCTATCTTTACTGCCATACTTATCTGTTCACCCTATTTACATTTTCATATTTCTATATTGACATGTTTTACCCTATTTTTATATCCTGGCTCAATGCTTATCTTCTCATAATGTATTACAGTACTATTTACTATTTTATAGTCTTTATCAATTAATTGGAACTAGTATTGGGTTATACTCATTCCATCTTGACTAGATAATATTTGTATGTATTGATTTGGAGGACTGGTGTCCTACTTATTATAGACCCCAGGAGTGAGTAGTAGCTGATTTGGACCATGTAGCTCAGGAGTAGTTTGGAGTGCTTATCGGGAGGTCTAGTCGGAGTGAGTTATTTTAGTTCCTTTATTAGTACCTTGCTACCAAATTTGTCTCTGGGTATTTAGAGACTTGGATTGTTATATTGGTATTTTGACTTGTTGTGTTGTCATATTTAGATATTTTGAGACTTTGGATTTTACTCCCTCTTGTTATCATATCGTACTTTAGATATTGTGATCGAGTATTGTCATTGCTAAATAAATATCATTGTTCTCTTTATGGAGTTGGATTTTATTTTGTGAGACAATTATATTTGTGATAACCTAGATAACGTTCTAACATCCATGATACAACGTAGGATGGATGTACCATGTACTTATGCCCCAATCATTCGGGTGCGGCCCGTGACAGGGACTTAGTACAACCCATATTGAAAAACCGTCAAGCTCTATGATGAGAACATAAAATGTCATATTTTTATCCCTTAATATTTACTCTTTTATGCTCATTTGACATCTAAAGATACTCATTATTTTTATATTTTGATCTAGGATGCAATTGGAGTCAGTAAATGCAAAATGGAGCTAATTGTCAAATTTGGACAGTTTTGACACATTATAGAAAAATGGTCATAACTCCTTCATTTGAAGTCTAATTGAGCTGATTCAAATTGATTCTGAAAGGTAAGAAATAGAGCAACAATTTTTCTATTTTGAGTTTTTTGAGATTCTGGTTGCAGCATGGACCAAATCAGGCTTGAAATTGAGTCAACTATGTTGTGCAAGAAAATTAGAGCAAAAATAATCATTTTCCTACTTGTTCAATGATTTTATTTTATTGTTTGGGGTATTGTAACTCTTAGAGGATTTGTGGAAAGATATTATGGGCTTCAAAAAACTAATTTATAGTGTATAAAAGGGGTAAAAATTATGAGGATAAAAAAATAACACATAACTCTTCTTCTTCTTCTTCTCCAACATCCTTTTAAAGTTTTCATGAACATGTGCAGCTAAAAGTCTTGTTGGTCGAAGGAAACGGAAGCATTGGAATCAATAAACTTGTGAGATCTAAATTATTTTTATATGTTTGAATTATGCTTTAAGTAATGAATATTTTTCTATACCTACTTTCATGATTGTTTTGTTTAATTACTATGAGGCCTACTAGTCTATTATTCATTTCGATCTACTGCTAAATTAGATATCAAATCTGTAATTATTTAAATTTTCTAATTTGTGAAGCAACCAAGATTTAATGAACTGCTTTATTTTATTAGATCTTAGGAGAAAAACTTTTGAGAAAATTAAATGCAACCGCTTATACTTGTGTTGTTTTGCTTCATCAATCTCTTGGTTCTTTAAGAAATTCCTAGATTAAAACTTTAGTGCTTGTCTTAGGTTATTTAGTAATTAAAGCTAATTAGATCGCTTGATTCTAATTAACTAAGCCTAAGAGAGAGAAGAAATACTTCTAACGGTTAATATTCAAAGTATGAGTTAATTTATGTTTGTATCAATGATCAATTTTAAGATTCCAATAGTGGATGTTGACTGAGACCAACATTTTTTTTCTTTGATTGATTTTAATACATTAATTATTTTTAGCTCTTCTTAATTTGCTTTTATGCAAAACACACCCCTATCCTATTTCACCTAGCATAAAGATTAACTAAGTACTCTCCGTGGAAACGATCCTTACTCTCACTGCTATATTTGCAATAGTATAAGGTTTGTTATTTTTGCGTGCATACGATAGCACTCCAAATTTTGGCGTCGTTGCCGGGTAGTAATTTTAGTATTTTTTTGTGCCTTTTGATCTTTACTTCGTGCTAAAAAAAATTTAGAAAAGAAAAATCATTAGTTATTCATTCTCATATACTTTTCTGAATTGCTTTGCATATTGTACTTGATTGTTTATGATTATGACTCGATCTTTTAATCAAGGTAATTTTCAGAGCGATCCAAAAATAGAAACAACTGTGCACAGGTTAAGGAAGGAAGCTCAAAGAAACTCTAACAAGAAAGACCTTGTTCCGGATTTCGTATTCTCTTGCAATTCTAATCCTTAAGAAGAGAAAGTTATGGCGGCAAATAGAACCTTGAAAGAACTTTAGGCCCCTAATTTGAACCAACACCATTTATGCATAACATTTCCTACTTTAGATGCTACTACTACTTTTGAATTAAAATCTGGAGTCATACAATTATTGCCTACTTTTTATGGTCTTGCAGGTGAAGATCCTCACAAGCATCTAAAGTAGCTTCATGTGGTATGCACAAGTATAAAACCAACGGAGGTGACTGAAGAGCAAATCAATTTAAGAGCCTTTTCGTTTTCTTTAAAGGATTTGGCTAAGGATTGGCTCTACTATCTACCCTCCAGAAGTATTGTCACATGGAACAAAATGAAGAGGTTGTTCCTAGAGAAGTACTTTCCAACTTCAAGGGCGGCCAATATCCGAAAATAAATTTGTGGGATAAGGCAACACAATATAGATTCTTTCCACGAGTACTGGAAATATTTTAAATAATTATGTGTAAGGTACCCCATAATCAAATTAGTCAGCAGCTACTTATCCAGTACTTCTACGAAGGCCTTCTACCAACTGATAGAAGCATGATAGATGTTGCTTGTGGAGGAGCTTTGGTAGATAAAACTTCTGAACCCGCAAGAAATTTAATTGCAAATATGGCAGCCAATTCTCAACAATTTGGCACTAGGCTAGATCTTCCATCTAGGCATGCTAATAAGGTAAATATTTCTTTCCTAGAATAATAAATTACTAGTTTAACATCTCTTGTTCATCAAATGGCTGTAGGTAACATGCAAACTGTGAAGGCTTGTGGAATTTGTTCAGTAGGAATGTGATAGATGGTAGATGGTTTCCCTGGACAACCACAGAGGAAGTATGATCCATATTCAAACACGCACAATCCAGGATGGAGAGATCATCCCAATTTCAACTATGAGAATCCACAAACAAATCAGCCTGTCAATCAAAATTGCTCAAGTTACCAATAGTACAAGTAGCTATATCCTAAACAACAACCAAGCCAAAATTCTAACTCTGGTATGTATTTAGAAGAGATTGTTAAGTCTCTTGCCACTAATACTTTACAATTTTAATAGGAGACAAGGGCCAGTATTTAAAGCTTAGACAATCAAATGAGCCAAATGGCTACAACAATTAATAAGCTAGAGGCACAAAGTTCAGGAAATCTACCATCTCAAACAATAGTAAATCCAAAAGAAAATACAAGTGTGATCGTTTTGAGAAGCGATAAAGAGGTTAACATTCCAGTAAAAGAAGCACATGCAACGTCAAAACAAGAAGAAGAGAAAAATATTGTGGCAGACACAAACTTGCCCAATGATGATGAGGTACCTAATTATAAGTTTTTACCCCTTTCTAATTATAAGCCAGTACCTCATTTTCCTCAAGCTTTAGCAAAATCTAGAAAAATTGAACAGAATAATGAGTTATATAAGACTTTTTGTAAATGTAAGGTAAATATTCTACTTTTAGATACTATCAAACAAGTACCTCGTTATGATAAAATTTAAAAGAATTGTGTACAATAAAAAGGAAACAAAAGCTTAAAGGATATAAAAAGGTAAAAGTAGAGAAAAGTATTTCTGTAGTAATTCAAAAAAAATTCCTAAGAAATACAAAGATCCTGGAATATTTACTATCCCTTGTAAGATAGGTTACAATAAATATGAGAAAGCCATGTTAGATTTAGGATCTTCTATCAATGTCATGCCATATATATATATATAATTCTTTAAATCTTGGACCTCTGAATAAAACTGGTGTTATAATTCAATTGACTGGTAGATCTAATGCCTATCCTAAGGAAGTAGTTGAGGATATTCTTGTACAAATTGATAATTTAGTGGTTTATGCTAATTTGTATCTTCTTGATATGGAAAATGGTGATCAAACTGCTCATATTTTCTTAGGAAGACCATTTTTAAAGACATCCAAGACTAAGATATATGTTCATAGTGGCACACTTACTTTAGAATTTGATGGTAAAATTGTAAAATTTAATATTTATGATGCCATAAAATATCATGTTTTCGGTAAATTGTGTTCTCGTTGGATTGGAACTTTTATTTTTACTAATATTTTGTATCATGGTGCAGTTGAAATTCAAAGTTTAGCAACTTCCAAAGTGTTCAAGGTAAATGGCCAAGGTTACGCTTTTCTATGAAGGTTTTAAAGTAGAGAATGTAGATGAATTGGACCTTGAGGATCCATTTTTTACTAATTGAAGGAGGATACATCCACGACAATAAACAAAGGCAACCCAAGGGGAGTTCGTTCTTATTCTTTTTTGCCTTTTTCTTGCATTTCATCTTACATTGGGGGCAATGTCAGTTGTAATTTTGGGGGAGAGGATTTACTTTATTTAATTTAAGATGTTTTAGTTTGATTTTTTTTTAAAGAGGCTTTTTTTTAATAAAAAAAATATTTATATTGTTTTTATGGTTTTCAAAGAATTTTGGTTGTGTATGTCATGAGTAAGATTCAACTAAATTTAAAAAAATTATAACATGATTGAATAAGTACTCTTTTCAACTTATAATTAATTGGTCTAGTTTTTTTTTTAGGATGGTAGTAACTAAATTTGGTAGACAAAAGCCGGTGAGTTTTTGAGCCTTAGACTGACACATCAGTCTCATTATTCTTTCATGAAAGAGATTCCTCCATGGATTTTTTTCTCTAGAACTTGCTTTGATTCTCTTCGAGGTCACATTGACACATACATGCATAAACATGATTAAGGCCCTCTTTGTTATAAGCTACATAAGCTAAATAGCCTACCTTATAATTAATTTTTTTCTTTGTTGAACCCCTTTGAGCCATATTGATTTTATTTTCGTAAACCCACATTACAAGCTTTACACCTGAAAAAAAATTCTATACCCAAGCCGAAAGCTAGTGGAGAATTATCTATCATTAATGATATGTATGGGTGTGCAAGAAATAAGTGTGGGGGTGTCTGAATTTGGGTATGCTTACAACCAAAAAAAAATTGAACATATTTTCATCCTCAAATTATTGAGTTCCATTATTGTTCTAAAAAAAGAAAAAAGAAAAAAAAAAGATAAAAAAAAGGAAAGGAAAGAAAAAAGGTGGAAGTTATTTTACATAGTTTAAATGCTTCAAAAGACAAATTGAAGAAATTGATAAATTGAGTGATTGATTTTACATGTCTTATATATTGAGCTTGAGTTAATTCTTTTTTTACTCCACTAGTTTTGATGATTTTTGAGCTCCACTGCCAAATATATTCCACCTTAATCCTAAGTCACGTTACGATCCATGAAAAGTTCTTATAATTTACGTTATGCATGTGATCTGAGTGGTGGAGAATGAGAAGATATGCAAGCTTATGGTAGATCATCTATTTTGGAATAAATTTGAGTGAAATATAATATTTAAACACATGAGAGTTGAGTGTTTCTTCCCGTGAGGGTCTACCTATTTGGTTTACTCCATTCTCAAGTAAAAATGCTTACTAAGTAATTGGAAGTTGTTTAAGAATATATTTTTATGATATGTTATGAGATTTGAAAAGCTTGATTATTCTTTATTTATGACATTACAACCTTGATTTCTTTTTAGAAAAATAAATTAGAGTTTTGTCCGAGGATGAGCAAGGGTTAAGTATGGGGTATTTGATGAGAAAACAAAATTTGATTTATCCCTTAAAATTTACTCTTTTATGATCATTTGATGTCTAAAGATATTCATTATTTTTATATTTTGATTTAGGATGCAATTGGAGTCACTAAATACAAAAAGGAGCTAATTGTCAAATTTGGACAATTTTGACATCTTGTAGCAAAATGGTCATAACTCCCTCATCCGAAGTCCAATTGAGCTGATTAAAATTGATTCGAAAAGCTAATAGATAGAGAAACAATTTTTCTATTTTAAGTTTTTTGAGATTCTGGCTGCATCATGGACCAAATCAGGCTTGAAGTTGAGTCAACTATGCTATGCACAAAAATTGGAGCTAAATTAAACATTTTTTACTTGTTCAATATTTTTATTTTATTATTTAGGGTATTGTAAGAGTTTATTGTTTGGGGTGTTGTAACTCTTAGAGGACTTGTGGAAAGATATTGTGGGCTTCAAACAACTAATTTAGAGTGTATAAAAGGGGTAGAAATCATGACGAGAAAAAACAACATCACACAACTCTTCTTCTTCTTCTCCAACATTCTTTTGAAGTTTTCATGAACATGTGTAGCTAAAAGTCTTAGTGGTCGAAGAAAACGGAAGCTTTGGAATCAATAAACTTGTGAGATCCAAATTTTTTTCATATGTTTTGAGTATAGAACATTTTTCTATGCCTACTTTCATGATTGTTTTGTTTAATTACTAAGAGGCCTAGTAGTCTATTATCCATTTCGATCTACTGCTAAATTAGACGTCAAATTCATAATTGTTTAATTTTTCTAATTTGTGAAGCAACCAAGATTTAATGAATTGCTTTATTTTATTAGATCTTAGGTAAAAAACTTTTGACAAAATTAAATGCAACCACTTGTGCTTGTGTTATTTTGCTTCATCGATATCTTGGTTCTTTAAGAAATTACTAGATTAAATCTTCAGCGGTCTTGGGTTATTTAGTAATTAAAGCTAATTAGATCGCTTGATTCTAATTAAGTAAGCCTAAGAGAGATAGAAAATACTTCCAACGGTGAATATTCAAAGTATGAGTTAATTTATGTTTGCATCAATGATCAATTTTAAGATTCCAATGGTGGATGTTGACTGAGCAACATTTTTTTCTTTGATTGATTTTAATATTTTAATTATTTTTAGCTCTTCTTAATTTGCTTTTATTTAAAACTCTCCCTATCCTATTTTATATAGCATAAAAATTAACTAATTACTTTCTATGACAATTTTACTCTCTATGAAAATGATCCTTACTCTCACTGCTACATTTCCAATAGTATAAGATTTTTTATTTTTGGGTTCCTACGAAGCACTCCAATTTTTGGCGCCGTTGTCGGGGAGTAATTTTAGTAACTTTTTATGCTTTGTGATCTTTACTTCGTTCTAAAAAAAATTTAGAAAAGAAAAATCATTAGTTATTCATTCTCCATCCTGAACCGATATGTGCCCAACTCTTCAAGAGGAACCCAATAAACAAGTAAATATGGTAGGTGATTTTTCTAGACAACCGCAAATGAAGTTTGATCCATATTAAAACATGTAAAATTCAGGATGGAGAGATTATCCCAATTTCAACTATGGGAATCCACAAACAAATCAGCCTATCAATCAAAATCTCCCAAGTTACCAACAGTACAAGCAGCCATATCCTAAACAACAACCAAGACAAATTTATAACTTTGGTATGTCTTTAGAAGAGATTGTCTAGTCTATTGCCACTAATACTTTAGTATTGTAATAGAAGAAGGGCCAGTATTCAATGCTTGGACAATCAAATGAGCCAAATGGCGACAGCAATTAATAAGCTAGAGACACAAAGTTCAGGAAAACTACCATCTCAAACAATAGTAAATCCAAAAAAAAATGCAAGTGCAATCGTTTTGAGAAGCGGTAAAGAGGTAGACATCCCAGTAAAAAAGCACCTGCAACGTCAAAACAAGAAAAAGAGAAAAATACTGTGGCAGACACAAACTTTTCCAATGATGATGAGGTACCCAATTATAAGTTTTCACCCATTTATGATTAAAAGCCAGTACCTCCTTTTCCTCAAGCTTTAGCCGAATCTAGAAAATTGAACATAATAATGAGTTATATGAGACTTTTCATAAATGTGAGATAAATATTCCACTTTTAGATGTTATCAAACCAGTACCTCGTTATGCTAAATTTTTAAAAGAATTGTGTACAATAAAAAGGAAACAAAATCTTAAAGGATATGAAAAGGTGAAAGTAGGGGAGAGTGTTTCTGCAGTAATTCAATGCAAACTCCCTACAAAATGCAAAGATCCTGGAATATTTAGTATCCCTTGTAAGATAGGTAACAATAAATATGAAAAAGTCATGTTATATTTAGGAGCTTCTATCAATGTCATGTCATATTCTATATATGAATCTTTAAATCTTTGGCTTCTGAATAAAACTAGTATTGTAATTTAATTGGCTGATAGATCTAATGCTTATCCTAAGGTGTAGTTGAGGATGTTCTTCTACAAATTGATAATTTAGTTTTTTCTGCGGATTTGTATGTGCTTGATATAGAAAATAGAGATCAAACTGCTCCTATTTTGTTAGGAAGACCATTTTTAAATACATTCAAGACTAAGATAGATGTTCATAGTGTCACCCTTACTTTAGAATTTGATGGTCAAATTGTTAAATTTATTATTCATGATGCCATGAAATATCATGATGATGATAATACTGTTTATTCTATTGATGTGGTTGATTCTTTAGCACAAGATATTTTTTAACTTGATGGCAAAGATGGATTGGAAGTGGCCATTAGTGAACATCTTGAAAAAGAGCATAAGGAGTTAGCATTGAGTTCTAATTTGCAGAAAATTATTGCAGCATTGAATAATTTTTCAAAAATACAACAGTCAGGTAACGTTTCTTATATTTCATTATCAATTTCTAAGAAGAGGCCTTTACCCTCTATTTTATATGCCCCTATTCCAGACTTGAAGCCTCTCCCTAGTCACCTCAAGTATGTGTTCCTTGTAGAGGGAGGAACGTTACCAGTGATCATCTCCAATAAACTTAGTGCACCGCAAGAAGAAAAGCTTGTGCAGGTCCTTAAGGGGCATAAGACGGCTATTGGTTGGACAATTGTGGATATAAAAGGATTTAGCCCGTCTACATGCATGCATCGCATCTTACTTGAGGAAGGAGCAAAACTTTTTCGTCAACCGCAAAGAAGATTGAACCCACCCATGATAGAGGTAGTAAAAAAGTAGATCCTAAAACTTCTTGAAGTTAGAGTGATATATCATATTTCGGATAGCCACTAGGTTAGCTCGGTGCAAGTGGTTCTTAAAAAGACTGGGATAACTGTCGTGAAGAACCAAAATGATGAGTTAGTTCCCACTCATATCCAGAATGGGTGGAGGGTTTATATAGATTATAAAAAATCAAATGTTGGAACCCGTAAAGACCTCTTTTCTTTACCTTTTATTGATCAAATGCTTGAAAGGTTAGCTGGTCATTCTTACTATTATTTTCTTGATGGTTATTTAGGTTATTTTCAAATTGCAATTTCTCTAGAGGATCAAGAAAAGACAACTTTTACATGCCCATTTGGAACTTTTCTATATCGCCGCATGCCATTCAGTCTTTGCAATGCCCCAGCTACTTCCAAAGGTGTATGGTTAGCATATTTTCAGACTATGTTGAGCATATTATACAAGTATTTATGGATAATTTCGTAGTTTATGGTAACTCTTTTGATAAATGCTTGCATAACCTTACACTTGTTCTTCAAAGATGCATAGAAAATAATCTTGTGTTAAACTCTGAAAAATGCTATTTTATGGTTGAACAAGGTATAGTTTTGGGTCATATTGTTTCATCTAAGGGAATTGAGGTAGATAAAGCCAAAATTGATATTATTCAATCTTTATCTTATCCCACCAGTGTGCAAAAAGTATGTTCTTTTCTTATATGAAGGTTTTTATCAAAGATTTATCAAAGACTTCTCCAAAATAACGTTACCCCTTTGCAAGTTGTTACAAAAGGATATGGCTTTTAAATTCGATAAGGCATATAAAAAGGTATTTGATACACTAAATAAACTATTGACTTCTACCCCAGTTATCCAGCCCCCTGACTAGAATGTGCCTTTCGAGATAATGTGTGCAAATGATTATACAGTAGGTGCTGTTTTAGGTCAAAGGATTGGAAGAACATCTCACGCCATTTATTATGCCTCAAGAAATTTGAATAATACTCAAAGAAATTATATTATTACTGAAAAAGAACTTTTAGTTGTTGTTTTTGGTTTAGAAAAATTTTGATCTTATTTGTTTGGTACTAAAGTTATTGTTTATTATGATCATGCAACTCTTCGTTATTTGATTGCGAAGAAAGAGGCAAAACTAAGGTTAATTCGATGGATACTTCTCTTGAGTGAATTTGATTTGGAGATGAAAGACAAAAGAGGGACAGAAAATCGTGTTGCAGATCATTTAAGTCGCTTAGTCCATGTAGAGGATGAACTTCGTCTGCAAGACATATTCCTTGACGAGCAATTGTTTGCTTCAAGTGTGACATTACCTTGGTATGCAAATATTGTCAATTATTTGGTTACTAATATGTTTCCTCCTGGGTTGTCAAAGGCTGAAAGAGATAAGATCAAAAGTGATGCCAAATACTATGTATGGGATGACCCATTTTTATAGAAGCATTATACAGATCAACTGATAAGAAGGTGTGTTCATGAAAATAAAATTGTTTCAATTTTTACCTTTTGTCATTCTTATGCATGTGGAGGACATTTGGAGCTAAAAGGACGGCAAGAAAAGTATTAAAATATGGTTTCTTTTGGCCATCTTTTTTTTGTGATTCATATTCTTTTTGTAAAATATGCAATAATTGCCAAAAGAGAGATAATATATCTCAAATGAATGAAATGCCATAAAATCCTATAGTATTTTGTGAAATTTTTTATGTTTGGGGCAGCAATTTTATGGGACCGTTTCCTATATGTCATGACCCGCACCCTGATGATCGGGCACAAGTACGTGGGTACGTCAAGCCTACGTCATAACATTGACGGTAGAATGCTACCGAGGTCATCACTATCTAACTATCAAACATACTAATACAGCTAGTTCTATCATGTACTCAATCACAACAATCTAAAGGAAGAATAAACAGGGAAGATAATCCAAATAATATTTTAGAGAAAGAAAACTAGACAAAAATATGGAAATAAATACTAAACTAGATCTCTACAGTTGTCACCTCAAGTCCACAGTGTAAGATCATTCATGTCTATGCCATCTCTCTGACATCCCAAAATGGAGAGCACAATACTCACTGAAAAATATTATCCAGTCAGGAATTGTGCAAAGTACAAAACTCTGAAAGCAGTTACAAATACATGGTAGAGCATATATGACAAATAATAAAAAATAATACAAGATAACTAGTAATAGAAAATGGAATGAACTAGAGTGAACATGTAATATACTAGAAAGTAAAGAACAGACAATATGAATAGCTGCAAGTGATGAAAGTAGATATACTAGCTAATGTGCCATAGAGTATAAGTTTGTTATGTGATCGGTTTGGTTGAACAAGAATACAATAAGGTAACTCGATTACACGTGTGATATGTAATCGACATGTACACGAATACACTGGGCTTGATCACATAACCAACTCCTACTCCCCCATCCCCAACCAATACTCATAGATCCAATCATGATACGTTACGAATATGAATATAAACACACTGAACACGAGAAGTATGTGAACAAGAAGTACACGATAATCAATATCCGATACATACGATGAAATACATGTGAAAGAGTACCTACAGAATACGGTAGGGATTAATATCCCATGACAGGATCCATATAGTACTAGTGCATGCAACTACTGTGTCAAAATCAAGTATACAGTTTTAGAACATGCAATATATACAATATCATAAAATAAAAACTAACAGAGAGATGTACTTGCCTGAAATTTTGGATGAAGTATCAAACTATATCTGTAACAGTGCCTCGCAGACCTAAATATGGAATATTCCATTAACACATGGTTTTGAAATGATAAAGAATTTAACTAGTCAAATTCTAGGTCTTTAGGCAATCTCTACATGTCTGCAATGTTCACTTCAGAACAAAAATTTGATACCTATTGTCCTCACTGCTGCTAGGCGCAACAACAGAGCCTCCATGCCTAGATACTTCAAATACTTATATACACCTATATACTTACACCCTATTGTAAAGCATCCACCTACAAGGTCTGTACAGGCTTGTAGGTGATTCCCCCATCTCTCTACCTTCAGCTCTAATCCTTCAATAGATTTATACCCTCACAAAGATCTATACTAATCACAAAGACATACACACATACTCTCCCTTGTACAATGCCCGAACTCCTCACAACTAGAACCTACTGTCTACACCCCTCTCCCTAATGTCTGAACCCGATCCCCACTACTCTAAACGCACACTACACTATATAATATATACACACCAAACAGTCACGATATAAATACATAATATAAATACTTATAGTTTAATATAAATATAACCAATTGATATATAACTATACATACATATATATAGTTCTATACATCTCATATACCATCTAAAATATATAACAACACTATAATCAAGTAGTAAGCATTACAACAAACACGTGGAGTATATCGTACCCGTACCACACTCAATCTATGATACGCTTGCGATACAGCTCCAACGCAACACCAAATATATCCCGAAGGATACGAGCAAGTCTAGAATTACAATTAGAAGCAATACGAAGTGCTAAATACCCAACTATGTGTCTGTGTCAAAATATGGTATGTACAAACCCCCGTGTAGAAGGAAAACCCCCCAAATTAATCTGTATCACTAAATTACCATGATACGGCCTATATGTATCTAATTGTGGACACGATACTAGTCTCACACAATAAAATACATGTCAATTTGGTCTACTAGACCTATTGACTAACACATGGTGCACAAATCTTGGATTTCTCCAAAATTGGGCACAAATTATACCATAACATCCAAAATAGGGGTCCCTAGTAGTCAATTCTTCTTCCTATAGGTAGCCATAGTCCATAGGTGGGTTCTTAATGATTAAACTATAGATTTAAAGTCTAATTGGAAGGAGAAAAACTGAATTATACCAATTGGGAGATGAATTTCCAATGAAAATCTCCAATGACCACCAGGAAGCCTTAACTTGTGCAAATTCCTCCAATTTGTAGATCATTGCCTTCTTCTTGCTCCTAGAGTCTCCAATGGTGAAGTAGGGGTGAACTAGGATGAGATTTGGTAGAGATTTAATGTAGGTTTGGCGGAGGAAAGACGCAATTTGGAGAAAAACTATTCTAGATCTAAAATTGGAATGAAAAGAGAGATGTGAGAGAGTGAAACCCTTCCTTTATTGGTCGGCCCCTATTCTTGGTCACCAAGCAATGTAGAAAGTCTCAAATACCCCTTGGGGCTTATCATGAAGAAAAGGATTAAGGAAGGAAGGTTCTATTCCTAATAGTTTGACTAATTAAACCACTAACTTAATGAATTGGGCTAGTTATTGGGCTCAAGTCTAAACTAAAATAAATGTTGGTTTAAGAGTCAATTCTAGTCGAGTTAGGTCCACTAAAATAAGTCCAAAATATAAAATAACATGCTAACAATACATAAATAATATAATAAATAAATATAACAAGCACTATAAATAAATAATTATGAAATACCATTCAATATAATAATTTTTGAAATAAAAATATTATAATATTATCAATAATAGGAAAAGACAAAAATACTCCTCTATAGAAAAGCGGTAGTGACAAGTCTACCCCCTTAGCAGAATTTTGACCTCGAAATTAAAACTCTCACCCCTTTCTCTTGGGTCAGTCATCACATATTCTTAAAAAATTTACTATGTTCCAACCCCCAATAATCATAGTCCAATACAACCCTATCATATAACATACAATCTTGTAATACTATTAGAGAAACAATTATGCATGGATATAGTCTCTAACTATTGCAATCTCAATCAGGGTCACTTGCTAACTATACCTTAGCTAAATTATTTAACATCTTGGATTACTACGTCCAATATTACTAGTATACTTTGGTTTTAAGCCATGGATATACTTATCTCACTGGCATACACTACCCAGAATACTATACTATACCTCTAGGATACTATCTTTCCTTATCCGTCTTGGTTCTTGCAATCACCGAAACTGCTTAACCATCATTCTTGCAAATGAACGCTTGTGTACCCTATTGGCACACCCTTACCGATCTAGAATACTTTCAATAGGATGCCTACCCAAGTCTTGACACCAACTACACAAGGCACTAGCTCTTATTTGGCACTTAGATGATACTCTCATACTAGGTTACTCATGTCTCTCCTCTGTACCTAGTACACTATCTACTAAAAATGCTTGTACTTAAACCTCCATAATATTTGAGTTACTCTGAATCTTTCCACTAGGCTACTCTTCATATTCTGATACTTTGTGTAAATTCATACTCTAACACATATTAATCACTCTAGGGTAATCATCTATATTTATTATTACAATACATACACAAATATCTCATAGCCATTACGACATCAAGACATCTTACTGATATTCTTATATCCATCATACTATTTTTTGATACATACTACTTCTGTACTCTAAAATACTAGCAAGATACTATGCCTACTAAACTGACTTCTACATAGGTTACCCTTCTTACTTACTGCCTAGAACACTTGCACTCTTACTATCTACTACCTTTCGTCTATATTTACTGATACATCTATCTAATATTATCACACAAGATACTTACTGATACTAGCACATTATTCAACAAATTCTTGATATACCCTGGATATTATTACTCCCTAGGCACTCTTGATATAGAAACACCAGCTTCCTAACTATACACAATATCTGTACTTAATATTCTAGGATACTAACTTCTTAGCACTCATAAAAGCTCATCGCATAGCCTACTCACTAGATCGCCCTACCACTTTACTAGAACTCCTGATTACATGCACCAAATGCACTAGCTATTTACTTCTATAATATACATATTTTACTTCATTCCCATAGGCTGACACATGATTCCATATCTCTCTCTCTCTCTCTCTCTCTCTCTCTCCATATATATATATATATATATATATATATATATATATATATATATATATATATATATATATATATATATATATATCCTTCCATATCTTTTATACCTGAACCTATAGACTGATACAGTAATCAGGGGTATACTAACATATATTCCATGACCAATCTTGATACTTCTCAACCCATGACACACCATTGGTATTTTCTAATACCCAGACCCCACTTTTTGATATTCATGAAACTTCTAAACTGGTATTTCACTTCACCATCATACATTCATTCATCACCCACTGTGCGTTGTGCACACAATTCCAGTCACTATACTTTATTTTCCACCATATCTCACTCTCTAACATATCAACATCCTTAAGTACTAGACGATATACCTATCGTACTTACTAACTCCATAACTATTCTTGACTCATGCACTTAATGTTCTCTGCTACCTGCTTAACATCAACCTGCCCCACTGGCACATTATTGGTACCTTTAATACTAAACCCCTACTTCATAATACTCATAAAACTGGTACTACTTCACCAGTTTTGCTTTTCTCACACATCTCTACTAATACTTCAACACTCCTAAATATTAGATGATACCCCAACACTAGACACATAGCACAAGTCTTATTACTGGCACAATATATTATATCACTATCATACTCACCTATATACTTATGGGTACTACTATATCATAACACACTCACTAGTATCTCTCCTGAATACACCTTCTCTTCCTCATGACACAACCAAGCACCAAATAGTATATCATGCTCCATCGATATTCAAACATAAATTTCATGATACCTAATTGATACATGGATTACTCAACTATATGAATTAATAACTTTCTAGAACATACATGCTGACACTGATACCAACTCCTAGAATCACCATTGATATTCTTTACTCTCCCACCATGGGTACCAAAACTAACTATACTGACACCTACCATAGAACTATTGCTACAAAGGTACTGCACTATGAGTTCTCTAACCGATGCCTATAGCTCATATGCCCAACCAAGGACCACTCCTAGACTCACAAGCTACACTCCCAACAATCAACACTGATACTCAAGGACATAGACCTAATTACAAGTCACCAAACTATTACACTATCAAGAATCCCTACGAAATGAAGCTCTACAAGGAACTGAACTAAAGGAACTGAAGGTATCTATATTTCTAAGCTAAAGAATGATGGAACAAAATCCTATAATAACAGGAGTGAAAAAGTATTAAGATTATACTTTAAGAACCAATTTTTAGATACAATCTGATAATCATATGCGTTTATCCAAAATTATGACACTCAGAATCCTCGCCACGCTAGTAAGCATAGATGCGATAAACGATAGATTCCATAACTAAGGTATGCACCTCCATAATCATGTCATCTAGAATCCTTGCTGTGCCGACTAGTATAGCTGCGAGAAATTCTAAATTTTATAATTAAGATATGTACATCTGAAGTCGGGTCCCTACGTCCCGCCATGCCAGCTAATATGGCTGCGATAAACTCTAGGCTCCATAACCAAAGCAGGCATTTTACCATTCTTTCTGTCATCATTATCATATCTTATCAGAAAATACCGTAATTTAGTCCATAAAAATATATCTCCATATAAAATCAAACTCAACAACGAACACCAATAATTAAATTCAATAATTGATCATCAAGAATCAAATTCAATAACAACAAGTGAGAGTAAACGGAAACAAAATGAAGATATTTGAATTAGAATTATAATAATATTCTTAAGGTCGTCCCAGGAATCTCTCAAGAAATCCTAAATTTGTGAGTGAGTATTATTATCGTAGTAACCTATATTATATATTCTATCACATACTCGCAGCAGTAAAACTATGTCGTCATACTACCACGATATCGCACAACTTGCGAAGCCTGACCTGCATGGGCCACCACTAAAATGTGTCATGACCCACACCCGGATGATCGGGCACGAGTACGTGGGTAAGTCCAGCCTACGCCGCAGTATCGACGGTAGAACATTGTCGAGGTCATCACTATCTAACTATCAAACATACTAATACATCTAGTTATATCATGTACTCAATCACAATAATCTAAAGGAAGAATAAACAGGGAAGATAATCCAAATAACTTCTAGAAAAAGGAAACTAGACAAAAATATGGAGAGGAACACTAAACTAGATCTCTATAGTTGTCACCTCAAGTCCACAGTGTAAGAATAGTTATGTCTATGCCATCTCTCTGACATCCCGGAATGGAGAGCACAATACTCACTGAAAAATATTATCCAGTCGGGAATGGAGCAAAGTACAAAACTTTGAAAGCAGTTCCGAATAGATGGTAGAGCATATATAACAAATAATAGAAAAGAATACAAGATAACCAGCAATAAAAATGGAATGAACTAGAGTGAACAGGTAATGTACTGAAAAGTAAAGAACAGACAATATGAATAGCTGCAAGTGATAAAACTAGATATACTAGCTAATGTGCCATAGATTACAAGTTCGTTATGTGATTGGTTTGGGTTAAACATGAATACAATATGGTAACTCGATTATACGTGTGATATGTAATCGACATGTACACGAATACACTGGGCTTGATCACATAACCAACTCCTACTCTCACATCCCCAACCAATACTTATGGATCCAATCACGACATGTTATGAACATGAATATAAGCACACTAAATACGAGCAGTGTGTGAACACAAAGTACATGGTAATCAATACCCGATACATACGTTGAAATACATATGAAAGAGTACCCGCTGAACACGGTAGGGGATAACATCCCATGACAAGATTCATATAGTACTTGTCCATGCAACCACTATGTCAGAATCAAGTATACAGTTCTAGAAAATACAATATAAACAATATCATGAAATAAAAATTAATAGAGAGATGTACTCGCCTGGAATTCGGGATAAAGTATCAAACTATATCCGTAATAGTGCCTCACAGACCTAAATATGGAATATTCCATCAACACATGGTTTTGAAATGATAAAAAATTTAACTAGTAAAATTCTAGGTCTTTAGGCAATCTTTAAGGCAAAATAATCAAACTAGGTCAACTCTAGATCAAACTAGTCAAACAGGTCAAACTAGCCATTTCTAGATTGTATTAACCAAAATCTAGGTTTCGAGGTTGGAATCTTGAGGATATAAACTATACTAGCTAATATGTTACCATATATACTCGTATCCATAAGTATAACTAATATACATATACTAAATAAGATAGTATCAATATCAATATATATATATATATATATATATATATATATATATATATATATATATAGTAGTACTTGGTAATTCTTACCAATTACCTTATACTATTATCTAAATTTACTTAGTATCACCAATATATAATAATACCTTAGCTATCCAATATAACTTGATATCTATACCTTATTATCTACCCTCTACTCAATACTTAATAATACCAACCAATACTAACATCAACCATCATCTAACTAATTTATAAATAGTTAACTAACTAAACATCAATATCTAATAACTGACATGTCTCTAATATATAACATCAACTGACATGTTAACTTAATTAACTGTTTTAATATCTAACTTCTAACTAACATATCTTATCTATTAATCACTCAAATATACTAACAGATCAATCCTAACATCATCCACTAATAGTTAAGTAACTGATGATTATCATCCCCTCAACTAAACTTTATACATTACAACATCAACCCCCTCCTTATCTCAGTCACAGACCAACTGTTATGATCTCAATCAACTATGAACTCAGTCACACAAGTGAACATCCTAACTGTCATTAATATCACAGTAAACTTATCTTTTTTTCCCTCTTATACATATACATCATATATAGATATTGTCATGAACCACACCTGGTGTAGGGATGCGAGTAGTGAACAATACCCAGCCTACATCGCAGTATCGACGGTAGAACGATATTTTGGTAAACTATCTATCTAGTAATCAAGATATAATAATGTCACCAATAAAACATGAATACTCAATCACAGATCTATAAGATGGAACAATCACACGAATATGATATAAAGAACTGAAGAGTCAAATACAACTCACAAGAAGAGATAATATCCAACGAGTCATATAAAGGAATACTAGTAACAAGATGCTGGAGACAAATCAAGTACAAATAAATCTATCTACTGAACTAAGAGTACTGGGTCGTCTGTCTCAATCGGGATGAGACCCTCCTGAGCCAAAGTCTCTGGATCTAAGCCAACTACGTCCTGAGGCACGTAGTGAGTGTGGTACCACTGCTCAGTGTCATCTAGAAAAAAATATTTTAAGTCAAGAAAGAGGCAAAGTACATCTCTAAGAGCAGTTTCAATAAATAATATAAACTATGTAACAATAAATAGATGTGAATATACAAGATGCAATATATAGGTACAAGAGATATGCAATATAGGAATACTGGAAATAAATACAAGAAATGAGCAACATAGATATGAATAAGAAATACTACTACTAAGTGAGTGAGTACCAGCTTCAATATGTGATCGGCTTGGGAACTTGCACAAGGATTAGGGCCTGGTTAATCATACGTGCGGTGTATGATCAACCCTCACAAGGACATGCACAAGGAGAGGTATAATCACATATCTACACTAACGCTCTCTGCCCCGACTGGTATAGTTGATCCAACCAAGGTATGTTATGATACGGGATTTATTGGCTAGGTAGCTAGTCTCCCCATGAATCGATGTATGTACATGTACAAGAAGAACGAGGAACAAGGCTTGCACAAGATACACCATAAATACCAAGGAATAATATCTCATGACGAGATTCAGATATACCAATCCATATAATCATCGTGTCAAGAAATCAAGGATATCTACACTAAATACAAGAAACATAGGGGATATCATAAATAAAAAAACTATCAAAGAATATACTTGCCTGGAATTCGATGAACAGTATCAAAGATGTCTGGTACGGTGCCTTGAAGACCTAAATATTGAATATTACATCAATACAAGGTCAACTCTAGGTCAAACTGGTCAAACTTGGTCAAACTAGCTATTTCTATGTTGTATGAGTCCATCTCTAGGATATTGGGTCCATACACTATGTAACTAGGCCATACTAGTTATACTAGGATACTAGAAAACCAACAAAATATCGTACCATAAGATACGTAATTTATTAGATATGAAAATACAATAATATATATACAAGATAAAAAATATATAGTACTCATAGTTAACTAATGCTAAGTGGATACATTGGCTTTGAGCCAAAAGCGGTATCACACCACCTACACACCCCTCTTGATACACCAACCCAATACCTTGAGTACATACCAATACCTTGACATTACCTTGGTATCACAAGGTAATTCAATATCTAACATACAACTAACTACCCATACACCTCACTATACACTAATATGCATTTAAACTTATAACAATACTATACTAACTAATATACCTCGTGATATTTAATACCCATACCCAAGATACCTCAACTCTCATTACCTTGGTGTAACTCAAGGTAATCTAGAATTAATATTAACCAATGCTAACTAGTACTTGGGTATCTTGGGTACGGGAATCTTGGGTACGGGTATATATATATAACCTCACATATATATATACTAACTCACTAACAATATTAACTAACTATAATAACTATCTTAGCTTATCTAAGCACCAACTACTCAGTAAAGCTACTGCTGCTTATTACTACTACTGCTTACTGCTTCTGCTTGTTGCAGCTGCTGCTTCTTACTACTTCTGCTGCTGCTGCAGCTTACTGCTTTTGCTGCTGCTACAGCTTACTGCTTCTGTTGCTGCTTCTGCAGCTTCTCACTGTTGCTGCTGTTGCTTATCCGGCTGCTTATTTTGCTGCTTCTTGCTTTCTTTTCACTGCTTATTCTCACTGTTTTTGCTTATAACTTCCTCCCTCTAGCTCACACACACACACACACACACACACACACACACACATATATATATATATATATATATATATATATATATATATATATATAACTACAATATTACTATACATATATATACATATAACCATACTAGAGATGCACATGAACTCCTACTCTCCCATGATCATCAACACATCACCAAGAATTATAGAACGTACATATATATATATATATATATATATATATATATATATATATATATATATATATATATATATACATATATACATATACATATACATATACATATACATATATCTCATATAATAATTATAATTATAATATTATAATAGCTATAACCAAGGTGAATTGAATTAAAGTGCAATGAAGAAAAACGTGGAGTGCACCGCACCCGTATCACACTAGATATATGATATGCTTGCGATACGGCTCCACCACACAACCAAACGTATCCTGAAGGACACGAGTAAGTCTAAAATCATAATTATGAACATACGAAGAGCTAGCTACTCAACTACGTATCCGTGTCAAAATATGACATGCTCAAACCCCTGTATCGGGAGAAAACTTCTAAATCAATCTGTTTCTCCAAATTGTCGGAATACGGCCGACACTACACTAGTTACACACAACCAAACACATGTCAATTTGGTCTAATTGACCTATTGACAAACATATGTTGTGCCAATCTCAGAATTCCCCAAAATTGACATAAAATACCACATAACTTTCTTCATAGGCCTCCTATGAACCTAATTCCAATTAATATGGGTAGCCTTAGTATATGGGGTGGTTCCTAATAATTAAGATTTAGAGTCTGTTAGAGGAGAAAAACTAAATTGTACCTATTGGGAAATGGATTTCTAATAAAATCTCTAAATTTAGTGTCAAGAGCCTCGAACTTATAGATCATTGCTCCTCCTTGTAGATCCTTGCTTCCTACTTGTAGATCCTTACTCTAATAACCTCCAATGATGATTAGGGAAGAAATTAGAAATAAATTTGGGTAGAATTTGATGTTGGAATGAAGGAATTTGAAAGAGGAAAATTTTAGATCTAGATTTAGAATAAAAAATGAAGAGAGAGAGTCTCCCTCCACCCTTGCTATGGCTGGCCACTAACCCCTCCTCCAAGCTACTATAAAATGTCCATAATATCCCTTGGGTCTTGTCATAAAAAAATTAATTAAGGAGAAAATATTCTAGTCTAATTGGTTTAACTAATTAATCATCCTCCTAATGATTGGGCTTACTATTGGGCTCAATTCTAACTAGAATTAATTGTTAGTCCATAGATCTAATCTAAGCTAATTAGGTCCACTAAAACAAGTCCAAAATAAAATCTAGCATCTAACAATAAATAAATAATATATTAAATAAATATTACAACATGCACAATATTTAATTAATTATAAAATAACCAAAATATAATTTTCTAGAAAACGTGGTAGTGACAGATACACATATAATTCTTATATCAGTCATGGCCACTTGATTAACCCGACAGTAGCAACCCTTGACAATTACAGCCCTCAACACATAAACCTTCATATATCAATACACCACTGTGGACTCCTCTACATGTCTATTATGTTCACTTTAGAACACGAAAATCCGATACCTATTGTCTCACTACTGCTAGGTGCAACAACAGACCCTTCGTGCCCAGATACTTCAAGTACTTACATACACCTTTATGCTTACACCCTATTGCAAAGCATCCACCTACAAGGTCTGTACAGGCTTGTAGGTGATTCCCCCACCTCCCTACCTTCAGCTCTAATCCTTCAAGAGACTTGTACCCTCACAAAGATCTATACTAATCACAAAGACATATACACATACTCTCCCTTGCACAGTACCCGACCTTCTCACAACTAGAACCTACTGTCTTCACCCCTCTCCCTAATGTCTAAACCCGATCCCCACTACTCTAAACAGACACTACAATATATAATATATACACACCAAATTATCACCCTATAAATACATGATATAAATACTTAATTACTTAATATAAATATAACCAATTGATATATAACCATACATACATAATATAATATATACACACCAAATTATCACCCTATAAATACATGATATAAATACTTAATTACTTAATATAAATATAACCAATTGATATATAACCATACATACATATATATAGTTATATACGTCTCATATACCATCTAAAATATATAACAACACTAAAATTAAGTAGTAAGCATTAGAACAAACACGTGGAGTGCATCGCACTCGTATCACACTCAATCTATAATATGCTTGCGATACGGCTCCAACACATCACCAAATGTATCCCGAAGGATACGATCAAGTCTAGAATCACAATTAGAAGCAACATAAAGTACTAAATACCCAACTACATTTTCGTGTCAAAATATGGTATGTGCAAACTCCCATATCGAAGAAAAAACCCTCAAATCAACCAGTATCACTAAATTGCCATGATACGACCTACACGTATCCAATTGTGGATACGACACTAGTCTCACACAACAAAATACATGTCAATTTGGTCTACTAGAACTATTGACCAATACATGGTGCACCAATCTCGAATTTCTCTAAAATTGGACACAAAACACACCATAACTTCCAAAATAGGGGTCCATAGTAGTCAATTCTTCTTCCTATAGGTAGCCCTAGTCCATAGGTGGGTTTCTAATGATTAAACTACAGATTTAGAGTCTAACTGGAAGGAAAAAACTAAATTTTATCTATTTGAAGATGGATTCCCAATAAAATTCTCCAATAACCACTACGATGCCTCAACTTGTGCAAATTCCTTCAATTTGTATATCATTGCCTTCTCCTTGCTCCTAGAGTCTCCAATGGTGAAGTAGGGGTGAATTATGATGTGATTTGGTAGAGATTTAATGTAGGTTTGGTGGAGGAAAGAGGCAATTTGGGGAAAAAATATTCTAGATCTAGAATTGGAATAGAAAAAGAGAGGAGAGAGAGTGAAACCCTTCCTTTATTGGCCGGCCCCTATTCTTGGTCACCAAGAAATGTAGAAAGTCTCAAATACCCCTTCGGGCTTGTCATGAAGAAAATAATTAAGGAGGGAAGGTTCTATTCCTAATGATTTGACTAATTAGATCCCTAACTTAATGAATTGGACTAGTTATTGGGCTCAAGTCTAAACTAATATAAATGTTGGTTCAAGAGTCAAGTCTAGTCTAGTTAGGTCTACTAATACAAGTCAAAAATATAATATAACATGCTAACAATACATAAATAATACAATAAATAAATATAACATGCACTATAAATAAATAATTATGAAATACCATTCAATATAATAATTTTTGAAATACCAATATTACAATATTATTAATAATATAAAAAGATAAAAATAGTCCTCTCTGGAAAAGTGGTAGTGACACTGTATCTTTTGGTTATGTGTATATTTTGCTTGTTGTTGATTATGTATCAAAATGGGTAGAAGCTAAAGCTACCAGGACTGATGATTCTAAAGTTGTTTCAGATTTTATCAAGTCCAACATATTCTCCAGGATTGGGATTCCAAGAGCCTTAATAAGTGATCGAGGCACTAACTTTTACAATCGAACCGTGGAGACGTTGCTGAGAAAGTACCATGTGACCCACAAGGTGTCAACTGTCTATCAACCACAAACTAGTGGACAAGCAGAAGTGTCAAATAGAGGGATCATGTCCATCATTGAGAAGACGGTCAATCCAAGTAGAAAAGATTGGAGTTTGCACTTGGATGATGCTTTGTGGGCGTATAGAACCGCACACAAGATGTCTATCGGTATTTTATCTTACCAGTTGGTGTTTGAAAAACTATGCCATCTTCCTGTTGAGTTAGAACACAAGGCTTATTGGGCTATCAAGAGTTTCAATATGAAGACATGTGAAAATGGAGGACATAGGAAGTTACAACTATAAGAGTTGGAAGAAATTCGTAATGACGCCTATGAGAATGCTCGAATTTACAAAGAGAAGACGAAGGCTTTTCATGACAAGATGATCTCTGGAAAGGAGTTTCAAGTTGGTCTAAAAGTCCTTTTATACCAGTCATGACTTCGTCTGTTTTTGGTTAAATTGTGTTCCTGTTCGATTGGACCTTTTATTCTTACTAAATTTTTTTATCATAGTGCAGTTGAAATTCAAAGTTTAGCAACTTTTAAAGTGTTCAAGGTAAATGGCCAAAGGGTTAAGCTTTTCTATGAAGATTTCAAAGTTGAGAATGTGGATGAATTGGACCTTGAGTATCCAATTTGTACCAATTGAAGGAGAAAACATCCACGACAATAAACAAAGAAAACCCAAGGGGAGTTTGTTCTAATTCTTTTTTTTAATTTTTTTATTTGCCTTTTCCTTACAATTCACCTTACATTGGGGACAATGTCAGTTTTAATTGTGGGGGAGAGGGATTTACCTTAAGCAGTTTTATTTTAAGCAGTTTTAGTTTGATTTTTTTTTAAAAGAGGATTTTTTTAATTAAAAAATATTTATATTGTTTTTCTGCTTTTCAAAGAATTTTGGTTGTGTATGTCATGAGTAAGATTCAACTAAATTTGAAAATTTCATAACATGATTGAATAAGTACTCTTTTCAACTTATAATTAATCGGTTTAGTTATTTTTCTTGATGATGGTAGTGACTAAATTTGGTAGACAAAAGCCGATGAGGTTTTGAGCTTTACATCAGTCTCATTATTCTTTCATGAGAGATATTCTTCCATAGATTTGTTTCTCTACAACTTTTTTTGATTCTCTTCGAGGTCACGTTGACACATGCATGCATAAACATAATTAAGGCCCTCTTTGTTATAAGCTAAATAGTCTACCTTATAATTAATTTTTCCTTCGTTGGACCCCTTTGAGCCATATTGGTTTTATTTTTGTGAACCCACATTACAAGCTTTACACCAGGAAAAAAAAACTTTACGCAAGCCGTAAAGCTATTGGAGCATTGTTTATCATTAATGATATGTATGGGTGTGCAAGAAATAAGTGTGGGGGTGTCTGAATTTGGGTATGCCTACAACCAAAAAATAAATAAATGGAACATATTTTCATCCTCAAATTATTGAGTTCCATTATTGTTCTAAAGAAAGAGAAAAGAAGAAGAAGAAGAAGAAGAAATATCAAACATAAAAATAAAAGGAAAAGAAAGAAACTGGTGGAAGTTGTTTTACATAGTTTAAATGCTTCAAAAGACAAATTAAAGAAATTGCTAAATGGAGTGACTGATTTTACATGTCTTATATATTGAGCTTTAGTTGATTCTTTTTTTACTCCACTAGTTTTGATGGCTTTTTTAGCTCCACTCCTAAATAAATCTCATATTAATCCTAAGCCACGTTACAACCCATGAAAAGTACTTATGATTTATATTATGCATGTGATACGAGTGGTGGAGAATGAGAAGATATGCAAGCTTATGGTAGATCATCTCTTTTTGAATGAATTTTGAGTGAAATATAACCTTTAAACACCTAAGAATTGAGTGTTTATTTCCTTGAGGGTCTAACTATTTAGTTTACTCCATTCTCAAGTAAAAAATGCTTACTAAATAATTGGAAGTTGTTTAAGAATATATTTTCATGATATTTTATGATTTTTGAAAAGCTTAAATATTCTTTATGTAAACCGCCTCGACCAGATTCCAGTATTTAGGAATATTTTTATTTATTTATGATTTGTTGCAATATTTTAATTTATTTTGCTTACATATCCTGTTGACTTGTGCACCTGTCCGTCACCTAATTATTTGGAGCTTTACCTTAACTGTTATCCCCGAACAAAGTTCACATACCTGTCCTAGACATACCAGACTATTTTCCTGAACTTTGTGCAACTCCCAGATACTTAGTTTTGAGCCTCATATAAGACGCACAAATAGCGTTACAAACGTCCGTATTTAATTCCTATTTTAAATTTCAGACCTGTACCCATCCCTGTTCCAATAGAGATTTGAGGCCCAATATGCACCTGTTTTGCCCAGACAAAAATACGTTATTTTTCTACACTGAGTATACTATATTTAGTATATTGACACCGTAGAAAAATTATGGCCCTACCTGCCTCTAAATAATTAGAGAACACCGTACGCAGTATTTATTAATTAAATAAATACGATGGCCCGTATCACCCCAAAACCAGGCCCAGTACCTGTCCAGACTCACCCCCACCCCCTCAGGACCCTCGCACAGCAATTTTTCTCAATTCTGTGAATTTTAGTAATTTCAGAAATCAGGTGTTTTTCGCAGACAATTTCGTAATTGCGCAATTTCCCAAAATAGGACCTCTGCACAATTTATGAAATTACAGGGACTTTTCTGCAAAATTACCAGGCGAGGTGTCACCCCCTGATTGGCCGGTGAATATGCACCGTCCATTCCAAAAGGAGTCCAAATTCGATGTATCTTAAATATCCTAATTGTTAAATTACATTTTTACCCTTAAATAAAAATTTCCTATAAAATAAAAGAAAAAGAAAAACAAAATAAAAACCTAACCCTAACCCTACCCAGCCCAGGCTGCAGCCACCCCCCTCCCCCGGCGGCGAGCTCCCTCGCCGGAGCTCCGCCGACTCTCCCCACCCCGCGGCGAGCACCCCCCGCCGCTGAAGCTCCATCTCCTCTCTCCCTCTTCCTCTCCTCATCCTCCCCGACCGGAGCCGAACCCACCGGCGAGCCGACCCCCGACCTTCGCCCGCCCCTTCCCGGCCTCCTTCTCCACCTCCTCCGCCACTCGCCGCCACCGCCACCCCCTCTTCTCCTTCCTGATCTTCTCCTCCCCTTCTCGTTCTCCACCCCGACCCCTTCCCGACCCCGACCTCGCCGGAGCGGCGAGCCACGGCGAGCCACTCCCCGCCCGCAGTCGGCCCCCGACCCCTCGGCCTCCTCCTCCTTCCCTGTTCCTCTCCTCCCAGAGCTCGCCTCGCCGGACCCCCACAACTCCGCCACCACCGCCACCCTCTGTGCACAGCCACTTCTCCCCTCGAGCTCGACTTCGTCCCCGAGCCCAGGCCGACCCCCCCATGGCCGAGATCACCCCTCCGACGAGTCTCCAGCAAGCTCTAGACACAGTTCGTGTCAGACACAGCGGACACAAGGACACGGCTCGTGTCAACGACTCACGGACACGTCTCGGACACGTGAAAATCAGCCTTCACGGAGCCCTGTTTAGGTAACGATTCCTCTCTCCTCGTAGCTCCGTTTTTAATTCCGTCAGTTATGACACGTAGGCTATGTGACCCTCTAGGTGCCCGTGCAACCCGCTCGGTGCATCGCGTCCTGTAGCGATCGCGGCACGCGATCCAAAAATAGGAAAAACAACGACCCGATTCACCCCGGAACTGGGTATGCCCCGCCAAACGGGACGACTTGGTCGCACGCGGTCTTTACCGAAACGTGTGCGACGTTGATACGGACGTGTAGGAATTCGGAGAAGTTGATTTGGATGTGCGTGCACACCGGAATCAACTCGTATCCGCCGACACCGCCCCGTATCCGTCAGTTCTATAACACGCTGCAACTTTGTGTACACACGTCGGATCGAGACGAAACTTGCGCCATCGGACTCGTAGCAATACGCTGGTCCTGTGATCCAAGTTTCGTTCGATTCTGAGAACGTTGACAAAATCCCGTATCGTGGGCCCCACAAGCTCCACCTGACGGGCGATTTTGTGACCGGCTCATCGGAATCCAATTCTGGAAGTTCCGTTGGGTTCGTATCATCGTTCCTGACTTGTTGACACTAAGTTTGGCGAATTTGGAGACCTTTGACCCTGACACATTTTCCGGTGCAAAGCGGCCCACATGTGGACTCCGCTTTGACCAGAAACTGTCATTTTTGCCCCTGTGTCCAAATTGGACGAAAGGACAGGCGTTTTTAGCTATTTGATATTTTTTGAGACTGTTAGTGATGTTTATTTCAGCATCCGGAGATATTTATTCTGAGGCCATAGTTCTGACTTTTGGCATTTGACATCTGGACATTATATTTGCAGCTCTCCCGCCAGGCAAGTATACCTTGTCTTGTTGTACTGTTTAAATTCAGTTATTGTTAGTTACATGTTTATTTATTATATAAATGTGCGCGTCCGAGAACACTCGGGTGCAGTCAACGAAGGCGTTGACGTTAGGATTGTATCTGACTTAGTGTCTAGTAGACCCACCTAAAGTTGTGAAGTTATTGATATGACTTTCAGGCCTTGACACGTATCATTACACGTCACAGAGTGAGTTCATGTAGGGATGCGTGCCTCATATTCGACTGGCCATCGGTGTGAGCAACATGTGTAACGGTATTTAGCTTAGTTTATTTCTATGGAGACTTGCATCATTATACGAGATGTCCACGTCGTTTTCACGACTTGTATATCCTTGGGTGGGGAAGATATCTAGTAGACGTATGGGATACCCCCTTCTTGAGTCTTTTATCCTTCGTACCATGCTCCTCGGAGATGGTCGATTGCAGAGCTACCCGTGTGTCTGGGGGCATATGACACATATACTAGCCAGTCATGACGATTGGTGAATTACGTCAGCATATGTCAAGCCTACACATTCCCATGCGTACTACAAGGTCTTTAAATTGCATTCACTTAGATGGTTAGCACACCCCCATTTATTTATTCAGTATTTACATACATGGCATGTTGTTTTTCTGTATCTTGCTATGTCCCTCTGAGGACCTGGTCCCCTGCCAGGTGTATATGTTCTTGAGTATTCGCAGGAGCACAGATCCGGACATGTTACGTATATTTCGAGGAGATCTTCGAGCCTCGTGATTTTCAGATGTTGTTCTTATATGGTGTGTATTCTGGTTCCTTTTATATTTTATTTCGACAGTAGATTTGATTTCATCTGACTGTCATTCTTAGATATCTGTATTGAGATCTAGTTACATGGTTATTGTTTATTCATATTTGACTTCTGTGGATGAGATTTAGATATTACCCTGTGACTTGTGATTAGTTATACCACTGGTGAACTATTGTTCATTATACAGCGTACGCACGTATATATGGTTTCCATATATTGGAGTTGCCATATATACGGGCCAGCTGGCATGGTTACGTGACCTAGTCCTACGTATTTTGGGACTGGGGCGTGACATGTTTTTAGTGGTGGCCTATGCAGGTCGAGAGTATATTGTCTCGGTTACGTTACTGTACCGAGCAAGCCTGCGTCACAGAGCATATTGTCTCGGTTACGTTACTGTACCGAGGAAGCCTGCACCTAAGATTAGAGCATAGGATCTCATCCAATTGACTATGACTTATCTTCCTTCCAGTCTGTTCTACTTACATAATTGCATCCTGCTTGATTCAAGTGCTTCCCTGATAATTCTTTTAGTATAGCCCCTGCTAGAATATAGACATCCCTGTTGATAGGATGATTATTAGAGTAGTATTCCTATTAAGAATACCACTAGGGCTTTGACATATCCTTAAGTTCGGATTACTAAATAAATCCTAGCCTTCCTGATTTCCTAAATAAACCCTAGCCTTCCTTATTACCTAATAAACCCTAGCGTCGCTTACCTATAGATTTACTTTCCATTATCCCTTGGCGTATTTATATATGACTTGAGTATAGTATGAACACTACTAGGATTAGTTAGAGATAGGATTATTAGAGATTGACCATAGTATTGACCCTAGCCTAGAGGAACCCATAGAAATCTAAGGAGGAATATTAGGACAGAAACCTCATCCTATATTAGATAAACCCAGTTTTACGCCAGAGACCCTTTACCCTTGTTGGCGTAAAACCCATTTGACCGTTGTTGACGTAAAGCCAAACCACTGCCTAGTTGGCGTAAAAGCCAAATCATGTAGAAGCTTGTCCCCTTTACGCCGCCCTTAGTCTTCCTTATCCTGCGTATGACGCATCATGCCAGCCACGTAGGTAACTGCCCTGCGCAAACATGATGATTCATAGATAACCAGCGCAGAGTAACCTGTTTAGGCATAACATAAGAATAGGATGTTAGCGTATTTGTTACAGCCTTAGCTTTCCCCAGACACGACCAAATCCTGCGCAGAGATACGCCTCGAGCCCCGTGCAAAAAAAAAAGAAAAAAAGAAAAAGAAAAAAAGGAACAGCTTTTGACAGGACATCTAATTTTGTCTCATCTCAAGCGTAAATGACTTGTATCCAAGCTCCCTAAACGACAACCTGGGACTCCGTGCAAATTCATCGTCACAACCGACCACTCGATCGTCGTGCAAGTACTTTTGTCAGAGGACAGGATTCATTAACTTAATTGACAAACTCATGAATTCTCGTACAACTTTACGCTGCAACGAATGCTAGACTTTACGCAGGAGATTTTACACGCATACTTATCACGCTGGCAGATTTTACGCAAACCTTTTAGGCGAACTTTACGCAGGCAGACTTTTACACAGACTTTACGGTCCGCTAAGCTTAGGCGCAGATTTTTAGCGCAAAACTTTTACGCTCAGACTTTTACCCAGACTTTTACGCAGACTGTTACGCACAGACTTTTACGCGAACGGCTCTGATATCCCTACTTTACGCAGACTACCTTAATCTTTATTTTATACGGACAACCTATAGTGTATATTAAGATTATAGAACTTAGAAGGCCATACCTCTTTTAGGTCAACTAGCGTCTTAGAGTAGGAGTTAGAATAATAACTGTAGAGATTGTAGGGTCTTGTCTGTTTGTGATTTTGAATTGTTTTGAGATTTCTCACATCATAATCTAGCGTACTTATATTTACCGTACTACTTTGACTTATGCCGCTATTATAGCCTAGTTTTGCAAGCTTATTCTTTATCAAGCTTGTTCTTGAGAGATGTATTATTGGAGTACTACACTAATATATTTCAGAATCAGTGTATTACGGTCTGGTCAACCATAGTGCACTTGGTTCGCCCTTCGCATAACTACTCTACGTGGATTGAGATATATAGTGATTAGTAGATAGATGTACTTGCCCGTTGGATATGCCTGAGCATATCGTATCAGCTACATAACTGTGCTGATCCGAATATGTGAATAGGGATTCCCAAAATAGCATCTCAATTCCACAACTGCTTTGACAATTCCCGTTGAATTCTTTAAACTCATTGATCCCCACACATTTAATCTATTACCCCCCCTTGAACTCTTGATTATTGTTTATCGTCTTCCCTTATTTCGGAAAGGCGAAACCTCGTGCCTCGTACAAATACGAGGTGTATTGTTTCTGTAGCTATTCCTGTTTGTTTCTTGGGTAATTACCAAACCCTATTATTAGATTGGATTGCAGTTTAAAAACTGTGCTATCCTTAGATGATCCTTCACTACCTACCTACCTACCTACGTTTAATTACTTTCCTGATACGTACATCCCTATGACAGCAAAATTTTTATTTTTTGCCTCGTAACTTGGAGCAAGATTCAGAACTCAAGTATTACGAAAAAGGATGTATCATTTTGCTGACAAGAGTCTAAAAGGATTTCACCTGGATAAATAAATGATTGACTCCTGAATGGATAGCAGCACCTATGACTAGTTGACTTGTAAGGATCAAGATTCCTATGGACCGACTCTCCAAATCAGCACAATTCTTACCTATAGAGTTGACCAGTCTGCTGAAGCTTTAGCTAACTTATTTGAGGCAGATCGTAAGATGGCACGGCATACCAGTCAGCATTGTACCAGACAAGGATTCACGTAACCAGAATTGATGATCAACCGAAGAGGCAGTTAAGTATATACAAGGATACTGGCGAGCAGTACAAGACAGACAGAAGCAGTAGACAGACCGTCATCATCGTTCCTTGGAATTCAAAGAGGACGATCATGTCTTTATGAGGATATCACCTATTAGAGACACATGCGAATCAGAGGACGCAGCAAGTTGAGTCTAAGGTAGATTGGACCATTGACGTGCTAGAAAGAATGGGAGTAGTGGCATATCAACTTGCGCTACCACCTTCACTTGAGAGAGTACTTGATGTATTCCACGTGTCGCAACTCAGGCGATATGTGTCAGACAGCAGTCATATTTTCAACCATCCGGAGATCACTATTAGGACGAGACCTGTCGTATCAAGAGCAACCCGTGGGAACCCTTGACCATCGAGAAACAGTATTGAAGAACCAGTCTATTCCCTTGATCCGCGTAGCATGGAAGCATGACGCGCCAGGAGAATCAACTCGGAAGCGCGAGTACGACATGCATAAACGTTTTCGAACCTATTCGTAACCCAGGATATAAATTACTTTGTTAAATTATATCTTATGCCGTCTTTGACTTCTACCATGGCTTAGTTTTAATTTCGAGGACGAAATTTTTATAAGTTGGGTAGATTGTAAACCCCCTCGACCAGATTCCAGTATTTTAGGAATATTTTTATTTATTTAGGATTTGTTGCAATATTTTAATTTATTTTGCTTACATATCCTGTTGACTTGTGCACCTGTCCGTCACCTAATTATTTGGAGCTTTACCATGACTGTTATCCCCGAACAAAGTTCACATACCTGTCCTAGACATACCAGACTATTTTTCTGAACTTTGTGCAACTCCCAGATACTTAGTTTTGAGCCTCGTATAAGACGCACAAATAGCGTTACAAACGTCCGTATTTAATTCCTATTTTAAATTCCAAACCTGTACCCATCCCTGTTCCAATAGAGATTTGAGGCCCAATATGCACCTGTTTTGCCCAGACAAAAATACGTTATTTTTCTACACTGAGTATACTACATTTAGTATATTGACACCGTAGAAAAATTATGGCCCTACTTGCCTCTAAATAATTAGAGAACACCGTGCGCAGTATTTATTAATTAAATAAATACGATGGCCCGTATCACCCCAAAACCAGGCCCAGTACCTGTCCAGACTCACCCCCACCCCCTCAGGACCCTCGCACAGCAATTTTCCTCAATTCTGTGAATTTTAGTAATTTCAGAAATCAGGTGTTTTTCCCAGACAATTTCGTAATTGCGCAATTTCCTAAAATAGGACCTCTGCACAATTTATGAAATTACAGGGACTTTTCTGCAAAATTACCAGGCGAGGTGTCACCCCCTGATTGGCCGGTGAATATGCACCGTCCATTCCAAAAGGAGTCCAAATTCGATGTATCTTAAATATCCTAATTGTTAAATTACATTTTTACCATTAAATAAAAATTTCCTATAAAATAAAAGAAAAAGAAAAACAAAATAAAAACCTAACCCTAACCCTACCCAGCCCAGGCCGCAGCCACCCCCCCCCCCCCCGGCGGCGAGCTCCCTCGCCGGAGCTCCGCCGACTCTCCCCACCCCGCGGCGAGCACCCCCCCGCCGCTGAAGCTCCATCTCCTCTCTCCCTCTTCCTCTCCTCATCCTCCCCGACCGGAGCCGAACCCACCGGCGAGCCGACCCCCGACCTTCGCCCGCCCCTTCCCGGCCTCCTTCTCCACCTCCTCCGCCACTCGCCGCCACCGCCACCCCCTCTTCTCCTTCCTGATCTTCTCCTCCCCTTCTCGTTCTCCACCCCGACCCCTTCCCGACCCCGACCTCGCCGGAGCGGCGAGCCACGGCGAGCCACTCCCCGCTCGCAGTCGGCCCCCGACCACTCGGCCTCCTCCTCCTTCCCTGTTCCTCTCCTCCTAGAGCTCGCCTCGCCGGACCCCCACAACTCCGCCACCACCGCCACCCTCTGTGCACAGCCACTTCTCCCCTCGAGCTCGACTTCGTCCCCGAGCCCAGGCCGACCCCCCCATGGCCGAGATCACCCCTCCGACGAGTCTCCAGCAAGCTCTAGACACAGTTCGTGTCAGACACAGCGGACACAAGGACACGGCTCGTGTCAACGACTCACGGACACGTCTCGGACATGTGAAAATCAGCCTTCACGGAGCCCTGTTCAGGTAACGATTCCTCTCTCCTCGTAGCTCCGTTTTTAATTCCGTCAGTTATGACACGTAGGCTATGTGACCCTCTCGGTGCCCGTGCAACCCGCTCGGTGCATCGCGTCCTGTAGCGATCGCGGCACGCGATCCAAAAACAAGAAAAATAACGACCCAATTCACCCCGGAACTGGGTACGCCCCGCCAAACGGGACAACTTGGTCGCACACGGTCTTTACCGAAACGTGCGCGACATTGATACGGACGTGTAGAAATTCGGAGAAGTTGATTTGGATGTGCGTGCACACAGGAATCAACGCGTATCCGCCGACACCGCCCCGTATCCGTCAGTTCTGGAACACGCTGCAACTTTGTGTACACACATCGGATCGAGACGAAACTTACGCCATCAGACTCGTAGCAATACGCTGGTCCTGTGATCCAAGTTTCGTTCGATTCTGAGAACGTTGACAAAATCCCGTATCGTGGGCCCCACAGGCTCCACCTGACGGGCGATTTTGTGACCGGCTCATCGGAATCCAATTTTGGAAGTTCCGTTGGGTTCGTATCATCGTTCCTGACTTGTTGACACTAAGTTTGGCAAATTTGGAGACCTTTGACCCTGACACGTTTTCCGGTGCAAAGCGGCCCACATGTGGACTCTGCTTTGACCAGAAACTGTCATTTTTGCCCCTGTGTCCAAATTGGACGAAAGGACAGGCGTTTTTAGCTATTTGATATTTTCTGAGACTGTTAGTGATGTTTATTTCAGCATCCGGAGATATTTATTCTGAGGCCATAGTTCTGACTTTTGGCATTTGACATCTGGACATTATATTTGCAGCTCTCCCGCCAGGCAAGTATACCTTGCCTTGTTGTACTGTTTAAATTCAGTTATTGTTAGTTACATGTTTATTTATTATATAAATGTGCGCGTCCGAGAACACTCGGGTGCAGTCAACGAAGGCGTTGACGTTAGGATTGTATCTGACCTAGTGTCTAGTAGACCCACCTAAAGTTGTGAAGTTATTGATATGACTTCCAGGCCTTGACACGTATCATTACACGTCACAGAGTGAGTTCATGTAGGGACGCGTGCCTCATATTCGAATGGCCATCGGTGTGAGCAACATGTGTAACGGTATTTAGCTTAGTTTATTTCTATGGAGACTTGCATCATTATACGAGATGTCCACGTCATTTTCACGACTTGTATATCCTTGGGTGGGGAAGATATCTAGTAGACGTATGGGACACCCCCTTCTTGAGTCTTTTATCCTTCGTACCATGCTCCTCGGAGATGGTCGATTGCAGAGCTACCCGTGTGTCCGGGGGCATATGACACATATACTAGCCAGTCATGACGATTGGTGAATTACGTCAGCATATGTCAAGCCTACACATTCCCATGCGTACTACAAGGTCTTTAAATTGCATTCACTTAGATGGTTAGCACACCCCCATTTATTTATTCAGTATTTACATACATGGCATGTTATTTTTCTGTATCTTGCTATGTCCCTCTGAGGACCTGGTCCCCTGCCAGGTGTATATGTTCTTGAGTATTCGCAGGAGCACAGATCCGGACATGTTACGTATATTTCGAGGAGATCTTCGAGCCTCGTGATTTTCAGATGTTGTTCTTATATGGTGTGTATTCTGGTTCCTTTTATATTTTATTTCGACAGTAGATTTGATTTCATCTGACTGTCATTCTTAGATATCTGTATTGAGATCTAGTTACATGGTTATTGTTTATTCATATTTGACTTCTGTGGATGAGATTTAGATATTACCCTGTGACTTGTGATTAGTTATACCACTGGTGAACTATTGTTCATTATACAGCGTACGCACGTATATATGGTTTCCATATATTGGAGTTGCCATATATACGGGCCAGCTGGCATGGTTACGTGACCTAGTCCTACGTATTTTGGGACTGGGACGTGACACTTTATTTATGACATTACAACTTTAATTTCTTTTTGGAAAAATAAATTAGAGTTTTGCCCGAGGACGAGTAAGGATTAAGTATGGGGGTATTTGTTAAGAATACAAAATGTCATATTTTTATCCCTTAGTATTTACTCTTTATGCTCATTTGATGTTTAAAGATACTCAATATTTTTATATTTTGATTTAGGATGCAATTAGAGTCACTAAATGCAAAATTGAGCTAATTGTCAAATATGGACAGTTTTGTCACCTTGTAGAAAAATGGTCATAACTCACTCATCCGAAGTCCAATTGAGCTGATTCAATTTGATTCGGAAAGCTAAGAGACAGAACAATAATTTTGCTATTTTGAGATTTTTGAGACTCTGGCTGCATCATGGACCAAATCAGGCTTGAAGTTGAGTCAACTATGTTGTGCACAAAAATTGGAGCTAAATTAACCATTTTCTACTTGTTTAATAATTTTATTTTATTATTTGGGGAATTGTAACTCTTAGAGGATTTATGGAAAGATATTGTGAGCTTCAAATAACTAATTTAGAGTGTATAAAAAGGATAAAATTTATGAGAAGAAAATAACAACACAAAACTCTTCTTCTTCTTCTCCAACATTCCTTTGAAGTTTTTATGAACATGTGTAGCTAAAAGTCTTGTTGGTCGAAAAAAACGGAAGCCTTAGAATCAATAAACTTGTGGATCCAAATTGTTTTCATATGTTTGATTTATGCGTTGAGTATTGAATGTTTTTCTATGCCTACTTTCATGATTGTTTTGTTTAATTACTATGAGGCCTACTAGTCTATTATCCACTTCGATCTACTGCTAATTTAGACAGCAAATTCGTAATTGTTTGATTTTTCTAATTTGTGAAGCAACCAAGATTTGGTGAACTGCTTTGTATTATTCGATTTTAGGAGAAATTTTTTTGACAAAATTAAATGCAACCGCTTGTGCTTGTGTTGTTTTGCTTTATCGATCTCTTGGTTCTTTAAGAAATTACTAGATTAAATCTTCAGCACTTGTCTTGGATTATTTAGTAATTAAAGCTAATTAGATCGCTTGATTCTAATTAACTAAGCCTAAGAGAGAGAGAAAATACATCCAACGGTGAATATTCGAAGTATGAGTTAATTTATGTTTGCATCAATGATCAATTTTAAGATTTCAATGGTGGATGATTTCAATGGTGAATGATGACTGAGACCAACATTTTTTCCTTTGATTGATTTTAATACTTTAATTGTTTTTAGCTCTTCTTAATTGCTTTTATTCAAAACTCTCCCCCATCCTATTTCACATAGCATAAATATTAATTAATTACTCTCCGTGGAAACGATTCTTACTCTCACTGCTATATTTTCAATTGTATAAAAAAAAATTATTTTTGAATGTCTACAACAGCATTTTACTCTAGCACCATCTAAGAGGTTGTCGGTATGCTTTATCGTTGAGCTCGCGTTCACATGGTCTTGCGAACCAACTTGGCATATATGGCTCTAATTCATAGTGGTCCTCGCTTCAGTAAACCAGGTTAGGCGGACAAATGGTAAGAAGCCATTCGAAGGCCCCCATGGATAAGGTTGATTTGTCGGGACCATCATCGGTGAATATAGTACCTATTTGCAAATCTTTGGAGAAGGGGAAGCATAAGAATAATTTGTATTTATCCCTTTGTTTAATGTTCTTCTGGCTCCTGGAAGAGTATGGTGAGTCCAAATGGAGTTTTCATACTTGCAAATGTAGGCCTCATCTGGTGTGGACGATTGGTCAAGTCCTACACCCATCAAGTCATGGAAATACCTTTCTTGTATTTCTCCACATCTATTTTGGGTTGAATATCAAACCCTTCCAATTCATCCATCCAGTGTGTGATCTAGATGCCGACCACAGGTTTGACTATTTTATACCGAGTGTTAAAGACTCCTATGGCTGTAGTACAAAGATATACTCTGCCCATTGCTTGATTAAGATGATGTTCCCTGGCGTCTTATGCTTACGAAAACAAATATAGAAGTGGCACATTACTTCCTTGTATATATCCATGAGCTGTCATTGCAATATTGGAGAGGAGAAAGAAGTATTGGAGGCCGTTTCGAAGAAGGAGATCAGTTTCGGGTATTTCTCGTTATCTTTCTTCTTCGTTCTTATAATATATTTTCTGTTCCAAAAGAGTTGTGGTGATCCGTTTGGATCGGTGAGAAGTTTGTAAGGAGTCGATGTATTTCTTATTCTATTAGTGGAGGCTTTTCAGGGTTGGACTCCGATCATCCCGTATTTTTTTCCGTAAGGATTTTCCACGTCAAAAATCTCTGTGCCTACGATTTGTGTTTGACGTTTTTGGTTTGTGCGTTTTGTTCGGTTCTCTCGCAGGTACTCTTTGGTTTGTGGAACGGTTTTCGCACTTTCGTTCCCAACAAAGTGGTATCAGAGCCAGGTTCTGGAATTTCAGAAAGGTGTCAGGAGTTGAAAGACAAACCAGGGAGGAGAGATGGACGCAAAGCCGGTGCGCATGGTAAACCTGAACGGTACCAACTATCACTACTAGAGGAGCAAGATGAAGGATCTGCTATTTGTCACGAAGCTACATCTGCCGGTATTTGCTTCCGAGAGGCCAGTGACAAATTCGTAGAGGACTGAAATTTTGAGCATATACAGTTGTGTGGATACATCAGGCAGTTCATTGACGAGAACGTGTACAATCATGTTGCCAATATTGAGGACACGAGGACACTATGGAATAAGCTGGAATCTTTGTATGCGAAGAAGATCGGAGTAAATAAATTATTCCTAATCCGGATGATGATGGGTCTGCGGTACAAAGATGGGACGTCTATTACGGATCACTTGAGTGAGTTCCAGGTCATGGTTGACCAGCTATCCTCAATGGGAGTCAAGTTGGACGACGAGGTTTAGGGACTATGGCTGCTGTGTACATTGTCAGACTCGTGGGAGACCGTACAAGTGTGTATGATCGCTTCTGCTCCGGAAGGCGTGGTCAGTCTGGAGTTTGCCAAGAGCGGGGTACTGAATGATGAGATACGGAGACGTTCTCAGGGCACTTCATCCACATCCAACTCAGAGGCGCTTATTTCAAAGAGCTGCGGAAGAGGTAAAAGCAGGAGTCCAGGCGGTGGCAGAGACAAACGAAGGGAAAGGTCCAAAGGTCGGTACGAGGACTCAGAGTGTTACCATTATGGCAAGAATGGCCATATCAAGCGAAATTATTTTGCTTGGAAGAGAGAGAAGAAGGGAGACAAGAAGAAAAAAAATGAGAACACTACAGCAGTGGCCTCGACACATGGAGGCGACGTGATCATTGTAGGTTATGAGGTAGTTATGAACCTCGCTTGCGATGACAACTCCTAGTTGGTGGACTCAGGTGCTTCAGCGCACGTATCTCACAACATATCACTATTTGCTACATACACAACAGGCGACTGTGGAGTGTTGAAGATGGACAATGGAGATGTGTCGAAGGTGGTTGCCATTGGAGATGTACATTTGAGGACAAAGATAGGTGCAGTTCTTGTTCTCAAAGATGTTCGTCATGTCCCTGATATCTGTTTCAACCTGGTATCGGTTGGAAGGTTGGATGACGAGGGTTTCTTCAGTCTCTTCGGGAACAATCAGTGGAAGCTTTCCAGAGGTTCGATGGTGATTTTCAGAGGAAGCAAGAGGTTCGGACTCTACTATATGGAAGGGAGCGCACAGGGGGCATAGAAGGTTAACGCATCTACTGATGCGTCTACTGAGTTGTGGCACAGGCGGCTCATCCATATCAGCGAGAAGGGGATGAGCTACTTGGTGAACAGGAAGGTGATTCCAGGGCTAAAGTCTACAAAGTTAGAGAAGTACACGCACTGTTTGGCGGAAAAGCAAAATATTATTTCTTTCCAAAGTTACCAAGTTCAAGGAAGCCGGCGTTATTCGAGTTGATTCACTCGGATGTCTGCGGTGTCACGACCCGCACCCGGTATAAGGATGTAATTCAGGAACAACGTCCAGCCTACGCCGCAACATCGGCGGTAGAACGTTGTTTGGGTAATCTATCTAATCAATATAATATGCCACCAACAATATAAATATACTCAATCACAGATCTAAGATAGAAATACGCACGAATATGATAAAAGAATAGAAGAGTCACAATACAACTCATGAGTCAATAAAAACACCAATGAATCAGAGAAATACTAAACAATAATGTTGGAGACAAATCCAGTACAAAAGAATAACTAAGATGCTACAAGTCCCGAGTCGTCTGTCTCAGTCGGGATGAGACCCTCCTGAGCCAGTATCTCTAGCTCTAAGCCCACAACATCCTGAGGCCCGTAATGAGTGGGGTACCGCTTGTCACGACCCAATTCCGTAGAATCACTTGAGGCGTCCCCCGAATCGTGACCGCCGTGCGGGCCTGGAGTTGCGCCCGCACAAGGCTTTAATGATTTGCATAGCAAGCACATATTCAGAGTACGCAGATAAATTGAAACACAGATATGAAACATAGAAAAGTTCTCTTTATTAATAATGAACATCTATTCCAAACTCCTGAACGAGTTAGCTAATATGCCGAACGGCTTACAAAAAAGATGACTCAAAATGAGATAGCAGTCCTGTACATTACATCCCTTTATAAACTCAAAACGATAAGGACCTCCAGGCTGGAGGATCGCTTTGCCACGGAGCTGCATTTGTGTATGAAGAGTTGCAGCTTCTGGCTTCAAAAGGCTTCGAGGCGCGGTGAAGATGCGCCAACAGCTTGGACTGGATCGGGTAGACGACTTCGGCTCCTCGCTCGGTTCGCCTTGGTGCGGAGAACCTGTTTCAACGAGGGTCAGCATATCGAAACATGCTGGTGAAGGCGAGCTAGCCTGACTATACCAATCAACACGTTGTTTTAATGAAGCATGCATATTTGTGGGTTTCTATCTTGCCTTAGTTCATTTACAAGTAAGCAGCATATTGAATTTACTGAAATGAACGTGCCACCGTTAGGTGGATTTTATCTGACCGTCTGAATTACCTGCACAATACTTACCATGCCTTCCCTGCCACGAAGACACAAGTTAGTATGCAACAGGTTTAAATATACACGTTGAACACACGATGCATTGCGAGCCATATTCACACGATAAACACACGAGGCGTTGCAAGCATGTACACACGAGGATCACTGGCTTGATGCCATAATGGACTAGTCAAGGACAAGGATAGCATGCAACGGGAAAAACACGAGGAGCTCAGAAAACACGATGCGTTGCAAGTTATCCCGTCCGCACACGATTGACTATAAACACGAAGTCTGCCCGGATCGGATCGGTGCCAGTGCCCCAACGACCGTCCGCAGAACTTATATCCTTGTGCACAAGTTGTCCATGATCGAACACACGATGTTTAGTTAAGTTATCATTTCACACAGTTGAGGCAACACGAGTAATGCATATTTCTTTTGCATAGCCTCTAGGAACAGTTATGCGCATACACGATATAATTCATAAATAGCACAATTTATAGAAGAAGTTATATTCTAACTATAATTTATGCATATGATGAACATTCCGAACGAACAAGCATGCAAGTAAGTAACCGTTCACGACTTTGATTGACAAGCAGTAATAACCAAGTCTATTCTCTTTTATCTTGGTTTCTTTTATTATTACTTGGTATCGTTTGATCGGGGCGAAGGAGTGAAGCTTGGAAGCAAGGCTAGCTAATCGGGTTGGTAGCCACTCACTTAGATTTTGGAAAGAAGAAGGAAAGAGGCGCTTCACGACTCCACTCGCAAGCCGCCTACTGCTCGTTCACCTGCACACGAACAGCTCGATTAATACTTCTTCCTCTCTTTCAATTCTCGGAATAGAAGTGCAAGTCAATGAACGAAAATAATGAAAACCATCGAAACCGTTCAAGGAAAACAAGCAAATCCCAAAACCAACTCAAAGCACGAAAGCAACAAGCGACATCGAAAACCGAGGCAATAAAAGATAGCAGCGGAGAGGTCCCTCCTGACTCTGCCGCTAAGCCGATCCTTGGGGCGCAGTCCACTGAATATGGGAATCGATTCCGAAGAAACAAATCCATAACGAGGACGAGTTCTTAATTCAATCTATCCCGATCGAACGATACCGTCTTGTGTTTCTTAGCCGCGCTCTCCGCATCGGGAGAACGGGGCGCTACATCCTACCCAACCAATTGGAAGTTTCGTCCCGAAACTTAGGAATAATGCTTACCGTTAGGGGTTATTACGTTGCGGGCGATGAACAGGAAGGTTCGGGCAGGAATTAATGGCATGGCCTAGATTGCCACAAGCGAGACATAACCCAAGTCTCTTACGACACTGATTGAAGGAGTGCCCACGTTTGTTGCAGTATTGACATACTTGGTTGGGATTTGCCCTGTGCTGACCACCGTTGTTTCGGCGCTTTGCAGCAGTGTTTTTTCCATCGTTGCCTTGGCGTTTGTGATTGTAGGTATGCACAGCGCCGGTGGAAACGTGAGGATACTGTGGTTCGAGGGATAGGGCATGATTCATGACTTCACGCATTGTCCCGTACTGATTATTGACCACGTACGAATGGATGGCAGGGCGTAGACCACCTTCAAACCTTCTAGCTCGACTCGCTGCATCAGGTAAATAGGCCCTAGCGAATTTGGAGAGTCGGTTGAATTCGGCGGAGTACTCTTTAACTATCATCCTGCCTTGCCTCAGTTGCACGAAGTCATTTTCCATTTGACGTTGTACTGGAGGCGGTATAAACTCCTCTTCGAACGCGGCACGAAAGGTCGTCCACGAGATCGCCTCCTCTCCGTGATCAAATTGGAGAGATCGTCGATGCACGTCCCACCAATCGTGTGCGTTGAGGCGGAGCTGTAGTTGCGCGCAGGCGACGCGCTTATCTTCGGGGACCTCTAGCAGAGTGAAGTGATCTTCGAGCTCGGCTAGCCAATCTAGAGCCACCACTGGGTCCTCAGTCCCGTTGAACGGGGTGTTGCAGACTTTCTTGAAGTGTCCCAAGTTGAAGGCAATCACGTCCCTCGGCCTTGGAATTTGAGGCGTCTCTACTTCAAGCACGGGCTGTTCCACCGGAGTCGTTGCTGTTGCGGCGGAATGGTTGGCAGCCAAAGTCTGAACGATCTGTTGCAGGGCATCTACCTGCTTCTGTTGGACTGAGAATCGGGTCTCTAGATTACTCTCGAGCTTGGCTTGGCGAGCATCGTCTCGTTGTCGTTGCGATTCTAACATTTGCATTACCCGCTCAAGCGGGTCGACTTGAGACATGCCTCTTTGGCTTCGAGAGCTTCCCGAATTGCCCGAACTGCTTTTTTGTGTTTCGATCGGTGGTTGCGCTGCAGATTGCGCTGGATCCAGTCCTTCAAAAGAAGGTAAATTACATTAGAATCATAATGTATTATGGACTTATTGCACGAACGTATCTCATTTTGGCCTAGCGAGTTCAAGAGTTCGCACAGGAATTTAATCGTTAAAGGAACTTTTCCAGCACGAAGTCTAAGGAACTTTGAATCTGTGCTCTGATACCACTATGTCACGACCCAATTCCGTAGAATCACTTGAGGCGTCCCCCGAATCGTGACCGTCGTGCGGGCCTGGAGTTGCGCCCGCACAAGGCTTTAATGATTTGCATAGCAAGCACATATTCAGAGTACGCAGATAAATTGAAACACAGATATGAAACATAGAAAAGTTCTCTTTATTAATAATGAACATCTATTACAAACTCCTGAACGAGTTAGCTAATATGCCGAACGGCTTACAAAAGAGATGACTCAAAATGAGATAGCAGTCCTGTACATTACATCCCTTTATAAACTCAAAACGATAAGGACCTCCAGGCTGGAGGATCGCTTTGCCACGGAGCTGCATTTGTGTATGAAGAGTTGCAGCTTCTGGCTTCAAAAGGCTTCGAGGCGCGGTGAAGATGCGCCAACAGCTTGGACTGGATCGGGTAGACGACTTCGGCTCCTCGCTCGGTTCGCCTTGGTGCGGAGAACCTGTTTCAACGAGGGTCAGCATATTGAAACATGCTGGTGAAGGCGAGCTAGCCTGACTATACCAATCAACACGTTGTTTTAATGAAGCATGCATATTTGTGGGTTTCTATCTTGCCTTAGTTCATTTACAAGTAAGCAGCATATTGAATTTACTGAAATGAACGTGCCACCGTTAGGTGGATTTTACCTGACCGTCTGAATTACCTGCACAATACTTACCATGCCTTCCCTGCCACGAAGACACAAGTTAGTATGCAACAGGTTTAAATATACACGTTGAACACACGATGCATTGCGAGCCATATTCACACGATAAACACACGAGGCGTTGCAAGCATGTACACACGAGGATCACTAGCTTGATGCCATAATGGACTAGTCAAGGACAAGGATAGCATGCAACGGGAAAAACACGAGGAGCTCAGAAAACACGATGCGTTGCAAGTTATCCCGTCCGCACACGATTGACTATAAACACGAAGTCTGCCCGGATCGGATCGGTGCCAGTGCCCCAGCGACCGTCCGCAGAACTTATATCCTTATGCACAAGTTGTCCATGATCGAACATACGATGTTTGGTTAAGTTATCATTTCACACAGTTGAGGCAACACGAGTAATGCATATTTCTTTTGCATAGCCTCTAGGAACAGTTATGCGCATACACGATATAATTCATAAATAGCACAATTTATAGAAGAAGTTATATTCTAACTACAATTTATGCATATGATGAACATTCCGAACGAACAAGCATGCAAGTAAGTAACCGTTCACGAGTTTGATTGACAAGCAGTAATAACCAAGTCTATTCTCTTTTATCTTGGTTTCTTTTATTATTACTTGGTATCGTTTGATCGGGGCGAAGGAGTGAAGCTTGGAAGCAAGGCTAGCTAATCGGGTTGGTAGCCACTCACTTAGATTTTGGAAAGAAGAAGGAAAGAGGCACTTCACGACTCCGCTCGCAAGCCACCTACTGCTCGTTCACCTGCACACGAATAGCTCGATTAATACTTCTTCCTCTCTTTCCATTCTCGGAATAGAAGTGCAAGTCAATGAACGAAAACAATGAAAACTATCGAAACCGTTCAAGGAAAACAAGCAAATCCCAAAACCAACTCAAAGCACGAAAGCAACAAGCGACATCGAAAACCGAGGCAATAAAAGATAGCAGCGGAGAGGTCCCTCCTGACTCTGCCGCTAAGCCGATCCTTGGGGCGCAGTCCACTGAATATGGGAATCGATTCCGAAGAAACAAATCCATAACGAGGACGAGTTCTTAATTCAATCTATCCCGATCGAACGATACCGTCTTGTGTTTCTTAGCCGGGCTCTCCGCATCGGGAGAACGGGGCGCTACATCGCTCCTCAGTGTCATTTGAGAAAAGTATATCCAGTCAGGAAAGGAGCAGAGTACATCTCTCACAGCAGTTCTAATCAATGATATAAACTATGTAACAGTAAATAGATGTGAATATACAAGATGCAATAATAGATACAAGAGATATACAATAAAGAAAATACTGGAAATAAATACAAGAATGAACAATATGGCAATGAACAAGAATACTAATGACTAAGTGAGTGAGTACCAACTTTAAGATGTGATCGGCTTGGGAACTTGATACAAGATTAATGGCCTGGCTAATCATACGTGTGGTGTAAGATTAACACTATTCAATGAACAAGACTTGATACAAGGAGGGTATGATCACATATCTACACTACATACTCCCCGCCCCCGACTGGTATAATGGATCCAACCATGGTACGTCATGGCACGGGATTCTCTAGGAAGGTAGCAAGTCTCCCCAAGAATCAGTGTATATACATGTACAAGAAGAATAAGGAATAAGGCTTGCACAAGATACATCATATATACCAAGGAATAATATCTCATGACGAGATCCGGATATACCAATCCGTGTAACCATCGTGTCAAAAAATCCAGGATATCTACACTAGATACAAGGAAAATAGAGGATATCATAAATGAGAAACTATCAGAGAATGTACTCGCCTGAAGTCCGTTGAACAGTATCATAGATGTCTGGTACGGCGCCTCGAAGACCTAGATAGGGAATATAACATCAATACAAGGTTTCGGAATGAAAATAAGTAAAACTAGTCAACATCTAGGTCAAAGAGTCATTTCTAAGTCAAAATAGTCAAACTAGGTCAACTCTAGGTAAAATTGGTCAACTTAGTCAAACTACCTATTTCTAGGTTGTATGAGTCTAACTCTAGGATATTGGGTCCATACACTATGAAACTAGGTCACATTAGTTAACCTAAAATACTAAGATACACACAAATATCGTATCATAGGATACGCAAGAATTTAGGTATGAACATATCATAATATGCATACACAAGCAATAATATATACTAATCCTAATTACAAATACCTAGTGGATACCTTAGCTTTGAACCAATGCGGTATCGCACCACTACACACCCATCTTGATACCCAACTCAAATACCTTGAGTATCGACCAATTACCTTGACATTACCTTGGTATCCCAAGGTAATTCAAATCCTCATTTATAGCTAATATATAAATTACCCCAAATAACTAAATTATATGCTAATCAATCTAACTATTAAAAACTATTAACTACTAACATATATTACATATTAATACATACATGTTAACTTATCATATAATACATATCGAAACATAGATGCATATACTACATATAGCTACTAGGCTAACTATTACACATATCTAACTAACTATTAACTAATAATGCATATATAATTATCTATCTAACTAACTACTAGCCATAACTACTAACCCACCTGAACTAACTGACTGAAACACCTAACAAGATGACTGAAACTATGTTGTTGCTGCTACTGTGCTGATACCTGGCTGTATTGTAACTCACTGCAGATCTGTGCACGAGCTGCATACTGATGCTGAAACTCTTACACTGTATAGTGCATCTCTACTGCAGTGTTCTTGCATATTTGTTGATACCCCTCTGTTGGGAACAACTACTGACCTTCAGACTGAATGCCATACTGCATTGCTGCTGTACCTACCGTTGAAGCTTCCTGCTGCAGTGTACTTGCTCCCTGTTGCTGCTCGGGCACTGCAAGGTACTGCAGTGCTGAAGACTGCTGCTGATGTAGCCCATTGTTGCTGCTGCAGTTCAGCTTACTGCTACTGAAGTAGCTGCTGCTGCTCACTACCCGAGCCCCCCTCTCTCAAAACACAACACACACACAAGCACAACACCTATGTATATATCATTACACTATTTACATACATGTATATATATATATATATATATATATATACCCTCCACTTTAAACATATATATATATATATATATATATATATACCAACACATATATACACATATAGATAACATCACATACATATATACATACATATACATATACATATAACATAACCATTCATATAGATATATATAGATGTATATCTACATATATATATAAGTGTATATGCATATAGATACCTTTATACACTAGTACATATACATCTACATTCATGTATCCATACATATATATAGATATCTACATACATATACATAACCATATATATATATACATATATTACTAATAGCTACGAACAATGGAAATTGGATCTAGAAATGTAATGCAACAAACACGTGGAGTGCATCGCACCCGTATCACACTACATCTATGATACGCTTGTGATACGAGTCAACCACACAACCAAACGTACCCCGAAGGACACGAGCAGGTCTAAAATAGTATATATGAACAATACGAAGAGTCAATTACATATTTACGTGTCTGTGTCAAAATATGACATGCAGAAAGTCTCGTATCGTAGGAAAATCATCCAAATCAATACGTATCAACAAATTGTTGGAATACGGCCTACACGTATCCAATTGTTGATACGACACTAGCCACACACAAACAAACACATGTTAATTTGGTCTAATTGACCAATTGACCAACACAACATGTGTCAATATCGAAATTCTTCCAAAATTGACACAAAATACACCATAACTTTCTCCATAGACCTCCTATGAACCTAATTCCAATTCTTATGGGTAACCTCATCATATAAGATGGTTCCTAATGATTAAAACACGAATTTATAACCTAATTAAAGGAGAGAAACTGAATTGTACCTATTGGAAGTTAGATTTCCAATGTAACCTCCAAATTTGATGAAATGAGACTCCAACTTGTAGATCCTTGCTCTACTAGCCTCCAATGGTGATTTGGGAAGGAATTGAAAAAAAAATTGGTAGAAATTTGATGTGGGAAGAATTTGGTTGAGAGAAATTCTAGATCTATATTTGAAATGAAAATGAGGAAAGAGAAATCCCCCCCCCCTCTTTTAATAGGCCGGCCACACTAACTCCTTCTCCAAGTTTCTATACAAAGTCTAAAATACCCCTTGGGGCCTCTCATGAATAAATAATTAGGGAGGAAAGGTTCTAGTCCAATGGGTTTAATTAAATTAATCATCCTCCTAATGAATAGGCTTCTAATTGGGCTCAAATCTAACTAATTACAAATATTGGTCCATGGATCTAATCTAAACTAGTTAGATCCACTAATACAAGCCCAAAACAATAAACTAACATCTAACAATAATTAAATAATATAATAAATAATTATACAACATGCACAATATTTAATTAATTATAAAATGACCAAAATATCATCCTCTAAAAATATGGTAGTGACATGCGGTCCTATGAAGGTAAAATCCATTGATGGTGCTTCTTATTTTTTAACATTTATTGATGACTGTTCCAGGAAGGTTTGGGTCTATGCCTTAAAGACCAAGGATCAGGTGCTGCCTACTTTCAAGGAGTTTTAGACCGTTGTTGAAAGGAAGACGGACAAGAAGCTACTATGTGTTTGGTCGGACAATGGCGGCGAGTATATCGGTCCCTTTGATGCTTATTGTAGAGAGCAAGGGATACGACACCAGAAGACTCCACCAAAGACACCGCAGCTCAACGGTGTAGCGGAGCGAATGAACATGACGGTGATGGAGAGGGTGCGGTGTTTGCTGTCAGAAGCAAACTTGCCAGGCAGCTATTGGGGTGAGGTACTTTATACAGCTGCTTATGTTATTAATTTATCTCCTAGTGCTCCTTTGCAGGGTGATGTTTAGGATAATAAACGAGAAAAGATTTGATGAATGCAGAAAACGAGGTCTTGTACGAAGACCCGCCCTTCTTTTATGTTTACAAACAAGATTGTACAAATTTGATCCTACACGAGGATGTCTAAGTACAATTTATTTAATCTGGGTGAATATTGCTATAGGTGTCTGATCTGCAGTCGATCACTTTAGCCCTTGGACCACACGATGTTGAAGAAGTGTCGTGGAAGATAGGTAGCAGCTTCGAAGGTTGCTAAAGAGGGTGGATGTCCGATGCCAAAGTCGTCGATCCCTTCCCTTTGCCTGAGCTCTGGATTCTCCTCTCTCTCTCTCTCTCTCTCCTCTCAATTTGTCGACCTATTTCTGATCGTTCGACCAATTTTCGACCGTTCGACCTTTTCCTCTGTTGATAGAGGTCTCTATTTATAGAGTTTTAGTGACAGTGACCACTCAATCGGTGTAAAAACCGAGTAGTGGAAAGTACAGCACCCTTTTACACAACGGTTAAAATAACCAATGTCTGCGTATAGATGATCCTTTGAATGAGCGTGTGACACGGGTCCAACTAAGGGACAAAACGCGTATAACTGCTACGAAGATCACGGCGTAGAAGCCACGTAGGTAGGTATCTCTCGTGTAGAAGAGGTTGGCATAGAAGCCAATGTCTGTCACCATGGCATAGAAGCCAAATAGTTATCAAACCGGCATAGAAGCCGAATAGGCGTGGAAGCCGAGTGGTCATAGAGGCCGAGTGGGCGTAGAAGCCGAGTGGTCATAGAGGCCGAGTGGTCATAGAGGCCGAGTGGGCGTAGAAGCCGAGCAGGCACCGAAGCTGAATAGGCGTAGAAGCCGCTGCGTAACGTGCCAGAGTGATGATGTGGACGTCATAGCCGTAATTACGGCTTTTGGAGATAATCAGATCTCTTGCATTGAATGCAGAGATCTGCCCCCATCCTGTGCATTAAATGCAGATGCTTGTCTTTAAGATTTGCCATCATTCTGCGCGTTAAATGCAGATACGCGCCTTGAATCATGTGCGAAGAGTAACCGCTGTTATGGCAGTCTGGTCGTCTTCTGCGGAGCGTAAGGAGCTCATGTTTGCTTGTGTAACACTAGGCAGCGTATTCCCTTGTATGCGTAGGAGCAGCCCTCACAAAGGGAATGTCACTAAACGACGGTTCGGTGACATTTAATCAAATCTCCTGCATTAAATGTGGAGATCCGCCATCATCCTACGCATTAAATGCAGAGGCGTATTTTGAAGGTCTGCCACCCTTCTGTTCATCAAACGCAGAGACGTGCCTCAGGCATCTGTCAGTATTCGGCGCATTAATTGCAGAGACGTGCCTTGAGGGCCTGTCACCACCCTGTGCATTAAATGCAGAGACGTGCCTCGAGTCCCATACGGAGTGCAGCTTTTGACGTGGCAGGCAGTTTGTCTTCCGCGGAGCGCAAGGAGCCCTCATCTGCTGTGTAAAACTAGGCAGCGTATTCCTCTGTGTAAGTAAAAGCGGTTTTACGCAAGGAAAATGGCAGTAAATGACAGCCTGGGTTGCAGTGCCGCGCCATCATTATAGTCGTCGCCTGGGTAGTCGAGCAGTATCCCTTTGTCAGAAGTCGAGACGTCAGGTTCATTGCAGGATCTGACGGGTTCATTGTAGAGAATACGAAGCACCCCTCGTACACTTTAATGCTGCATTTGAAAGAGGATGAGTTTTACGCCATAAAGGCGATGAAGCACCATGTTTACGCTGAAGCAGCCTGGACATACTGCCCTACGCGGATGGTCCTCGAGCCTATATTTCATGTTGTGCTTGGCGGAGAAGCTTTGTTTGCATGTTGAAGGCTCTGAAGTCCTCTGTTTACGCTGATTTGCATCAATATGCTGCGTAGAGCTATCCAGCGTATTTTTCATGCTTCTACAAGACCCCCTTCAAAGCTTTTAAATTCCTCGTAATTTGAAACGCTTTGAATGAAGCATGCCCCGCTCCTCGTAACTCGAAACGTTTCTGAATGGAGTTTTGAAACGGTCGAGGCTGACTTTATGGCGGATTTATTGGGGATCGGTGCTCTCTCTCGCCTATAAAAAGGCTGAGGAGTTCTCCTGTTCTTCCCACACTTCCTTCATCATACAGAGATGATGGCCGGAGTTCATCGGGTCGACTTGAGGAAGAAGGAGATCATGCTCTTCCAGCATGTAAGGAGCCAAAAAAGACGGCATCTTCGAGCAAATGTCCTTTGCAACGATGGATCATGGAAGGATATCATAGCCTCCTTTGCTCGGGATAATCAGCAACTTTGTATGGTGGTTCTTCGGGAGAGAAGAAGAATTGGCGCCCATGCAAGAACCTGGTAGAGCAGATTCTGGGGGGTGGCCTTCCGACGACGACGAGAAAAATCCTTTTGTAGACGGGATTTCCCTCATATGTAGTCATAAAAAATGAAGAAAACCCTTATAGATTGGATTTTCCTCATATGTAATCATGACTTTAATCTTTAATAAAATCGTCTTTCTTCCGTGCATATGATCATGTTGCCATACTTTTTGCTGTGAAGTCTGAATATGTGTAGCTTCGACACGTTTGATTCTTTACGCCGACTATGTTTAGAAAGAGTGTTAGGTCATGTCCTGTCTTTTACGCATAACTAGGGATGCGTAGAAAGCCGCTTTAGCATTAGAGTGTTCGAACTGTCCTGCTGTTTAGGAGTGAGGAACCGCGTAGAATTCTGAACTGTTACTTCCGATAAACAGAATTTCTTTGTTCAGACATCATCTTCAAGAATGATTTCTCGAAAATCCCTTGGAACAGGACGAGAAATGGCTGTCAAACTGATTTGTCATCTTGGTAGATGAAATATTCAGACTGGAGTCTGGATGAACTTCGAATCGACCCATGAAGAAGAGTAATTTTTCAATGTTGAACTTTGTATGCTTCGGGTACTTAGGATATCTTGAGGTCAAGAAGGAGTATCTTCTGTGTGAACTCCTGTAATTGACCGCCTTGAGGATCGTTCAGATATACGCGTACTCTGGCCTGCATATCTTTCAGATGTGCGGGAGGTCTTGGAGCGCGAAATCGTAAGTTGGTAGCCTCTGAGCATAAACTAAACACCATCGAGCGTGAAATCGTGGACTTGTAGTTCTTGAGCGTGAAGTCGTAGGTTTGTAGCATCTCGAGCATAAAAGCTACCGAGCACAAAGGCATCCGGACGTAAAACCCGACTTGTAGCTATCGAACGTAAAGCCATAGATTCGTAGCTGTCGAGCGTAGAAAGCTCCTTAGCGTAGAACTGTAGATTTGTTGCTTCTGGAAAAAAAAATCGAGCGTGAAGTCGTGGATCCGTCGCCTCTGAGCGTAAACTAAGCGCCACCGAGCGTGAGATCATCGATTTGGTATCTGCTGAGCTTCAAGTTGTAGGTTTGTAGCCTCTCGAGCATAAAAGCTACCGAGCAAAAAGGCATCCGATCGTAAAACTATAGACTTATAGCCTGCGAGCGTAAAACCGTAGATCTGTAGCTGTCGAGCGTAGAAAGCTCCTTAGCGTAGAAACCACGAACCTGCTTTGCGCGAAAAACTATTCGAATTCACTGACTGTCCGCCTTCTCTGAATAAATAGGCTGACGTGGGACCCAATCATAACCGAATATTAATTAGGAGATTTGGTTCGGGGTCCGAGGAGTCCATCTGAACTCTATATATATCCCAAGTTTTTGAGGGAAAAAACTTTCCATCCGTCTTCTGCGAGAGAAAGCTTTCGGCTGTTCGAGTTCTTCTCCGTTTCTTCTTCGAGTCTTCAAAGTTTTCAGCAATGGCCTCGAGGCAAGCTTCCTCCACTAAGGGAAAGAAGGTTGATTCTTCTTCTCGTTCCTCCGCTCAAGCGAGAGCGTCTCTGGTTGGACAAGGCGAACTTCATTCTGAGCGGAGCATCCCGCCGACGAGTAGTGCACCCGGCCTGGAAGGTAGAGCTTTTGGGAAAAAAGAGAATGACTGAAAATCCTTGCACACATTGAACGTGACCGCGCTAGGTCGTCTCTTGTGCTGATAGCCTCTTCGAGGAAGATGATGCACGGAGACGTTTCATCTTTTTACGCCCATATTTCTAATTTGTCAGCGTAAGAACTCCATTTTTTCGCAGTCGAGCGTAGAAACTTTGACCGCCGAAAACTTGGTGTATACTATTAAAATTTGAGTTTTATGCTTGTGGATGAAAATCCTGGCGTAATAACTCAATTTAATCAATCTGGCGTAAAGCACAGACCGTATACTGCCTATCTTGAATTTTACGTTAAGGAAATGGATTCCAGCGTAGAGGCTCAAGTTTCACAGTCTCGGCGTAGAGCACGGACTGTTGATTTTTTTGTGGATGCTGCAGTCCCGAAATGTCTAGTTAGGAACTGACGTATTTCTTTTGTACTTTTGCAGTTAACTTGCATGAGTCTCCGCTAGCTGAAGTGATGGGCTCTGCCGCCGGGATGTTGCACTCCAACTATTTGGAGGATCTGTCACACGTGACATTTCCTATCTCCGGGCCCCAGTATCCCGAAGGAAGGGCAATTCTGATATCGGCTCAGGGAGAGCGAACGCTGCTGAATTTGATCAACGGGGAGCCCCTAACATACGTAGACGGGGAGCAATACCTGAAGCCGGCTTTCCTCTTCGGGGACATGATTGACAAGCAGTCCCAGACAAAGCCCAAGAGAGAACTCTGGGTTTTCTCTGCCGAGGGTTTGGTCTTGTACCTGCCTAATATGCCGAGAGACTACCCTATCTCGGCCTTCTTCCATGTTACGCATCCCAGGAGGATGTCGTGGACGCTGACCCCCGATCTTCACGGCAAGCCAGGGAAGATCTTTCATCTGAGAGGAGCTGACCAGGGGTCGTTTGTCAGCCGCCCTTCTGGCTCTGTGACGCTGTTCAGGGGGCTGTACCCAGGCAGTGTCCCAAGTGAAGACAGTTTGGTGATCCAGCCGGTCCAGTTACCGACTTTCTGTAATAATTTTATGGGGCGTGGGGGAGTATACCCTAAGGTGAACCCTCGGTGTGGCGGGTGGATCACCCCTTCAAACCTTCGATGGGCTCACTTAGTTGATTGGGCCTTGAAGCATTTTCAGACCGAGTTGGAGAACATCGGTCTGTTTGCAGCTGTGAGTGCTACCAGTGTTGGGTTACCTCCTAACCCCAACCTGTTTCTGGCACTGATGGAGCGATATATTTCTCTTACCGGGACCTTCGCCACTCCACTGAGGGAGTTGGGATTGGCCCTACATGAGATGGCAGAGATCTCAAGACTGCCAATGGGGGACACTCCATACGAAGAGTATGTTCCCACGAACCGGGAGCTGGGGGGTTCAGACCCTCGGGTAGTGGAAGTGTACCAGGAGTTGATGTGCCACTACCTCGCTTGCACCGCTTTTTATGACGAGCCTTCAGATTTGGCTCATATCAACAGATGGACGTCCTATCTTTTCTTCCACCGGTCCAGGACTGCTAAGCCAAAGAAGGTATTGGAGGGCATGGATCTGCCCGTGAATCCCCTGAGCGAGCTTAATGCTCAGGTAGTCGACGATCTCATAGTGGATGCTGGGGCTCCGGACCGGTTCCTCGACGAAGGGACGGGAAAGTATCCTGAAGGCTCTAAGGCCTATAGTTATTTGAGGCGCTGTCGCAGGCCTCTGTCCAGGGAGGCTCAACTGGCTGGCTTCCTCTCTATATGGCTGCGTCGAGTAGTAGTGCCCGGCGTCGCATCTGCGGACCGCATTCACCGCAACACGCTATGGCTTGCAGTGCGTCTGGTGTTCGGGGCAAGATTGGGCTTGCTCCCTGCCATGGTGTGCCGTATACAAGCTGGCCTGAGGGCCATGACTGACGGGCTACTCGTCGATAAAATTCGGCGTGATAGCTTTCCCAGGATAGAGTTACCATACCTGTATTTGATGGGGTGGTTAATTCTCCATAACCCCCGGGTGATGTCTCCCGGTTCCGGCAGTAGTTTGGGGGGTAGTTTCTTGTTGAACTACCGGAAGTCTTCCTGGAATGTGAACACAGTTATAGACTGTCGGCGGGTGCTAGGCTTCAGTCATAGTTGGAAGCTTTTCTGCACTGTTCCCTCCGTACATCGCAATCAATCGGGGATGGAGGCGCATATCTGCTCAGAGGTAATATGGACATGGCAGTTTTTGTAGACCTAACACCACTGGCGTACTTAGAGTTAAGTACGGGCGCTAAGTTGAGATGACAACCGATGTGATAATCGATAGCCAGAAACTCGGAGAGTTTGTTCAGAGGTAAAATGAACATGACAAACTTCTGGGATGTAATTCCATCGGGGATGGAGGCGCATATCTGCTCAGAGGTAATATGGACATGGCAGTTTTTGTAGACCTAACACCACTGGCGTACTTAGAGTTAAGTACGGGCGCTAAGTTGAGATGACAACCGATATGATAGTTGATAGCCAGAAACTCGGAGAGTTTGTTCAGAGGTAATATGAACATGACAAACTTCTGGGATGCAATTCCATCGGGGATGGAGGCGCATATCTGCTCAGAGGTAATATGGACATGGCAGTTTTTATAGACCTAACACCACTGGCGTACTTAGAGTTAAGTACGGGCGCTAAGTTGAGATGACAACCGATGTGATAATCGATAGCCAAAAACTCGTAGAGTTTGTTCAGAGGTAATATGAACATGACAAACTTCTGGGATGCAATTCCATTGTGGATGGAGGCGCATATCTGCTCAGAGGTAATATGGACACGGCAGTCTTTGTGGACCTAACACCACTGGCGTACTTAGATTTAAGTACGGGCGCTAAGTTGAGATGACAACCGATATGATAGTCGATAGCCAGAAACTCGGAGAGTTTGTTCAGAGGTAATATGAACATGACAAACTTCTGGGATGCAATTCCATCGGGGATGGAGGCGCATATCTGCTCAGAGGTAATATGGACATGGCAGTTTTTGTAGACCTAACACCATTGGCGTACTTAGAGTTAAGTACGGGCGCTAAGTTGAGATGACAACCGATATGATAGTCGATAGCCAGAAACTCGGAGAGTTTGTTCAGAGGTAATATGAACATGACAAACTTCTGAGAAAATGAAGGAAGTGCTGACTCCTGATCTAGAGCGGGCTCTTGGACCGTGTTAGATGGTGGTAAGTCCACTCCCACGCGTATCTGAGTTGGAGGCGCCGATGTTGGCGCCATGGCAGCTGCGTGTTGAGTTAGCATCATCTGGTGCATGTTTTCCATCATGGATTGTATTTCCTTCAGAGACGTCTCTAGTATAGCGATGCGCTGCTCAGTGTTCCCGGATGGGGAAGCTTCCTCGTGTTCATCTCCAATGGCATAAACTCCCCTCTCCCTGGGTGTCATTGAAAGATTAGTATAGGTCTCTGTAGAAGTTGACTTTATACTTTCGGCGTCTGATTCGGGAGACTGACGACCCCCAGCATCGGAATCAGAGGAGTACGAAGCCGGTTGTTGCGACCTCGAATGAGTGTTTTGGAACTCCCCAGCTTCGGTGTTCCTAAGGAGCATGTTGAATCTTCTTCGGCTCAGAGTTCTAGAGGGATAACGTCTTGAGTCCGACCCTCCTTTAGGTATGTGCGAAGCCATGTTCATAGATGCATGCGTGGGCTCTTCTTCTAGGGAAGATGGAGAGTAGCTCAGCCGGTCGAAAACCGGCCGTTTTGCTTTAGAACAGCAACAATTAATTACAATCCTGTGACTATTACAACAGTGCTCGCTAGGAGGCGTAATAGCCATGCTTGAAGATCCCCTCTCCTTGCGTTTCTGGATTAGATACTTGCGCAGGTCAGGAGGAGTTGCAGAAGAAGAAGATGATGGCTTGTTCCTTCTGTTCCCATCGGTGGGCATGCGGATGATGGGAACCATAGTCTTCCCTGTGCCACCCGTATACAACAGGTTGGCCATCTGGGTGGCGGATAATCCCCGAGGAGGGTGTCTTTCCGCAACTGGAGCCTTCTTTACGCTTAGGGACTTCGCCTGGCGTAATTTGGAGCTTTGCTCTGGTTGGCGTAAAGCTGAGGATGTCCTCAGGCGGCCATCAGCGTCTCGCGTAATTCGGAGGGCGTGCAGATTGTTCCCTCGCTGGCGTAAAGGCCGAGAAGTTGAGTAGTCCGCCGCTTGCTTTCCCTTGCAGAGATCACAGGGATCATCTGGTTCTCCGTAGAGGTCAGATGTTTTACGCGCAGAGCGTGTCTTGTACTTCTGATTTGGCGCTGAGACTTTATCAGAAGTTTTGTCTGTTCCGCCAGGGACGGGAGACTGAATTTCACGCGCAGAGCACGGAGTATACTTCTGGGTTAGCGCTGAGACTTTACCAGAAGTTTTGTCTGTTCCGCTAGGGACGGGAGACTGAACTTCACGCGCAGAGCGCGGAGTATACTTCTGGGTTAGCGCTGAGGCATTGCCAGAAGTTCTGTCGGTCCTGTCAGAGACAGGCGACTGAATTTTACGCACAGGATGCGGAGGGAGCAATGCTACAACCTCATTGGTCGTAGAGATCGGAGAGTCCACATGAACGGTAGAGGATGTCTTGGGCATCCAGACCTTACGTAGCTTCCTGTTGTTTTGGTCAGAGAGAGAGTGAGAGCTGCCCCTTGTTCGGAGCATATCTTCGTAGGCAGACTGGTCGAACTGGACGACCAGTGTCTTCTTTACGGATCCCACGGATACCGCATCGTGTTGAGCAATAGCTTCCTCATAAGAAGAGAAAGATGTCCCCAGCAGAGTCGTCATCTTGTTTAGGATAATAAACGAGAAAAGATTTGATGAATGCGGAAAATGAGGTCTTGTACGAAGACCCGCCCTTCTTTTATGTTTACAAACAAGATTGTACAAATTTGATCCTACACGAGGATGTCTAAGTACAATTTATTTAATCTGGGTGAATATTGCTATAGGTGTCTGATCTGCAGTCGATCACTTTAGCCCTTGGACCACACGATGTTGAAGAAGTGCCGTGGAAGACAGGTAGCAGCTTCGAAGGTTGCTAAAGAGGGTGAATGCCCGATGCCAAAGTCGTCGATCCCTTCCCTTTGCCTGAGCTCTAGATTCTCCTCTCTCTCTCTCTCTCTCTCTCTCTCTCTCTCTCTCCTCTCAATTTGTCGACCTATTTCTGATCGTTCGACCAATTTTCGACCGTTCGACTTTTCCTCTGTTGATAGAGGTATCTATTTATAGAGTTTTAGTGACAGTGACCACTCAGTCGGTGTAAAAACCGAGTAGTGGAAAGTACAGCACCCTTTTACACAACGGTTAAAATAACCAATGCGTGCGTATAGATGATCCTTTGAATGAGCGTGTGACGCGGGTCCAACTAAGGGACAAAATGCGTATAACTGCTACGAAGATCACGACGTAGAAGCCACGTAGGTAGGTATCCCTCGTGTAGAAGAGGTTGGCATAGAAGCCAATGTCTGTCACCATGGCATAGAAGCCAAATAGTTATCAAACCGGCATAGAAGCCGAATAGGCGTAGAAGCCGAGTGGTCATAGAGGCCGAGTGGGCGTAGAAGCCGAGTGGTCATAGAGGCCGAGTGGTCATAGAGGCCGAGTGGGCGTAGAAGCCGAGCAGGCACCGAAGCTGAATAGGCGTAGAAGCCGCTGCGTAACGTGCCAGAGTGATGATCTGGACGTCTTAGCCGGAATTACGGCTTTTGAAGATAATCAGATCTCTTGCATTAAATGCAGAGATCTGCCCCCATCCTGTGCATTAAATGCAGATGCTTGTCTTTAATATTTGCCATCATTCTGCGCATTAAATGCAGATACGTGCCTTGAATCCTGTGCGAAGAGTAACCGCTGTCGTGGCAGTCTGGTCATTTTCTACGGAGCGTAAGGAGCTCACGTTTGCCTGTGTAACACTAGGCAGGGTATTCCCTTGTATGCGTAGGAGCAGCCCTCGCAAAGGGGATGTCACTAAACGACGGTTCGGTAATATTTAATCAAATCTCCTACATTAAATGTGGAGTCCGCCATCATCCTGCACATTAAATGCAGAGGCGTATTTTGAAGGTCTGCCACCCTTCTGTGCATCAAACGCAGAGACGTGCCTCAGGCATCTGTCAGTATTCGGCGCATTAATTGCAGAGACGTGCCTTGAGGGCCTGTCACCACCCTGTGCATTAAATGCAGAGACGCACCTCGAGTCCCGTACGGAGTGCAGCTTTTGACGTGGCAGGCGGTTTGTCTTCAGCGGAGCGCAAGGAGCCCTCATCTGCCTGTGTAAAACTAGACAGCGTATTCCTCTGTGTACGTAAAAGCTGTTTTACGCAAGGGAAATGGCAGTAAATGACAGCCTGGATTGCAGTGTCGCGCCATCATTATAGCCGTCGCCTGGGTAGTCGAGCAGTATCCCTTTGTCAAAAGTCGAGACGTCAGGTTCATTGCAGGATCTGACGGGTTCATTACAGAGAATACGAAGCGTCTCTCGTACACTTTAATGCTACATTTGAAAGAGGATGAGTTTTACGCCATAAAGGCGATGAAGCACCCTGTTTACGCTGAAGCAGCCTGGACATACTGCCCTACGCGGATGGTCCTCGAGCCTATATTTCACGCTGTGCTTGGCGGAGAAGCTTTGTTTGCATGTTGAAGGCTCTGAAGTCCTCTGTTTACGCTGCTTTGCATCAATATGCTGCGTAGAGCTATCCAGCGTATTTTTTATGCTTCTACAGGTGATATGCCTGACAAAGTATGGTACGACAAAAAGCCGTCATACAATCACCTGCGAGTATTTGGTTGTAAGGCCTTCGTGCATGTACCGAAGGACGAGAGATCCAAACTTGAGCCAAAGATGAGGCGGTGCGTCTTTGTCGGCTACGGTCGGGATGAGTTTGGCTATAGACTCTACGATCTAGTGGAAATAAAGCTCTACAGAAGCAGGGACGTGGTATTCGTCGACGATCAAACCATGATCAACACTCAGGATTCTGAGATGCCTTCTGAGGCTGAGAAATTGCCTGAGTTAGAGTCATTTCGCTTCGAACAGTTTCCAAAGGACATCGCAGAGAATCTAGTTATGGGGGAGCCAATACATGGATTTGCTCCCAACCTTGTAAACCCCCTGATTTTTTTGGATTTTTAAAATCAATTTTTACAAATTTTCTGAAATTTTCTAGGATTTAAATCAAGGTATTTTTGAGATTTAAATGATGTTAAATAATATTAAAATATTATGAAAATAATATTTTCTAGTGTAAAATAAAAAACTAGACATAGGATAATTTTTGAGAATTTATTGGACACCAGAAGCATTTTTAAAGCACTAAAAACCAATTTGTAATAAACCAAAATAAACCTTGAATTAAACCCGGTTTATTTCTAAATAAACCAAAACCAACCCGAACCGAACCGTGGAGAACCAAACCAAACCGAACCCACTCTTAACGGGTCGGGTCGGATCCGAATTGAACCCGACCCGGACCTGTTAACCCGATCGAGACCCTAATCCTAATACTACCGCTTTTACTATTCCAGCGGCCTATAAAACCCCATCAACCGCCCGTATCCACCGGAACCCTAATCCCCTCTTCCTCCCCCGCCTCTGCCCGGCCACCTGAGCCCTAACCTCCTCCGCCTCGACCCTCCACCGTCAGCCCCAAGCCCAACCCCGCTCCGCCACCACCCTTTCTTCCCGACGAACCCCCACAGCCCTCGACCACCACCGCCTGAACCCTAACCTATCCGCCTTCCCTCTCCACCATCTCTCCCGACGAACCCCCACCGCCCTCGATCACCACTCGTCGTCCTCCGCCCGTCCCCGACCCGCAGCGCCCCGAGCCCAGCCCCGCACCGCCACCGCCCATCTCCTCCGTCTTTCTCTCCGCCTCGAGATCCTCCGCCGCCCTCGAAACCCGCAGCAGCCGAGCCTCGACCACGACCAACAACAGCTCCGGCTAAGCCGCCTCCACAGAGCCACCTCCGGCTGAACACCCCCGCCCCGAGCCGCCTTCCTCCACCAGCTCCGGCGAAGATCTCCGGCAGAAACCCTAAACCTAACCCTAGCTACAGTGCACCATGTCCCCTTGTGTCGTGTCGACTCGCGGACACGAAGAAACCCCGTTCTGCGTAGCCCCGTTCAGGTAACACGTTCTCTCTCCTCGTAGCCCCGTTTTTCGTTCCGTCAGTTGTGACGCGTAGACTGTGTGACCCTCTCGATGCCCGTACAACCCGCTCGGTGCGTCGCGTCCTGTGGCGATCGCGAACCGCGATCCAAAAAAAGAAAAAATAACACCCTATTTTCCCCCGGAACTGAGTTCGCCCCGCCAAACGGGACGACTTGGTCGGGTGCGGTCTTCACCGAAAGTGCGCGCCGTTGATACGGACGTGCGGGATTTCGCAGAAGTTAATTTGGATGTGCGTACACACCGGAATCAACGCGTACCCGCCGACAACGCCCCGTATCCGCCTGTTCTGGAACACGTTGTAACTTTGTGTACACACGTCGGATCGAAACGAAACTTGCGCCATCGGACTCATAGCAAAACACTGGTCCTGTGACCCAAGTTTTGTTCGATTCTGAGAACGTTGACAAAATCGTATCGTGGGCCCCGCGGCTCCACTTGACGGACGATTTTGGGATCAGCTCATCGGAATCCAGTTCTGGAAGTTTCGTTGAGTTCGTATCATCGTTCTGGACTTGTTGACACTGAGTTTGACGAATTTGGAGTCCATTGGTTCTGACACATTTTTCGGTGCGAAGTGGGCCACATGTGGATCCCGTTTGACCAGAAACTGTCATTTTTAACCCTCTGTCCAAATTGGACTCAAAGACAAGCGTTTCTAGCTATTTGATATTTTCTGAATCTGATGATGATGTTTATTTCAGCAACCGGAGAAGTACCTGCAAATCCCACTGAGACCAGAGCTACAGTTGGAGCCAGAACCCCAGGCAAGTGTACCTTGCCAACTTTGCAGTTTTGTTACATATTTTCTGGATTCATTTATATTGTTGTACATGCTTGACCTAGGACCGTGTGACTTACTTAGCGTCCCATTAATAGTCGTGTGCCAACACCGTACGCGGAGTTGTGTAACGTCACCTAGAGATGGATATCGTGACCCTTTACATTCTCGTACTTGTCTTATCAAGTACATCATAACCCAGGACACTTGACACTATTCATGAGACAAAATCTTCCTGAGATATTCATGGTGATTATGTATAGGATACAGGTTACATGACATAGACTAGAATAGACTGTGACTTGTATCATTGGACCTATTTATTGTTGTTACAGCTTAAGTATGCCCCGATGGATCCATTAAATTGGGTTTGTCCATCGGTGTGTGCTGCTGGCCATTGCCACGTGTCTAGTCCCTTGGTATTTTGGGACTGGGGCGTGACATGGTTTTTGTGGTGGCCCATGCAGGTCTACGACTAAATTGTTCGGTTTCAACTTAGGGACCGAGCAAGCCTGCAATAAGAATAGGATAAGTTTTTCGGATCTCATCCACTTGCTTGAATCGTTCTTGATATCTATATCGGATTCAAATTAATTTCTTGACTTGCATCCTACCTTGATTCCTGTGCGCCTCTTATTGTTTATTTTGGTTGCAGAGTTATGGATTCACGATCAAACAACGAGACTCCTGCAAGATCACCACGAGATATTTTGGTAACCAATGAAGAGGAAGTAACACCAGTAGAAGAAGGTCAATCCGCTCAACAATGTAGTCAGGCAAGTCAGCATGCCTCGAGAATCCATCAAGATGACCTTCCACCATCGACGCAGTTTGCTCCACCAATACCCGTATTCCCACAAGGGCAGGCTATGGATGAACAACAAATGTTTCGAATGTTCTACGCGATGATGCAAGCCCAGCAGAAGGTTCATCAAGAAGCTCAGCAAAACCAAGCGGAGAAGTTCATCGACAGATTTAGCTCTGAGCTACGAAAGTTAATCAGCTCCGTTGCAACTACCTTGACGCAAACGTTCTTGCTACAGCACGTGCCATGGAGTACATCAACATGATAGAGTCCAGCCAGAAGCGATCGCATGCACCAGACCAAGCACAACAAGAAAGAGTTGCAAAGCGACCACAGATGAATCTATCGCAGAGAGCATCTACACCACTTGGACTAGTCCTTCCTACTTGTCACTACTGTGGCAAGGTAGGCCATCTCGCTAGAGAATGCCGATTCAGATTGGGACTATGTTTATCTTGCGGATCCAAAAAGCATTCGGTAAGGGATTGCCCTGAACGTCGAGAGAAAGCAGTGATGATTCATCAACCAGCCACATCAGCACCAGCCGAAGCACCACAGGAAAAAATTGCAAAGAGTTCTCACCTGCACCAGCCACCCCGAGCATCTCCGCAGGCACTGTCTATCTGTCAATATTGTCGCAAGAGAGGCCACATTGAGAACGAGTGCAGACGTAAATTGGGATTATGCTTAATTTGCGTGTCCAACCAACACTTAGCCAAGGATTATCCTCAGCATCAAAAGGGAGCACTAATGTTAAACAGACAAGTATCACCAGCACCAAGGCCTGTTCATCCAGCATTGGGAATACTGCAAACGGGAGTTGAAGGAGTTCTACCACCTGCCCCAAGAGGGTATCAGCCGAGGCCACCGTTGGCACCACAAGCAGCACTCTTCCAGCAGCAGAGGAATCGACCGCAAGGACGCGGGCAAGTTTTCGCGATGACCTTGAAGGACGCGCAGATTCATGGAGTAGCTAATGCGCGTAAGTTTTTATAGTTATCCGTTTCTAGTATTGTTTTAGTTCGTGCATGTTGGTTCGTGACCTTAGCCTTGACCTAGTAATTTTGAACTTGCTAATAATCTACAACCTAGAATATTTTATAATTAATAACTTAGTATGTTTTTAAGTGATAACCTAGTTTTCCTAAATTGTAGTTTTCTAGATTTACTTTATTCTGGAAATTTCATAACTTCAATTTCTTAGGGAAGGGATTCCCTATGTGTTATTCTTAAAACCCTCATCCTTGATCGTGCTGTGCTTCGAACAATATTTGCAACCGTGTCATCTCTGTTGACCGGCTATTCTTTGATTGCGAGGACGCAATCCTTTAAAGGAGGGTAGATTGTAAACCCCCTGATTTTTCTGGATTTTTAAAATCAATTTTTATAAATTTTCTGGGAATTAAATCAAGGTATTTTTGAGATTAAATGAGTTTTAAATGATGTTAAATAATATTAAAATATTATGAAAATAATATTTTCTAGTGTAAAATAAAAAACTAGACATAGGATAATTTTCCGAGAATTTATTAGACACCAGAATCATTTTTAAAGCCCTAAAAACCAAGTTGTAATAAACCAAAATAAACCCTGAATTAAACCCGATTTATTTCTAAATAAACCAACCCGAACCGAACCGTGGAGAACCAAACCAAACCAAACCGAACCCACTCTTAACGGGTCGGATCCGAATTGAACCCGACCCGGACCCGTTAACCCGGTCGAGACCCTAATCCTAATCCTACCGCTTTTACTGTTCCTGCGGCCTATAAAACCCCCTCGACCGCCCGTATCCACCGGAACCCTAATCCCCTCTTCCTCCCCCGCCTCTGCCCGGCCGCATGAGCCCTAACCCCCTCCGCCTCGACCCTCCACCGTCAGCCCCAAGTCCAGCCCTGCTCCGCCACCACCCTTTCTCTCCCGACGAACCCCCACAGCCCTCGATCACCACCGCCTGAACCCTAACCTATCCGCCTTCCCTCTCCACCATCTCTCCCGACGAACCCCCACCGCCCTCGATCACCACTCGTCGTCCTCTGCCCGTCCCCGACCCACAGCGCCCCGAGCCCAGCCCCGCACGGCTACCGCCCATCTCCTTCGTCTTCCTCTTCGCCTCGAGATCCTCCGCCGCCCTCGAAACCCACAACAGCCGAGCCTCAACCACGACCAACTGGGCGCGGCCTTCTCTATGAAGGATTTGGACGCAGCGAAGACTATTCTTGGGATGGAGATCAGCCGAGAAAGAGAGAGAGTCCATGCTGCTACACTTGTCACAAAAGAAGTAGATTCACCGGGTACTTCAGCGTTTCGGGATGGACGTGTCGAAGAAAGTGAGTAACCCCCTTGCGGCTCACTTTAAGTTCACTGAGGAGCAGTTTCCATCTACCGAGGACGAAAAGGAAGATATGGAGCGAGTTCCATATGCCTCAGCCGTGGGGAGTCTTATGTATGCTATGGTATGTACGAGGCCAAACATTGCTCACGCAGTCGGCATAGTTAACAGGTACACTTCCAATCCTAGAAGGATACATTGGAGTGGGGTCAAGTGGATTCTACAATATCTTCAATGTAGTACCGATTGGAGACTTTCATTTGGTGGTGACGAGCCGAAGCTGGTTGGATATACCGACGCTGATATGGCTGGAGATGTAGAGACGAGGCGATCGACTTTGGGCTATGTGATGATGTTTGTTGGTGGAGCAGTATCGTGGCAGTCGCGTTTACAGAAGTGTATTGCCTTGTCGATGACAGAGGAAGAATACATTGCGGCGATGGAGGCTTACAAGGAGTTGTTGTGGATGAAGAAGCTGCTGCAGAAAATTGGGCTAAAGCAGGAGTAGTATCATTTGCTTTGTGATAGTCAGTATGTTATTCACCTTGTGAAGAACCAGACATTTCATATCCGATCCAAGCAAATTAATACCCGATATCATTGGATACGGGATGTGGTTGACAAGAAGGAAGTGGCGCTTGAGAAGGTTCATACAGATGACAACGGAGCAGATATGTTCACCAAGGTTCTACCAAGAAAAAAGTTTGAGTACTGCAGGCTGATCATCGGGATGACGACCCGCTCCACATAGTTGTGAAGGAAAAGATTTGTTGGAGTGGATAGGGTTCCCAACCTATGTGAAAAATACCCCGGAGTAGGATTGAGTGTTTCTACATATAATAGGAATACCTTAATTTATTTGGATTGGATATTCCTAAATATAATAGGAATATCTCAGTGGATTTGGATTGGATATTCCTACATATAGTAGGAATATGTCAATGGATTTGAATTTAGATTGGATATTCATATCTATAATGGGAATGCTAGTTGTGGGTTTGAGGCAATATATAGGTGTCTCCTGGCCCTAAAATATAGCTCTCTCTCTCTCTCTCTCTCTATATATATATATATATATATATATATATATATATATATATATATATATATATATAGCAACAATGAGAGAAAATGAGGCAAGAGTGTCATTGCAACATTGGAGAGGAGAAAGAATGATTGGAGGCCGTTACGAAGAAGGAGATCAGTTTCGGATATTTCTTGTTGTCTTTCTTCTTCGTGGTTATAATCTATTTTTTGTTCCAAAAGAGTTGTGGTGATCCGTTTGGATCGGTGAGAAGTTTGTAAGGAGTCGATGTATTTCTTATTCCAATAGTGGATGCTTTTCAGGGTTGGACTCTGATCGCCCCGTGGTTTTTCCCGCAAGGATTTTTCACGTCAAAAATCTCTGTGTCTGCGATTTGTGTTTGTCATTTTTGGTTTGTACGTTTTGCTCGGTTCTCTCGCAGGTACTCTCTGGTTTGGGGAACGATTTTCGCACTTTCGTTTCCAACAAGTGGCACATTACTTCCTTGTATACATCCATGAGTTGTGCATTATTTTTCTCCCATTCAGCTATTTCATTCTCGTATGGAGTTTATTCTTCATACGACTCCTTCCCCATGGGAAGTTTAGACACTTTATGCTTTTCATGAAGTGCAAACCCCATCTCACCTACAAGAGTGAAGAAGGTTCGTGTCACGCCCCGCTTTACAGGATATAGTGAGCCGGGTACGTAATTACATCTCCAGTCTACGCCCCATACAAATACAACCGTACCCGTATCAGCGATTTGTCGCCTGTAATATTCTAGAATGGAATGCAAGTCATACTAAAACATTTTTATTACTACAAACTATAACTATTATACAATATGGTTAAAAATACAAATGTACAAGTCATTACATCAAAACCATTAATATACATAGTTCCATCTACAAAATGTTATTTGCTATATTCCCTGAAAACCACTTGAAGATTACTCCTCAACTTCGTCCATATCATATAGAGGTAGCATCTCACTAGAAACTTCGTTTTCTCCTAGTGAACAATATTAGGTCGTCAGAATGACAGCAAGTCCTCGGTCAAGAACGGTAAGAAAATAAAATATGATATAATACTATAAGAAATGAAAATGGAATAACTTTTGCATAAAAAGTAGGAAGGTAAGTTTTATAATCATACCCATGACTCTAATTTAATTCCTAAGCTAGTTTCCTTATAGTGTCTAATAAATCAAACAATTCAATCATATTTTACTACCACAAACACAAACAAGTTTCCTAAATGATGATGCAATTCGGAGAACAACTCTTTGAATATCCACTTTAACTAGTTTCCCGACAACATGTCACGACCCAATTCCGTAGAATCAAATGAGGCGTCCCCCGAATCGTGACCGTCGTGCGGGCCTGGGTTTGCGCCCGCACAAGGCTTTAATGATTTGCATAGCAAGCACATATTCAGAGTACGCAGATAAATTGAAACACAGATTTGAAACATGAAAAAGTTCTCTTTATTCATAATGAACATCTATTACAAACTCCTGAACGAGTCAGCTAATATGCCGAACGGCTTACAAAAGAGATGACTCAAAATGAGATATCAGTCCTGTACATTATATCCCTTTACTAAACTTCAAAAGATATAGACCTCCAGGCTGGAGGATAGCTTTGCCACGGAGCTGCATTTGTGTATGAAGAGTTGCAGCTTCGGACTTCAGAAGGCTTCAAGGGGCGCGGTGAAGATGCGCCAACAGCGGGACTGGATCGGGAAGACGACTTCGGCTCCTCGCTCGGTTCGCCTTGGTGTGGAGAACCTGTTTCAATGAGGGTCAGCATATCGAAACATGCTGGTGAAGGCGAGCTAGCCGAACTATACCAATCAACACGTTGTTTTAATGAAGCATGCATATTGTGGGTTTCTATCTTGCCTTAGTTCATTTACAAGTAAGCAGCATATAGAATTTACTGAAATGAACGTGCCATCGTTCGGTGGATTTTACCTACCCGTCTAAATTACCTGCACAATACTTACCATGCCTTCCCTGCCACGAAGACACAAGTTAGTATGCAACAGGTTTAAATATACAGGGGATCACTGGCGGGATGCCATAATGGACGGGACATAGTACATGAATGAAATAACAAGTTGCGCAATGAACAGGGGCGCCACAAGTTATTCCATCCGATACAGGCGACTATTCAGGAGTTCCGTCCGGATCGGATCGATGCCAGTGCCCCAGCAACCGTCCGCAGGAACTAAGACCTTGTGCACAAGTTGTCCGTGATCAACATATACACTAAGTTAGCAGTTGAGGCAAATCAGGGCAATAACAGGCACAGGACAGTAACATGAGGAGAGCTACTTTTGCATAGTCTCCCTATCAGATTATTGCATTCAGGATGAGTTATGTTCATAGCATAATTTAAAGAAGAGCACACATTCTAACTTGTATTATGCATATGATAAATATTTCCGAGCGAACACGCATGCAAGTAAATAACCGTTCACAGTTTGATTGACAAGCAGTATTAACCAAGTCTATTCTCTTTTATCTTGGTTTCTTTTATTATTACTTGGTATCGTTTGATCGGGGCGAAGGAGTGAAGCTTGGAAGCAGGGCTAGCTAATCGGGTTGGTAGCCACTCACTTAGATTTTTGGAAAGAAGAAGGAAAGAGACGCTTCACGACTCCGCTCGCAAGCCGCCTACTGCTCGTTCACCTGCACACGAACAGCTCGATTAATACTTCTTCCTCTCTTTCCAATCTCGGAATAGAAATGCAGTTCAATGAACGAAAACAATGAAAACCATCGACACCGTTCAAGGAAAACAAGCAAATCCCAAAACCAACTCAAAGCACGAAGGCAACAAGCGACATCGAAAACCGAGGCAATAAAAGATAGCAGCGGAGAGGTCCCTCCTGACTCTGCCGCTAAGCTGATCCTTGGGGCGCAGTCCACTGAATATGGGAATCGATTCCGAAGAAACAAATCCATAACGAGGACGGGTTCTTAATTCAATCTATCCTGATCGAACGATACCGTTTGTGTTTCTTAGCCGCGCTCCCCGCACCGGGGGAACGGGGTGCTACATCCTACCCAACCAATTGGAAGTTTCGTCCCGAAACTTAAGAATAGGGCCTACCGTTAGGGAGCAGGGGTACGGCGATCCGGGAGGGGGCAAACATCTACCCGATGGTTGGGATCACCGCAACGGAGGCAAGACCCTAGCTTGCGAAGGCACTTATCGGCTGTATGACCCGGCTTGTTACAGAAATGACAAATTGGCCTCTGATTTCCTTTTTGTGAACCGCCGTCGTTGTGACGCTTTGCAGCTATGTTTCCTCTATCGTTGCCTTGGCGTTTGTGATTGTAGGTATGCACAGCACCGGTGGAAACGTGAGGATACTGCGGTTCGAGAGATAGGGCGTGATTCATGATTTCACGCATTGTTCCATACTGATTATTGACCACGTGCGAATGGATGGCAGGATGTAGTCCACCTTCAAACCTTCTAGCTCGACTCGCTGTATCAGGTAAATAGGCCCTAGCGAATTTGGAGAGTCGGTTGAATTCGGCAGAATATTGCTTAACTGTCAAGCTGCCCTGCCTCAGTTGCACAAAATCATTCTCCATTTGACGTTGTACTGGAGGGGGTATAAACTCCTCTTCGAACGCGGCACGAAAGGTCGTCCACGAGATCGCCTCCTCTCCGTGATCAAATTGGAGAGATCGTCGATGCGCGTCCCACCAATCGTGTGCGTTGAGGCGGAGCTGTAGTTGCGCGCAGGCGACGCGCTTATCTTCGGGGACCTCTAGCAGAGCGAAGTGATCTTCAAGCTCGGCTAGCCAATCTAGAGCTACCACTGGGTCCTCAGTCCCGTTGAATGGGGTGTTGCAGACTTTCTTGAAATGGCCCAAGTTGAAGGCAGTCACGTCCTTCGGCCTTGGGATTTGAGGCGTATCCACTTCAAGCACGGGCTGTTCCACCAGAGTCGTTACTGTTGCGGCGGAATGGTTGGCAGCCAAAGTCTGAACGATCTGTTGCAGGGCATCTACCTGCTTTTGTTGGACTGAGAATCGGGTCTCTAGATTGCTCTCGAACTTGGCTTGGCGAGCATCATCTCTTTGTCGTTGTGATTCTAACATTTGCATTACCCGCTCAAGCGGGTCGACTTGAGATATGCCTCGCTGGCTCCGAGAGCTTCCCGAAGTGCCCGAACTGCTTTCTTGCGTTTCGTTCGGAGCTTGCGCTGCAGATTGCGCTGGTACCATTCCTTCAAAATAAGGTAAATTACATTAGAATCATAATGTATTATGGACTTATTGCATGAACGTATCTTATTTTGGCCTAGCGAGTTCAAGAGTTCGCACAGGAATTTGATCGTTAAAGGAACTTTTCCAGCACGAAGTCTAAGGAACTTGAATCTGTGCTCTGATACCACTATGTCACGACCCAATTCCGTAGAATCAAATGAGGCGTCCCCCGAATCATGACCGCCGAGCGGGCCTGGGTTTGCGCCCGCACAAGGCTTTAATGATTTGCATAGCAAGCACATATTCAGAGTACGCAGATAAATTGAAACACAGATTTGAAACATGGAAAAGTTCTCTTTATTGATAATGAACATCTATTACAAACTCCTGAACGAGTCAGCTAATATGCCGAACGGCTTACAAAAGAGATGACTCAAAATGAGATATCAGTCCTGTACATTATATCCCTTTACTAAACTTCAAAAGATATAGAACTCCAGGCTGGAGGATAGCTTTGTCACGGAGCTGCATTTGTGTATGAAGAGTTGCAGCTTCGGACTTCAGAAGGCTTCAAGGGGCGCGATGAAGATGGGCCAACAGCGGGAATGGATCAGGAAGACGACTTCGGCTCCTCGCTCAGTTCGCCTTGGTGCGAAGAACTTGTTTCAACGAGGGTCAACATATCGAAACATGCTGGTGAAGGCGAGCTAGCCGAACTATACCAATCAACACGTTGTTTTAATGAAGCATGCATATTGTGGGTTTCTATCTTGCCTTAGTTTATTTACAAGTAAGCAGCATATAGAATTTACTGAAATGAACGTGCCACCGTTCTGTGGATTTTACCTGCCCGTCTAAATTACCTGCACAATACTTACCATGCCTTCCCTGCCACGAAAACACAAGTTAGTATGCAACAGGTTTAAATATACAGGGGGTCACTGGCGGGATGCCATAATGGACGGGGCATAGTACATGAATGAAATAACAAGTTGCGCAATGAACAGGGGCGCCACAAGTTATTCCATCCGATACAGGCGACTATTCAGGAGTTCCGTCCGGATCGGATCGGTGCCAGTGCCCCAGCAACCGTCCGCAGGAACTAAGACCTTGTGCACAAGTTGTCCGTGATCAACATATACACTAAGTTAGCAGTTGAGGCAAATCAGGGCAATAACAGGCACATGACAGTAACATGAGGAGAGCTACTTTTGCATAGTCTCCCTATCAGATTATTGCATTCAGGATGAGTTATGTTCATAGCATAATTTAAAGAAGAGCACACATTCTAACTTGTATTATGCATATGATAAATATTTCCGAGCGAACACGCATGCAAGTAAGTAACCGTTCACAGTTTGATTGACAAGCAGTATTAACCAAGTCTATTCTCTTTTATCTTGGTTTCTTTTATTATTACTTGGTATCGTTTGATCGGGGCGAAGAAGTGAAGCTTGGAAGCAGGGCTAGCTAATCGGGTTGGTAGCCACTCACTTAGATTTTTGGAAAGAAGAAGGAAAGAGGCGCTTCACGACTCCGCTCGCAAGCCGCCTACTGCTCGTTCACCTGCACACGAACAGCTCGATTAATACTTCTTCCTCTCTTTCCAATCTCGGAATAGAAATGCAGTTCAATGAACGAAAATAATGAAAACCATCGAAACCGTTCAAGGAAAACAAGCAAATCCCAAAACCAACTCAAAGCACGAAGGCAACAAGCGACATCGAAAATCGAGGCAATAAAAGATAGCAGCGGAGAGGTCCCTCCTGACTCTGCCGCTAAGCCGATCTTTGGGGTGCAGTCCACTAAATATGGGAATCGATTCCGAAGAAACAAATCCATAACGAGGACGAGTTCTTAATTCAATCTATCCCGATCGAACGATACCGTTTGTGTTTCTTAGCCGCGCTCCCCGCACCGGGGGAACGGGGCGCTACAAAACACTCTCATAACCAATGATCAGGCTGTGGCAGGCAGGGTGGCACGGTGCTTAGAATCCAGCCCTCTCACATCCAGTGAGTAAAACATGATATAATATCAATTCACCTAATCGATATTTTTTTAATCGAAATAGGTATATATAAATTCAGGAACAAGTACAGGAAGGTACAGGTAAATTAAGTACAGGAAAATCAGGACAGGTAAGAGAGCTAAGTCTCACACACACAATTCGCAAGACCTTACGAAAGAGCTTAATCATTGATCAGATTTTTGTTGTTATTATATTATGGAATTTCGTAGGTGGTATTCAAGTTGTTCTCCCCTCGTCCAATGCTCTCTAACCTAAAGCTACAAACAATTCATATTTCATTTGCAATTAGGCATTTCCAAAGTATGTCAGGACACAAGACTTCATCTCATTTATAATTCTAGGAAGCATATATCAAAGTTTTAATCCCATCTCAGTTCGGGATAATCATAAATATCATGATATAATTTTCAGGAGATATTATTTTTTATTTATTTAAACAAAGCAGACAGTACTGGAATTAATCTTTGGTTGTAGTTGTGTGACTTCTGTCCATGTCCTACGTATCCTGGACTCTTGCTAATCGTCCTCTAATTAAATCAATTACAGGTTGTCTTAAGTCCGTTGCTAGAATATATAATATTCTAAAATTGAGGGTTAGAAATATCGGTAATAATTCCGGATATCAAAATTTGGTTTACTCCCTAAATTCTTAAAAATTTCGACAGTTGCTTTTGTATTTCGGGCTCCAGAATTTTAAAAATTTACAAATATACGAGACCCGGAGCAACCCTCCATAGAATTTATCCCCGGGTACGCCGACACCTTCGGTGGAGCATCTCTCAACACCGGTAAATACACAGTTTATAAAAAAAATCATAACGGAAAAGCTTTATTCGTCCCTTAGCAAGCAAGCATTTTATTCTATTTTTACAATTGCCTTCATTCATACTATTCAAGTCCAAAATTATTATTTTGCAATTGCTCTTTTATTTATGTTATTCAAAACCAATAACCACAAATTGTTAAAAAGATCATAATACTCGAATCCAAGATTCTAAAAATCAACAAAATTATCAAATTAGTAATTATTTGTAAGGTATTGTTTATTGAAGATATCACATTATATATCTCTAGAAGACATTTAATCTATAACTTGACCTGGAATTTGATACTAAGGTTACCCTAATATTCGGGTGTCTATAATGATATAAATTATACCCGCAATCACATTTCTTAAAAAAATTTGGATAGATTTGAAACATTCCAAATACTATTATAAAACAAATATTCCTTTAGTATCTCACATGGTATAAGCTAAGCCATTTAGACATTTCCCATATAGAATATTTATGAACTATAACCTATATGCTAAGTTGACATGAAGCTATAGATTAGAGACTTTCTTATGAGACACAGTAGTTTAAATATTTGTTATGGAAGTACACATACATATTTATTTTCCTTTTCATATATATACTAGAAAATAATATAGACCAATTCACTAATTATGAATACACACACAGACATATGTCATAATTTCTACCATAACTCAAAAATTCACATCGTATCATCTCATGTACCATATTATAATTTATGTATCCGTATACCGCATATTGTGTCTCACATCACCTTTAAAATTAAGTTTATTTGCACTCTAGGCCATATCTAATAACCAAGATCTTGATGAAGCAAACCAACAAACACTTTATGTTCATTTATATCATGTTTATATTATGACTACTATATTCATATTTTATGCCCAACTCTATTTTATTTACATACATATACTAAATCAAAATTTAAACTCAAAATTCTGCAATATTATGAATCAATAATGACAGATTTCAAGTAGAAATTAGGAAATTAGGTTGAGGACTAGCGTTGCCTTGAGTAAACCTAGGTTTTTCTTCCAATTCCAAAATCAATCCCTATTTAGGATGACAATAATTATATAAAAGCTATATATAAAGATTAATCTAGATCTAAAAGGAAATTGGAAGAAGGATAAAATTTATATCCCAAATATCAATTTGAAGGAGAGGAGGAGGGGGTGTTGACCGGCGGAGGTGGCCGGCGGTGCCTGGCAGCAACAGCGGCGGTCGCAACAGCTGTAGTCATGAGCAGTAGCAGCGGTAGTATGATGCAGGGAGGGAGAGGATATGAAGAGATGAAGTAGAGGAGGGAGTGGTGTTGGTGCTTAAAGGAAGGTTGTGTTCATTGGAAAGGGAAGAAGGATGGAGAAGAGAATATGTGTTCTCTTGAAAATGTAAATAGAAAAATAGGTTGCCAGCACCTATGCCGAGTAAGGGAATGCTAAAATTTTGTGGGTGCTAAGTTGGTTGCTGGTTTCATTCTCCCTTAATGAGTTGGTTGTTCACATGGGCCCCCTTCTTTCCATAGAATTGACAATAAGACCAATTTTGCAAACTAAAAATTTGCATAACCTATATATATATATATATATATATATATATATATATAAAATGAAATAGAATAAATAAATAATAAATATAAAAATATAAAAAAAATGTAGCTATGACAGATCTGGTTCTTGTGTTATAAAGCTCTACCCAGTGCTAAGAGCTGCTGGATGTTTTGCTGGATATCGTAGCATTTGACCCTGATGGCTTGATAAAACCCAATTCTTTTTATGGTGGTCTCATAGGTATCCAACATCCATTTGATCAGCTCATTCCACTACAGGTGCTGAGATGATTGGCAGATCCAGTCATGCAATCTAAATTTCCTTGGAGAGTAGTTGCCCTCCTTCTGAAATCGAATCCCAAAAATGTAAGTCAGGAACATGATTGTGTTAGTTGATATCTCATTAATTATTGTCTGGGGCATAAGGTCGAGGATTGGGCGAGTAGATCTTTTCGAAATACTTATAAATCGAGTCTTCCCCTCTTCATCACATTTGTGGCATATTCTCCATGTTGCAACTCCAAGTTGACAAGGGATAATTTTCCAGTTCATGGTCCTCTCGATCGTAGCAGTATGGAAGGCGGACAAAAGATAGTGGTATTCTATGATTCAAAGAAAGCATGGTTGTCACGACCCTCTCTCAGATCATCGGGCACGAGTGTGAGCGCACGCCCAACCTATACCGTAGTATCGACGGTAGAATGTTGTCTATACCTTAATGGAAATTATCTCAACAATACAAGTACAACTAGTATCATCATAAATTTAATCACAGAATGCTAAGAAAGATATGTATAAGAAAGATAATCAAATCAACTAACTAATAGAAATGAAACTAGAGCATAGTACTGAAATAGAGAAATACTAGCCTAGATCTCTCCAGAGGTCACCTCATGATCCAAGGTGCAAGAGTAGTCTCAACTATAACATCAACTTGAAGTCCAAGAACGTGGGGCACGACTTCTAAAAATGTGGTTGCTGGTCAGGATTGGAGAAAGTACATACATGATAAACTATTCATAACCTGATAAAAAGTGTAAAACAGAAAATAGCATATAAAATACATGATGAACAGGTAAAACTAGAATCATGGTATGGCAAGTAGAGAGAAATAGGTAAACACAACAATCATGGCATGTGGCAACAAGAATATGATGAAACAAGTAAATCTTTATATAACTAAGTGTTTTGAAATACCACGTTCAATATGTGATCATGTAGGGTAATACGGCACATCGTATCGATGGCTATCCACAAGAATCAAGTAGGGTTTGATCACATATCTACTTTGTATTTTTCTCCCGACTAGTATTCATGGATTCGAGTCACGACCCGAGAAATCAAGAAACACGATGATCACGAAACACGATAATCACGGAAACATGATAATCACGAGCATGAAAAACACGAAAAACACTATAAGCATGAAATCACGATAATCACGATTATGAATCCATCAAACACTAATCACGTGTAACAAGCATGTCAAGAATCAATTAATGCATATCTAAATCATGTAATAGAGTAACTATCAGAAAATGAAAGTAATCAGAGTAAGTACTTGTCTCAATTAGTTTGGAGTCGACGTGTGCAACACAAACATGTCAACATAGAATATGTTCATATGCTTAAATCCATAGGTGATCCCAAATAAAAATAAGATAGTCCCGTTAGTTCCAGAGTATCCCAATTAGTCAGGTTCGATACAAGGAATCACAGATTCAGAGTTCGGCACTAATTTGGAGATGAAGTTATCGGGTCCGCAACGGCCCACATAGAGACAGGAAATGCACAATTAGAAAAGCTTAAAATAAAATGCAAGTTATGCTAAAGGAGGGTTGATTTAGTTGTTCCAAAACTCATATACGATAATATACTTTCAATCCTCCCTTAGCATAACAAAATAGATTATGAAAAAAAAAAATAGTTCATTTGGGCTGAAACTAGTCTTAAAAAAATTTGCCTAGTTTATGAATAAGACTAGTTTCAGCCCAAATAAACTGATTTTAAAATACATAAGCCTAATGCTGAATCCATTTCTTCTTATACCCCAATCAGTTTGCAGCCCACAATATTGTAGCCCACAGATTTCTACATATTAATTCAAAACTTCAAAAGTTAGTTAATAAAAGTTTATTTATTTATTTATCTATTTATTCCACATTAAAAAAGTCCGCCTATGTTCTTAAACTCAACATGAAGAGAGAGGGAGTGGAGAGAAAAGTTCACCGAGTATTGAGTGAACCATTCGATGGTGGCGCTGAGTCAGGCCGCGAGGAAGGTGACTGGTGACTCGAGCGTGTCAGCGTCTGAGGAAGATACGTCGGAGGTTGTAGTTGAGCTCGAGCGGGGATGGCGAATCCACAAGATCAGAGGAGCTCCGGAGCAGATCGGGCGTGGGGAACGTGCGGCTGCAGTCGAGGGTGGTAGGGGACGTCTAGTGTTTCGCTGTCCTGACGCAGTCGAGGCCGGTCGTCTCCAGGCGATCGTGATCCACTTCGATTGGTGACGGCGGCTAGGGAGACAACGCGGAGGCGGGTCTGGTCCGGATCTGGTGGCTTCAGTGACCAGAGCTGCAGAGTGTTGGCCGAGCTGGCGAAACATGGCGGGGACGTCGGCTCCAGACGAGGGAACGTCATAGATCCGAAACGGCGTGGGGTGAAGACGCAGATCTGGAGGTCGACGCGGGGGTGCATGGCTGAGTCCGGGTGCGGACACGAAGGTTAGGGTTTGTATTTTGGGAATTTGAATTGGTTCCGGTGTCGTGTCAGGATTGTTGTGTCGTGTTTTTGGGGCTCTATGGATCGTGTCGGAGTCGGACACAAGGAATGTTCTTTTGTGATGTATTGGTCTGGACACAAGGATGAAGGAAATGGATAGGGACATGGACACCCATGGGACGGACCCGAGATCGACATGGCTAACCCGATGGTTGTGGTGGACATGGACACGCTGACACTGTTTCTGTTGATGGTGGTGATGGATGGAATGTGCTGAAACTGTTGGTGGTTGGAATGGAAGTTTTTGGGAAAGGTTGCCTGTGTGGAATGCTAGATAATTGTTTTTTAGAATGAAACCCTAAAATGTTGGTTTATATACTTCTTTTCTGAGAGTAGCAAAGCTGAAATTAAAGACCAAAAGAGTAAAAGCCAAAAAGAGAAAGTTTCTAGAAGTCTCCCATGGTGAGCTAATTTCAATTAATACAATTGGTTTAAAACGGTATTCCTCCATGTCTTTAGTACAGATTAAATATAAAACAAGGCCTTCTTATAACTTTATTAATATTAAAAGAAGTATTAATATAATTTATTTTCTTTCAAATTATATTATCTAATTCTTTTAGAAAAATTATTTTTTTATCAATTTAACAAAATATATATATATATATATATATATATATATATATATATATATATATAGTTCTCATGTAATAAGAAAAAAATCCAAATCCTTTTAAACTTTTTATAATTTATTCTTTTAAACTCAAAAGAAAATATCAACAATTTATTTTCCTATAAAAATGTTTATACAGTTTATCATATTATTTAGAAAGAAATAATGGAAGTTAAATCTAAACATAAAAAAAAATGTTATTTCAGAATTCGGGGGTTACAAATCTATCCACCTTAGAAAAAAATGTCCTCAAAATTTAAGGATGACTAGGATAGACAGACTTTATTGGTCATGTGAAAAGACACTAAGATAAATCATTGAAAGTTTCTCAAATATGGAGCATTGATCAAGGAGGAGAACATGAAGAAAGAAAAAGAGTATATATATATATATATATATGGCTTTAGGTAGGTATTGCTTGTGTGAATTATGGCTTACCTTGAATTCTATTGAAAATTTTCAAAATTTAAGGTAGGCCCCAGTACAGAAAAAGATAGATAAACAAGTGGTTATATGTTATCTTTTCAAGGTAAATAGAGAAAATCCTTCATAGCATGAAGGGTATCATAAAGACAGGAAGGTTATAGATAATTAAAAAAATATGGTCGACTAAGATAGATTAGAAAGGTCCCATGTATCTTCTAGGATGCAAACAAGAACTATAACAATCTCTATTCTAAGTGCTAGATAAAAGAAGCCGAAAGTACTAAAATATGTGAGGCCTTCTAGGTATATAACTTATTTACTAGAGAAAGAAAGATCAGTGATGCTTGTCAAAGGCATGGCTTTGGCAGCTGGTCCTGATGCTGAAAGGACAAGTTATAGATTAAAGAGAACTTTACCATTTAATCTCTAAGTGGCCCTAAGAGTAAGAAGGAGGAAATAGAGTGCATGAAAGGTGATGACATAGATGATAATTGGGACGGTTCAAGCCATTTAAATCAAAAAGAGAATTGGAAGAACTAAATTTGATTAACAAATTAAGAAAAAGTACAGAGAAGTCCTAAAAGATAATATAAATACAAATTTGTTTTCTGGGGGTGACAATGGAGGATTAGAAGTGTAGCAACTCACTTTACTCCATGGACAATCCTATGCGGAAGCTCTTCTCTCTTGCTTGAGTGTAGATTCGCAGATAGCCCACCTCCGTATGAGGGTAATCCCTTGTTATTTATAGTTGTTCAGTGGCTGCATGGATTTTGGGGCGTCCATGAGTTGCCACGTCTTCTCCTAACAGAAAGGAGTTATAACTGTGCACAAGAATCCGGACTTCAGCTGTCATATGGATATTTGTTAAAATTTTCTTGTTGCTGAATATCAGGATGGTTCTCATCTGTTGTAGGTGCGACTTGGTCAAATGGACACGTGGTTGCTATTTGGTTGGAGAGAATCACTTAGTTGTAACAACAAGATTTGGTCGATGTGGAATCTGGGACACATGTGGCCAAGGACGCACGAGACGCATGTAATCTAGAACGCATGAGACCAAAGACGGATGGACCGCATGGAGTCTGGAACGCATAGACTAGAGACGCATGGGACGCATGGAGTCTGGAACGCATAGGACAGAGACGCATGTGACGCATGGAGTTTGGGACGCATGGGCCAGAGCCGCATGGGACGCATGGAGTATGAAACACATGGAGTATGGGACGCATGGGCCAGATCCGCATGGGATCTTTTGTCGTGCTGTACGTGTGGCTCTGCACTATCCTTGCGACTTCTGTCTCTTAGTGTGTTCTCGTCCTTCGAGGCGATCAGAAAATCATTTTTGTCAGGATTCTGTATCAGGCGACATCTTTGTCATGTCAGGTCGTCCTGTGGTCAGTTGTCAGGACACTCATTTTGGACCGCATAGGTGTCGCTTTTCTGGGCCGCATGGTGTCCATGCGGTCCAACATTTATTGAGTTTTATTTTGGGGCACATGGATGTCGGGTGCACGGATGCACAATTTTTATGCTTCTACAAGACCCCTTTCAAAGTTTTCAAAATGACAAGTTTGAAATACTTTGAATAAGAAGCATGGACGGAGTACGTTCGGGTTGCATAAACATTGAGCCGCATGGGCGAACGCTGCCAGGCTCTCAATTATTCATTAACTGCTAGATTTGCCTTGACCCTTGAGTGGATTCTGTTCAAATTATGAGCCACCCTTTCACACGGATCCCAGTACTAATGGCTGTAGGAGAGAGCCCAACCGAGCATACCTATTATCGGATGAGGGTAGAATTCGAAGGGTCTATCTTCGTCTTTTAATGGCCTATAAATAACGGTTTGAGAAGAAGAGAGAGAACTTCTTTCTTCTACTGAGTTCTGTTTTTCCACATCGTCTCCGCCTTTTCTTCCTCTGTGTTCGGTCGTCTTCTCAGAGCGTCTTTCATAGCCCCTAAAGTCTTGTCTTCTTCCTCGAGGGCCAAGAAGGCCATCGTCAAAGGGAAATGTCCTACATCGTCATCTAGAGTTGAGGACGAGGCCCCATCCTTTCATCCTGACATTCAGCCGTCCATCTATGGTAAGGGTCGGAGGAGGAGAAATTTGGACACGCAAGAATTTTGCACCCGGTCCATTATACAGATCCTCGCATATGACCATGCAGCGTGCTTTATGCGCGGGTCTCCCTTTGGCTTCATGCACAAGTCTTGACTCGGCCGCATGGAAGTTCTACCATGAGTTGGCCGCATGGAGGTTCTGCCATGAGTTGGCCGCATGTCTCCTTTCTTGACTTGGCCGCATGGAAGTCCTGCCATGACTTAGTTGCATACAACTTTCATGACTTGGCCGCATGCCATCTTGATGTCTCTAATTATCACTTTTTATTTTGTAGTGACTTTGTCCGTGGCTCCGTCAGGAGAGGTGCGGATTGGGTGTGCTCAGGCTACCTTGGGCGTTTGGCTCGATCATATAGTGGCCAATGTCCAGGCTTAGATCAACAAGGATCAGCCTGAGGCGAGGCTAAAGTTGATAACTAGCTAGTCCTAGTTCTATTTTCTTAGCCAACTGAACTCCGGGAGGATCGACGACTCTTATTTGAAGCCAATCTTCCTGTTTGTGGATGCCCTCACCATCTCGGACCCCAAGGAAGTGAATATTAAGGAGATGGAATTTCACCTCTGGTGGGATGAAGGAGCATATACCTACAATGGAGCATCATTTGTCTTTGTCAGCTTTCAATATGGTACCCCTTCAAAGGAAGACGCCGGGCAACCTAACCCCGAACCAGAACGAACCCAGGTCGGTTGCATCTGTTTTAACTCTGAACTGAAGGGAGCGACGGCGAGCAAGGAATCATTTTCTTATTTCGTTCGCGGACTAGTACCTGGCACTTTCTCTAGTGAGATGGGACCGAATGTCCGATATTAAGAAGTGGACACCTTTTTGAACCAGCTTGTAAGCAAGGAAACTTATCCTAAGGAAAAAGTGTATTTGCTCAACTGGATGCGTCACTGGCCCTCTTGGGTTGGCTTGACGTAGTGGGTATTAGAGAAGTATGAGCATACCCTGAAGACGGACGACCTCTACTACGCCATACGAGTTTCTTTTTATGGTTTGGATAAGAACACGTCGTTGTTTGTGGCTTTGGTTGAGATTTATAACCGCCGAACCGGGACCTTCTTTGCTCCCGGCGGAGAGAAGGGGCTTGCTCTCCATGAGATGTATGATGTCTCGCGGTTGCCCTGTGGTGGTGAACCATATGAGGAGTACACCCCAACTAATAAAGAATTTGAGGAGTTGGAACAACAACATCCAGGATTTCTTATTGTGTATCGAGAGGTGTTATGCCACCATAGCACTTGCCAGCAAGTTTCGAAGAAGAAAGACAAGAACTCGGAGGGAAATCTGCCCCCAAATTAAATCCTAGACCAGTCACCTCTTCGCTATTGATGCTTCTGGTCATGTCACCGTTCAGATCCCTCACACTCGGAGAGGTATTGATGACCAAGTATGTGGCACCAAGAGGACTACTGCCACTGGTGAAGGATTTGGTAGTTCTGGTGATAGTTTCAGTTATTTTTACCAAGATACCCAACCATTATCTGACAAAGCCACCTTGGTTGTATTCTTGATGATATGGTTATGGACCTATTTAGTCTCGGGAGGCTCTTGGTCGATTGAGAGGGTTAGCCGCAACCTCATCCTCCATATTGTGAAGCTGGTCTTCGGACATAAGCTCGCCTTACTCCAGCATTGGTCTGTAGCATCCATCGTGGGCTTCATGCTTTCACAAGCAAGGTGATGGCCCGTAACCCCGAAGGGGATTTTAACCGGGTCGAGATGTCTTATTACTATATAATGGGTTGGTTATTGATGCATTACCCATATTTGTTGTGTACTATTGCTGAGGGGACTGCGACGGAGGCTGACACTTTTATTTACCGGTATGGTGGGATGCCCTGGGCTCATACTGAGGTTCCCGCTTGTCGGTAAGCACTCTCCCGTGTAGATGACTATTCCTTCTTTGTTTCAGTCCTGAAGTTCATGGAAGATGAGGTAAACCGGGTTCATTGTGATGGTGGTGCAGATAATCAGGTTTTAATCCCAAAACTCTTCCACTGGTTGCTTTCTATCCGGCCTTCCCACTTGGTGTATCAGAACAGGAACCTCGTCTTCCTAGAACCCTACCTATTGAGTAGGTTTGCTTGGCAATTAGGATACAGTCAGCTCTTTTTGGGCAACCCAAGCTCATGTCTCAGTTTCGAGGGTAGCATTTTTGATGGAGCCTGAGCTTGGGACTATTTATTTACGACCAGCACCCAGGTCCATTTTACTCTGCCAGATAGCAAAGTTTCGGGTCGTATCAGCCATGCAGCAACTATTTTCCATATGGCCGTGAATAAGCCTTCCCCTTGCTTCGATCGGGATACCAGCTTCATTGTTGGTACTAAGCTAGGTACCAGGAAGAGGGAACCGCAAAAAAGTCTGGGGAAAGACAAAGGAAAGGTCGTTGCTGCCGACTCTTACTCTGTTACGGGGGAAGAGGATGCTTCTGACAATCCTTCGCCTCCCGTGAACTATTCGACGAAGTGTGGGGTTTCCCCATTACGGAGCCCTCTGCCTAAAAGGAGACGACAGGGATATAGGAAGCAGGTTGCTAGGAAGTCCCCGAAGCAGGCTGGAAAGAAGAAGAATGAAAGGAAGAGGAGGAGGAGGTAAGACCCTCCATAGTGGATTCTGAAGCAGTCCCCACTTTGGACGCTGAGGCGGTATTTGTAGACCCTCTCAATTTAATTCTTCCTTCTCCCTTATATAAATATTTTTTTACTGCTCTGTTTGACATTTTACAGACGCAGGAGGAGAGGGACCGTCTGCGGCGGGCGGCTATCCCGGCAGTCTCTTACCAGGAGCCGGGGGAGGAGACTTCCCCTGGGTATGACGTGGATGCCTCGGAGCCTGCACCTGAGACTTCGGGGTTCCAGGAGGTGAATACAGGCGTGTCAGAACCTACCTTTAAAATATCGGGGGCCCAAGAGACGGGTATAGGCCCTAGTGGATCCCTTTACGTCGTTTGAGCAGGTCTCTGTGGACGATGTAGAGGTCGTTGGAGGAGCTATGAACACACTGGGTGAGATGCAACCCCCTTCGCCTTCTTCCGGTACGTTCTTCCGTATGTTTACCCATGAAGGGGTGTTCTGGCTTCAACTTTACATTCTTCAGAAAAAGCTGATCGCTGGTTATTCTGGGTCTATAGGGTCAGCCTCTCCCTTGGTATGGGTGAACGTGGCGGCTGAGGAGGACGTGGAAGAAGAAGTCGACGGACTTGTCGCGAGAACGCCTAGTCCTTTTTCCAGCAAATTCGGGGAAAATGACCCATCTGCGGAGCCTACTGCTGACCCTACTCGGGTGATAGCCCCTTCTCCTGCGGTTGTTGTGGGTTCTTCCAGCGCGACGACCGTTCACCCAACTATTGACGCTGGCGATTCTGCAACTATGGTCTCTCTGGCCAGCGGGTTGACAAGCGGTTATGGGAAAACAGCTCTGGATGTTCCCAGTGTAGTGGCGGTTGGATCACCATTTGGGAATGGTGCGTCGCAGTCTGGGGATGGTGTGCAGGTAGGTGCTACAGCAGCAGGGTACTCTGGTACTTCTGCCCTTGGTCGCCCCTTCAGCCCACTCTCTCTTGCTCAGCTGCCAGGTGTCCGGGCATTTGAGAAGACTACGAAGGACTGGAACTTGAGTCATACAACTGGTCGCTCCTCCGCTATCGCTTCACCTTCAAGGTCGTTAGGCGTTGTCGCTGCGCGGTCTGCTGCGCCCGTGGCTTCTTCCTCCTACCAGCCGCTTTGGACTCCGGCAACATCGGAGAAGATTAATGAACATGTACAAATCTTCAATCGAAGTTTCTACATATTTTTGAAGCAAGGCGTTCAGGGTGTATTAGAGCGAAATAGATCCTTTGGCTAGGTAAGACGCTTTGATGAAGGCCAAGCCAACTCCTTAAAGGGTATTCCCGATTTGGAAGAGACGGCGGCCATTCTGGACCTAAAGCTTGCGGAGGTGGAGCGATGCCTGATGGAGCTACGACAACATCAGCAAAACGATCTGGGGGTACTGACAACCCGTGAATACGAGAAATTTTCGACTAGGCTGGGTGCAAATAAGGATCTCATTACTTCGTTAAGGGAAGGCTTGCTGAATAACCTCCAGAAGCTGCGATAGGAGTGTGATCAGCTGGGTAATCTTAGGGAGGATTGCCTCGCCAGGCAAGAAAACTTAACCGAGGAGATCATACAGCTCCAGGCCAAGCTTAATATGCTGTGAAATCACCTTCGAAAGGCCCAATAGAAAGAGGAGGCTATCCGAACCAAAGCGAGCCGGGCAGCGAAGAATACATCTGTAGTTGAAGTAATGGTGCAGAAGCTGGATGATCGATATGAGGCCTACATCCGCTTCGAGGATCCCTAGGTCCTAGCGAAAGAGGTCGAGCACCGGGTTACAATGCGCCTAGATGGCCATATTGCCCGTCTCCATGGACTGATAGTGGAGTTGTGCTCCCACGATGAGTAGAAGTAGTTTGTGTTTCCTTTTGTGAGACCGCTTTTTGTTCTTATTTTGGAGTTAGTTTATTTTTGTGGTCGGGACGTGGTCCCCAAATGTAGTTTGTTCCTTTTACTTCTATAAAATAAAAGTTTTCTTTTCTGTCGCGATTGTCTGGCTGACTTAATTTTTACACTGAAAGAGAAATGACCACTTCTTACCCTTCACGTGTGATGTGCTCCTGACGTATTCACACCGCTGTGTCAGTCCGGGTCTCTGAGAGGATCACACCAAATCTCGACAATCACATCTTTGGTTGCATATGGATGAATTATCGTGTCTCACGGAGAAGATCGTTACGATTCACCAGATAAGCCGCCGATTCTTCGCCTGTAAAAAGTGAACGATCTGCCGGCTGCTTGCATCAATTCATGTTTTTGGTGTGATGGCTTCTGAAAATGCTCCGAAGGAAACCAACACGTCTCTTTCCATGTCCCTGGTTGCCAAAGATTCCTACTCCGGTGAGCCCGAGTCGCTACCTGCCGGAGAAACGTCTGTCACTCGAGTGCAGAAGACGGATATCTTCCAAGAACTCCTTGAGTCCCATGCCAATTCGGAGGAGCGGGCTTTTGTAGACGCTTCTCGTCAATCGTTTGTGTCCTCAGACGCTTGCTTCTTTCATTTTCTGGCATGTACATCAATGCTTTGGAGGACTCTGATTCCTCTTCTGCTTGACGTTTGTATTATCCCCTTCTTTTAGTTTTAATGAAAAAAGAAATTACTTTCATCGTTGTTGTGTCATTTGGGGTGCTAGTACTAGAGGTGAGATGGTCGTAGCATAGCATTTTTAGTTTGTGTGGACATCCCACTAGGAGATTTTAGTGGACCTATTACCCTTTTGTGCACTTGGAGTGCAAGTAATAGATTCGAAACAAACCCTATCAGAGGTAATATGGACGTGATAGATTTTGTGGATAGTAAAGACATCCCGCTGGAGGATTTTGGTGGACCTATTACCCCTTATGCATTTGGGGTACGAGCAATAGATTCGAAACAAACCCTATCAGAGGTAATATGGACGTGATAGATTTTGTGGACTTAGCACCGCGGGCATACTCCGGATTAAGTACGGGTGATAAGTTGGAAGACAATCGATATCAGAGGTAATATGGACGTGACAATCGATGGTCAAGGCCGGGAAGTTTGCTCAGAAGTAATATGGGCATGGCAGACTCTGCTAGAGTAGTGTATTAGAGCGACAGTCCAGAGGTAATGTGGACATAAACCGGCGCCCAAGAAGATACGATATAGTTTGGTAATAGAGGAGTACCAGTCTAATTTAGACATAGTACATTTTGAGGAACTTGCCATGTCACCCTCACTTTTCCAACTAGGGGTAGTTTGGTAATTTGGCATGGGTAAATAATTTTTGAAATAAATATTAATATTAGTGTGATTATTGTATTAATTATTTAATTATTAGTGAGCTATAAATTAATTGTGACTTGTATTATTTATTTTTGTTAGGAGACTGGTCCAATAGTTAGACCTGACCTTTGTAAACCCAATTAAACTTGTCATGGCAACTAGTGAGCCTAACTTGGAACCAAGTCCAAGACCATTCTCACTAATTAATTAGGAAGAATTAGTTTATTTATAATTAGTTAGAAACTACCCAAATAGCCCTCCCTAATTATTTCTCCATAATAAATCATGGAGGGGTACATGGGACATTACATATGACTTGGAGAGGGGGGAACGAGGGCCGGCCATAAGAGCCTCTTCTCTCTCTCTCTCTCTCATTTGCATTCATTCTACATCTAGAAATTAGATCCCCAATTTTCCATCTTTCCCTCCATTGAATTCTCACTCAATCTACCTCTATTTTCCCTCTCATTCTCATTCCAAAACGAGCATGGAGCTTGGAGAAGCAAGGAGCATAAGGAGAAGGAGCTTGGGTGAAGAGATCGTGTCTGGATCATGTCCACTTTGATTTTCATTGGAAATCTATCTCCCAATTGGTAATTTTTGAATTCTATCTTATTCTAGCTTCTAAATCATGCATGAGACCTCTAGGAACCACCATATGGCATAGGGCTACCATTAGGAACAAATTTTAGTTGATTTTGTTGAGTATTGTGGTCTCTACATATATTTTTATATTAATTTTGGAAGAATTACGAGGTTGACATATCAAGTGTGTCATGAGACCAAATTAGTCAAAATAGACTTAGATCGGGGTTGGGATGCTAGCTATGTGTCCATAATTGGGCAAGAGTAGGCCGTATCGTGATACGGTATGATACCATGTGATACGGGGCTCTATTTGTATGTTTTTGTGTATTTTCCTTTAATTTCTTTTGTAGCAAGTCGTAATAGTTATTTTTAGTTGTATTTGATATTGTAGAAGGTTCAATATGGGGAATTGGTAAATTTTGACACTTGATTGAACACATATCATTAAGTATCACAATTATACACACCAAGTGTTTGATCTAATGACTTACAGTGTGTATGTATATATATAAGTACATATGTAGTATTGTGATTGTGATGTGGTATTGTGGGAGTGTGGCATGTTATGAATGTGAAGGGGGATTGATGCTCGGGTGAGCATTGTACAGCGAGGTGCAACTGAACTGAGTTCAGTTGCAGATAATTGACAAGGGGGTGCAGTCAAGGTTCACCATAGTGGAGTGTAGGGGAATCCTAGGTCTGTCCAGACCTGAGTTAGGGGCAATAACAGAAGAGCAGCAGCAGCAATAAGATCACAAGTAGCAACATCAACTAGATGCTATGGCATTGGAGTGTTATGGCAGTTAGGGGAGTTGACAGTGCACTCGAGCACTGGTCTGGAAGTGCTTTGGATTGGAAAGGGAAGTATGGGATTGGGTTATTGGGACATTCAGTGTATTGGGGGCTCGGGGATTGCTTGTAACAGTTGGGTGGAAGGGTTAATGTGGTATCAGTGATTTGGGTTGCACCTGTGTATAGGCACTTGGTTGTATCTGTCACTGCCCAAGTGCAGAGGTTATCTCAGGACAGGGAACTAATGTTCCAATGTGGGGATATTTCAGATTATAGGCCTCAAGTGTATCAGTGAGTTAAGTTATGCAACCATGCGTCAACTAGTTATTGCTCAAGTGTGGAACTTAGGATTGTGTGAGGCCAATTATGACTGTATTTTGTTTTAGTCACTTGGTTATATATATTAAATGTTAGTTAGTTAGTATTAAGGAATGATTTGTTACTTTAGAGTTCAATTTGCAGCAAGGTCAAGAAGGGGAGCTCAAGACAGTAGAGGTATCGAGGTAAGAACTGCCTGCAAATATCTTAGTGTACAGTAGTGAATATTGGACTATTCTTGAGCAGTACAGGAGCATTCCAGGCCTGGGAAATGGTAGCAATATGTTCAGAGAAGTGTTTACCCTGTAGCAAGGTAAGGGGGAGTTTACTCTCATACGGATACTTAAGTATCAGTATAACCAATGTTTGGATGGAATCCTTATTGCTGTGCAATACTCTAAGGTGAGCATGGTGAAGGTAAGTTCATAGAAAAACTTGTTTAGGTAGGCAACTATTTAGAGATGTGACTATGGGTGTACCTATAGAGTGATAGCAATGTGGAGTGAATGTAATGAACTGAAGACAGGTACTTAGGTATTAGGGATATGTTAGTGACAGTTATTAGTTGTATTAGTTAGCAATAGAAGATAAGTTAGTATAAGTGTCAGTTAGTTGTTATGTATATTAGTTAAGTTAGTATTAGTTAATAGTTAGTAGCAGTTAGTTGTTAATTGATATAATAATTAGATAATATTAATTATTAGCATATGTACATGTATAGTTAATGTTAAGCTGTTAACTAAGGGAAGACCCATTAACTAGCATGACTTAGTATGAACCGAGTGAGCTAGAAATGGACTTAGAAATGCATGTTTAGATCATTTTTAGCATTTATTCACTTAATTACACAATTTGACATAATGTTTCATGAATATAATTGTGTGACACCAGCTCGGATACTGAGTAATACATTTTTTCAGGACCCGAGGCGAGTACATCTCTCTGTTAGTTTTTATTTCACGATAGTATATATATCGCATGTTCCCGAATTGTATACTTGATTTCGATATAGTGGTTACATGTACTGGTACTATATGGATTATGTCAAGAGATGTTATCCCCTTACCGTGTTCAGCGGGTACTCCTTCACATGTATTTCATCGTATGTATCAGATATTGATTATCATCTACTTCGTGTTCACACACTGCTCATGTTCAGTGTGCCCATATTCGTGTTCTTAATGTGTCATGATTGGATCCATAAGTTTTGGTTGGGGATGGGGGAATAGGAGTTGGTTATGTGATCAAGCCCAAGTGTATTCGTGTACATGTCGATTACATATCTCACGTATAATCGAGTTACCATATTGTATTCGTGTTCGACCCAAACTGGTCACATAATGAACTTATACTCTATGGCACATTAGTTAGTTTTATCTTTTCTATTTAAATTACAGTTATTCATATTGCATGTTCTTCATTCCAATACATTACCTGTTCACTCTAGTTCATTCCGTTCTTATGGTTAGTTATGCTTGTGGACCAGTATCCCACCTACTACGGGTCGCAGGATGGCGTACCATTAGAGGATACTCCTTTAGAGCAGGAGGACCTAGTACCAGATGCTGAGGAGGCTTAAACTATTGTTTAGACTTATATTAGACTTTTATTGAGGCTTCTTGCATGTATATATATATTATTTCGAACTTGTGGATGTATTGTGACTCTTTTCATCTTTCTTTCACATCGTGCTTTATATTCCTTAGTTTGACATTGTGATTAAGTATTGTTTACCATTATCATATACCATATTGTTCCTCCGCTTAGAGTTGAGATGACATTGACAAGTACCATATATATATATCGTATGCGATATTTAGATAGTATTGTTGATCGAAACAGCGTTCTACCGTCGTTGCTGCGACGTAGGCTGGGCGTTGCTCACTACTCGTGCCCTTATTTCAGGTACGTGCTGTGACACATTTTTAGTGGTGGCACATGCAGGTCTAGAGTCACAATTAGAGCAATATAATAGTAGTGCTCACCTAGAGTACTACTACGAGCCTGTTTTAGGATATAGGATATAAGCTGAGAGTATACTCAATCGCAACTAGGAAACATTTCCAAATATCTGTTTTGCTATCCTTATCTATTTGAATATACCCTTTAGTTTAAAAAATTATGTACTTCTTTAGTGATATTGTATCTTACTCAATATTGATTTTCTTGTTTCAATCTATCTTCAGGTTGCCGCCAAAGACGCGTTCCCAGCGCTCAGGCACAGTATCAGCGAGGTCAGATACTTCGACGCCTTTGAGGGCAGCTCCAGCAGATACTGTTCCAGCAGCTTCAGTTCAGAGGTCCTCTTCACCAATCCAGGTGGGCGTTTTTGTAGCAGCTTTCGGGAGTGCTCCACCTCCGGTACAGAGGACAATGCCGACAGTCTTAGAGGATCTTCTACCTCCACCACCCGTAGTCGATCAGACTCAGATGGTTGTGCTCTTTCAGTAGAAGATGGAGGCACAACAGCGTTAGTCAGAGGTTATGAGATAGGGCATTAAGAATACCTACCAGATTGAGCTCGTCGCAGTCGAGAGAGTCGCCTTAGTCGAGCCACAGACGTCACCACCTTAGTTCAACCCCGCAACAGCCGAGGCCGGGGACTATCATAGATTTCAAGAGGATGGGGCCGAAGGACTTTAAAGGCACCGAGGGGATTATTTATGCAGATGATTAGATAGAAGACTTTGTGAGGAACCTATAGCTAGCGCAGATTCCAGAGAGGTTGCAGGTAGAGGCCATAGGAAGCATGATGTTTGATATCGCACTGACTTGGTTCAGAATGAACCCCAGGATCTAAGCACCGGGACTTACTTGGAAAACTTTTAAGGAGCTCTTCAAGGAAAAAAAATTAGATGTGGCTCTGACATCTCTAGAGAGCCAGTTTCAGTACCTCGTTCAGGAAGGTATGACGGTAGATGAGTATGTGGCAAAGTATTACAGATTAGGCCTTTATGGAGGAATAGAACCCCAAAGGGAAGGCCAAAAAGTTTAGGAAGAGCCTTAACAAGGAGATCAAATCACATACGAATGGTAACCCTACCACTACTTTTGAGAAGATTCTGAGGCAGGCATAGTGGGCAGAGGTTGATCTAGAGCTTGGCTCCAAGAGGCCGAGGGACATAGGAGGATCTAGTACTAGCACGGGCCTAAAAAAGTGGTCTCACTTTCAGCAGCAGCATCAGAGACACTTCCAGCAGCCGAGGCAGCAGTACCCTGTACCTGCTAGAGCACCAGTGCAGCAGACGCACCAGATCCTGAGGCCAGCTATTCCTTGCCCATTCTGCAAGAAGCTGGGACATGGATGGGATACTTGAAGGATGAGATTAGGCCAGTGTTTGTTCTGCAGATCATGAGACCACCAGTTGAGGGCTCGTCCTAGAGCTCCAGCTCGTCCAGCTCAGGGCGGGGCTCAGGCACAGAGCGTACCCGCGAGACCACTAGCGGGACAACAGAGAGGACCTCCGTTGCCGACTCAACAGCAGAGGTTCGTACAGCATCAGTAGCAGCAGAGATGTGCTCAATAAGGGCGAGCTTTCGCCTTGACCGTCGAGGAGGAGCCAGTTGGAGATGTTATTTCAGGTTCAGTCTATCTTGATTCTTTTCCAGCTCATGCTTTATTTGATTCTGGTGCTTCATATAGTTTCGTATTTGTATCTTTTGCTTTGAAGCATCATCTTGTGACTGAACCGTTGGCGAGGACTTGCAAGATCCCTACCAGGGTGGCATTATCATTGTTAGTGATGTTTGCAAGGATCGGAGAGTTTCTTTGGGAGGCTGAGAGTTGAACGCGTATCTACTCATAATGCCACTTCCGAGCTACGATATAGTACTCGAGATGGATTGGTTGAGTAGGCACCATGCTAGTATCGATTATCGTGGAGGCAGAGTTTTATTTCAGGCGCCAGGAGAGCCAGAGTTTTAGTTCGTCAAAGGAGCAGCAGAGCAGAGCGAGGGAGACTTCTGTGGAGCTATGGTGGAAGAGCAAGAGTCGTCGCATCCATTGATTGCAGAGTATATGGACGTCTTTCCGGAGAAGTTGCTGGGGTTGCCACCAGATAGATATGTGGAGTTCTCTATAGACTTAGTGCCAGGCGCAGAGCCAATATCATAGCACGTCTATAGGGTGAACAATAGCGAACTGGCGGAGTTGAAGAAGCAGGTGGATTAGTTGCAGGATAAGGGCTTCATCCGGTCCAGTTCATCACCGTGGGGTGCTCCGGTATTATTCGTACCAAAGAAGGATGGGTCGGTATGTATGTGTATCGACTACAGAGCTCTCAATAGCCTCACTATCAAGAATAAATACTCGTTGCTGCAGATTGACGATTTGTTTGATCAGTTGAGCGGAATGAAGGTATTATCGAAGATAGACTTAAGGTCGGGGTACCACCAGGTGAAAGTGAAGAAGGAAGACATTCCGAAGACAGCTTTCGTGACTAGGTATGTGTAGTTTAAGTTCTTAGTGATGTCGTTTGGGTTGACCAATGCCCCAGCGATATTCATGAATCTGATGAATAAGGTGTTTCATCAGTACCTGGATCAATTTTTTGTGGTCTTCATTGATGATATTTTGACATATTTGAAGACTCCGGAGGAGCATGAGAAGCACATGGGATAGTTTTGGAGATCCTCAGGAAGGATAAGCTGTATGACAAGCTTTCGAAGTGTGAGTTCTTCCTTGATAAGGTTGAATTCCACGGGCTTGTGATTATAGGAGACAGAATCTCAGTAAACCCGAAGAAGATTTCAGCAGTTGAGTCGTGGTCTACCCCGAGTTCAGTGGCAAAGATCAGGAGTTTTCTTAGATTGGCAGGCTATTATTGGAGATTTGTTCAGAATTTTTTAAGATTACAAAGACGATGACTAGGCTAACCAGGAAGGACGTGGAGTTCATCTGGACTGAGGAGTGTCAGGCTGCTTTTGAGGAGCTGAAGAAGAGGTTGACTACAGCTCCAGTGTTGACGTTGCCATCGAGGACAGGAGAATTTTCTATATATAGTGATGCTTCGGGTAAGGGTTTGGGTTGTGTGTTGTAGCAGAACGGGAAGATGATTGCCTATGATTCTAGGCAATTACGCCCGCATGAGAAGAATTACCCTACTCATGACTTGGAGTTGGCAGCAGTTATTTTGCTCTTAAGCTGTAAAAGCACTACTTGTATGGAGAGCGAGTGAAGATCTTTACTGATCACAAGAGCTTGAAATATGTGTTTACACAAAAAAGTGCTCAACATGAGACAGAGGCGGTGGTTGGAGTTAATGAAGGACTTCAACATTTTTTTGTGGTACCATCCAGGGAAGGCCAACGTAGTCGCTGATGCCTTGAGCCGGTATCCAGTGGCTATGTACTTGACGAGAGACGGGCACTTGTTGGCCGATCTTGATAGCTTGGATATTAAAGTGTTAGTTCCTGGAGTTGTGGCACAGATATGGGAACTTCAGGTACAGTCAGAGTTGATGGACCTGATCAGAGCTGCACAGTTCGAGGATGAGTCTCTGAGGAGCATCAGAGCGCAGGTCCGAATTGGATTGGCAGAGGACTTCAGTATTGCATAGGATGGATCTTTGCGGTACGGTACCAGATTATGTATGCCGAGTGGAGCGTTGCACGAGAAGGTTCTTCAGGAGGCCCATCGATCTCGGTATACTATGCATCCGGGTGCCAACAAGATGTATAGAGACATGAGAGAGCATATTTGGTGGTATGGTATGAAGCGGGAGGTGGCTAGCTTCGTATCCAGATACTTGGTTTTCCAGCAAGTAAAGGCATAGGGACAGAGGCCAGGTGGATTACTTCAGCCTTTACCCATTCCAAAGTAAAAATAGGAGCATGTGATGATGGACTTTATATCAGGGCTTCCGCATTCTACCTGAGGCAACAATTTGGGTCATTGTAGACAGGTTGACCAAATTGGCCCACTTTTTGCCGTTCAAAGTGGGTACGTCTACGGAGAAGCTCGTGGAGATGTATGTAAGTCAGATTGTATGGAGTTCATGTGAGCATAGTCTCGGATCAGGATAGTCGCTTCACATCCTACTTCTGTAGGAGTTTGCAGGCTAGCTTGGGCACCCAGCTCAAGTTTAGTACCGCATATCACCTCCAAACAGACGGGCAGTCGGAGAGGACTATTCAGACTCTCGAGGATATGCTATGCACCTGTGTTTTGTATGGGGAGATCACCTTCATTTGGCAGAGTTTGCTTATAATAACAGCTACCAGGACAGTATCGAGGTGTCACCATTTGAAGTATTGTATGGATGGAGACGTCGCACTCCATTATCTTGGGATGATGTTGGTGAGAAAGCCTTATTGGGATCGGAGAAGGTCATGGATGCAGTTGAGAAGGTGAAGCTTATTAGAGATAGGCTTCAGATGGCGCAGGACAGACATCGACATTGGGCCGATAGCCACCGGAGACCATTGGAGTTTGAGGTATAGATTTTTTTTGTATTGCTTATTTTAGTTAGAGTGCTAAGGCTATGTTTCGTGCTAAGTTGGCAATCTGGTGTTCTTGAGGATTTCTCCGACACAGAGCACGATTTGCTTTGGTGGAGGCGGGAAGCTTAGTCCACGGTACATTGGACCCTTCCATGTTCTTGAGAGGTTCGGTGCAGTGGCTTACAGAATAGACTTGCCGCATGCATTACAGGGAGTGCATAACGTGTTTCACGTATCGCAGTTGAGACACTACGTGACAGATCCTAACCATGTACTAGATCACTCGGAGATCGAGGATGGTCCGACTCTCAGCTACCCAGAGCAGCCCGTAGAGAATCTAGATCGCAGGAAGAAGGTGCTGCGGAACCAGACGATTCCTTTGGTACGCATCGCGTGGAGGCTTCACTCACCTGGAGAGAGTACTTGGTACCGAGAGGCCAAGATGCGCGAGCGATATCCTTATCTGTTTGAGCCGTGAGGTATAATTATTTCTTGCTTGTATTGATTATTTTTTGTAGTTTGTTTCTTCCTGAAATTTCGAGAACAAAATTTTTCTAAGGAGGGTAGGATTGTCACCCTTACTTTTCCAAATAGGGGTATTTTGGTAATTTGGCATGGATAAATAATTTTAGAAATATATATTAATATTAGTGTGATGATTATATTAATTATTTAATTGTTAGTGAGCTATAAATTAATTGTGACTTGTATTATTTATTTTTGTTAGGAGGCTAGTTCAATAGTTAGACTTGACCCTTGTAAGACCAATTAGACTTGTCATGACAACTAGTGAGCCTAACTTGACCCAAGTCCATTCTCACTAATTAATTAGAGAAAATTAGTTTATTTATAATTAGTTAGAAACTACCCAAATAGTCCTACATAATTATTTCTCCATAATACATCATGGAGGGGTACATGGGACATTACATGCGACTTGGAGAGGGGGAAAGGGGGCCGGCCAAAAGAGCCTCATCTCTCTCTCATCTCATTTGTATTCATTCTAGATCTAGAAATTAGATCCCCAACTTCTATCTTTTCCTCCATTGAATTCTCACTCAATCCACCTCCATTTTTCCTCTCATTCTCATTCCACGAGGAGCTTGGAGCTTGGAGAAGCAAGGAGCATAAGGAGAATGAGCTTGGGTGGAGAGATCGTATCCGGATCGTGTCCACTTTAATTTTTATTGGAAATCTATCTCCCAATTAGTAATTTCTGAATTCTCTCTTATTCAAGCTTCTAAATCACGCATGAGACCTCTAGGAACCACCATATGGCATAGGGCTACCAATACGAACAAATTCAAGTTGATTTGGTTGAGTATTGTGGACTCTACATAGGTTTTTATATTGATTTTAGAGAAATTATAAGGTTGACACATCAAGTGTGTGTCATGAGACCAATTTAGTCAAATTGGACTTAGATCGGGATTGGGATGCTAGCTACGTGTCCACAATTAGGCAGAGTAGGCCGTATCGTGATACGGTACGAAACCATGTGATATGAGGCTCTATTTTGTGTGTTTTTGTGTATTTCCCTTTAATTCCTTATGTAGCAAGTCGTAATAGTTATTTTTAATTATATTTGATATTGTTGAAGGTTTAATATGGGGAATTGGTGAATTTTGACCCTTGATTGAACAAGTATAATTGAGTATCATATTTATACACACCAAGTGTTTGATCTAATGACTTACAGTGTGTATGTATATATGTATATATATATATATATAAGTACTTGTGTAGTATTGTGATTGTGATGTGGTATTGTGGGAGTGTGGGATATTATGAATGTGAAGGGAGATTGATGCTCGGGTAAGCACTGTACAGCAAGGAGAAACTGAACTCATTTTAGTTGCAAGTAATTGACAAGGGGTGCAGTCAAGGTTCATTACAGTGGAGTGTAGGGGCTAATCCTAGGTCTGTCTAGACCTGAGTTAGGGGCAATAACAGAAGAACAGCAGCAGCAATAAGAGCACAAGCAGCAACATCAACTAGATGTTATGGCAGTTAGGGGAGTTGACTGTGCACTCGAGAACTAGTCTAGAAGTGCTTTGGATTGGAAAGGGAAGTATGGGATCGGGTTATTGGGACATTCAGTGTATTGGGGGCTCGAGGCTTGGTTGTAACAGTTGGGTGGAAGGGTTAATGTGGTATCAGTGATTTGGGTTGCACCTGTGTATGGGCACTTGGTTGTATCAGTCCCTGCCCAAGTGCAGAGGTTAGCTCAGGACAGGGAACTAATATTCCAGTGTGGGGATGTTTTAGATTATAGGCCTCAAGTGTATCAGTGAGTTAAGTTATGCAACCATGCGTCAACGAGTTATTGCTCAAGTGTGGAACTTAGGATTGTGTGAGGCCAATTATGACTGTGTTTTGTTTTAGTCACTTGGTTATATATATTAAATGTTAGTTAGTATTAAGGAATGATTTGTTACTTTAGAGTTTAATTTGCAGCAAGGTCAATAAGGGGAGTTCTAGGCAGTAGAGGTATCGAGGTAAGAACTGTCTGTAAATATCTTACAAAGTATCCTAGTGTACAATAGTGAATAGTGGGTTATTCTTGAGAAGTACAGGAGCATTCCAGGCCTGGGTGTAATGCCCCGCTCCGTGCCGGCGTTATGTATCAAGGTGAGTGGGCAGAACTTCGTTCTTTGATTCTTGCATGCCTTAATAATAACCTGAGTTTTTGCTTACAATATTTTCTTAAGAGAATGATAGAACCTGCCTTGCATGTTAATGAACGAACTCACCTAGCTTGTCTTTGAAACAAAGTCCGTTTAACGAGAATCCTGAATCGCTTGCTTAGAATGCATGAACATGTTCACTATCGTCTATGCTTCGAGAGAACCATACTGTGCCTGAACGTGTTCAAGTGATAAGTCGGATTGCCCCGCAACAACGAATGTATTCTGATGGATCGTCTCGTCTGCATACTAGAGTTTATTTGATAGTGTTCCATGCATTCGCACGCGGTCGGACAATGGCTTTTGGTGGAGAGCTGAACTGCATGCGTCATAGCCACCATGGGTCACAGCTGCCATTAGCATCAGAGAAATGAGTCATTGGTATGCTGTTCCACCAGCTGCCGATCCTGAGATACTCGGGGACCGCCCTGCATATAGCTAAGTCATTATGTTGGCTTGGATAGTGACTGCCCCTAAGAATGTGCATTGTGTGTCTAGCTTTGCATCAGACCCTGGAGTCGCACGAGACACGCTGCGCACACCTTAAAACATGAACGGTTTGCTTGCTTGCATATTCAATACGAAACCCTGTTTCCAAACATGTTTCCAAACAATGTAATATGACTCTGCTAGCGAACTGCATAAAATGAACCTAGGTAAAACTAGAAAGATCACTAGTAATATAATGTTTTATAACATGATTACTTAGTGCCTGTTTGAGTGAATGTATGTTTCTGTTCAGTTGATTTATCTCACCAGTACTTGTATAAAGTGCTGACCCACCAACAGTTTACTTGCTTGCAGGTACTGGATCGTCCGAGGGAGCGATAGGCGTGCCACAGTCCCGTAGACCCGGAAATCCTGGTTTCGATTGTTGCCCCGAGAATGCTATCGTATAAGGGGGCATAATGTATGAAACGAACATGTGCCTTTGCTAAAAGAAAACCCAAGTTGCCTCGATTGTCCCGAATACTCAGTTGGCTAAATGCATGCATTACAACAAGTCCCTTTCCGCTGCTTACTCGATTGATGCGATGATAGCCAACTATCAACTTAAACGATTGGCCTTGCACGGGCGCAACCCCAAGCCCGTGCGGCATCACGTCCCCCGAAAGCTCGAACGGGCCATTCACTTGGCTCCCTTCCTCTCTCGCACCCGCGGGACGGGCGGGTGATTCGCGTCCGGTGCGCCGGGGCACGGTGATACGTGTCCGGTTCGTTAATCCCGTCCCGCCCGGGCCGCCGCTCTGCCCTGCCCCTCCCCGTACGGCCGAGATTAACGAACCGGACACGTATCACTGTGCCCCGGCGTGCCGGACGCGAATCACCGTGCCCGTCCCGCGGTTGCGAGGGAGGAAGCGAGCCAAGCGAATGGCCCGTTCGAGCTTTCGGGGGACGTGATGCCGCACGGGCCTGGGGTTGCGCCCATGCAAGGCCAATCGTTTAAGTTGATAGTTGGCTATCATCGCATCAATCGAGTAAGTAGCGGAAAGGGACTTGTTGCAATGCATGCATTTAGCCAACTGAGTATTCGGGACAATCGAGGCAACTTGGATTTTCTTTTAGCAAAGACACATGTTCGTTCCATACATTATGCCCCCTTATACGATATCATTCTCGAGGCAACAATCGAAACCAGGATTTCCGGGTCTACGGGACTGTGGCACGCCTATCGCTCCCTCGGACGATCCAGTACCTGCAAGCAAGTAAACTATTGGTGGGTCAGCAGTTTATACAAGTACTAGTGAGATAAATCAACTGAACAGAAACATGCATTCACTCAAACAGGCACTAAGTAATCATGTTATAAAACATTACATTACTAGTGATCTTTCTAGTTTTACTTAGGTTCGTTTCATGCAGTTCGCTAGCAGAGTCATATTACATTATTTGGAAACATGTTTGGAAATAGGGTTTCGTATTGAATATGCAAGCAAGCAAACCGTTCATGTTTCAAGGTGTGCGCAGCGTGTCTCGTGCGACTCCAGGGTCTGATGCAAAGCTAGACACACAATGCACATTCTTAGGGGCAGTCACTATCCAAGCCAACACAATGACTTAGCTATATGTGTGGTGCCCCGTTCCCCCTATTCGGGGAGCGCGGCTAAGAAATACTAGACGGTATCGTTCGATCGGGATAGATTGAATCAAGAACTCATCCTCGTTATGGATTTGTCTCTTCGGAATCGATTCCCATATTCAGTGGACCGTGCCCCTGGGATCGACTTAGCGGCAGAGTCAGGAGGGACCTCTCCGCTGCATTCTTTGTTGCCTAGTTTTCGCTGTCGCTTGTTGCTTTCGTGCCTTGAGTTGGTTTTCGGATTTGCTTGGGTTTTCTTGAACGATTTCGATGGATTTCATTGCTTTCGTTCTTAGGACTGCACTTCAATTCCGATAAGGGAGAGAGAGGAAGAAGTACTGATCAGCTGTTCGTGTCAATACAGGTGAACCAGCTGTAGTCGTCGCTCGAGCGGACGCCTAAAGCACTTCTTTCCTTTTCCTTCCAACTACCAAAGTGAGTGGCTACCAACCCGATTAGCTAGCCCTACTTGCTAGTCTTCACATCTAAATCTTGTGTTCGTGCTTGCCCCGATCAAATGATACCAAGTAAATAACTAAAAGATATCAAGATAATAAGGGAATAGACTTGGGAAATATTGCTTGTCAAATGAAACTTGTGAACGGTTACTTACTTATATGCTTGCTCGTTTGGAATGTTCATCATATGCATAAATATAAGTTAGAATGTATATTTCTTCTTAAAAACTGTGCTATGTATAGAACTCATTTTCAAAGCAATAACCCAACAGGAAGACTATGCTAAAGTAGATCTTGCTCTGTTATTGCCCTGTGCCTGATTTGCCTCAAATATTAACTTAGTGTACTGCGTTGATCACGGACAACTTGTGCACAAGGTCTTAGTTCCTGCGGACAGTCGCTGGGGCACTGGCACCGATCCGATCCGGACGGAACTCACGATAGTCGCCTGCTTCGGATCGAGTGGCTTGTGGCACCTCCTGTCTCTGCGCCGTACGCCATTCCGTCCCGAGACTAGCCCGTCCATTATGGCAACGTGCCAGTGATCCCCTCGTATATTTAAACCTGTTGCTACTAACTTGTGTCTTCTTGGCAGGGAAGGCAAGGTAAGTATTATGCAGGTGGTTCAGACGGGCAGGTAAATGTCACCGAATGGTGGCGAGTTATTTCAATGATTCTATATATATGTCTTGCTGTAAAATGAACTAAGGCAAGATAGAAACCCACAAATATGCATGCTTCATTAAAATAACGTGTTGATTGGTATTGTTGGGATAGCTTGCCTTCACCAGTACGTTTCGATGTACTGACCCTCGTTGAAACAGGTTTCCCGCGCTAAGGAGAGCCAAGCGAGGAGCAGGAGACAAACCCCCAACCCAGTCCAGCTGTAGGCACGCCTCGACCGTGCCAACCTTTGAAGCATTTTGAAGAAGAAGAAGCATTTTGAAGTAAGAAGCTAGCCACCAAGCAACCATGCAACTTCGTGGCAAAGCAGTCGTTCCGACGCAAGGTCTTATATTTTGAGTTTAGTACAGGATGTAATGTAAAGGACTGCTATCTCATTTTGTGTCAACACTTTTGTAAGCCCATAGAGGCAATCCTTATGACTCAGTTCAAGGAGTTTGTAATAGATGTTCATATTATCAATAAAAGAGAACTTTTCCATGTTTCAATATGTGTTTCAATTATCTGCGTACTCTGAATATGTGCTCGCTATGCGAAACAAAAATACTTAGCCTTGTGCGGTGCGCAACCTAGGCCCGTACGGCGGTCACGCCCGGGGGACGACTAACGATTCCACGGGATCGGGGCGTGACATGTTGGTATCAGAGCACAGATTCAAAGTTCCTTTGACTCTTAAACTGGAAAAGTTCCCTTAACGATAAATCCCTGTGCGAACTCCTGAACTCGTTAAGGCCAAAATGAGATACGTTCATGCAATAAGTCCATAATACATTATGATCCTGATGTAATTTACCTTCCTTTCAAGGAACGATGCAAGCACAACCATCAGCGCTGGCGCCAGGCGAGACAAGGACTCAGGAGAGCAGTTCCGGAACTTCAGGAAGCTCTCGGAGCCAACGGGGCATGTCTCAATCAGATTCCCTTCAGCAGGTGATGCAAATGTTCACGGAGCAACGACAGAGGGATGATGCCCGCCAAGCCAAGTTCGAGAGCAACCTAGAGGCCCGGCTCTCAGTCCAACAAAAGCAGGTAGATACCCTACAACAGCTTGTCCAGACACTGGCCTCCAACCATTCTGCCGCAACGACAGCTACACCAGTGGAGCAGCCAGCGCTTGAAGTTAAACTACCGCCCGCGCCAAGGACGAGGGAAGTGACTGCCTTCACCTTTGGCAACTTCAAGAAGGTCTGCAACACGCCGTTTAATGGGACTGAGGACCCGATCGTGGCCCTAGATTGGCTCACCGAGCTTGAAGATTATTTTTCTCTCCTAGAAGTGCCGGAAGACAAGCGCGTCACCTGTGCCCAACTATTGCTTCGCCTCAACGCGCACGACTGGTGGGACGTGCATCGACGATCTCTTCAACTTGGCCATGGAGAGGAGGCGATCGCGTGGACAACTTTTTGTGCCGCGTTCGAGGAGGAGTTTATACCCCCACCTCTACGACGTCAACGGGAAAACGAGTTCGTTCAACTCCGGCAGGGCAGTATGACGGTGAAGCAATACTCGGCAGAATTCAATAAACTGGCCAAATTTGCTACCGCTTATCTACCGGATGCAGCGAGTCGTGCCAGACGATTCGAAGGAGGGCTACGTCCTGGCATTCACGGGCACGTAGCCGTTCCGTAGTATCAAACGATGCGGGAAGTATTAAACCACGCCCTTTCGCTCGAACCGCAGTATCCTCACGTTGCCGCCGGCGCTGTGCAACCTTCCAATCACAAACGCCAAGGCAACGATAAAGGAAACAACGCTGCAAAGCGTCAAAATAACGGCGGTCGTCAGCGAGAAAACCAGGGGCAGCGTTGCACCTACTGCAACAGAAGAGGGCACACCGAGAATGTCTGTCGCAAGCGGCTCGGCACTTGCCTCAGATGCGGCGATCCTGGCCATCAGATTAGCAGCTGTCCGCTTCGTACACCGCAATAACAAAATCAGACTCCGGCACCTCAGGCAAATCGAGCGGCACCTCAGCAAGGGCGTAATCAAGCTCAAGGCCGAGTCTACACCATGACACAGGAAAAAGCATTAGCTTCGGATACCGTCGTGTCAAGTACCTTACTTTTCAATAATATACCTGCTCGCGTTCTATTTGATTCAGGTGCAACCCATAGCTTTATTTCTACAAACTTCGCCACGGAGAACAATGTTAAAATGACTCTGTTGTATTTAGATTTAAGCGTTAGCACCCCGTCTGGTACAAAAATTCCTGTCTGTTCAGCATGCCTAGGCGGTTATATCTGTATTGGGGAGAGAAAGCTGTCACTTGATGTTTTAGTTCTTGATGTACGGGACTATGATATCATTTTGGGAATGGACTGGCTAGGCGCATGCGCGGCAACTATTGAGTGTGCAGAGAAGCGAGTCGTTTTCCGTCTGCCCGGAGAAGCCGTGTTCTGTTACACCAGTAGTCCAGCGAACAATGCGACCAGGGCCTGCATGGTAATTTCGACAAAATCTGCTCGGCGAATGCTCTACACAGGCTGCGAGGGATTCCTAGCATCGGTTCGGGACACACGGCAGGACTACGCAAACGTCGAGTCAACTTTCGTTGAGGCAGAGTTCCCCGATGTGTTCCCGAGCGAACTACCCGGTATGCCGCCAGACCGAGAGATTGAATTCACTATAGACACATTTCCAAATACACAGCCGATTTCAAAGCCTCCGTACAGAATGGCACCTGCAGAGCTGAATGAATTAAAGCGCCAACTCCAGGAACTACTTGATCGCGGGTTCATCCGTCCGAGCGTGTCTCCTTGGGGCGCTCCCGTGCTCTTTGTGAAGAAAAAGGACGGAACTCTACGCCTCTGCATAGACTATAGGAAATTAAACAAAGTCACAATCAGGAACAAATATCCTCTGCCACGGATAGATGACTTGTTTGATCAGTTACAAGGGGCAACGGTGTTTTCTAAAATTGATCTTCGCTCGGGTTACCACCAGCTGAAGATTAAGCCAGAAGACGTGCCCAAGACTGCTTTCAGAACCCGCTACGGCCATTACGAGTTTTCCGTGATGCCGTTTGGACTGATGAATGCTCCTGCTGCATTCATGGATACGATGAACCGTGTCTTTAGGCCCTTCATCGATAAATTCGTGGTGGTGTTTATCGATGACATCTTAGTGTACTCGAAGACTAGGGATGAGCACGCAGGACACCTGCGGATGGTGCTGCAAACCCTTCGAGACCACAAGTTGTATGCCAAATTAAGCAAATCAGAATTTTGGCTGGATAGTATCTCGTTTTTGGGGCATATCATCTCCTCGGAAGGCATCTCAGTTGATCCGAAGAAGATAAAAGCAATCACGCAGTGGAAACGACCGGAGTCAGCTAGCGACATCCGAAGTTTCCTTGGTCTGGCAGGGTACTACCGAAGATTTATACAAAATTTTGCTAGGATTGCTTCGCCCTTGACTCAGTTGACACGAAAGGGTACGAAGTTTACTTGGACAGAGGACTGTGAAGCTTCGTTTACGGAGTTAAAGCAGCGCCTCATCTCTGCCCCAATTCTCACTCTGCCGAACGGACCGGATGACTTTAAAATATATAGTGATGCCTCAGGAAAGGGTCTAGGATGTGTCCTGATGCAGTGCGATAAGGTGATAGCCTACGCGTCTAGACAGCTAAAGCCTCACGAGCAGAACTACCCAACGCATGATCTCGAACTTACCGCGGTAGTATTTGCATTGAAGCTGTGGCATCACTATCTTTATGGTGTGCCGTGCGAAATCTATACGGACCATAAGAGCCTGAAATACTTGTACACTCAAAAGGATTTGAATCTTCGGCAGCGGCGATGGCTTGAACTCCTCAGCGACTTCGATCTCACGATCAGATACACGCCTGGAAAGGGAAACGTAGTAGCTGACGCGTTGAGTCGAGTGTTTGTAGGGAGTTTGGTTATTGATGATAGGCTGCGCTGAGATCTTGAATCACTGGGTATCACACTGAAAATAAGATATAAGAAGTGGACGCAAGTAGCTCAACTGCGCCTCGAGCCCGACTTGTTACACAAAGTGAAGGCCGCTCAGAAGGACGACCCGTTCCTGCAGAAGATACATGCCCTCATCTTGGCAGGAAAGGCGTCCGACTTTGCGGTAAGCACGGATGGGATGCTTCGAGTAAAGGGAAGACTATGTATTCCGAACGACGCGGCCCTCAGACAAGAGATACTCACGGAAGCTCACTAGGCTAGTTATACTTCTCATCCAGGTAGCACTAAGATGTATCGGGATCTTCGTACGATGTTTTGGTGGCACGGCTTAAAACGGGATATGGCGCAATTTGTGTCGCATTGCATGGCTTGTCAACGAGTAAAGGCCGAACACCAGAAACCAGGTGGAGAGCTTCAGAACCTTGCTATTCCGGAGTGGAAATGGGATGATATAACGATGGACTTTATTGTTGGCTTGCCGAGGACGCAACGGGGACATAATGCAGTCTGGGTTATCGTCGATCGACTCACCAAGTCAGCTCACTTTCTGCCTATCAAATCTACTTGGAGTGCCGACCGCCTGGCTCAGATATATCTCAACGAAATCGTCCGACTCCACGGCGTGCCCGTAACCATAGTCTCCGATCGAGATGGTCGATTCATATCACGTTTCTGGGGAAGCCTGCAGTCAGCAATGGGGACGAAGTTGAAATTCAGCTCCGCCTACCATCCACAGACCGATGGCCAAACAGAGCGCGTCAACCAGATCCTCGAAGACATGCTGCGACTCTACGCCTTGGACACAAAGACTAGTTGGGACCTTCATCTACCTCTAGCCGAATTTGCTTACAACAATAGTTATCAATCAAGCATTCAAATGGCACCGTATGAGGCATTATACGGGCAGAAGTGTAGATCTCCTATCTGTTGGGACGAAGTCGTGGAGCGGCAAGTACTTGGCCCTGAGCTCATGGAGCAGACCGTCCAGAAGGTTCGACTGATTCGGGACAGATTAAAGATAGCTCAAAGTCGTCAGAAGACCTATGCGGATGTTCATCGGAGACCGCTAGAGTTTCAAGTAGGTGACCGGGTATTCCTCAAGGTCTCGCCCATGCGAGGGGTCAGCAGGTTTGGAGCGAAGGGAAAGCTAAGTCCATGATTTGTCGGCCCGTTCGAAATACTAAAGCGGGTTACTTCAGTTGCTTATCAGATCGCCCTGCCACCATCCCTAGCTGACGTACATGATATATTCCATGTTTCCCAACTTAGAAAATATGTGTACGATCCAAGCCACGTGGTAGACCTGGGATAACTGAACCTTCAGCCCGACTTGACGTATGTAGAACAGCCGGTACAAATTTTGGATAGAAAAGAAAAGCTGCTTCGGACCCGTTCGGTTCCTCTAGTGCGCGTGCTTTGGCGGAATCACTCTGTCGAAGAATCTACTTGGGAGCTCGAATCTGATATGAGGGAACGGTTCCCCTCATTATTTCCTAGTGGTAGGTTTTATTCCTTAAGTTTCGGGACAAAACTTCCAATTAGTTGGGTAGGATGTGGTGCCCCGTTCCCCCTATTCGGGGAGCGCGGCTAAGAAATACTAGAAGGTATCGTTCGATCGGGATAGATTAAATCAAGAACTCATCCTCGTTATGGATTTGTCTCTTCGGAATCGATTCCCATATTCAGTGGACCGTGCCCCCGGGATCGACTTAGCGGCAGAGTCAGGAGGGACCTCTCCGCTGCATTCTTTGTTGCCTAGTTTTCGCTGTCGCTTGTTGCTTTCGTGCCTTGAGTTGGTTTTCGGATTTGCTTGGGTTTTCTTGAACGGTTTCGATGGATTTCATTGCTTTCGTTCTTAGGACTGCAGTTCAATTCCGATAAGGGAGAGAGAAGAAGAAGTACTGATCAGCTGTTCGTGTCAATACAGGTGAACCAGCTGTAGTCGTCGCTCGAGCGGACGCCTAAAGCACTTCTTTCCTTTTCCTTCCAACTACCAAAGTGAGTGGCTACCAACCCGATTAGCTAGCCCTACTTGCTAGTCTTCACATCTAAATCTTGTGTTCGTGCTTGCCCCGATCAAACGATACCAAGTAAATAACTAAAAGATATCAAGATAATAAGGGAATAGACTTGGGAAATATTGCTTGTCAAATGAAACTTGTGAACGGTTACTTACTTATATGCTTGCTCGTTTGGAATGTTCATCATATGCATAAATATAAGTTAGAATGTATATTTCTTCTTAAAAACTGTGCTATGTATAGAACTCATTTTCAAAGCAATAACCCAACAGGAAGACTATGCTAAAGTAGATCTTGCCCTGTTATTGCCCTGTGCCTGATTTGCCTCAAATATTAACTTAGTGTACTGCGTTGATCACGGACAACTTGTGCACAAGGTCTTAGTTCCTGCGGACGGTCGCTGGGGCACTGGCACCGATCCGATCCGGACGAAACTCACGATAGTCGCCTGCTTCGGATCGAGTGGCTTGTGGCGCCTCCTGTCTCTGCGCCGCACGCCATTCCGTCCCGAGACTAGCCCGTCCATTATGGCACCGTGCCAGTGATCCCCTCGTATATTTAAACCTGTTGCTACTAACTTGTGTCTTCTTGGCAGGGAAGGCAAGGTAAGTATTATGCAGGTGGTTCAGACGGGCAGGTAAATGTCACCGAACGGTGGCGAGTTATTTCAATGATTCTATATATATGTCTTGCTGTAAAATGAACTAAGGAAAGATAGAAACCCACAAATATGCATGCTTCATTAAAACAACGTGTTGATTGGTATTGTTGGGATAGCTTGCCTTCACCAGTACGTTTCGATGTACTGACCCTCGTTGAAACAGGTTCCCCGCGCTAAGGAGAGCCGAGCGAGGAGCAGAAGACAAACCCCCAATCCAGTCCAGCTGTAGGCACGCCTCGACCGTGCCAACCTTTGAAGCATTTTGAAGAAGAAGAAGCATTTTGAAGTAAGAAGCTAGACACCAAGCAACCATGCAACTTCGTGGCAAAGCAGTCGTTCCGACGCAAGGTCTTATATTTTGAGTTTAGTACAGGATGTAATGTAAAGGACTGCTATCTCATTTTGTGTCAACACTTTTGTAAGCCCATAGAGGCAATCCTTATGACTCAGTTCAAGGAGTTTGTAATAGATGTTCATATTATCAATAAAAGAGAACTTTTCCATGTTTCAATATGTGTTTCAATTATCTGCGTACTCTGAATATGTGCTCGCTATGCGAAACAAAAATACTTAGCCTTGTGCGGTCCGCAACCTAGGCCCGCACGGCGGTCACGCCCGGGGGACGACTAACGATTCCACGGGATCGGGGTGTGACAATATGCAGGGCGGTCTCCGAGTATCTCAGGATCGGCAGCTGGTGGAACAGCATACCAATGACTCATTTCTCTGATGCTAATGGCAGCTGTGACCCATGGTGGCTATGACGCATGCAGTTCAGCTCTCCACCAAAAGCCATTGTCCGACCGCGTGCGAATGCATGGAACACTATCAAATAAACTCTAGTATGCAGACGAGACGATCCATCAGAATACACTCGTTATTGCGGGGCAATCCGACTTATCACTTGAACACGTTCAGGCACAGTATGGTTCTCTCGAAGCATAGACGATAGTGAACATGCTCATGCATTCTAAGCAAGCGATTCAGGATTCTCGTTAAGCAGACTTTGTTTCAAAGACAAGCTAGGTGAGTTCGTTCATTAACATGCAAGGCAGGTTCTATCATTCTCTTAAGAAAATATTGCAAGCAAAAACTCAGGTTATTATTAAGGCGTACAAGAATCAGAGAACGAAGTTCTGTCCACTCACCTTGATACATAACGTCGGCGCGGAACGGGGCGTTACATACTTACCAACCAACAAAAAGTTTCGTCCTCGAAACTTCAAGGATAAACTTCTCGATATTCCGAGTAGCGATAGTGCCGTCCCTCGCCGTACGCAATCGAAATTATCAAGCAATTCAAGTTCAGGAAACATTTTGCACTTTGAGAATATCTATGGACTTATTGTATGGAACGCTCTTTGCAAAACCATATCGACTTAGAGTCATAGCAACGGTTTGGGCCAGAGAATCGATTCCGCTCTGATACCATTTTGTCACGCCCTGGTCCCGCCCGGGCCGCCGCTCCGCCTTGCCCCGCCCCGTACGGCCGGAATTAACGAACCGGAGACGTATCACCGTGCCCCGGCGCGCCGGATGCGAATCACCGCGCCCATCCCGCGGGTGCGAGGGAGGAAGGGAGCCAAGCGAATGGCCTGTTCGAGCTTTCGGGAGACGTGATGCCGCACGGGCCTGGGGTTGCGCCCGTGCAAGGCCAATCGTTTAAGTTGATAGTTGGCTATCATCGCATCAATCGAGTAAGTGGCGAAAAGGGACTTGTTGCAATGCATGCATTTAGCCAACTGAGTATTCAGGACAATCGAGGCAACTTGGGTTTCCTTTTAGCAAAGGCACATGTTCGTTCCATACATTATGCCCCCTTATACGATAGCATTCTCGGGACAACAATCGAAACCAGGATTTCCGGGTCGACGGGACTGTGGCACGCCTATCGCTTCCTCGGACGATCCAGTACCTGCAAGCAAGTAAACTGTTGGTGGGTCAGCACTTTATACAAGTACTGGTGAGATAAATCATCTGAACAGAAACATGCATTCACTTAAACAGGCACTAAGTAATCATGTTATAAAATATTACATTACTAGTGATCTTTCTAATTTTACCTAGGTTCGTTTCATGCAGTTCGCTAGCAGAGTCATATTACATTATTTGGAAACATATTTGGAAATAGGGTTTCGTATTGAATATGCAAGCAAGCAAACCGTTCATGTTTCAAGGTGTGCGCAGCGTGTCTCGTGCGACTCCAGGGTCTGATGCAAAGCTAGACACACAATACACATTATTAGGGGCAGTCACTATCCAAGCCAACACAATGACTTAGCTATATGCAGGGCGGTCCCCGAGTATCTCAGGATCGGCAGCTGGTGGAACAGCATACCAATGACTCATTTCTCTGATGCTAATGGCAGCTGTGACCCATGGTGGCTATGACACATGCAGTTCAGCTCTCCACCAAAAGCCATTGTCCGACCGCGTGTGAATGCATGGAACACTATCAAATAAACTCTAGTATGCAGACGAGACGATCCATCAGAATACACTCGTTGTTGCGGGGCAATCCGACTTATCACTTGAATACGTTCAGGCACAGTATGGTTCTCTCGAAGCATAGACGATAGTGAACATGTTCATGCATTCTAAGCAAGCGATTCAGGATTCTCGTTAAGCAAACTTTGTTTCAAAGACAAGCTAGGTGAGTTCGTTCATTAACATGCAAGGCAGGTTCTATCATTCTCTTAAGAAAACATTGCAAGCAAAAACTCAGGTTATTATTAAGGCATGCAAGAATCAGAGAACGAAATCGGGACAGGATTAACGAACCGGACACGTATCACCGTGCCCCGGCGCGCCGGACGCGAATCACCGCGCCCGTCCCGCGGGTGCGAGGGAGGAAGGGAGCCAAGCGAATGGCCCGTTCGAGCTTTCGGGGGACGTGATGCCGCACGGGCCTGGGGTTGCGCCCGTGCAAGGCCAATCGTTTAAGTTGATAGTTGGCTATCATCGCATCAATCGAGTAAGCAGCGGAAAGGGACTTGTTGCAATGCATGCATTTAGCCAACTGAGTATTCGGGACAATCGAGGCAACTTGGATTTCCTTTTAGCAAAGGCACATGTTCGTTCCATACATTATGCCCCCTTATACGATAGCATTCTCGGGGCAACAATCGAAACCAGGATTTCCGGGTCTACGGGACTGTAGCACGCCTATCGCTCCCTCGGACGATCCAGTACCTGCAAGCAAGTAAACTGTTGGTGGGTCAGCACTTTATACAAGTACTGGTGAGATAAATCAACTGAACAGAAATATGCATTCACTCAAACAGGCACTAAGTAATCATGTTATAAAATATTACATTACTAGTGATCTTTCTAGTTTTACCTAGGTTCGTTTCATGCAGTTCGCTAGCAGAGTCATATTATATTGTTTGGAAACATGTTTGGAAACAGGGTTTCGTATTGAATATGCAAGCAAGCAAACCGTTCATGTTTCAAGGTGTGCGCAGCGTGTCTCGTGCGACTCCAGGGTCTGATGCAAAGCTAGACGCACAATGCACATTCTTAGGGGCAGTCACTATCCAAGCCAACACAATGACTTAGCTATATGCAGGGCGGTCCCCGAGTATCTCAGGATCGGCAGCTGGTGGAACAGCATACCAATAACTCATTTCTCTGATGCTAATGGCAGCTGTGACCCATGGTGGCTATGATGCATGCAGTTCAGCTCTCCACCAAAAGCCATTGTCCGACCGCGTACGAATGCATGGAACACTATCAAATAAACTCTAGTATGCAGACGAGACGATCCATCAGAATACACTCGTTGTTGCGGGGCAATCCGACTTATCACTTGAACACGTTCAGGCACAGTATGGTTCTCTCGAAGCATAGACGATAGTGAACATGTTCATGCATTCTAAGCAAGCGATTCAGGATTCTCGTTAAGCAGACTTTGTTTCAAAGACAGGCTAGGTGAGTTCGTTCATTAACATGCAAGGCAGGTTCTATCATTCTCTTAAGAAAACATTACAAGCAAAAACTCAGGTTATTATTAAGGCGTACAAGAATCAGAGAACGAAGTTCTGCCCACTCACCTTGATACATAACGCCGGCGCAGAGCGGGGCGTTACACTGGGCAAGGGTAGCAATGTGTTCAGAGAAGTGTTCACCCTGCAGCAAGGTAAGGGGGGAGTTTACTCTTATACGGATACTTAAGTATTAGTGTAACCAGTGTTTGGAAGGAATCCTTATTGCTGTGCAATACTCTAAGGTGAGCATGGTGGAGGTAAGTTCAGAGGAAAACTTGTTTAGGTAGGCAACTAGTTCAGAGATGTGACTATGGGTGTACCCGTAGAGTGATAGCAATATGGAGTGAATGTACTGAACTGAAAATAGGTACTTAGGTATTAGGGATATGTTAGTGACAGTTATTATTTGTATTAGTTAGCAATAGAAGATAAGTTAAGTTAGTATAAGTGTTAGTTAGTTGTTATGTATATTAGTTAAGTTAGTATTAGTTAATAGTTAGTAGAAGTTAGTTGTTAATTGATATAACAGTTAGATAATATTAATTATTAGCATATGTACATGTATAGTTAATGTTAAGCTGTTAACTAAGGGAAGACCGATTAACTAGCATAACTTATTATGAACCTAGTGAGCTAGAAATGGACTTAGAAATGCATGTTTAGATTATTTTTTAGCATTTATTCACTTAATTACACAATTTGACATAATATTTCATGAATAGAATTGTGTGACACCAGCTCGGATACTGAGTAATACCTTTTTTCAGGACCCGATGCGAGTACATCTCTCTGTTAGTTTTCATTTCATGATAGTGTATATATTGCTTGTTCTAAAACTGTTTACTTGATTCCGATACAGTATTTACAAGGACTGTACTATATGGATCCTGTCAGGAGATGTTATCCCCTTACAGTGTTCAGCGGATACTCCTTCACATGTATTTTATCGTGTGTATCGGGTATTGATTATCATGTACTTCGTTTTCATACACTGCTCGTGTTCAGTGTGCTCATATTCATGTTCTTAACGTGTCATGATTGGATCCATAAGTATTGGTTGGGGATGGGGGAATAGGAGTTGGTTATGTGATCAAGCCCAAGTGTATTCATGTATATGTCGATTATATATCACACGCGTAATCGAGTTACCATATTGTATTCGTGTTCAACCCAAACCGATCACATAATGAACTTGTACTCTATGGCTTATTAGTTAGTTTTATCTTTTCCATTTAAATTACAGTTATTCATATTGCATGTTCTTCATTCCAGTATATTACATGTTCACTCTAGTTTATTCTATTCTTTTGGTTAGTTATCTTGTATTCTTTTCTATTATCTGTTATATATGCTCTATTATGTTTTTGGAACTACTTTCAGAGGTATGTACTTCGCTCCAATACTGACTGGATATATTTTCAAATGATTGGCTTGTGGACCAGTGTCCCACCTACTACGGGCCATAGAACGACATACCATTAGAGGATACTCCTTTAGAGCAGGAGGACCTAGAACCAGATGTTGAGGAGGCTTAGACTATTGTTTAGACATGTATTAGACTTTTATTAAGGCTTTTGGCATGTATATATATTATTCCGGATTTGTGGATGTTAGGTGACTCTTTTCATCTTCCATTCCATATCATTCTTTATCTTCCTTAGTTTGGCATTATGATTGAGTATTGTTTACCATTATCATATACCATATTGTTCATCCGCTTGGAGTTGAGATGACATTGACAGGTACCATATATATATCTTATGAGATGTTTAGATAGTATGGTTAATCCAGACAACATTCTATCGCCGATGTTGTGGCATAGGCTGGGCATTGCTCACTACTCGTGCCCTTATTCTGGGTATGGGTCACGACATACCGTTGATAGGCATCAGGATCAAGTCTCCATTGGGTTTTGCTAGCCGGTATGCGCCGTTGGAAAATACGGTTTCTACAATGAACAGGCCCTCCCATTTAGGTTGGAATTTGTCGACCGTCTTGTGAGTCATAACCATCGATCTTCTTACTTTTAAGATGAGGTCACCCACTTGAAACAATCTCTATTTTATCCATTTGTTGAAGGCTCTAGAGAGACACGCTTGATACAACTCTATGCTTTGTTGAGCTAAGAGTCGTTTCTCGTCGAGTGCTTCCAACTCCTGTAACCGTCGGTGGTAGTTGTTGTCCGTGGTTAGTTGGTTGGAGAGAGCTACTCATAGTGAAGGGATTTGGATCTCGAGCGGGAGTACCACCTCACTTTATTACACCAAATAGAATAGCGTATTCCCAATAGTTGTCCAGACTGTTGTACGGTAGGCCCAGAGACATTCACCCAACTTCTTGTTCCAGTCGCGTTTGTTGGAAGACACAAATTTCTTGAGGAGCTTGATGATGGTTTTGTTGGACGCTTCCGCCAGACCATTTACTGCGGGGTTGTATGCCGTGGACGCTATGTTTTGGATTTAATTCTTGTCACAAAATTGATAGAAAGTGTGACTTGCAAATTGCAGACCATTGTCGTGGACGATCATACGCGGCAAGCCGAAGCGATATATGACGTGATGCATGACGAAGTTAATCACATTTGATGTTTTGACTTCAGCAAGCGGAATAGCTTTTGCCAACTTGGAGAAGTATTCGATGATCGTCAAGATGAACTGATGTCCTTTTGATGAAGGCAGACTGATTGGCCCAATGATATTCATTCCCTACGCCTCAAATGCCAAGAGGCTACCGTTGGGTGTAGGAACTCAGATGGCTGGTTAGTAGCCCATTCTCCGAAGAGAGTCTTGTAGCTTTGGACTGGGTTGATGCGTCCCGTAGACGCGGTCGTGAGCTTCGCGGAGGGCTTATTTTGCCTCTGTGTTCGACAAGCATTGGAGCAGAAAGTCGTCATATGATCGATGGTACAACATTTTGGTCTCTGTGTCATAATAGAAACAGAGTGGACATCTTCTGATTGAAGTAGCTTCCTTTGGGTTTTCAGAGAGAATTCCATAGACTGCGTAGTCGATGAATGGAAGCCTAAAATCTTGAGTATCAGTGTCGAGCTCCGCTGCATAGCCGAGGCATAAGAATATGTTGCTCTGGGGACAGACCAGCTCTTGACCGATTACCGTGATTAGATGATGGGTGTCGTCTGGGACTGCCAAGGAAGCAGTGAGGCCGGCTAAAGTGTCTACCTCAATATTTTGCAACCGAGGGACATGCTCAATAAAGAAAATCTCGAAGGTCACGATAATACTAAGTGCAGCTTGGTTGTAGGGGATCAAGTCTTCGTTTCAGACTTCATATATTCCCCGGACTTGAATGACGATTAGTTGAGAATCGTCATAGGCCTCCAAGTACCCTAATCCAACTTGCTTGGCAAGCTGGAGCCCGATGATTAGGGCGTTATACTCTGCTACATTATTGTAGCATGGCTCCATGAGAGAGTACGCCCGATTGATGACGAGGTCGTATAGGGAGATCAACACTATCCCGACCCTAGCGATAATGTTACCTTTGGGCCCCTCTCTTGAAGCACCGTCAAAGAACACTCGCCAAACAACTTCGTGTGAAGTGACGTTAGGGTCTGCCACTTTGTCTGGAATCTCTTCAAAGAGCTTTGAGGTTTCTGACCCCGGGTGGGCTGCCAAAAAGTCGGCAAATGCTTGACCCTTGACGGCCTTCTATGGGACGAATACCATATCATATGGAGATAATAGTATTGCCCAGGTAGCCAAGCAGAAACTAAGTGCCCCAGGTTTAGTTATGAGGATCCTGAGGGGGTTGACTCGCGATATTATATGACTAGTCTGTCCAGTCACGTAGTGTTGAGTTTTCTGGATGGAGAATACCAGCACAAGGTACTACTTCTCGACGGCGGTATACCTATGCTCTAAGACTACCATCATCCGACTGAGGTAGTATATGGCCTGCTCGTAGCCTGAATCACTATTATAGGCTAATAGGGCACCGATAGAGTGATCCATACATAGAGTAGTAAGGGATTTCCCATGACCGGGGCCACCAGCACAGGAGGGTTTGATAGGTATTCTTTGATGTTGTCGAACGCTCATTGGCACTCTTCATTCCAAACAAAGGAGACATATTTCTTCATGAGCTGTGTGAACGATCGGCAACGTCTACAGAGGTTTGATATGAACCTCCTGACGTATGGCAACCTCCCTTGATGGCCTTGGTCTTGTCAGAATCTATGTGAATATCCCGGGAAGTAATGACGAAACCCAGGAATTTGTTGCTGGAGACTCCTAGGAAGGACTTGTTAGGGTTCATCTTGAGGCGGTGTGCGCGTATTATGTTGAACACAGTCCTGAGGACTTGGAGGTGATCGTCTTTAGAGTGACTCTTGAAGGAGATGTCGTCAACGTAGCATTCCACTGTCTTGTGCAGATATTTACAGAAAATAGTGCTTATAGCTCGCTGATATGTAGCACCTGCGTTCTTCAGACCAAAAGGCATGACCGTGTAGCAGTATATGCCTATCGGGATCCGAAACGGCGTATGTTTCTCATCATCAGGAAATATCTTGATTTGGTTGTAGCCTGAGAAGTCATCCATGAAGGACATGCGCTCAAAGCCACAAGTGTTGTCGATCATTATGTCGGTAATTGTAAGAGGGAATTTGGCTTTAGAACAAGCCGCGTTTAGATCACGGAAGTCGATACAGATTCGGATCTTCCCATTCTTCTTAACGACATGCACGATATTGGCTACCCAGTCGGGGTATTTTTTCTCGTGGATGAAGCCACTAGTTATCAGCTTGTTGACTTCAGCTTCGATGGAATCCATCACGTCTGGCTGGAACCGTCATTGTTGTTGCTTGACTTGTTTGGCATTTGGCAGAATATTGAGTTTGTGGACTGCGATTTGGGATCTAGTCCTGGCATATCTTTGTAACTCCAGGCAAAGACATCTATGTATTCCCTAAAGAGTTATACTAGGGATTCTCGGTCTTTGTTGGACAGACTTTTGCTGACGAAGATAGGCTTTGGGGAGGTTTCGTCACCTAGATCGACTTGTACAACTTCATCCTTGGTGGGAGGTTCTCTATGCTCAAATTACATCTTCCATTATGAACTAAGGTGTTGGGCCCAAGGTTCTATCTCAAAGAGCTCAGGTGGATCCTCGTTGTCTTCCTAAAGGTCGCCGGACACCATATTGGAGGACAGTGTTTGTCTGAGCACGTCCCCGACGCTGACATCGGAGTTCCAGGCTAAAGATTCTGAAGAGTGTGAGCGCTCTTCATCTTATTTATCTGAGCCCTCGGGGGTTGTAGGAGGAATTACATATCCTAAGCCATGCTTAGTTTTATGATAGTAATCATCGGGCTTGCCTACTAAGGAGGAAAGTCGTAAAGGCAACCTTCGGCCTTTGTCGTAGTTTAATCCTTTAGTGACCTTCAGGTTGTATCCCAACTTTTGGATAAGATGTAGGGCTTGTGAACTGTACTGGTAGAGTGACATTATGCCTACCTCAGATTCTGGTTATACTTCCTTTGGGATGAAGGACCGGGGGCATTACACTCTGCCAAAGATGATGAGCTTATCTCCCTTCTTCCTGGGTAGGACTAAGAATAATAATACTGACTAGAGCGAAGCCGGTACACGGTGTAGGTAGTGGTCACTTGTGTGTGCAGATGAATGCCCAGACCGTGCTCAAGGGAGTAGAGTGTGTCACGACCCGCACCCGGAATTTGGGCACGAGTGCGTGGGTACGTCCAGCCTACGCCACAGCATCGGTGGTAGAACGCTGTCTAGGTCATGATACTATCTAAACAATCTCACACTATAATATGAACAACATACTCAATCACATAACTACAGCATGATAAGATATCAAAAAATAAATAAAATGCAACACAAGTCTAAATAAAAATAATCTAACTCAACAGTAATATCCAACTTTCAAAGTATGCCGGAAACAAATCCGGTACCATAAACTGCTAAAAGAAACTAACTAAATAACTAGTAATCCCGACTAGACCTCCCGGGAATCACACCTGTGCTACCAAGTCCAAGTCTGCAGCTACTCTCCCTGTGGTCCATAATATGTCGGACACCAGTCCTCTAAGGCGCAGTCTAAAAAAATATTTCCAGTCAGGATGGAGCAAAGTACATCTCAAATAACAGTTCCAGTTAATTGATAAGGACTATAAAACAATAAATAGATGATGCTATATACTGGAAGAAGGCAATAAATAAATGCAATGACAATATAAGGAGAACAGATAATATAGACAATATGGTACAGTCAGTGTATATATGAAATGAAGAGAATGAGGTACAATATCATATACGGGTGATGTAGTATATGAACTAAAATAGAGAACTGTAACTATCTAAGTGTTTGAAATAATAGTTTCGAAATGTGATCAGCTTGGGAACTTGTACGATGACTACATGGCCTGGCTAATCATACGTGAGGTGCATGATTAACACTATCAATTTCTACACTTGTACGATATGTATTTTGATCACATCTCTCACTAGCAATTTCCCCGCCCCCAACTAGTATTGTGGATCCAATCATGATACCTCAAGATACATGATCAATGTCTAATATATCATGTACAATGTCAAATATCAATGTCTAATGTCCATGTCATGTACAATGTCAATATGATAACCAATGTAACATCTCATGACTAAAGATCCAATCTATATATTAGTCCGTGTATCATAGTGTTAAGAGTCAGATGTAACAAGAGTCAGATGTAACATTTCTAAATACTTGAATTATAGAAATTATTAAATAACGGAAATTATCAGAGAATGTACTCGCCTGTGGTCCTTAGCTGGTATGAATCAGAGTCCAAGTCACAGTCCAAATAGCCTATGTATTACAAATTTACCATATCAAAAGATAATTTATTTAATTTATTTAATTCTGGAATAATTACTCTAAAATTCTATTTTAATCTTATTATTCTTATTTTTAGGTTAATTCCTAAATTTTTTTCAAAGGAACTGAATTTTATCAACTCTAGACTCATGGCACGCAAATCGAGGCGATCTGTTGACCGAAAAGTCAACCGACACAAACTCAACTTTCATGCATGATTTCCTATATATTTCAGCGTCAAAAATATGCTGAAATTTATGGCTCATCTGAATTCAAATTCATTTGGGAATTATGGCACATACAAATTTTGTGTCGTGCACCGATGATTAAATTCTAACCTAGAAGTTCTACAGAATTAGCAGTATATAAATATTTCGAATTAAATTTTGGAAAAAAACATATGTCAATGATCTTGATATTACCTTTCCGAAACTTTAAACGGTTCATGATTCTGATTTCTGGTTCTCCCGGAATCGCAAAAACATCAAAACACATCTATTTTTGGACATGCTGTGCTCTACGAATTTTCCAGAATTTAATACTCATAATTTTGTAAAATAATTTATATAATCAGAAATCTAACCTCAATATCATTCTAACACAAGAAACTAGGCCTCATTTGGAGTCCGAAGCTATGCACAATGGCTTCTGGAAGATGAAGGAACCCTAGATGGCAATTCTCCCAAATTTGGCTCAAAGAAAACCCTAGAAATTAATAACTTACACTATTATATATATAGGAGAGAGAGCAGCCGCGGCTCAGAGAGCGCCACGTGGCAGCCATCCGACGCTGCCCGCTCAGATCAAACGGTCAGGGTTCGATGCGGCTCGGCTCAGCTCAGTCCGACTCGGACCAGGACGCGTCTCGGGTCGGCTCGCGGTCAGCTCGGCGCACCCACACCCACCCCGCGGTCGCCGACAGGCGGGCCCCGCACTGTTGGCTGTGGGAGGCTGACGGGTGGGCCCCTGTTGGCTGACTGGGCAGAAATAATTATTTTTTGGGTTTTTATTTTTAGAAAATAGTTTTTAATTCAGTTTTTCATAATTAACTCAAAATAAATGCTAAAAATAATCAGAAAATTTCCAAAAAAATCTAGAAAATATATTTGACTATTTAGAACCTAAAGTAAAATTTTGGGATATTTTTAATTAAGTCTTATCCTAAAATAAATTCTTGAAATTCCTAGAAAATTAGGGTTACTAGTTTTTAGTTAACTAAAAATTATAAAAAAATCCCAATAGTCCCAAATTAACCTAATAACAATATTTAAGCACGAATTTCAGGATACGGAGGTTACAAGTCTACCCACCTTAAAAAAATTTATCCTCAAAATATAAAATCCTTAATTGCTTTATTTATTTATTACCATCAAAATTGAATTCATCAAATCATATAATTATGAACTAATCCACATTGTTATTTCACAATATTTCTCAAAATTCTATAAATATCATATCCCTAAAAATCTTCAAATATAAAATCAAATTCCATTCTTATCACAATCTACTCCAAAATTTTAAGTTAATAACGAATACAAGAATTTAATATTCAATCCTCTAATTGAAATCCAATCAATGCATATTTATAAAATTTAAAAATCGTATCACAAAGATTGAATTCAAACACTAATCCATTAATGATCTTACTCCTCTAATTTAAATCCAATTAATGCATATTATAAAATTGAATCTCATCCCAAAATTTGAATTCAACACTAATCTATTTGTGTTCTTATTCCTCGATTTTTTTTTCACAATACTCAATGATGTAATACTTATGAAACCTCCAACACAATATTCAAAATATAATTCATAACTTACAGTGCAATAAATATATTGATAGCCTTCTTAAATTCCTCAAAATTTAATGATAAATTCAATCATTTCATAATCTTTATAAAAATCAATAATTTAACAAAATCGTCAATTCTGTCATATTAAATTCCTAACTCTTTATTTAATTTAATATTTCTTCTAGAAATTTAAGGCACCTTGTCTCACTTTGTCAAGTCATAACCTCTTCGTTAATCTTTACTATAGTCAAATCCTCAATAATCAAAGTCAAAGAGAATTCTACCTACAATTATACAACATGCAATCTAAGAAAAACATGTATGGTTATGGTCACTTTTGTCATGGTATTGCAGTCTTTGTCAAGGTGTACTATTAACTACATTCTAACAAAAAAATCATGAATACAAACTACGGTACTAAGGAATCAATATATCAATCAAATAGAAAGGAATAGAAGGAAAGAAAGAACAGAACCTGCTAACACATCACCTGCAGTATCGGTCTCCTCTACCGTCTTCGCAAATGCCTCGCCCTGCTGGGGTGGATCCCTTTGCTGGTGCTGAGCAATCTGCGGTTCCACAGGTGGCATAACTGGATCTCTATGATTTGGAGTTGCTCGCTGTCCGGGAAGATGAGGAGCTAGAAGACAATCCCTCACTCGATGTCCCACAGCGCCACAGTGCAAATAAAGTCTTAGCCTTGCTCTACAGTTCTCCCAAAGATGACCTGGCTTCTTACAGTAATGACAAGTCTGTTGTGTCTCTCTCGGAGGCTGCTGCTGACCCTGTTGAACACGAATTGGTGCCTGGTACCGCTGTTGATACTGAAACGTCCTCGGCTGTTGCTGAATATGGGGACGCTTGGTCGGTCCCGTGCTACCATTCGTATCTTCAGAAATATTGTGACTCCTCTTAGGCCTGAGATCCAGATCCTCTTCTACAATCTGGGCATCCATCAATATATCCTCAAATGTAGCATTACGACGACCAGAAGTGCGTGACCTAATCTCTCTCGTCAGACCCTTCCTAAACTTTCGGGCTTGATCTCCTGGGTCCCGAATCATAGACGATGCAAAATGGCTCAATCGACAAAATTCTGTAGCGTACTCGTCGACCGACATGTTCTCTTGGACCAAGTCATGAAATTGACTTTCCAAAGCTCCCAAGGCCACGTCAGGGAAGAACTTCTCTTTAAAAAGCTCTTTGAAGGTCTCCCAAGTAAGTCTTTGTGCAGTGAGTCTCGGCTCCGTACGATACCAAGTGAGTGCGATATCGAACATCTGACTGCCAGCGGCCTCTATCTGCAAGCTCTCCGGAATCTGGGCCAATCGCAGGCTCCTCTCTATATCCTCTAACCAGTCGTCAGCATAGAGTATCCCTTCTATACCCTTGAACTCTTGAGGCATCATCCTCTTGAAGTCCACTATAGTGCCTGATCTCTGCTGTTGCTGCTGGCCAGGAAACTGCTGGTGTTGTGTTTCTTTCTCCACAGCCTGGAGAGCCATCTGATGAGCATTCTCATGCTCTCTCTCATCAGCTCTGTCTGTGCCTGGTACGCTTCTGCTTGCACCCTCTGAGCCTTAGCTTGAAATTACTGAGCGTCTACCGTCACTCTCTGGGCATCTACCATGCCCTGGATAAAATTAAACATCTGTGTCCTGTCAATGGACATACCTGCGAAAAGTGAAGTTGTTAGAGGAGGAAGGTTCTCCGTCACAGCTGGAGCGATCCCTTGAACAGGTGGGAGAGGAATATCATTAGATGCAGATACTCCCACATGAACAGGAGATGTAGGAGGAACTCCAGATGTCTGTTCGTTAGGTCAAGAGGTGGAAGACCTCTCTGAAGTTAATGCTCCCCTCTCATAGATCTTATCTTCGGCGGCATCCTGAAGACAGACTGAAAAGAATCAATTAAGGGGATAGCTATGATATCATCAAGGAAGGACAGTAAAGTTTTAAATGAAGCATTATTCGAAAGAAATAAGGATAACAAGATAGATAGATTGGAGAGTTTCCTAGTTGTGATTGAGTATTCGCTCTCATCCTAGTATCCTATGTCCTATATCCTATCGCAGGCACGCAGTAGTACAACTAAGACATCACACTACCACGACATTACTTTAATTGCAAAGTCTAGCCTGCATGAGCCGCCACTAAAAATGTGTCACAACCCGCACCTAGAATTTGGGCACGAGTGTGTGGGTACGTCCAGCCTACGCCGCAACATCGGCGGTAGAACGCTGTCTAGGTCATGATACTATCTAAACAATCTCGCACTATAATATGAACAACATACTCAATCACATAACTACAGCACGATAAGATATCGAAGAATAAATAAAATACAACACAAGTCTAAATAGAAATAATCTAACTCAACAGTAATATCCAAGTTTTAAAGTATGCCGGAAACAAATCCGGTACCATAAACTGCTAAAAAAAACTAACTAAATAACTAGTAATCCCGACTAGACCTCCCGGGAATCATACCTATGCTACCAAGTCCAAGTCTGTAGCTACTCTCCCTGTGGTCCATAATTTGTCGGACATCAGTCCTCTAAGGCGCAGTCTGAAAAAATATTTCCAGTCAGGATGGAGCAAAGTACATCTCAAACAACAGTTCCAGTTAATTGATAAGGACTATAAAATAATAAATAGATGATTCTATATAGTGGAAGAAGGCAATAAATAAATGCAATGACAATATAAGGAGAACAGACAATATAGACAATATGGTACAGTCAGTGCATATATGAAATAAAGAGAACGAGGTACAATATCATATACGGGTGATGTAGTATATGAACTAAAATAGAGAACTGTAACTATCTAAATGTTTGAAATCATAGTTTTGAAATATGATCGGCTTGGGAACTTGTACGATGACTACATGGCCTGGCTAATCATACGTGAGGTGCATGATTAACACTATCAATGTCCACACTTGTATGATAGGTATTTTGATCACATCTCTCACTAGAAATTTCTCCGCCCCCAACTAGTACTTTGGATCCAATCATGACACATCACGATACATGATCAATGTCCAATATATCATGTACAATGTTTAATATCAATGTCTAATGTCCATGTCATGTACAATATCAATACGATAACCAATGTAACATCTCATGACTAAAGATCCAATCTATATACTAGTCCGTGTAGCACAGTGTTAAGAGTCAGATGTAACATTTCTAAATACTTGAATTTTAGAAGTTATCAAATAACGGAAATTATCAGAGAATGTACTCACATGTGGTCCTTAGCTGGTATGAATCAGAGTCCAAGTCACAGTCCAAATAGCATATGTATTACAAATTTACCATATCAAAAGATAATTTATTTAATTCTAAAATAATTTCTTTAAAATCCTATTTTAATCTTATTATTCTGATTTTTAGGTTAATTCCTAAATTTTGTCCAAAGAAACTGAATTTTATCAATTTGAGACTCATGACACATAAATCGAGGCAATCTGTTGACCAAAAAGTCAATCGACACAAACTCAACTTTCATGCATGATTTCCTGTAGATTTTAGCATCAAAAATATGCTTAAATTTATGGCTCGTCCGAATTCAAATTTGTTTGGAAATTATGGCACATACAAATTTCGTATCATGCACCGATGGTTAAATTCTAACCTAGAAGTTCTAGAGAATTAGTAGTATATAAATATTTTGAAATAAATTCTAGAAAAAACATGTACCAATGATCTCAACATTAGCTTTCTAAAACTTTAACGGTTCATGATTCTGATTCCTGGTTCTCTCCGAATCGCGAAAACATCAAAACACATCTATTTTCGGACATGCTATGCTCTACAAATTTTCCAGAATTTAATACTCATAATTTCGTAAAATAATTTATATAATCAGAAATATAACCTCAATATCGTTCTACCACAAGAAATTGGGCCTCGTTTGGAGTCCGGAGCTATACATAATGGCTTCTGAAAGATGAAGGAACCATAGATGGCAATTCTCCCAAATTCGGCTCAAAGAAAACCCTAGAAATTAATAACTTAAACTATTATATATATATAGGAGAGAGAGAGAAGCCGCGGCTCGGAGAGCGCCACGTGGCAGCCATCTGACGCTGCTCACTCAGATCAAACGGTCAGGGTTCGATGCGGCTCAGCTCAGCTCAGTCCGACTCAGACTAGGACGCGGCTCGGCTCGCGGTCAGCTCGACGCACCCATACCCACCCCGCGGTCGCTGACTGGCGGGCCCCGTACTATTGGCTGTGTGAGGCTGATGGGTGGGCCCCTGTTGGCTGACTGGGTAGAAATAATTACTTTTGGTGCTTTTATATTCAGAAAATAGTTTTTAATTCAGTTTTTCATAATTAACTCAAAATAAATGCTAAAAATAATCAAAAAATTCCTTAAAAAATCTAAAAAATATATTTGACTATTTAGAATGTAAAATAAAATTTTGGGATATTTTTAATTAAGTTTTAATCAAAAATAAATTCTTGAAATTCCTAGATAATTAGGGTTACTAGTTTTTAATTAACTAAAAATTATAAAAAAATCCCAATAGTCCCAAATTAACCTAATAACAACATTTAAGCACGAATTTCAGGATACAGAGATTATAGAGTATACTTATATGCATACGCTCCGAGTAGTTCAAAGATAGTCCTTTATTAGAAAATAAGGTATTTTTTCTAGCGGGATTACATTGTCAGGGAAAGGGATGTTGACATTAGCGGATATATATTCCTCCGGCTCATCCTTCTCCTCGGCTACCCCCAGCGCAAGCGAAGGCTTTGGTGGTTTTCTGTGTAATTTTACCACCAAAGGTACAGAAGCTGCAGTAGCGGTCGGGTCTTCCTTTGGTGGTCGACTTGGCCTGTGAAGGCGAATGACCATATGTTCGGGAGGCATGGATAGAGCAAAATCTTCTTTCGGTGGTCGATTCGGCTACGAAGGCGAATGACCATTGGTTCTGATGATGCTGAAGGTACCGGAGATTCAGGTGCCTTCCCACACGACTTGTCGATGTGGGGTGTGGCCGCCCCGGGAGTGCGAGCCTTGAGGCGGATTCCCATAGGCTCCTCGGGTGGTGTTGTGGCCTTGGCTTCATTGTCGGCCTCATTGCAACATTCATCTTGGCGGACTTTCTTGTAGAGGATTGAGTCAAAGTAGTAAATCTTGATTCCCTTAAATGGATCAACATCAGCGAACTCTATTTTGACGAAACCGTGTTCGTCTATATATTTTAGGCACTGGTGGAGCACGATCATGTATTTATGTATCCAATGACATCCCAATAAGATGTTGTAGGATGTATCTACGTCTATGACATAGAGGTGACTTCTATTTTTAAGTCGCCGATCTGGCATTTTAGGCGGATTTTGCCCAGATGGTAGCTCATTCCCTTGTTGAAGCCATTGATAGCGGTATTGGTGGCTACCAGACGATACATCGGGATCCCCAGGGTCTGAAGCAAACTTTTCGGGATGAAGCTGATCGACGATTCTGGGTCAATATACATTCGGTCCACTTTGACGTCGCCAATATATCATGTGTAGTATAGGGGCCGATCGTGCCTATTATTTTTGAGCAACATGTCCTGTTGCGAGAAGGTGATGTTGGGTATCGCATCCGTGGCGTTGTTGCAATATGGACAAGCAGCAGGATCTTCGGTTGGTGGCTTGACTTGCGCTAGGTAGATACCAGCATTTTGTAGTGCCTCTCTCAGGGCAGCCCGAGTGTCTTTAGAGAGCCGCAAAAGCTCAAATAGCAACAATTTAGCCAGAGTGTTGGCTAATTGTGCTAAGATATCAAAGTTATATGACCTTTCCATCCCTTGTGGTGCATCCCTACGCAGTGGTTTATCAAAGCACGTCTCCTTCTATTTAGACTTGTCCATTGGCGGGGGCTGAGATGGCGCGACAACTGGAGGCGTATCGCCGAGCATCGGTTGGTATATTATACCTGACCTTGTTGTACTTGCTGCCAGCTCTTCAGTCGAGGAGGAAATTGTGTAATAAGATTTAGATTTTCTGTCCTTGGACCTACATGACCTCCCCACGTGGTGTGGTAAGAGGTATTAGCCTAGTGGAAGGTTGACCACCTCTATAGTTGCCTTTGGGACTGGGACCACTTTGGCTTGGGCTTCCGTTGGGGGAAAGTTTCTAAATTGGAGGGATACCATGTTGGTGGTGACCGTTACGTCGTCGAAGTCCAGGTAAAGAGCCTTGGTATCTATCAGGCGTTGGATGTACCACTTTAGAGTATAGCACTCCTGCATTGGGTGGTGGACATAGCGGTGGAAGTGACAATACTTTGGGTTGGCCATTTTTGCTGCCTCAGGCTGACGTCTGACGTCGGGGAGCCAAATTTTGCCTTCCTACACCAACATATCGCAGATGGGTTTGACATCACCATCTTCGAAAGAGTAAGTCTCCTTTGGTTTTGGAGACTCTACCGGCTTTTGCTCAGGCTTCTTAGTTAAGGTAGAGAACATAGCCTATTTTCCCTTTCCATCGCGGCTATTATTGCCGCCATTACTGTTGTTGTTGTTTTTGTTGTTGTTGTTGCTGGGACGCTTGCCCTTTTCTCAGTAGTAGGGATATGGATCACCAAGTGCCGAGCGTCCTTGAGCTTCTTCTCAGCGTTGTCATCACTTACAATGAATGTTGTCCAGTCTTTGAACTGTGTCTCGCCCATCTAGAGACTGACTGTCGAAAGCATATTTTTTTGGCACATCTCCATTAGTGTGGCCTCGGGATTGCTAGGAGGCAACCTTAGCGTGGCCTGTCAAAACCTCTTGATGTAGTTTCGTGTCAGTTCCTTCTCACCCTGGGTGACATCCATTAGAGAAGACATCGTCATATCATTTCTTGCCTCATAGAATCTGTCAAGGAACAAACGCTTGAGGTAATCGAATAATGAGATGCAGTTATCTTTGAGACTGGAGAACCAATCGAAATCTACCCCCGCCAATGACCCGACGAAGAGCCTGGTAAGGATAGCGTCGTTGTGAGGTAAGTGTCATATTGTAATCTCAAAGTAGCTCATGAAGCGACGAGGGGAGGACTTTCCTTCAAACGTGTTTATATTGAAGGGCTTATACTTGGGCGGATACGGTGCATCCCTCCACTCTATCAGGTATGGTTGCTGTACCCCGAGATTACGGAGTGAGTCCTGATTGCTCATAGAATCTAGGCGAGCCCGAAGTTCTTAGACTTTCCTCCTTAGCTTCATCTTATGCCGAAGGTGCAGACGAGCCAGGTATGAGAGGATCACCGCCCGCGGGTGGAGTGGTCGTGTTTGAATCCCCGTTGATCGTGGGGTCCAAGTTTGCTTTCCCAGTGGCCCTTGCTGGCTGGGAGGCCATTTTTGCCTTGATTTCTAGCATTGTCTTGGTCATAGCTTGCATTGATGCATTCATTGTATGTATCATGGCCTCGAGAACCTTGAGGCATTGCCGGTCACTGGGGCCTTCAGGGTCATCTTCGGCCATGTATACCGTCCTCACATGGGAAGAAATAGACGGGGTAGTGGATGCCGTGCTCTCCATCTCATACACTTGTAGTGAGTAGTCTTTAAGGAGGGCGGATGACGTTGTGTCTTCCTCGGACTCGGAGGGGATACTACCCCAGCGTAGAAGATTGTGTCATTTTGGTGGGAGTAGCTACCCTTCGGGATCTCGGAGTTCGTTCCTTGAGAATCGTTGTCTCCTCGGAACGTCGGGTTATTACGTACGTCCAGGGGGACACTACCCCCAACTTGGGCCACCCCTAGGGGTTCTGAGGAAGAACTACATAAGGGGCTGACAGCTTCTTCCTTGAGCGGGTGCCCTGGAAGACGTCTTCCGCAGGTGCCGTAGTCAGCCCTCTAGGTAGTAGCCTTCGTGACGTACTGCTATAGAGCGACGGACTGGAGATATTTGACTTCTTTCCTCCTTTGGTGGCGGGAAGCTTTCTAGTTGAGTATCAAGAGGCAAAGGGCAACTCCTCCTCCTCTGGTACTTGCACCTGATCTCCAGGGTGTTGCCGGGTAAATGCTTTCTGGTGCTGTCGCTGGAAGGTCAACTGCATGTCTGTGGGTACTGTCGCTTTATTGTAGCAGCAGTTGATGATGATGTTGGCACAGCAGTGCCTTGGAGAGGGAATATCGCACGTTGTAGTTGTTTTTCTTGCTTTGCGCTTGTGAGTAATCACGTCACGCAAATCATGTGAAGGGTGTTTTACCTTTGGATCTACTTTGTGAGTCCGGGTATCTTGGGCATACAAATGCGCAGGTGTTGTATTTGCTCCTTGGCCTGGGGTTAGTACACGAATTTGTCCTGAGGTACCGGTGGAAGACTTTTGAGGCAGACCCTGTCCATTGGTCCCTGTGGGCTGGAAGGATAGTTCAGTCATGTACAACTTTTCGTCAGAGGCTCGCATAATAGTTAGCGATACCTATTGGCGGTCAGTCGTATGAGAAGTTGCTTGAGCTTGACGGACTCGCACAGCCCTGGACTTCTTCAGCTTAGTAACCGCAGGCACGTAGTATGAAGAGTCCATATTTGGGTTTCACCATTCTCAGTTGGTCGCATAGGATCTGCGTCTCATGAGATACGATCGAAAACAGAAGTTTTGTTGCTATCAGGGTCGCATGCGACAGTTTATCTGTGGTTGTGAGTTGATGTTGCATGGATAGTCTTATGCGGCCTCCTCCTTGGCCGTATAGAAGCTGCCTCAGCACCAGAACGTCTAAAATTGTAGTATTTTCCTATGCCAGAGTTCGGGTGCCGAACATTTTCTGCGTCAGCCCGGGATACCGCATAGACGTAGATGTTCTGGGTGTTCGTCCGATGACCATCATCGGCAATAGAGTGTGAGGCGGGGAGCGTCTTCTCCGTGGCACAGAGCCTGCTAGACTCAGTCAAGGAACAAAGAAAAACTACGATCCCATAAAAAGACATCACGACGAGAACCAGAACAAAAGAAGAAAGGACCCACCAGGGCAAAATTATTATAGATGCAAGATATGTGAGGAAAGTTAATGCAAAAAATTCCCCAATGCTGCCTCCCGTGAGAAAAGTTAATGCCAAATCAAAAGATAGTCTGGGTAAGGCGCGGTAAACTCCCTCAAATATTTCTATAGATAGTTTGGTATGGGTTAGAAAATTGTGGTTTAGCAGTAGTTGATTGAGGTTTAGAGTAAGGTTGCAGATGTCTGTTTATTTTAAATTAAACACTTGGCGCGCCCTACCATTGTTGAATTATTCGGAGCCCAACATCAGCCCATAAATTCCAATAGATTATTGCACTTTTGACTAGACACGCCAATTTAGGCGCTGGACTTTTCTGTCACTCAAAATCCTATTTCCTTGTGCTCTAAATTAATTGCACAATTTTTCGTAATCGAAATCCTTATTTAAATCCCGTGTCGGACACCTGTGTCATTGCCATCAATTTTGAGCACAAGGAAATAGGACGTGATATCAGGTTCAGTTATTCTTGATTCTATTCAAGCACTTGCATTATTTGATTCTGGCGCTTCCCATAGTTTTATATCTGTATCTTATGCTCTTAAGCATCATTTAGAGGCGGAACCCTTTGATAGGACTTGCAATATCATGACTGGCGGAGATATTATCCTAGTTAGTAATTTTTGCAAGGACCGGAGAGTTTTATTGGGAGGTCAAGAGTTTAGTGTGTGCTTACTCATAATACCACTTCCGGGATACGATATTGTACACAGAATGGATTGGTTGAGTAGGCACCATGCTACTATAGATTATCGTGGAGGAAGAGTGATATTTCGACCGCTAGGAGAGCCAGAGTTCGAGGTTGTCAGAGGAGCATCGGAGCAGAGCAGGGGCACTTTTTGTGGAGCCAGGATGGAGAAAAAGGAGTTACCATATCCTTTGATAGCGGAGTTCCTGGATGTCTTTCCATAGGGGTTGCCAGGTTTGCTGCCAGACAGAGATGTTGAGTTCTCTATAGACTTGGTGCCAGGCGTAGAGCCAATATCAAAATACGTCTATAGGGTCAACAACAGCGAACTGGCAGAGTTGAAGAAGCAGGTTGATGAGTTGCAAGACAAGGTCTTCATCAAATCTATTTCATCACCATGGGGAGCTCCGGTATTGTTCGTACCGAAGAAGGATAGGCCGATACGCATGTGTATCGACTATAGAGCTCTGAACAACCTTACTATCAAGAATAAATACCCGCTGCCGAGGATAGATGATCTCTTCGATCAGTTGAGCAGAGCGAATATATTCACAAAGATAGACTTGAGGTCAGGCTACCACCAGGTAAAAGTGAAGAAAGAAGATATTCTGAAGATAGCTTTTCAGACTCGATATGGCCAGTTTGATTTCATGGTGTTGCCGTTTGGGTTGACTAATGCACCGGCAGTATTCATGAACATGATGAACAAGGTATTCCACTAGTACCTTAACAAGTTCGTGGTAGTGTTCATCGATGACATTATTGTGTATTCAAAGACCCCTAAGGAGCATGAGGAGCACCTGAGGATGGTTTTGTAGACTCTTAGGAAAGAGGAGCTTTACGGGAAGCTTTTGAAGTGCGAGTTCTTCCTTGACAAGGTTGAATTCCTTGGGAATGTGGTGATAGGTGATGGGATCTCAGTTAACCCAAAGAAGATCGAGGCAGTGGAGTCATAGGCTACTCCCAGTTCAGTGGCTGAGATCAGAAGTTTTCTCGGACTAGCAGGTTACTATAGGAGGTTTGTACAAGACTTGTCCAGAATTGCAGAGCCGATGACTAGGCTGACCAAGAAGGATGTAGATTTTATCTGGACGGAGGATTATCAGGCCGCATTTGATGAGCTGAAGAAAAGATTGACGACAACTCCAGTTTTGACATTGTCATCAGGGACAGGTGGATTCACTATCTACAGTGATGCTTCAGGAAAGGGTTTAGATTGTGTTCTTTAGCATCACGGGAAGGTGATTGCCTACGCTTCTAGAAAATTATGTCCTCATGAGAAGAACTACCCCACCCATGATTTGGAGTTAGCAACTATCATCTTTGCCCTAAAGATGTGGAAACACTATCTGTATGGAGAGCGTATGGAGATCTTCGTAGATCACAAGAGTTTGAAGTATGTGTTTACACAGAAAGAGCTGAACATGAGATAGAGGAGGTGGTTGGAGTTGATAAAGGACTTCGATATTTCATTGTAGTACCACCCAAGAAAGGCCAACGTAGTTGTCGATGCCTTGAGCAGGTATCCGGTGGCTATGTACTTGACGCCAGACAGACACTTGTTGGCCAAACTCGAGAGCTTGGGAATTGAGGTATTAGTTTCTGGTGTCGAGATTCAGATATAGGGATTGTAGATACAGTCTGAGTTGAAGGACAGAATCAGAGCTACGCAGTATGATGATGAGGCTCTGAGGAGTATCAGGGCACAGGTTCGAACAGGATCATCCGAGGACTTCACCATTGCTGATGATGGATCATTGCGGCATGGTACTAGGATTTGTATGCCAAGCGGGGAGCTACGCGAGGAGGTTTTACAGGAGATGCATTGCTCTTAGTACTCGATGCATCCAGGTGCCAACAAGATGTATCGAGACCTGAGGGAGCATATTTGGTGGTATGGTATGAAGCGCGAGGTAGCATATTTCTTATCAAGGTATTTAGTGTGCCAGCAGGTAAAGGTGGACAGACAGAGGCCAGGTGGATTACTTCAGCCTTTACCCATTCCAGAGTGAAAGTGGTAGCATGTGACTATGGATTTTGTTTTGGGGCTTCCGCGTTCTCCAGGAGAAAAATACGCAATTTTGGTCATCATGGACATGTTGACCAAATCAGCCCACTTCTTACCATTCAAAGTGGGTACATCGACGGAGAAGCTAGCAGAGATGTATGTGCAATAGATTATCAGATTACATGGGGTTCATGTGAGAATCATCTCGGATCGGGATAATTATTTTACTTTCTACTTCTGGACGAGGTTGCAAGCTAGCTTGGGCACTCAGCTCAAGTTCAGTACCGTATATCACCCCCTGACAGACGGACAGTCGGAGAGGACTATTCAGACTCTCGAGGATATGCTACGCACTTGTGTTCTGAATCTCGGAGGTTCTTGGGAGGATCATCTATACCTGGTAGAGTTTGCTTACAACAATAGCTATCAGGCCAGTATTGAGATATCACCATTCGAGGCTCTATATGGACGGAGGTATCACATACCGTTATCTTGCGAAGATATCGGTGAGAGAGCCTTGTGGGACCAGAGATGGTCGTGGATGCAGCGGAGAAGGTAAAACTCATCAGAGATAGACTTCGAGTGGCCCAGGACAGACAGCGACATTGGGCCGACAGCCACCGTAGACCCTTGGAGTTTGAGGTATGGGTTTTGTTAAAATTGCTTGTGATTGCTTTGTTTTAGATTACGTATTAAGGCTATATATTCTAGGTTGGCGATTTGGTGTTCTTGCAGATTTCTCCAATACGGGGCACGATTCACTTTGGTGGGGGCGGGAAGCTTAGTCCACGGTACATCGGACCTTTCGGTATTCTTGCGAGGGTCGGTGTAGTCGCCTACAGACTAGACTTATCGCCTGCATTGGAGGAAGTACATTACGTGTTCCACGCGTCATAACTAAGATGATACATGGCAGATCCTAGTCACGTACTAGATCACTCAGAGATCGAGGTTGGTCCGACTCTTAGCTATCCTGAGCATCCCGTAAAGATTTTGGCTCGCAGGAAAAAGGTATTGCGAAACTAGACTATTCCTTTGGTTCATGTTGCATGGAGACACCACTCTCCAGGTGAGTCAACCTGGAAGAGGGAGGACGAAATACGTGAACAATACCCGTATCACTTTGAGCCTTGAGGTATAGTTCTTATTGTTCTGATTATGTTCTTGTGTTAGTTTAGTTTAATTTTGAGGACAAATATTTTTAGGAGGGTAGACTTGTCACTACCATATTTCTAGAGTAGGGGCATTGTTGTCATTTTAATACTATATATATATTGTGTTTACAGTTACATGATATGTATAATATATTATATTATATTTATTAATGATATGGGTTAATGGACTAGACTTGATGTGACCATGGACTTTACATTAGACTAGATATTTGAACCCACTAGTTAATTCCTATCCATTTTAATTAGAAATTTGTTAAACCCCTCACTTGGAATGAGAACCCCACTTAATTAAATAACTCTTCATGACAACCATATGGGGGGCATTATGGACTTTGTGCATTAGCTATCCCTAGGTTTAGTGGCTGGCCCTATATAGGAGAGAGGGAGCCTCCCTCTAGTTCATCATAGCTCATAAAGAAAAATCCTAAAAATAGTTCTTCCCCAAACCCTTTCCTTCTTTCACCAAATTTCAGAAATTAAACCTACAATCCCACTCATTTCCCTCATCTAAGAAGCCTAGAAGTTTATATCACAAGGAGCCTTGGAGAATAAGAAGTTTGGATTGGGAACCTATCTCCCAATAGGTAAAAATCTGAAATCTCTCCTTTAAATTCTGTTTTTATTATTTGTTTGGCCATTAGGAGCCCACCCATGGTTTAGGAATAGCTGCAAAGGAGAGAAATTAGTTCCTTTGGTTCCCATAGTGTTTCCTACATGTTATTATGTCCATATAAGGGGTTTTGTGCTTGTTGAAGTATTTTTCCCTCCATTGTTCTTTGTAACTAATCATATTATATATATAGTTGTATTTACTATGTATTTCATTAGTAGTAGAGTATTTAGGGTTTTGGGCATGAGATTGATAGCGTGTCATGACACTATATATATTATCATGACTTATGCACTCCAAGTATTTGGCAAATTTCCTATTACTAGAAGAGTATTCATTTAGATGTTTCCATTGTTATATTTGGTGAATGCATGAGTGTATGATGGGGAGAGGTTTGGGATATTAAGTTTTGAGAAGGGGAAGTATGTTCAGTGGACTGCTATGTTGTACTTCCAGTGGGTTACAGCATGATACCCCTGTAGTCGAACCTAGTAGCAGTGACACTAGGGTGTTATTAGGTAGCATCAGTACCTGGGTATATCTGGTGCTCATTGAAGGATAACCAATTTGATATGTGGTCTCAAACAATTTTTATATATCTAATTTGAGGAGTGTGGTACAAAGTATGAGGATTGTACAGATGCTGGTCTGTGCAAGTAAGTGTTGGTGAGGCTTGAGGGTTATGTGTGTAAGTGTATTATTGAGGGTAGGTGCTATGTGAATTGATTATGTGAATGTGAGTACATATGTATGAGGAAGTTATATCAGATACTTGAGTGAATAAGTGATGAGGGGTATTTGGTGTCTGTTCCAGACTAAGGAGGACAGGAATACACCTATGTACAATCAGTGTGTGTGCAGGTATGGTATCAGTGATAATATGTGAGTCTGTTTTAGTTCTCCAGAAATGAGATAAGGATTAAGGATTGTCACGCCCCAGTCCCAAAATATCGAGGGACTAGACACGTGGCAATGGCCAGCAGCACACACCGATAGACACACCCAATTTAATGAATCCATCGGGGCGTACTTAAGATGTAATACAACAATAAGGGTGCAAAATACTAATCTCATCCACAGAAATGAATACAACAATATCAATAAAAGAAAATATAAACATCATCAAGTCACAAGTAAATAAATTGGGGAACAACCCGATAATAAGTTTGTTACAACTGTTTAGTAAACAAGAATTTAAAAGAGTTTAATTTTTCATCAAGACTGAGCATAGAAGAACAGATATTCAGGATAAATCCTCAACGATCACCTCGTTCTCAGGTTCTGGTACTACTCCGAGAAGTGCTCATGTTCCGTACACCTCAGGATAGATATCCTCTGCTAACCCTGGGGACATAATCCAGATCCAGGTCCTCAGGGGACATAGCAAGGTACAAAATAACTTATGCCAAAATAAATGTAGTGCGGCAATAAATAAAATAATATGGGATAAACTATGTAACCATCTATGTGAAATGCAATTTGAGAGCATCACTAAAACTCAGACTAAGACCACTACAAGCTCTATGTTTGGGAGCCTGTAGCAGAGATACTATATAATTTACTATGTAATTTATTATGTAGTGGCATATATATATATATAAAATTAGCCTGTACCCTGTGTGTCTCTCCCCACCTAATGTAATCATACGTCTCATGTCCATGATGTCTCATGTCTATGTCACGCAAGATCATATCTAATACAGCAAGTCATAATAAGATCTAAGCATATATATAAAGAATATGTCATGAAACCTATAACCTATACAGAATCACCATGAATATCTCAGGAAGATTCTGTCTCATGAATAGTGTCAGGTGTCATGGGTTATGTTGTACTTGATAAGGCAAGTACGAGAATGTAAAAGGGTCTCGGTATCCAAGTCTAGGTGACGTTACACAACTCCGCGTACGGTGTTGGCACCCGACTATTAATCGAACGCTAAGTAAAGTCACATGGTCCTAGGTTAAGCATGTACAACAGATAAATAAGTCAAGAAAATATGTAACAAGAACTGCAAGGTTGGCAAGGAACACTTGCCTGGGGTTTTGACTCCAACGGTAGCTCTGGCAGCAACGGATTTGCAGGTAATCCTCCAGTTGCTGAAATAAACATCACTATCATATTCAAAAAATATCAAATAGCTAGAAACGCCTGTCCTTGAGTCCAATTTGGACACAGGGGCAAAAATAACAGTTTCTGGTCAAAGCGGGGTCCACATGTAGGCTGCTTCGCATCGAAAAATGTGTCAGAAACAATGGTCTCCAAATTCATCAAACTTAGTGTCAACAAGTCCAGAACGAAGATACGAACCCAATGGAACTTCCAGAATTGGATTCCGATGAGTCGATCACAAAATCGCCCGTCAAGTGGAGCCGCGGGGCCCACGATACGCGATTTTGTCAACGTTCTCAGAATCGAACCAAACTTGGGTCACAGGACTAGCGTATTGCTACGAGTCCGATGGTGCAAGTTTTGTTTTGATCCTACATGTGTACACAAAGTTACAACATGTTCTGGAGCAGGGCCGATATGGGACGTTGTCGACGGATACGCGTTGATACCGGTGTGCACGCACATCCAAATCAACTTCCGCAAAATACCACACGTCCGTCAACGGCACGCACCTTTTGGTGAAGACCGCATGCGACCAAGTCGTCCCGTTTGGCGGGGCGCACTAAGTTCCGGTGGAAAATGGGGTATTTATTTTCTGGTTTTTGGATCGCAGTTCGCGATCACCAAAGGATGCGACACAACGAGCGGGTTGCACGGGCATCGAGAGGGTTATACAGTCTCCTCGTCACAATAGACAAAAAGAGAAACAGGGCAGCGAGGAGAGAGAAAAGGGTACCTTAACAAGGCTACGCAGACTAGGATTCCTCGTGTCCGCGAGGCGACGCGACACGACACGTACAGTGTCTAGGGTTAGGGTTCCGGCTACAGGGGCGCCGGGGCTTCGCCGGAGGAGGGCGGAGTCGGCTCGGCTCGTCGGAGGCAGCTCAGGCGGATGTGAAGATGCTTGGGGACGGCGCCAATGGCGGGCACGGCGGCTCAGGCGGAGCTCTGCTAGAAGCGGCCGGGGCTCGGGGTGGCTCGGGCACGGTTCAGGCTGGGCTTGACGGTTCTCTGGGGAGACTGAGCATCGCTGGAGGAGGATCAGGGAGGGCCGAGCTCGGGGCTGGAGGTGAGGGGTCGTCGACTCTGGCCTCGGCGGAGGTCGGCGAGGTGGGTCAGAGAAGCAGCGGAGGAAGGCGGAGAAGCAGAGGGAAATGGCAGCGGAGGAACTCGCCGGATCGAGGGGGTTTTATAGAGGGAAAGAGGGAGGTGGCCAGTCGGTTACGGGAGGCGGAGCGACTGGGGGAGACGGAGCGGTGGAGAACGGTCGACGGAGACGAAGCGACACCGGGGAGAGGGAAGGTCGGGGTCGGTTACAGGGAAAGAGTCCCCGGGTCGGGTTCGGGTCAGTGGATGGGGATCCGACCCGATCCACAAAGGCATGGGTGCGGGTTTGGGTACTCGGGTTTCGGGTCTGAGTTTTGGGCCCGGATCCGACCCGCAGGGTTTGGGGTTTGGTTCAATTGAACCGGGTCTGGTTCGGGTTGGTTTGGTTTATTTTGAAATAAACCGGGTTTATTTCTAGGGTTTAATTAGGGTTAATTAAAACTTAGTTTCTATGTCTTTAAAAATGTTTTCGGGGTCCAATAAATTCTCGAAAAATTATCCTATGTCTAATTTTCATTTTACACCTAAAAATATTATTCTTATAATATTTTAATATTGATTAACATCATTTAAAAATTATTTAAAATCAAAACACCTTATTTTTAATTAATTAAAAACTCCCAGAAAAAATTCCAGAAAAATTATGAAAATTGGTTTTAGAAATTCCTGAAAAATCAGGGGGTTTACAATCTACCCCCTTAAGAGGATTGCGTCCTCGCAATCAAAGAATAACCGGTCAACAGAGATGACACGGTTGCAAACATTGTTCGAAGCACATCACGATCAAGGATGAGGGTTTTAAGAAAATACATAGGGAATCACTTCCCTAAGAAATGGAAGTTATACAATTTCCAGAATAAAGAAAATCTAGAAAACTACAGTTTAGAAAAACTAGGTTATCACTTAAGAACATACAAGGTTATCAATTATTATCATGATCAAAACTACCAGGTTAAGGCTAAGGTCACGAACCAATAGGCACTAGCTACAACAATACTAGAATCGATAGCTACGAAAACTTACGCGCATTAGCTAATCCACGAGTCTGTGCATTCTCCAAGGTCATCGCGAAAGCTTGTCCACGTCCTTGCGGTCAATTCCTCTGCTACTGCTGAGCCTGCTGGAAGAGTAGTGCCTGGGATATCAAAGGTGGCCTCGGCTGATACCCTCCTGGAGCTGGTGGTATGACTCCTTCAACTCCTATTTACGGTGCTCCTAATGCTGGATAGGCTGGCCTCGGTACTGGTAATGCTTGTTGGTTAACCATTGGTGCTCCTTCTCGACACTCAAGGCATTTCCTCAACAAATGCTGAATGTCTCCGCAAGCTAAACATAATCTTCTTTTGCGTCTGCACTCATTCTTAATATGGCCTCGCTTGCGACAATATTGACAGACATGTAGTGCCTGTGGAGATGATCCAGGTGGCAGGTGCATGTGAGGTCTTTTTGCAACTTCTTCCTGTGGTGCTCTGGCTGGTGCTGATGTGGCTGGTTGATGAATCATCAATGCTTTCTCTCGACGTTCAGGGTAATCCCTTACCGAATGTTGTTTGGATCCGCAAGCTAGACATAATCCAAATCTGAGTCGGCATTCTTTAGCGAGATGGCCTACCTTGCCACAGTAGTGACAAGTAGGAAGGACTAGTGCTTGTGGTATAGATGCTCTCTGTGGTGGATTCATCTGTGGTTGCTTTGCAGCTCCTTCCTGTTGTGCTTGGTCTAGTGCTAATGCATACGGCCCTTCTGGCTGGACTCTATCCTTGTGGTGCACTCCATGGGTCGTGCTGCAGCAAGAACGACCGTTGTAACGGAGCTGATTAACTTCCGTAGCTCAGATTTAAGTCTGTAAATGATCTCCTCCATTTGGCTTGGCTGGGCTTCTTCATGAACCTTCCGATAGGCTTGCATCATCGCGTAAAATATTTGAAACATCTGTTGCCCGTCCATAGCTTGCCCTTGTGGGAATTTAGGCATTGGTGGAGTGAACTGCGTCGATGGTGGAATGTTATCTTGCTGGTTTCTCGAGTCATGCTGATTTACTTGACTGCTTTGGTGTGCTGATTGACCTCCATCCACTAGTGTTACTTCATCTTCGTTGGTTACCATAGCATCTCATGGCGATCTTACAGGAGTCTCATCGTTTGCTCGTTGATCTATTACTCTGCATTCAAAATAAACAATAAGAGGCGTATAGGAATCAAGGCAGGATGCAAGTAAAGTGATTAATTTTGAATCCGATATAGATATCAAGAACGATTCAAGCAAGTGGATGAGATCCTAAAAACTTATCCTATTCTTACTACAGGCTTGCTCGATCCCTAAGTTGAAATCGAAGCAATTTAGTCGTTGACCTGTATGGGCCACCACAAAAACCATGTCACGTACCAGTCCCAAAATATCGAGGGACTCGACACGTGGCAATGGCCAGTAGCACACACCGATGGACACACCCAATTTAATGAATCCATCGGGGCATACTTAAGCTGTAATACAACAATAAGGGTGCAAATACTAATCTCATCCACAGAAATGAATACAATAATATCAATAAAAGGAAATATAAACATCATCAGGTCACAAGTAAATAAATCGGAGAATAACCCGATAATAAGTTTGTTACAACTATTCAGTAAACAAGAATTTAAAAGAGTTTAATTTTTTATCAAGACTGAGCATAGAAGAATAGATATTCAGGATAAATCCTTAGCGATCACCTCATTCTCAGGTTCTGGTACTGCTCCGAGAAGTGCTTATGTTCCGTACACCTTAGGATAGATATCCTCTGCTAACCCTGGGGACATAATCAGATCCAGGTCCTCAGGGGACATAGCAAGGTACAAATTAACTCATACCAAAATAAATGCAGTGCAGTAATAAATAAAATAATATGGGGTAAACTATGTAACCATCTATGTAAAATACAATTTGAGAGCATCACTAAAACTCAGGCTGAGACCACTACAAGCTCTGTGTCTGGGAGCCTGTAGCAGAGATACTATGTAATTTACTATATAATTTACTATGAAGTGGCATATATATATATATATATATATATATATATATATATATAATTAGCTTGTAGCATGTGTGTCTCTCCCCACCCAATACAATCATATGTCTCAAGTCCATGATGCTTCATGTCCATGTCACACAAGATCATATCTAATGCAGCAAGTCATAATAAGATCTAAGCATATATATAAAGAATATGTCATGAAACCTGTAACCTATAAAGAATCACCATGAATATCTCAGGAAGATTATGTCTCATGAATAGTGTCAGGTATCCTGGGTTATGTTGTACTTAATAAGGCAAGTACGAGAATGTAAAAGGGTCTCGGTATCCATGTCTAGGTGACGTTACACAACTCCGCTTACGGTGTTGGCACCCTACTATTAATCGGACACTAAGTAAAGTCACACGGTCCTAGGTTAAGCAAGTACAATAGATAAATAAGTCAAGAAAATATGTAACAAGAACTGCAAGGTTGGCAAGATACACTTGTCTGGGGTTCTGACTCCAACTGTAGCTCTGGCAGCAGCGGGATTTGCAGGTAATCCTCTGGTTGCTGAAATAAACATCAACATCAGATTCAAAAAATATTCAATAGCTAGAAATGCCTATCCTTGAGTCCAATTTGGACACAGGGGCAAAAATGACAGTTTCTGGTCAAAGCGGGGTCCACATGTGGGCCGCTTCGCACCAAAAAATGTGTCAGGAACAATGGTCTCCAAATTTGTCAAACTTTGTGTCAACAAGTCTAGAACGATGATACGAACCCAACGGAACTTCCAGAATTGGATTTCGATGAGCCGATCACAAAATCGCCCGTCTAGTGGAGCCGCGGGGCCCACGATATGTGATTTTGTCAACGTTCTCAGAATCAAACTAAACTTGGGTCACAGGACCAGCGTATTGCTACGAGTCCGATGGCATAAGTTTTGTTTCGATCCGACGTGTATACCCAAAGTTACAACGTGTTCTGGAGCAGGGCCGATACGGGACATTGTCGACGGATACGCGTAGATTCCGGTGTGCACGCACATCCAAATCAACTTCTGCGAAATCTCATATGTCCGTATCAACGGTGTGCACCTTTCGGTGAAGATCACACGCGACCAAGTCGTACCGTTTGGAGGGGCACACTCAGTTCCGTGGGAAAATGGGGTATTTATTTTCCTGTTTTTGGATCGCAGTTCGCGATCACCACAGGACGCGATACACCGAGCGGGTTGTACGGGCATCGAGAGGGTTACGCAGTCTACGCGTCACAACAGACAAAAAGAGAAACAGGGCAGCAAGGAGAGAGAAAAGGGTACCTGAACAGGGCTACGTAGACTAGGATTCCTCGTATCCGTGAGGCGATGCGACACGACACGTACAGTGTCTAGGGTTAGGGTTCCGGCTACAGGGGCACCGAGGCTTCGCCGGAGGAGGGCGGAGTCATCTCGGCTCGTCGGTGGTGGCTCAGGAGGATGCGAAGACGCTCGGGGACGGCACCGGTGGCGGGCACGACGGCTCAGGCGGAGCTCTGCTGGAAGCGGCCGGGGCCCGGGGTGGCTAGGGCACTGTTCAGACGGGGCTCGACGGTTCTCTGGGGAGACTAAGCGTCGCCAGAGGAGGAGCAGGGAGGGCCGAGCTCGGGGCTGGAGGCGAGGGGTCGTCGACTCTAGCCTCGGTGGAGGTCGGCGAGGTGGGCCGGAGAAGCATCGGAGGAAGGCGATGGAGAGAGGGAAATGGCAGCGGAGGAACTCGCCGGATCGAGGGGGTTTTATAGAGGGAAAGAGGGAGGTAAACAGTCGGCCGGCGTCGGTTATGGGAGGCGAAGCGGCTGGGGGAGACAGAGCGGTGGAGAACGGCCGGCGGAGACGAAGCGGCGCCGGAGAGAGGGAAGGTCGGGGTCGGTTACAGGGAAAGTGTCCCCGGGTCGGGTTCGGGTGAGTGGATGGGGATCCGACCTGATCCACAAAGGTATGGGTACGGGTTTGGGTACTCGGGTTTTGGGTCTGAGTTTTGGGCCCGGATTTGACCCGCAGGGTTTGGGGTTTGGTTCAATTGAACCGGGTCCGGTTCGGGTTGGTTTGGTTTATTTTGAAATAAACTGGGTTTATTTCTAGGATTTAATTAGGGTTAATTAAAACTTAGTTTCTAGGTCTTTAAAAATGTTTCCGGGGTCCAATAAATTTTCGAAAAATTACCCTATGTCTAATTTTTATTTTATACGTAAAAATATTATTCTCATAATATTTTAATATTGATTAACATTATTTAAAATTAAAACACCTTAGTTTTAATTAATTAAAAAATCCCAGAAAAAATTCCAAAAAAATTATGAAAATTAGTTTTAGAAATTGCTGAAAAATCAGGGGGTTTACAAGGATAGTGCTTTATGCATGAGTGATGAGGTAGGGGGTATTAGAGGTCTTTGAAGGGAAGACAACAAGTGCATTCCAGCAAGAGCAATTAGCATAACATTAGCAGCATAGTTGGTGGCATTAGCAGCAGCAGTAGTAGGTAGAGGGTATTGCAGGTATGAGGTATCAGAGGTCGGGGATGGGTGATAGGTGTAGTGAGTGTGTGAGATGATCACAGACACTGTGTCTGAACATAGAAGTGGTTTTAGGTATGTATGTGTGTTCATGTGTGTATATCTGTATATTACTTTAGGGTGTGTTTTGTTGAGTGGATGGTATTAGTGTCAGGGAAGTACATCCAGGATGATATAGGGGATAGGATATATTTGAGAGTATAGTTTTAGAGTATCAGTTGTGTTAGTGTGGAGCTTGCTATAAATGCAGGCAGTGTGCACAGTCCAGGTGCAAGGGTGCCAAATCTAGACCAGTGGGGTGTTCAGGTTAGGTAAGAGGTTCAGGTGTATCATGTAGACTGATACACTAATATCAGTTTAAGGGAATTAAAGATTAGAAACTTGGATGAGCACTGATACACAGTATCAGACTGTGGGTAGTGTGCTTTTGTGCCAAGTGTGGTTCTTAGTAAGTAAAAGTGTATCAGTGGGGATCATTGTTAAGTGAGGGAGTTAGTGTTAAGGTAATAATTAAGCGTAATGTTGGCATAAGTATAGTTGCAGTGTGTGTGTGTGTATGTGCAGGTGAGTGTGAGGTGGAGGATGCAAGTGCACAGTTTAGTTAGAGTTAAGTATGTGTGGGGATATTCATGTACCTAATTAGAGTGAGTGTTGAAGTGTCGAGTTAGTTAGTATGAAGTATTGATGTAAGTTCAAGATATATATTAGTTGAGTGTTGATACTCAGATAAATTGGGTAATAGGTTAATACTATGTAAAGTGTTAAGGTATTATAACTAATAAAGGTAGTTATCATGTTAGAGGTAAGGTATTGGGTACTAGTTAGGACTTTGGATTAGGTATTTGAACTATAATTAAGGAACTTATGATACCATTATATATATATATATATATATATATATATATATATATATATATATATATATATATATATATATATATATATATATATATATATAGTGTTAATAGCTAGTGAAACTACTAACTAGTAGGTATTGACCTAGAACCTGGCTATAGTTGGGTACAAGCTAGTATTAGCTAAGTATAGACTAGTTTGACTCCATGGGTCAACTCTATAGGTAGTTTGAACCTAGAATCAAGATGTTGACCTAGTTTAATCTAGTTTGACTGGACTTGACTTAGAACATGGTTTTAACCCTTTTTTAGACTAATTTAAGATTCAAAATACTATTTTGACACGAAATTCATATATAGGTCTTCGAGATACCATTTTAGACACTACTGACTTTCAGCACCGGATTTTAGACGAGTACATTCTCTAACAGTTTTTATTATTTTGGTTATCACTATGATTCTAGTTGTAGTGTATACTTGATTCTGATAGAGCGGATACACGGGCTAGTATCATAGATACCTGTCATAAGGAGTCGTGATTGGAATCCATAGTACTAGCTGGGGACGGAGAAATATTAGCAAGTTATGTGATCATACCCCACTTTACATGCACCATAGCTCACCCCACATATCATGTAGGGTGTAGCTTGACCATTTACATGCATCATAGGCTGTTATATATGATTCGTCTGACTATTGCTCTCATCATAGCTAACTAGATAGTTAGCCTGACCTCACATGTATCATAGACAATCATATATAACAAGTCTATTCTAGTCCCAAGCCGATCACATAGCAAACTAATATTTTATAACACATAGCTAGAATTCTTATTCTTTTATTTCAGTACACTCATTTCTAGCATTCCCATATATATCTGTTCATTGCTAGTTAGTTCTATATGCTAATTACATGTCTATCCAGTATTCCTTATTTTTCCAGTATTTTTTCATCATGTATTTCCTTGCACTATTTTATAGTTTTTGTCAATATAGTTGAAATTGCTGTTAGTGTTTGTGCTTCGCTCTAATCCTGACTGAAAAATATTTTAGAGGATCTCGAGGATTTTTGCCCTACCCATTATGGTCCAGGAGTAGATGAAGATTTTATCCCGGAGATTCCAGAGGAGCCACTCTCCTTAGAGGAGACACCACCCACAGTCGTTTAGACTGCACTTAGTTTAGTTTATTTATGTATTGGATTGTTATAACTGTGAGATTTTGGTGTATTAAGTTGAGACAGTTAGACTTTAGACTTGTTATTGTTATTTGAGTTATGTTCTAGACTTATGACAGAACTTCTTATATCTTTCATATCTTATCGTGCCATTTACCTTCTTATAGTTATTGTGATTGAGTACCTTATGAATTGATGATCGTATGCATTGTCCTCCTTATGGAGTTGAGATCATTGACATGTTGTTTCTGTGAGTTATGTTAGTAGTTTTGAGACCTAGACATTGTTCTATCGCTCATGTTGCGGCATAGGCTGGACCTACCCACGGATCACACTACCAGAATAAGTTAAATTAGCGACATCACAAAATGTCGCTAAATGGACAAAAAATATTGTTAAATAATTTTAGCGACGTTTGTAGTGACGTTACGTTGAACTCGCCTTTAAGCTAGTCGCTGACCGAAAAAATATCGCAAAACGTCGCTATTCCGACATTTTCTAGCGACGTAAATGCGTCGCTATATTAGCGACGTGTAGTGAGGCAACGTTGCTAAATTAGCAACGTGTTGTTTGTCGCTATATGTTGCTAAGTTTTTTCTTTTTAGCGACGTTGTGCGATTCATTTAGCAATGTTATATTGACATGGCAATACTGCCTGTCAGCATATTTGCGACGGGCAGCGACGTGTTTAGCGACGTGGATAGCGACATTTATAGCGACATACTCAGCGATGTATTTAGCGACGTATATAAACATCACTAAATGTCGCAAAATGTTGCTAAAAACGTAGCTAAAGATACAGTAAAAAAATAAAAAAAGAATATTGAATTATTTCCAAACCATTCTTCTTGTAGTTTATGAATTCACTATTTGTACAAATAGACCCGGAGCAACCCTCCGTTAAATTTGCTGGGTTCACCGACCCCCTTCGGTTAAACACTCAACACCGATAAATTAACATATATTTAATATAAATAATATAATAAAATTTGAAGAAAATAAAATATTGAGATTATAAACCGAGTCAGGGGAAAATCTCGTCGTAAAAAATACAACAAATATCCACACAACTGAGTCTGAAAGCCTCATCCTAAAGAATACAAGAAATAATATCTGAATGCCCATAAAATAAAAAATATTCATAAATGACCAAATATCATAGGTCTGAAACATAAACAATCAATAAATGGTCCTAACTAGGACTACTGCGGATCTGTAGGAGGATGACCACCAGCGTGCATTAGGGATAAGAATAGATCATACTGCTCCCGTGAAATCGACACCAATATCGATGGAGAAGGCAGTGACGTCGGTGGAGTCTATATCGATGAAGGCGCAGCAGGAGGACGTATCAGCTCCAACTCTGCTAGTCGATGGTTGTATGAATCCATGGTAGATAACAGTCTCGTACTGCTATGAACCATTGAATCATGCATCATCGTCAGCCTCTCGCCCATGGACAGCTGTGATGCCTACAACTCCATCACGTTGTGCTCTGTCGATGCTCTAAGATCAGTTGTCATATCCCGGAGCTCCATGATGCTGCGCTCGAGGCTATCAAATCGTGTGATGAGCATCTCATCATCCGCCTGCGGCTGGGACAGGGGCTCCTCCTCTATCCTTCATAGCAACTCGTCACGGAGAGACGCAATCGGACGGTCAATGGTCTCCTGGACTCGGGCCGACGACTGCGAGGGCTGTGAGGAATGCGCACTTGCCGTGGAGGCCCTAGATGACTACGATGCAAGAAGGGTGTCATAGGATCCCGTACCATAGTACGTATCCCTCTGGAGACCACCAGCGGCGGTTACCCATAACTCATCTGCCAATGAAGCTGGAGAGGACTGCAAGAAAGTACCAGCCTCTCCTGCTGTATGTGCACTAGCAGTCGCCCGCTCACGCAGCCTAAGATACTCAGCCTAGAAAAGTTTGGATACTCGATAATTGCCTAAGTTATATTAAAATTAACACAGAGTAAAGTAATACTTACATAGGTCTGCGAGGCCCTCTCATTAATGAGATTCTCGCCATTTCGATGGGTGGCCAGGAAGACGGTCACCATGTTTGCATCCTCACCACTCTGTACCTGTTAAAAATATATTATTTACTACTAAAATTAAATATTTTATCCTACTACCATTTTATCGTACTTGCATTAAAAAAATATCTGAAATAAAAAATATACCAAATGACAAAAATATTCTATCATTGAAATCGAGCCACCACACCACTTTGTTGCCTTCTGCCTAGCCGCTTTGGCCTTCTTAGACATTTTCTTGTACTTCGGATCATCAAATCTAGCCCTCATCACAGTCCACTGCTCAGGCATGATCCAACCATGGATCAGTTTTTCTTCGCGATCATGAGCCTTCTAGTCATCCAGAGCATCACGAATCATCTTGGCGGCAACGGTAGGAAACATTTGCTCGATCAACTCGGCCCGGTGCGGTGGATAAAAATATGTTTGCTACAATAAGTAATTTAGTAAGTTATATAATATGCATAAATTATATGATTGATATAATATACTTTTACCTCGAAGTGCATAAACCAGAACGCTTTTCTCTCCTCCGGAGCATCTGAGTAGTTGATCCAAGGGCCACCATAGTTGTTCCTCAGAAAGAGGCCCAGGCATCTCTGTACCGACAAGGGATGATATCTATACAGAGATAATTATTTTTATAAAAAAATTAAAATATGATAAATAAAGAAATACACGATATATATGAAGCTAAACCTTCTAATTGACTTACTTTGTACTGTCGGCCCAAATCTCTGTCCTCGTCTCCTCCGGAGGTGCGCATGGAGGATCTAGCTGATGCTAGGACAACGTCGGCTCGACCTCCTTTATATGCTCATCTGTCTCCATGGTTCCGTCAGTAGGAGGTACGGTGGACAAGGGAGTACTATTAGGCCTGGAACTACTCGTCCCAGGAGTGCTGCCACGTAACATCGTCATAGTCAGAGATGTGACTGGTCGATATACTGGAGTACTAGGTGACGAGGATCTAGAACCAACAGTAGGCAGTAGTGGAGGAGCACTCCGTCTATCTCGGGACCTGCCAAATTATTCGCGTCGTCCTGTCATACCTGATAACAACATATGATGAATAAAGAAATAAACAAATATATAGTACATTCTACAGTCAAAATGTTATGTATATCTCACAGCATTCATAGAATTACACAGTAAATAACTAGTGGTGTCACAAGTCTAAATGGATAGTACATTAAATAGTCAAAATATAATACATATCTTTGTCAAAATAGTATATTCTACAGTCAAAATATAGTACATTCTACAAGCAAAATATTTTATTTTTAATCATCTTCAAAAAATTTATCTTGTTCGCCTTCCTCGTCCTCATCTTCCTCTTCCTCCTCATTTTCACTTTTATCGACTTCGTCTTCGTCTTCGTCTTCATCTTTCTCTTTGGATAATTCTACATCTTCTACATTATTAGTCGTGTAATTAGTAACTTCTGTTGAGTCCACATCTACAATATTTAGTCTTGCATACTGCCCACCAATCTGACCTCGCTGTCCCCCGTTTAGGATAAGTTATAAATTACACGAGCTGAGCCTGACTTGACAGTACAAATGTTTCATAGCCTTGATATCTACGCTTGTAGTTTATATCCACAAGACCATGCTTATCAATTTTCCAACCTTGATCTTGAATCGGATCGAACCATTCACACTTGAATAGCACGATCTTAGCAGGTTCTATGCCATAATTATATGTCAACTCCACAATCTCTCGTAAGATGCCAAAGAAATCATTGCCTGGATCGACGTCTTTGTAGTTCAAAGATTTGATACACAAACAACTATTTTTCGTGGAATCAAGGTCCAGAAAGTTGTCTCTGATCGAAGCATTTATTGACTTGAAACTAAACCCATTCACACAGTAACTTGGCCATATTTTGACGGCAGTAATTGGTCCCTTGGCTAGAGGTCTAATAGATTCAGTCTCGGGTGTTATTAGACGATCGACCTAAATACCAAAGTAGCGATAGTAAGTTATTTATTGTGCAAGTGCATACTGAAAAAGTAATTACCAAGCTTCTTACATATGCGCTCAAACAAGAAGGAAAATGGTATCTCATTTCTTGTTCTACTTCTTCGTCTATTATATAGGGTCTAACCGACCTCAGCTCATCGTTATATGTGCTGAAGAACAACAAAACAACCGTTGATTAGTAGCATAATAGTAGCTTATACTATTACATTATGATGACATAAACGTGGACGTATTAATTACATATCCCTCTAACTTCTTCACTTCATCCTCATCGCAATTGAGTAATATATACAACTGAGTAGCCCTTAGCTCATCGTCATTCAAATATCTCTTCTTCATTTTCCTCGAAGGCTTTTCGGACGCATTAAATACTTTCAGTATTGCATCATTAGATTCTTGATATCCGTCATCGTTTCTCGGAGCTCTCGTTCTATTAGTAGGAACATGAGATTTGAAATATGTCGAGCAAAAGTTTTTAATCTCCTCGAGAACATAAGCTTCACAAATAGTGCAGTTAACCTTTGCCTTATTTTTCACCTTTCTCTTTAGGTGATTCAGACGCCGCTCGAAGGGGTAAATCCACCGATAATCGACAGGACCACCAACACGTGCCTCATAGGAAAGATGAATTGGCAAATGCTCCATAGAGTCAAAGAATCCAGGAGAAAAAACCTTCTTGAGCTTGCACAGTGTTACTGCAATGTCCTTCTCTTGCTTTTCTAGACGATCGACGAGCAACTTAGTAGAATAAAGATCACTGAAGAATATGCTGAGCTATGTCAATGGATCCCAAATGACCTGCGGTAAGAATTTTCGAAATGCAATCAAAATTAACCTCTCCATGAATACATGACAATCGTGGCTCTTCATACCCGCCAGTTTGTTCTCCTTAAGGTCTACGCATCTTCTCAAGTTTGACACGTACCCATCGAGAAATTTTAGACCATGAATCCACCTACAAAGTCTTAATTTATTCTCCTTCTCCAGTGATAAAATTGACTTAGACTGCTTTAACTTTCTATTCCCCTCCTCTATCAAATACAACGCAGGACGTCTACATATTTCTTCTAAGTCCAACCTGGCCTTCGGATTGTCTTTCGTCTTCCCCTTTACCTCTATTATAATATTAATTATGTTATCAAACACATTTTTCTCTATATGCATGACATCAAGGTTATGTCTGATCAGATTGGTGCTCCAATATGGCAGATCCTAGAATATACTCCTCTTCGTCCAGTTATGGGTGCGACCAAATCCATCACACTAGTACCCCTTAGCAGGCTCTTCGATAGCACTTGGTAAATCTTTTACCTCTTCCCATATCATTTATCTGGGCCACCTTGGCGGTGGATTGGCCTTCTCCACAATGTCCGGAGAAAAAGCATTCATGTTCCTCCGGTACGGATGATCCTTCGATAGAAATTGTCGATGACAATCGAAGAAGCACAGTTTGCCTCCGTATTTCAAACGGAAAGCCTTAGTGTGGTCCATGCAATACGGACATAAGAGACGACCATGAGTGCTCCATCCCGATAATATTCCATAGGCTGGAAAGTCGTTGATGGTCCACATAAGTGTTGCACTCATCTGAAAATTTTGTTTTCTGGAAATATCATACGTATTGGAACCTACTTCCTACAGCTGATTCAACTCATCTATCAAAGACTGTAAATATGCATCGATATTCCTCTTCGGATTATTCGGACCTAGGATAATAACGGTTAGGAACATATACGGAGTCTTCATGCACATCCAAGACGGAAGATTGTACGGAGGGACGATCACAGGCCAACACGAATACTGGGAGCCCAAAACTCCGATTGGGATAAAACCGTCAGAGGAGAGCCCCAATCTGACATTACGCGGATCTGAAGCAAAATTTGGATACTCTCGATCAAAGTGCTTTCATGCTTCTCCATCGGATGGATGATCCAATACTCCTTCGATCTGTTTCTGCCTGTGCTAACTCATGTTTTCTGCAGTCTCCTTCACCATAAATAACTTCCGCAACCACGACATCAAAGGCAAGTAGTGCATCGAATCGATAGACTTCTTTGCACCGACAGACTTTTCTCTTCAAGTGGCCTTGTCACGATCAGCACCACAGAATCTGCACGCATCTTCATCCTTATCGTCTTTGTAGTACAACATGCATCCGTTGCGACATGGATCGATTTTCTCGTATTCCATCCAGAGTGATCTCACCATCCTCTTAGATCGGTAGAAGTCTTTAGACAACTTTGTATCCTCTGGTAAGATCTTTATAATCAAATCCATCATTCAGTTATAGTATTCTTGCGACATGTTAAAATCGGACTTAATGCTCAACAATCTTGTAACCACCTCCAACGGTGAATGATCTTCACAACCAGGATATAATGGAGTCCTTGTATTCTCCAACAACTCCATAAACTTTGCAGCAACGGTATTCGGTGCCTCCTCAGCTTTAACATGATTGTCCGGATCGAAACTAGGCCCCACCGTATCAAAAACCATGTTCACCCACCCGTCGTCGTAAGCAGCGTGGTCGTGGACATCCATATATGGCTCCATATAAGGCTCCGACTCCGATGCTAAAGACAAGTTCTCTGTGCACGGTCCACTTATAGTAATTCGACGTAAAACCCTTCGAGTACAAATGATATGTCACTTCCACTTCTGGATGATATTTTAAGTTGCGACATCTCACACCCAGACACTTAATTTTGGTACCGTCCATGTACTGAGGGAACGTCTTGGCGAACTACAAAAACTGGTATACACCCTCAATGAATTCATCCTGCACACCGCACATGTCATCAGGATGACGGTTGTACATCCACGAACGATGATGCAGATAGTAATTCATATCCATTTCTAGATACTTATACAAAAATGAATAGACATCATTCAAGTATATACATCATTAAATACAGTACATGCACTGATACTCCTTGTCCTAGCATATATACTCATCGTTAAATACAGTATGATTCTCTAGAGGAATGTAAGAACTGTTCTAACTTGATACATAATGCCCTTGAATATTTTATCAACCTCATCCCTTTATATTTGGTGTTTGTACTGACAATACCTGCTATTTGAAGCCCTATACACCAAGTCAGAGAAGGCTCCTTAAGTCAAGAAACTGCCACCATAGATGCATATGTTGTGGAGCTGGGTTTCAATAAGGTAGAGGATCCTTATGAGACGATCCTTGCATTGGTTATTAGGAAGGATCCATTGTAAGTATCGGCCTATAAATCAAATTACTATGAAGACTTAAGTCATTTTAGTTGTCAAATTTTAATATGAATTCTTCTAAACCTAAATTTTACAAGACATAAGTCATTAAACAAATTGGCCCAAATATAACTATCCAAGTTGATTGTTAATTAATTCAAGTTGTAAACTTTAACAAGAATTTAAGAGTTCAAAACTGAACTAACCGATCCGCAAAAAAGAACTGGCTGAACCTTCCTTATTGTGGTTAATCACAAATATCCCTAACTTAATCTAAATAAATAAAACGTAAGTTAGGGTTAGGGTATTAAGGACAAATATCTTGACCATGACAAATTTATCAATCTACTTGGGCTGAAGCCAGGGTCGACCAATATTAGGGGGATAAGCTTGACGATTGTCCTGGACCCCTCAAACGGGCAAGGCCCCAAAATATGGTCCAAAGTTACTTACAAGACAATGCTTCTAATGGGAAGGCCCAAACATGCACTAAACCTACTTAAGTAGAACTTCGTAGTAAAGTGTTGTCTCTTGAGGATCGGGTTAGGGTTAGGGTTTATACCCTCTGTGATAGTCTGTGTCGTGTTTGTGTCAGTGTGTGTGTGTCATATCTGTGTCAGTGTCATATCGTATGCATATGTGTGTGTGTGAGAGAGAGAGAGAGAGAGAGATCGGGTTAGGGTTTACACCCTTTGTGACAGTCTGTGTCATGTCTGTGTTAGTGTGTGTGTATCGTGTCTGTGTCAGTGTCATGTGCATCTGTGAGAGAGAGAGAGAGAGAGCGATCAGGTTAGGGTTAGTATCATGTCGTGTCTGTCACGTGTGTGTGTGTCGTGCCTTTGTCAGCGTCTATCACGTGTGTGTGTCGTATCTGTGTCTATGTCAGTGTCATGTCATGTCCTGTAAAAGAGAGAGAGAGAGAGTTAGGGTTTACCTAGAGGAGGAGGAGGGGGACGCCGGAGTAGGCCACTGTGGAGGACACCGGAGGGTGCAGTTCGCCGGAGAGGAGGGGGAGATTTTGAAAAATTGGAGGAAATTTTGACAGAAGGGGGGAATCAAAACCTATATTAAAATTTTAGCAACGTTTAGCAATATCAACTTATGACGTCACTAATAAAAATATTTTACGATGTTATAGACGTCGCTAAAAACGTCGCTAAATATCGAAAAATACTAACGTCGCTAAATACATCGCTAAATGCCGCTAAATCAGAAAACTCAGCGACGTTTAGAGACCTTAAATAAGCTTATAGTGACTATTCTTTTAAAAAACTGAATTACAGTTGCTAAACATCGCTATATGTCGCCAAACAATGACTTATAGCGACGTTTATTTTTGGAGTCGCTAAAATATTTAATATTAGTGATAATTTACTTTGGTGTCCCTAAAAACATCGCTATTTTATCATATTTTGGTAGTGTCATGCCTAAATTTTGGGTGTGGGTCATGACACGTTTTAGTGGTGGCCCATGTAGGTCGAGTCGAGGCTCTAGAAGAGTAAGGTTAGGTCGTAACTAGTGCAGTATCATAGTTGTGCTCAGACTTAGAGTACTATTACGAGCATGAGATAGGGTATATATGAGAGTATGCTCGATCACAACTAGGAAATCTCCAATTTTATTTTGCTATTCCAAATAACTACTTCTTTTAAAATTTTACTGTCCTTCTTCAATGATATCGTATCTTTTGCCTTAATTGATTTCTTCTTTCAGTCTGTCTTCAGGATGCCACCGAAGACTAGGTCGCTGAGATTGGGACCCATAGCTTCCAAAAGGTCTGCCATCTCTCGATCTGCCACCCAGACAACTGGAGTTCCTTCGCCTACTTTACCTGTTCGTGTAGGAGTTTTTACAGTTTTCGGGGGTCCTCCACCAACCGTCTAGAGGGTTGTCCCGGCTCCTACGGGGGGACCTTCCACCACCACAGTTTTTGTTTCCAGGAGGTGTGCCCGCTGACGGAGCATAGATGTTTGCATTGATCCAGGGCATGATGGATGCTCAGAGAATATCGGTAGAGGCTCGGCGAGTTCAGGATGAGGCGCAGAGGGTGCAGACAGATGAGAATAAATAACTGAATCATAACTGATAATATCAATATGAGAAAATTGATAATCACACTATATGGGAATAAATAGACAGAACAATATATATACAAAAGTGAATACAGTGTAGATAGAACAACTGAAAGTATCTCGATGAATATGAAATAGATAGGAAAGAACTATATTATCTATGTATTTTAAAGTATTAGTGTTGTCATATGATCGGCTTGGGAACTTGCACATTACGATAGGACCTGGCTAATCATACATGAGGTATATGATTAACACTCACAGTACTTTCTCTTGCATGGTAAGAGTATGATCACACATCTAGCTAGTACTTCCCCACCCCTGGCTAATACAGTGGATCCAAATTATGACACGTTCATAAGAATACTTACACAGTAAGGGTAACTTGCACAGTAAGCATGAAAGGCAATATCTTATGACAAAAATCCATACTATACCAATCTGTGTACCATTATGTCAGGAATCTAGTAGAACATCACTAAGTACATGAATAATAATAAATGTCATATAATAAAAACTATTAGAGAATGTACTCGCCTTTGGTCCTGAGCAAAGTATGAGGATCAAGATCCAAGATGGAGTCACAATGACCTAATATAAAATATCAATGTTACATGGTATATTGGAAAGATAAACATGCTTAAACAAGCAAAATTATGATTTCTATATCAAATCTAGGCCATACTAGTCAACTAGGTCAAATCTAGTTAACACAGTCAAACTATGTCAAATCTAGTCAATACTAACTAATACTAAGGTATTCTAGGTCATACTAAGGTATACTAGTAAATACCTAGCTAATGTGAGACTATATTAACTAATACAACTAGTGTTAGGTTGTTTCTAGGTATCTAAGTTAATAATAGTTAATATAGTACTAGGTATCATATAATATGTAGTCATTTATATAATCAATACTTAACTAACTACTAGTATTACATTACCTATTATTCTAACACTTGACCATAGATACTGGGATCTCCTTGTCTCACTAGCCCACACATGCCACTAGGTACCAAATACCTAAACACCTCCCTTACCTAGCACTCACAACTGGTATCAGTTATTTTACTCTTCACTATTACTGTTTCAACTAGCTCATAATCCTTCCTTACTGATACTTCAAATGAAGTAATAATACCCCCCCTTATTTAGTTCATACTCCTACTTCCCTACTCCTCATTGTACTATGGAATCTGATACACCAATATTTATATCTTGATACGCCACTACCCTTCAAATCTAGAATATTTGATACCTCTCAATCTCTCTAATAATCAATCATTTATAAGTGGGCATACTATTTTTAGCTGCTGTAGTCCACAAACTTCTCAACTGCATATTCTTGTATGTTGTTATTGTTGCTCCTAACCCAATTTGTCACACTGACAACTAACCTGGGTGTTTGCTGTTGTTACTGGTACTGCTACTTGCCTGCACTACTGTGAACATGTGTAGTGAACCCAGATATACTCTCAACCCTCTATAGACCCACACTTATAATCTACTAGATCTTAACTGATACTGTAAACCCCCTTATTTATTTCTAGATAGTCTGGTATGGGTTAGAAAATTTTGGTTTAGCAGCAGATGTTTGAGGTTTAGAGTAAGGTTGCAGATGTCTGATTTTAAATTAAACCCTTGGCGCGCCCTACCGTTGTTGAAATATTCGGAGCCCAATATCAGCCCATAAATTCTAACATATTGTTTCACTCTTGACTTGACATGCCAATTTAGGCACTGGACTTTCCTGTCCCTCAAAATCATATTTCCTTGTGCTTTAAATTAATTACACAATTTTTCGTAACCAAAATTATTATTTAATCCCGTGTCACGCACATGTGTCGTTGCCATCTGTTTTGATACAACAACTTAACCCGTTGAGCCGGACTAATAAAAGGGACACCAAGCCTACACCATTCATGACCTTTGTGTCACTCCCAATTGAGGTCCCATGTGCCCCCATTTAATTTAAGAGCACATAACAATTTATTCTAATTAAATTGGGGATACCAACTTTGACTAATCCCATTTTAATCCCAATTTAATTCCAATGCCCATTTAATTAAGCGCATACAAAACACACAAAACCTTCTCACCCTACAAAATACCAAACACCAATTCTCCCACAAATTTTCCATCATTTCATGTGTTTGTGCAAATACCCAAACTTAAGGAGCTAAATTGCAAATGTTGTAACATGTGGCATGACCTCATTGGTCAAGGCCAAATGAACAAGCCACCCCACTCTTTGATCGGTCAAGCCTCCCTCTCCCTCTCATTTGGATGAAGAATTAATTTCTTCATATGAAATCTCCACTACCCATTTGAATTGGGTTCATCCTCACCATCCAACCCCCACACACTTTCCTATTTAATGTCTCCATCACCACACACAACCCCATGCCGGTCCTAATCCCAATATCTAGATAAACCCACCCCCTATCTCTCTCTCCTCCCTCTTCTCCATTCAAAAATCGAACCTTTTCTTCCTATTCTCTTCTTCTTCTTCTTTTCTTCTTCTCCTTCTTCCTTCCTTCTTCTTCCTTGAAGAACCGACCCCCGGCCAAGATTCTCCGGCAACCAGCTGCTCATCCTACCGCCGTTCATCATCATCATCACCTTGCTGCTGTCGACGAGCAACCCCGTCGGTGCTGCACGAGCTCCGGCGTGCCAGCTCCCTCCGGCCACTTGCTGAATCCCCACGAGCCGAGCTCCATTCTCCGGCAGGCCGTTCTCCCCACCGGCGTCTTCCTACCACCAAGTCTCTCCACCCCGACTGCTAACCGCTTCTCCACCGGCTAGTGACCGCGCCGGCGTTGCTATGAACCACTCCCCACCGGCGCTGCTACCTTTACGTCCCCGTTCCTCTCCATCCGGCCATCCACGACCGCCCCTACATTCCTGCACTACCCCACGGCGAGCCAGAGCTCTACCCCTGCTTCTCCACGACTACCACACACCACTACGACAACCTTGAACCACCATACCTCATGTTCATTCCACTACCATATCCTGTTCGTTCCACCACCACCGGCTGCAACCTCCTCCCTGAGGCTTCGACAGCGCCATCCCCGACCGCTGCCACGAGCTTCTCCATATCCGGCCAGCATCACCACCTCCTCGCCGAGGTGAACGACTCCCCCCTCTCTATATCTTTATATTTGTTTGCATAATTTTAGTGTAGTACAAACGAATCTTGTGTTTAATGAGGTATGATTAGGGTTTAATATGGTGTTTATGGTTTATTTACGTAAGTATTAAAATGAAATTTATGGATATACATTAAGTTAGGGTTTGAGGATAATTGGATCTTTGTTTGGGGTTATATTCGTATTGGGAATTTTGAGGATCAATTACATGGTTAGTAAATAAGGTTTATAAATGCTAGGTTGAGATGTTAGGGTTTTTCAATTAATATATGCATTATGGATTATTGTTGTTGTGCATGCATTTAAACGCTTGAGAAAGGATGGTGATATTAACACATTGATTAATACCAAGGAGCATATTTAATTAATAAATGGTAGAGGGATATTGAACCTTGGGTAAATATTTGAAGTTGATGATAAAGTTGTTTGAGGACATAAAATATATATACGCATATTAGTCATTGTTGTTTTAGCTGTTGTGAACTATTGTCGAAAATTAATATGATATTAAAATGTTGATGGACATTGGGAGAAGGTGCTCGATCGTGAAATAGGTATAATATCAAATCATGAGACCGTGATTGAGGATTAAGAATATTAATTATTTATTTGAGCTTGAGAAGTCAATATGCATATTAACATCTGGGAACACGGAGGTAAATCTGAGGATTGATCATGGCTCAAAAGATTGATAAACACTGTGATAAATATAGTAGGATTGAGGATAGTTTGAGGATATTGTGCAGATGATTAATTTGACTTGATGTAACGTACTATTAGTAAACCTTGGTCAACCCACTAGTGTAGTGACCCTGTGAGTTGTAGCTGAGTCTGAGCATATATTTAGACGTGTATCACATCCTTGTTTGCCACGTGATAGTTTATTGATTGATTTTGTATCTCGTCTCTCGGTACTACGGGACCTGCGAACTTGGACGTGGTACCGGATCCCCGTCATCAGCAGCCGGACGCAGGCAAGTGTACCTTGCCACCATGTATTTTAGTTACAGATATTTTATTATTTTATTATGTACACTGTGTGCGTGTTTGATTATGATCGATACTTCATGTCCGGATTACAACCAGGTGCAGACGTTCGTCGTAACGTCTTATAACGAATGCTAGATATTCGTAATACCTCGATGTACGTACCTGAGAATATTGTCACCCCAGGACACATTCATATACTGTTATTGTGCCAGATTTCCTGTATCCTGATACTGACATCATGACCGAAGACTGGGATGACCTTAGGGTCACGTCTGTTGAGTTATTTCCGTGTGACGAGATTGTTAGATAGAGGTTCAGGTTCAGCGCACAATCGTTGACCGCTTGGGAAGGGGAAGTAAGTTACTAGACATTTGGGCTCCTCTGCACGCGTCTTATATATGTATGTCCTGTTGATGTAGTATTCCTGTATCCGGAGTAGTAGTATCACCCGTGTGACTCTGTGCTCGGAGCTACGGTACGCCCCGTGTGTCTCTGTGTTTGGAGCTACAATTTTATTTTGGACAGCCCACGCGTCGAACATTGTCTTTAAACTGTGTTCACTTGTTTGGTTTTGCTAGATTACCCCGTTGTTGTACTTGCACTTTCTGTTATACTTGCCATGCTGTATTTTTGTACCTTGTTACGTCCCTCTAAGGACCTGGTCCCCTGCCAGTTTTACAGCATAGACGATTACGGAGCATTTGGAGTTGCTGTTGGAGTTGCATGTCTTGCGGGCATTGTACCAGGTACTCACATCATATCTACCGGCATTATGGTTATTTTATATTGATTATTCATCTGCTGTTGTAGCCTAGTTTTTATAGACTCATAATTCTTCTCGAGTCTATTCGAGTTGGTGTGTTATTGAGCGGCCGACTTTAGCACATGTAGCTCTTTCTTGTATACTTCTGTTCGTTGTAGATTGAGACATAGATGTTTACATTTACGGGATTTTTAAATAGTGCCCTTTATTATACAGCTTATACGTATTCGAGTCAGACCATAGTCTGGTCGAATGCGTAGCTGGCGTATTGCGTATTCCTGGTCCTATGTATTTTGGGACTGGGGCATTACAGATACACACCTAACTTCCCCTATAGATACAACTTCCTCTTGCCTAAAAATGCAGACCCTGATACCCCTCTTCACTACTCCATCCCAACTTACTTGTACACCCTAATACTCCATATCTCAAATACCCTGACCCTTACCTCATCCTAATACCCCTTACTATCATATCCCTTGGACTCGATCCCCCTCCATGATCTGATAACTGAGTTCAAGCTCTGCCTGTACTAACCCTTATACATCCCTTCATAGCATACTATAGTGGGTATCAACCCCCCTCATACTCCATCACACATAGATACGTACAACAATGTAAAATCTGACCCCCTTCCTCTCTTGAATACACAGCCACAACAATCACTATATAATACTCACACACTCTCAGAGTAATGTGCATTAATGCATACATTAACTCATCCTAAGGACTGATACATAAATAATTACCTGAGATCAAACCCTACACTTGCCACACTCTGATACCATAGCATCAGTCCTCCCCTGCCCGACTTCCTGCAGCCTCCAACTTGCACACAGTGCAGTATAGAACCTCCCATACTCAAGTATGCACTCCCCAGGCTTCAGTTCTGAACTGAACCTTAACTCTTCCCTTCTTGCCCGAGCTTGGCACCCCATACAAATACACAGGCCTAGGCTAAACTAGGATATTGCACCAGTGTGCACACTACAACACACTAGCCAGCAACATAACTACCTACCTAGAATACTAGACCAACTAAACTGAAACCAATTCTTGGCCTCATAGACTCATCAGTCCATATTGGAACCTGGTACAGTTTCTCCCTATTTGAGTTTCAATATTAGTCTCAATATCAATTCAACACATCCCAATTCATAGGTACTTCAAAGTACAACAACCTTCCTACTGACATCACTAGTTCCACATACACAGACACACAATACAAAATGTATTCACTAGTGGTATATATATATATATATATACAGTGATAAATACAAACACTTGATGCTCGATGTTGACACCTTTATGATACATATTTTTCCTAACTCTACAAAAGCTCACACATGCCACTATAACCCATACCAACACAGTTGATCACACTCTCACATGCTTGTTATTGCCAAGGCTTACTGTCCAGGCCTCGCTCCCTAGCAGTTGCATAACAGGTGCACTGCTCACCCTCATATCCCAACCAAACCAAGCTCCCTCATGTTCACTGCATGCTTGTGCAGTAGAACTCGAGCCCCCACATCCTTCACACATGCTGATACCCTAATTGAATCCTCACTTGCTGTACTAATGTCCCACTGCACAGTGCACACACCACAAGTATACAACTACAGTAAATACGACACCCTCTTCCATTATTTATCCACATTCATTCATACTTAATATATCATATATATATATATATATATATATATATATATATATATATATAAAAGTTATATGACACACACAACTCAATATGCATTGTATCAAATGCCTAGAGCTCAAACTTGCAATACTCCATGATACTCAATGATACACCCTCAAAACTCATTGATACACCAAACTAATCACCTAGAATCAATTCTAATATATATAATATGGTATGAAATCAACTAGGATAATGAAATACAATGCAACCATAAAGAACACTACAAATTAGGTAAAAACCCCAAATATACCCAAATACCGATACCCACCATGACGTATCATCATACGGTCCTCCCGTATCCAATTGTGGACATAATAACCCTCTCAAAACATGTTTCCCTAACCAAAACCCTCTATGAAATATTTCTACAAATACCTAGTGGTCCAAATTTGGATTTTCTTCAATTTGGCCACAAAAGTCAATGTAACTTTCTCCATAGGTCTTCTATGAACCTATTTCTTCTTCCTATGGGTAGCCCTTAGCTTGAGAAGGTACCTAGGGGTTTATTTCATCATTTAAAACTGAAATGATAAGAGGGACAAGAGTTTTACCTATTGGGAGATGGATTCTTAATGTTTTCCACCAAATGGACACAAATAAAGCTTAGGCACAATCCTCAAGCCAATGCTTCCCTCCTCAAGTGCTCCTCTAGCAATGCCAAGCTTCTTAGCCTCCTTGGAATAAAAATGAGAGGGATGAGATTTGGATATATATATATTTGGTAGGGAAGGGATTATGGTTTTCCTTTAATTTTTAGGATGAACTAATTAGGAATGAAATGGTGGTTATTCATGAATGAAGAGGCTTATATAGCCTCCTATTAGGATTATGGTTAGGTTGAGGAATCTTTGAATTGACACAAAGGCCCCTCTCTATTCTTTTATGAATATGATCTAACTAAACCATAGGATAGAATATTCTATTCTTGAGTCTAAATAGGTTTAATTGACTTAATCTAGTTATGACTAACTAATGACTCAAGTCAAATAGTCTAAACTCAATAACTAACTCATTCTCCTAAACTAATGAGTCAAACCATGACTAACTATTTAATTGAATTAATGGGTCAAGTCAAGTCTAGTTAGGTCCACTAATTTTATGTCTAATTAGAATAGACTAATCAACTAACCAATAATAATATTATTTATAATATACATATCATACACATTATATATATTAAACAAAATATAAACACATTATTTATAATAATACAAAATTTTAAAAAAATATCCATATTCTAGAAATATGGTAGTTACAGTACTCCTGCGGATAATCCTGATCGTCTATACCTAGAAAGGGACCAGGTCCTCAGAGGGACGTAATAAGATACATAAAAGCATGCCAATAATGTACTGAAAGTAAACATCCAACATGGTCGCCTAATTAGTCTATATAATATGCAATTTAAGAATAAATTTCTCGCGTATGGACTATATGGCTAAAATAATGGGATGGGCGTAGTTCACTTGGAGATCCATGGGCCACGTGCATAACGTAACGGACGTCAGAGGTCGCTAAGTAAATATAGGGTCATCATGACTCGCGTCTCCAACGAAGCGTACAGACTGAATAGCAAAAGTGCAAAGGAGTCAAATACGCATACTCATTGTTCTCTCCACCCAATTCTACTAACGTGTTACATCCATAACACGCAAACACAGCTAGTAACTGCTAAGTCCGCTAAAATAATATATTTCTATTAGCAGTTATTCCTTATCCGTCATACGACCTATACGTAAAGGTGGCCAGCCTATTACGCAAGTCTGTATCCTATATGAGACTCACAACTCATGTAACAACTGTGTCATGGCCAAATAAAACATAATGATGTGTCAAAATTATGGGGTGGTTTCATAAAAATAGGTCAATATGCATAATAAAAATAAGAGACAAAAGACGACGCAACTATCGTTGCACCCAAGTCTTTCTTGGATACGCGGTTTTATACAAAAAAATAAATAAAATTAAACAAAAAAAATAAATATTTAGTAAAAAAATATAACTAAACAGTACTGTGGCAAGGTATACTTGCCTGGCAAGCAATCAGTGTAGTATAGACGTCAAGACGACAAGCACAAGGAACCGAAAAGTAGGAACACTGAATGAACGTCTTCGGATGCTGAAATAAACATCATCAACGTCTCCAGAATCAGCGAGATAATCATAAAACACTACCCTTTCATACAATTTAGATACAGGGGCAAAAAGGTAATTTTTAGGCCAAAGTGGGATCTACTTGTGGGCCACTTTGTACCAAAAAATGTGCCAGGGGTAAAGGTCTCTAAATTGTACAAATTATAGTTTAAACAAATCCTAATTGATGATACGAACTCAACGGTATATCCAGTTTTGGAGTCCGGTGAGCCGATCACAAAATCGCTCGTAAAGTCGAATCGTGGGGCTTACTCATAAAGTCGAATCGTAGGGCCTGCAAAACGGTAATTTGTCGACTGACTCAAAATTGGATGAAACTCGGGCCACAGGACAAGTCAAATACTGCGAGTCCGATGGAGAAAGTTTTGTAGTGATCCGATGAGCTAACATAACCTAATTGCGTATTTTATAAAGTACTGATACATGGGACTTTTTACGGATACGGGTTGATTTCGGCGTGCACACACGTCCAAATCAACTTCCGCGAAAGCCCATATATCAGAAAATACCATACACACCTTTTTGTGCAATTGATATACGATGAGTGGTCCTGTTTGGCGGGGTGTACTCCGTATCGCACAATTTTTAATTTTAAAAATATGGTTTTTGGTCGTTTTGGAAATTGAATAATTTGACAAATAAGGCCAACTAAGAAAAACTAAAAGAATAGAAATAATCTTGGATATTCTTTGAATAAGTCCTTTCAAATAGATTTTGAAAATATTTAAAGAGTTGGTAGAAATTGAGCATGAACATGGGTACTTGGACAGAATTTCTGAACTGTTTCAACAAGTTTTTCGTCCAACTTTCGATCGACTTTTCGATCAATTCAGGGCACCTAAAATCATTCAACTTGAAGGAATTCCTAGAGGGTTATATTATGAACGCAACTCAATCGACGATTCAAAAAATGATGCAACGAATGGGAAGATATATATACCAAAATAGGGAGGGGTCGAAATCGATTCCTGCTGTATGTGCTGCGCTGTTCGCGGCAGCCGGCAGTCGGGTGTTGTAACGACGGGCGGGGTTGCACCGGGGTATCGGGAGGTGAGACCAGGGAGGAGAAGGGGAGTTAGGGTTAGGTTTTGATGATTAGAAACATATATATAGAGAGAGAAGAATATATTGGGGGGATACTCGCGGTTCAGTGGGTCTGCACGGGGGCCTAGGTAAGTAGTTTGCAGGTGTGGGCTACGTAGGTTTGCTTTTAGTATTAGTTTAGAGTTTGTTTAGGATTAGGATTAGTTTAGGGTTTTGGGATTTATATTTCTTCTTTTTCTTTTATTCTTTTCATTTACTTTCTTTTTTATTTAATTTATTTTTCTTTATGTTATTAGTATTATTATTATTATTATTATTATTATTATTATTATTATTATTATTATCATAATCTTGGTATTTTTTATTATTATTCTATTTTTTTAAAATCATTATTATTATCTCATTATTAGTATAATAACTTAAAAATATATTTCTATTGTTATTATCATTATACAAGGCTACTAGTATTTATTATTATTATTATTATTATTATTATTATTATTATTATTATTATTATTTTTATTATTATTATTTTTATTATTATTATTATTATTATTTTATAAGAGCATATGTTTTATTCTATTACCAATATCTTTTATTGTTTAAAATTTTATTCTTTTACAAGTGTACAATTATGCTCATATTTTTATATATATAATTTATTTATTCCTATTGTATTATTAAACTATACTCATTCATAATACCATGAGCAGGAATACTTATTATATACTTTGATTATTCATTTAATTAGTTAGAAATTCTAGGGTGGTTACATTCTACCAAACTTACAAAAACTTTGTCCTCAAAATTAAAACTAAGAAAAGGAGAAAGCAATACGGTAGAGAAGAACAAGATCTAAGTCGTACATTGATCTTCGAACAGATACGAAAAATGTTTACGCATGTCATTCTTGTGTTCCTAAGTGGATTCTCCTAGGGAGTGATGCTTCTATGCCATACGAACCAAAGGAATAGACTGATTCCTCAACACCTTCTCTCGATAATCAAGAATCTCCACAGGTTGCTCTTGGTAAGCCAAGCTCGATCCAATGGTAATCTCGGAGTGATCGAGAATATGATTGATATCTTCCAAATATCGTCTTAACTACAACACATGAATATATCATGTACTCCCTCATGCGAAGGTGGTAGTGTCAGTCGATACGCAACTTCTCCAACTCACTCAATCACATCAAATCGTCCAATGTACCTTGGACTCAAGTTGTCGCATCCTCCAAATCAAATATTGCCTCTAGTTGGCGAGATCTTCAAGAACATATGGTCGCCTTCCTTAAACTCCAAAGGATGGCGATGGAGATCTGCCTACTGCTTTTGTCTGTCTAGTGATGCTCGCAAGTGCCTTTGTATCCTCTTCACCTTCTCGATGGTGCTGACAACCAACTCTGGTCTAAAGATCTGACGTTCTCCATGTCACTCCAACATACTGGAGACCTACACTTCCTTCAATGCAAAGATTCAAATAGAGCCATTTGAATGCTCGCCCGATAGCAATTATTGTAGAAAAACTCCACAAGATGTAGGTGGTCCTCTCATGATCCTCCAAAATTTAGCATACATGCCCTCAACATATCCTCTAACGTCTGAATAGTATGCTCTGACTGCCCATCTGTTTGTGGATGATAAGACGTACTGAACTTCAGACGAGTCCTAAGACTCTCCTATATGCTCTTCCAAAAGTGAGACGTGAAACGCGAGTTTCTATCTGACATAATGCTAACCAAAACCCCGTGCAATCTCACGATCTTCCTCATGTACAAATCGGCTAAAGCTTTTGTAGACTGGCCAACTCGAAAAGGCAATAAGTGAGCAGGCTTGGTAAGTCAATCCATAATCACCCAAATAGCATCTCGCTTATTTGGACTCTTCGGGAAGTGTCACGCCCCAGTCCCAAAATACCGAGGAACCGGACGCGTGGCAATGGCCAGCAGTACGCACCGATGGACAACCCAATTTAATGGATCCATCAGGGCATACTTAAGCTGTAAAATCAAGTCTACGACAATCATGGCACAACTAATCTCATCCACACAAGATATAAAATATGATCCACAGAATAATAAGGAATGTAAATCATCAACTGGTCTCACAAAGTGCTTCGGGGAACAACCCAATAAATAATCTGATACAATGGTTCAACAGACCAGAAATAAATGACTGAAATAAATAAATAAATACTGAGAAAGAAACATGGATGCTCAGGAGAAGTCTTCGGCTAACACCTCATCCTCGGAAGGTGGTACAGCTCCTGGATCAGCTCCTGCTCCGGTCCCGTATACCTCGGGATAGATCTCGTCCTCAAATCCTGGGGACATAATCCGGATCCAGGTCCTCAGGGGACATAGCAAGGTACAAGAAATCTCATGCCAAGATAAATATAGTACAGAAAATAAATGGAATAAATAGGGCAAGTAAATAACCATTTAAGTAAAAATGCAAGTGAGAGCAGCACGAGTACTCAGGCTGAGCCACTACAAGCTCTGTGTCGGGGAGCCGGTAGTGGTAATAAACACGTAATGTGCCTAGCTCTGCTACGAGAGTCTACGACCTCACAATAGTAGTAGATATATATATAAAATAGCCTGTAGCCTGTGTGTCTCTCCCCATCCCATGTAACCACGCATACCATGACCATAACGTCTCATGTCCATGTCAAGCGGGATCATCACTAATGCAACAAGTCATATGTATCTATGTATATAGTATCTCTGTCAAGTCCTGTATCCTATACAGAATCACCACGAATATCTCGGGAAGATCCTGTCTCATGAACAGTATCAAGTGTCCCGGGTCACGTGGTACTTGATAAGACAAGTACGAGAATAGAAAGTGTCACGAATGTCCATCTCTAGATGACCGTACCCAACACCGCATACGGTATCGGCACCCGACTAATAATCGGACGCTACACGGTCCTAGGTTGAGCATGCACAGCAATATAATGAAGCAAGAAAAATATATAACAATACTGCAGAGTTTGGCAAGGTACACTTGCCTGATGTTTGAATATCAACAGTCGTCCCGGTATCAGTGGATCCTGTGGGTACTCCTCCAAAAGCTGTAATAAACATCACCAACCGTCTCAGAAGATATCAAACTGCTAGAAATGCCTGTCCTTACGTCCAATTTGGACACAGGGGCGAAAAGGACATTTTCGGGCCAAAGCGGGGTCCACATGTGGGCCACTTTGCACCAAAAAATGTGCCAGGGTCAAAGGTCTCCAAATTCCTCAAACTCAGTATATACAAGTCAGGAACGATGATACGAACCCAACGGAACTCCCAGAATTGGATTCCGATGAGCCGATCACAAAATCGCCCGTCAAGTGGAGCTTGTAGGGCCCACGATACGCGATTTTGTCAACGTTCTCAGAATCGGACCAAACTTGGGTCACAGGACCAGCGTATTGCTACGAGTCCGATGGCGCAAGTTTTGTCTCGATCCGACGTGTGTACATAAAGTTACAGCGTATTCTATAAAAGTCGGATACGGGGTGTTGTCCGCGGATACGTACTGATTTCGGTGTGCTCGCACATCAGAATTAGCTTCTGCGAAATCCTGCACGTCCGTATCAACGATGCGCACGTATCTGTGAAGACCGCACGCGACCAAGTTATCCCGTTTGGCGGGGCGTACCCAGTTCCGGGGTGAATCGGGGCGTTGTTTTTTTTGTTTTTGGATCGCGGTGTACGATCACCACAGGACGCGATGCACCGAGCGGGTTGCACGGGCACCGAGAGGGTTATACTGTCTACAAGTAGCAACTGACGGAAACGAAAACGGAGTTACGAGGAGTGAGAAAACGGTACCTGAACAGGGCTCCGTGAATCTGTTTTTCAAGTGTCCGAGCGTCGAATTCTGCTGTGTCCGACTCAAACTGCGTCCTGTGCCGCGTCCGCGTCCACTGTTGCTCTAGGGTTGCTGGAGTCTGGCCGTACTGGTCGACGGAGGGTGGCTCGTCGGCTGAGCGGGGTCGTCGGCACGACGGAGCGGAGGGGCCTCGCCTGGCCGCCGCTGTAGAGGGGCACGAGGCGGCTGCTGGGCTGTGCAGCGTCGGGGTCGGGGTCGGGCTCGCTCGGGGATGGTCCGGCGAAGGCGGTGATGTCGTGGGGACGGTCGACGGCGAGGGTGGTGCTGGGGAAGTCGGGCTGGACTCGCCGTGGAGTATGGCGTCGGTTCGGGGTGTTCGACGCTGGAGCCGAGGGAATGGTGTCGAGGTCATGGAGGATGATGGCGGTGGAGGCTGACCGATAGTGATCGGAGCAGCGGCGGCTGAATCACTGCGTCGGCGGGGAGGATGATGGCTGTGGATGGCGGCGACACGGATCCCTAGGCCAACTTAAATAGCCGCGACAGTGTTCACGGCTAGGGTTCCTAATGGGTTCGGATCCGGGTCGGGTTCGGCTCGGATCCGACCCGACCCACTAGGCTGGGTTTGGCCTGGTTCGGTTCAGGGTTGGTTTAACTTAGGTTTGGGTTTAATCAGGGTTGATTTGGTTTAATGAGCCAAAAGTTTTGTAGGCTTTAAACACGTTTCCGGAGTCCAATAAATTCACCAAAAAATATCCTGCGTCCGGTTTTCCATTTTACACCATAAAATCTTATTCCCATCATATTTTAATTCCAAATAACTGCATTTAAAAATCCTTAACCCTTAATTACCTTGGTTCTTTTCCAGAAGCTACCAAAAAATCCAAAAATATTATATTAAAATTTATTCTGAAAATTCAGGGTATTTACAATCTTCCCTCCTTAAAAGGATTGCTTCCTCGTAATCAAAGAATAATCTACTAAAGAAAGAGTTATGGAAATACAAGATTGCTTAGTTTTCAACTGCCTCCTCAAACAAGTGGGGGTAACGCTGGCACATACTATCTTCTCGTTTCCAAGTCGATTCGCCAGGAGAATAATATTTTCATGCTACACGAACCAGTCTGATTGTCTGTCCCCGCAATGTCTTCTCACTGACGTCGAGAATGCCAACTGGTTGTTCTTCATATCTCAAGCTTGGGCCTACTGCGATCTCTGAATGATCGACTACGTGACTTGGGTCGGTCACGTACCTTCGCAGCTGTGAGACGTAGAATACGTCATGCACTCCCTCTAAAGATGGAGGTAATGCAAGACGATAAGCCACCTTACTAACGCGCTCTAGAATATCAAATGGCCCAATATACCTTGGGCTCAACTTGCCTCTGCTCCCGAATCTGATGGTACCACGAGTGGGCAAAATTTTCAAGAACACGTGCTCTCCTTCTTTAAACTCTAGGGGACGTCTGTGCGTATCTGCCCAATGCTTCTGTCTGTCTTGGGCTGCTCGAAGAAGATTTTGTATCTGTTTTACCTTTTCCACTGTCTGCATTACCAATTCTGGACCCAGTATTTGACGTTCACCAACGTCACTCCAACATATAGGCGATCTGTACTTTCTTCCATATAATGCCTCGAAGGGTGCCATCTGAATGCTGGCCTGATAACTGTTATTGTAGGAGAACTCCACCAAGTGCAAATAATATTCCCAAGATCCTCCAAAGTCCAGCATACATGATCGCAACATGTCCTCCAATATCTGAATGGTGTGCTCCGATTGGCCATCTGTCTGTGGGTGGTATGCCGTGCTGAATTTAAGTTTGGTGCCCAGACTCTCTTGCATGCTTCTTCAGAAGTGAGAGGTAAATCTCGAATCTCGATCCGATACAATACTAACAGGCACTCCATATAATTTGACAATTTGTCGCATATATATGTCGGCTAGTACCTCTGTGGACTGTCCAACTCTAAATGGCAAGAAGTGTGCCGATTTAGTGAGTCAATCTACTATAACCCATACTGCGTCTCTTCCGCTGGGGCTCCTCGAAAATCCTGTGATAAAATCCATCGTGATATGCTCCCACTTCCATTCTGGTATAGGAAGCGGCTGTAACATACCTGCAGTCCTCTGATGTTCGGCCTTTACTTGCTGGCAGACTAAGTATTTGGCCACAAATCTCGCAATCTCCCTTTTCATTCCATGCCACCAGTAATACTGTCTCAAGTCTCGGTACATCTTTGTTCCTCCTGGATGAACAGAGTACATAGAGCTATGTGCTTCCGTCATTAACTCCTGTCTCAATTCTCCATTTGGAACATATAGGCGATTTCCAAACCTTAACGTCCCGTCTTCGTGTATGCGAAGTCCTGTCTGCATGCCTGCTTCTGTCCTCTCTTTCAACCTTCTAAATCTAGCATCGATGGGTAATGCCTCCTTAATCTTCTCCACGAGTGATGACTTAATTTCAAGATTAGACATCAAGCCATTCTGTCCTGGTAGAACAACCTCTATCTGAAGCTCCTTTAGATCTCTCAATAACTCGGGCTGCATTGTCAAGAAATAAGCCGTAGGCTTCCTGCTTAGTGCATCTGCAATGACGTTCGCCTTTCCCGGATGATACTGCAGATCGATGTCAAAATCTACCATCAATTCAAGCCAACGCCTCTGCCTCATGTTAAGCTCCTTCTGAGTATATACATACTTCAGACTTTTGTGATCCGTAAAGACGTCTACTTTCTCCCCATAAAGGTAGTGCCCCAAATCTTCAATGCAAATATAACTGCTGCTAACTCCAGATCATGTGTTGGGTAGTTCTTCTTGTGGACCTTCAACTGTCTCGATGCATAAGCAATGACTTTGCCATGTTGCATCAAAACACATCCCAATCCGCTACCTGATGCATCGCTGTAAACAACAAAACCTCCTGACCCTGAGGAAGAGTCAAAACAGGTGCTGTTGTTAATCTTTTCTTCAATTCTTCGAAGGCCTTCTGGCAGTCTTCTGTCCATATAAACTCCTGGTCTTTGCGCGTCAACTTCGTCATCGGTTCTGCGATCCTTGAGAAATTTTCTACAAACCTTCGGTAATATCCCGTAAGTCCGAGAAAACTTCTCACCTCTGGAACTGATGTGGGGGTAGGCCAAGTCTCTATTGCCGCAACTTTCTCTGGATCCACTGATAGTCCTTCTCCTGAGATGATATGTCCCAAGAAAGGCACTTTATCCATACAGAACTCACACTTACTGAGTTTGGCGTATAACTTTTCCTGTCTCAAGGTCTCTAACACGATCCTGAGATTCTCCTCGTGCTCTTCGTGGCTCTTAGAATATATGAGGATGTCATCAATGAACACCACCACAAATTTATCCAAGAACTGATGAAAGACTCTGTTCATCAAACTCATAAACACTGCTGGCGTGTTGGTTAAACCAAACGGCATCACCAAGAACTCATAATGTCCATACTTGATCCTGAAAGCTGTCTTCGGGATGTCTTCCTTCTTTACTTTGATCTGATGATAGCCGGATCGAAGGTCAATCTTCGAAAATACCCTTGCACCACTCAATTGATCAAATAGGTCATCAATGCGTGGCAAGGGATACCTGTTCTTGATGGTCACAACATTCAGTGCCCTATAGTCAATGCATAACCGTACTGTTCCATCCTTCTTTGGCATAAATAATATGGGTGCTCCCCAAGGTGAAACACTGGGCCGAATGAAACCCTTCTCCAGAAGGTCGTCAACCTATTCTTCCAACTCCACTAACTCCTTAGGTGCCAGCCGATATACTGATGAAGTGATAGGCTCTGCTCCTGGAGTTAAGTCTATTATGAATTCTATTTCCCGATCAGGCGGTAAACCTGGAAGATCATCAGGAAATACATCCACAAACTCAGATATGACTCTTGGGTTACCTGTCTCTCCTTCTACAGATAGTACCCTAAGAGTAGGCTGAACTCCTTGCTCTACTACTCCTCGAAGAAACTCGAATTCTGGATGTCCAGGCGGTCTAAATATAACTTTTCCAAGCCTACAATCAAGAGTCGCATGATACTGACTTAACCAGTCCATACCAAGTACAACATCATAGTCAGGCATAGAAAAGATCAGAAATTGGGCTCGTATTTCTCTTCTACAAACTACTACAGAACATGATCTACACACGTCACTAACCAGAATAATTCTACCTCCCGTAAGAATTCTCTTCATCTTCGGAAGGGGTGCGGTAGCTACTCTATGGGTGGCTACAAAGCTAGCTGCTATAAATGAATGCGATGCTCCAGAATCAAATAATGCTACAGCTAGTAATGAAGCTACTAAAATAGTACCTGCGATGACCTCGCCTGCAATAGCTTCCTGTTCAACAGCTAATGTGAATGCCTGGCCTCTTCCCTGAGCTGGACCTCTCTGTTGCTGCTGCTACTGCTGCTGAAATAGGGCTGCCTGTGGTGCCAGTGGTGGTCTCTGCTGGTAGCCCCCTGTAGCTGGTGGTCTAACTCCTCCAGCTCCTGTCTGTTGTGCTCCTACTGCTGGATAAGCTGGTCGTGGTGCAGGCAAGGCTAGTCTCGGTGCTCCCTCTCTATGTTTAGTGCAGTCTCTGGATAGATGCTGGTCTGATCCGCAAAGCAGGCATAGTCCCAACTTACGCCTGCACTCTCTCTCAATATGTCCTACCTTACCACAGTGGAGACAGGTAGGAAGAGATATGGCCCTATGTGCTGCTCTCTCCGGTATACTCCTCTGAAATTGTTTTGCAGAATCTCCAGGTGCTGTCTTGGTTGGTGCGGATGTGTTTGGCCTCTTCAGATTCGATTCCCTTCTAGTGACGCTCTCCATGCGTCATGCTGCTGCAAGGACATCGATATAAGTTATAGGTGCGACTGAGCCAATCAATCTCTGGAGCTCGAACTTCAGTCCGTCAAAGAACTTTTCAGCTTTTTCTTCCTCTGTCGAGATCAATGTTGGAGCGAAGCGACTTAGGCGAATGAATTCCGCGTTGTATTCTTCCACTGTCATACTGCCTTAGATGAGGCGGTTGAACTTGTCTCTGAGCTCTGACCGTGCAACTGCTGGAATGTACATCTCTTGAAAGAGTCTGGAGAACTCTTTCCATGTGACTCGGTCCTGTCCGAGCCTCCTTTTTTCTGCTAGCCACCAGTGATGCGCATTTTTAGTTAACTGTATTCTGACAGCAGTCATCCACTTCTCTCTCGGAAGTTCAGCGGCTTCCAACTGATGCTGAATGTTAGTGAGCCATTCATGAACTTCGGTTGGCCCTTCTTTACCAGAAAATGTACGAGGCTTGAGATGACGGAAATTGGTGATAGATCCCATCGCTGTTCGCCTCGTTGGTGGATTTGCCTGCTCCAATGCGGATACCAGGCTGGTTCTCAGATACTCGGCCTCCTGCCGATGGGCCTCTTGCTGAATCTGTTGTTGTGCTTGCATCATGGCATTCATCATTTGGAACATCTGTTGCCCGTTCATGGCTTGTCCGGGCAGGAAAACTGGCATCTGGGGAGTGAACTGTGGTGGAGGTGGGATGTCATCTCTCCGGAACCTTGGATTAAGCTGACCGGTTTGATCGCTCTGCGATGCTTGTCCTCCATTCCCTGGAGTCACTCCGTTTGTATAAGTAACCACAGCGTCGTGTGGCGTATCCAAAGGAATCTCCTCTCCGTTGGGATCTATTACTCTGCAATCAAAAGATAAACTGTAAGAACGCTCAGAGGAATCAAATAGGATGCAAATCAAGTGACAATTTTCGATTTCGGTATAGAGTTCAATAATGGTTTAAATAATGGATGAGATCCTACAATCTATCCTATCCTTAGGGCAGGCTGGTTCGGTCCCTAAGTTGAAACCGAACAATTTAGTCGTAGACCTGCATGGGCCACCAAAAAAACTATGTCACGCCCCAGTCCCAAAATACCGAGGGACCGGACGCGTGACTATGGCCAGCAGTACGCACCGCTGGACAACCCAATTTAATGGATCCATCAGGGCATACTTAAGCTGTAAAATCAAGTCTACGACAATCATGGCACAACTAATCTCATCCACACAAGATATAAATTATGATCCACAGAATAATAAGGAATGTAAATCATCAACTGGTCTCACAAAGTGCTTCGGGGAACAACCCGATAAATAATCTGATATAATGGTTCAACAGACCAGAAATAAATGACTGAAATAAATAAATAAACACTGAGCAAGAAACATGGATGCTCAGGAGAAGTCTTCGGCTAACACCTCATCCTCGGAAGGCGGTACAGCTCCTGGATCAGCTCCTGCTCCGATCCCGTATACCTCAGGATAGATCTCGTCCTCAAATCCTGGGGACATAATTCGGATCCAGGTCCTCAGGGGACATAGCAAGGTACAAGAAAGCTCATGCCAAGATAAATACAGTACAGAAAATAAATGGAATAAATAGGGCAAGTAAATAACCATCTAAGTGAAAATGCAAGTGAGAGCAGCACGAGTACTCAGGCTGAGCCACTACAAGCTCTGTGTCGGGGAGCCGGTAGCGGTAATAAACACGTAATGTGCCTAGCTCTGCTACGAGAGTCTACGGCCTCACAATAGTAGTAGATATATATAGAAAACAGCCTGTAGCCTGTGTGTCTCTCCCCATCCCATGTAACCATGCATACCATGACCATAACGTCTCATGTCCATGTCAAGCGGGATCATCACTAATGCAACAAGTCATATGTATCTATGTATATAGTATCTCTGTCAAGTCCTGTATCCTATACAGAATCACCACGAATATCTCGGGAAGATCCTGTCTCATGAACAATGTCAAGTGTCCCGGGTCACGTGGTACTTGATAAGACAAGTACGAGAATAGAAAGTGTCACGAATGTCCATCTCTAGATGACCGAACCCAACACCGCATACGGTATCGGCACCCGACTAATAATCGGACGCTACACGGTCCTAGGTTGAGCATGCACAGCAATATAATGAAGCAAGAAAAATATATAACAATACTGCAGAGTTTGGCAAGGTACACTTGCCTGATGTTTGAATATCAACAGTCGTCCCGGTATCAGTGGATCCTGTGGGTACTCCTCCAAAAGCTGTAATAAACATCACCAACCGTCTCCGAAGATATCAAACTGCTAGAAATGCCTGTCCTTACGTCCAATTTGGACACAGGGGCGAAAAGGACATTTCCGGGCCAAAGCGAGGTCAACATGTGGGCCACTTTGCACCGAAAAGCGTACCAGGGTCAAAGGTCTCCAAATTTCTCAAACTCAGTGTCTATAAGTCAGGAACGATGATACGAACCCAACGGAACTCCCAGAATTGGATTTCGATGAGCCGATCACAAAATTGTCCGTTAAGTGGAGCCTGTGGGGCCCACGATACGCGATTTTGTCAACGTTCTCAGAATCGGACCAAACTTGGGTCACAGGACCAGCATATTGCTACGAGTCCGATGGTGCAATTTTTGTCTCGATCCGACGTGTGTATACAAAGTTACAGCGTGTTCCATAAAAGTCGGATACGGGGTGTTGTCCGCGGATACGCACTGATTCCGGTGTGCTCGTACATCCGAATCAGCTTCTGCGAAATCTCGCACGTCCGTATCAACGACGCGCACGTATCTGTGAAGACCGCACGCGACCAAGTCGTCCCGTTTGGCGGGGCGTACCCAATTCTGGGGTGAATCGGGGCATTATTTTTCCTGTTTTTGGATCGCGGTGTGCGATCACCACAGGACGCGATGCACCGAGCGGGTTGCACGGTCACCGAGAGGGTTATACTGTCTATGCGAAGCAACTGATGGAAACGAAAATGGAGTTACGAGGAGTGAGAAAACGGTACCTGAACAGGGCTCCGTGAATCTATTTTTCAAGTGTCCGAGCGTCGAATTCTGCTGTGTCCGACTCGAACTGCGTCCTGTGCCGTGTCCGCGTCCACTGTTGCTCTAGGGTTGCTGGAGTCTGGCCGTACTTATCGACGGAGGGTGGCTCGTCGGCTGAGCGGGGTCGTCGGCACGACAGAGCGGAGGGGCCTCGCTTGGCCGCCGCTGTGGAGGGGCACGGGGCGGCTGCTGGGCTGTGCAGCGTCGGGGTCGGGCTCGCTCGGGGATGGTCCGGCGGAGGCGGTGATGTCATGGGGACGGTCGACGGCGAGGGTGGTGCTGGGGAAGTCGGGCTGGACTCGCGGCGGAGTATGGCGTCGGTTCGGGGTGTTCGACGCTGGAGCCGAGGGAATGGTGTCGAGGTCGGGGAGGATGATGGCGGTGGAGGCTGACCGATAGTGATCGGAGCGGCGGTGGCTGAGTCACTGCATCGGCGGGAAGGATGATGGCTGTGGATGGCGACGACATAGATCCCTAGGCCAACTTAAATAGCTGCAACAGTGTTCACGGCTAGGGTTCCTAATGGGTTCGGATCCGGGTCGAGTTCGGCTCGGATCCGACCTGACCCACTAGGCTGGGTTTGGCCTGGTTCGGTTCAGGGTTGGTTTAACTTGGGTTTGGGTTTAATCAGGGTTGATTTGGTTTAATAAGTCAAAAGTTTTTTAGGCTTTAAACACGTTTTCGGAGTCCAATAAATTCATCGAAAAATACCATGCGTCCGGTTTTCCATTTTACACCATAAAATCTTATTCCCATCATATTTTAATTCCAAATAACTGTATTTAAAATTCCTTAACCCTTAATTACCTTGGTTCTTTTCCAGAAGCTACCGAAAAATCCAGAAATATTATATTAAAATTTATTCTGAAAATTCAGGGTGTTTACAGGAAGCCCATAACGAAGTCTATAGTGATGTGCTCCCACTTTTATTCAGGAATCGAAAGTGGTTGCAGTAACCCTGCTGTCCTCTGGTGTTCTGCCCTGATCTGCTGATATTCCAAATATTTGGCTACAAAGCGAGCTATCTCCCTCTTTATTCTATGCCACAAAAAGTGTTGTCGCAAGTCGCGGTACATCTTGGTGCCTCCAAGATGAATGGAATATAACCTCTAGCCTCAACCATCAACTCATGTCAAATCTCTCTATTGGGAACATATAGATGATCACCGCACCTCAATGTCCCATCATCATGAATACGCAATCTCGCCTGCTCTTCAGCCTCGGTCCTCTATCTCAACCTCCTGAATCTAGCATCCGTAGGCAAATCTGCCATGATCCTCTCTACTTGCGACGACTGCACTTGCAAGTTGGCTATTTTCCCGTATGTCCTAGGTAATACAACCTCTATGCCAAGCTCCTGCAAGTCCTCCAGTAACTCCCTCTATATTATCAAGAAGAGTGCCATAGGCTTACGTCTTAACGCATCTGCTACTACGTTAGCCCTGCCTGGGTGATAATGCAACTCTATCTTAAAATCCTTCATAAACTTAAGCCACTTTCTTTGCCTCATATTCAGCTCCTTCTGCGTGAAGACATACTTGAGGCTTTTGTGGTCGGTATAGATCTCCACTATTTCCCCATATAAGTAATGTCTCCATAGCTTCAAGGCAAAAATAACGGTTGCAAGTTCCAAGTCATGAGTTGGATAATTCTTCTTACATACTCTCAATTGTCTAGATGCACACGCAATCACCTTGCCATGTTGTATCAATATGCATCACAATCCTTTTCCTGATGCGTTATTGTAGATCACGTAATCTCTTGATCCTAATGGAATAGTCAACACTGGCACCATGGTCCTTCGCTTCTTCAACTCCTCAAAAGCAGCTTGACATGCATCCGTCCATATGAACTCTCGGTTCTTGAAAGTTAACGGAGTCATAAGCTCTGTTATCCTTGAGAATTTTTTTATGAACCGTCAGTAATATCCCATAAGTCCAAGAAAACTTTCTACCTCCGATACTGACGAAGGAACGGGCCATGTCCCAACTGTAGAGATTTTATCCGGATGTACAGAAATACCATCTTCAGTGATGACATGCCCAAGAAAAGAGACCTTATCCAAGAAGAACTCATATTTGCTAAGCTTCGCATTCAACCACTCTCTTCTTAATATCTCTAAGATAATCCGTAAGTGCTTCTCATGCTCCTCGTGGCTCTTCAAATAGACAAGGATGTCATCTATGAAGACAACCACGAAGTGGTCCAAATATTGATGGAAGACTCGATTCATCAAGTCCATAAAGACAGTTGAAGCATTGGTTAATCCGAATGGCATGACCATAAACTCAAAGTGTCCATATCTTGTTCTGAATGCGATCTTCGGAATGTCCTGCTTCCGTACCTTCACCTGGTGATACCCAGATCTAAAGTATATCTTCGATAACACCTTGGCTCCACTAAGCTGATCAAATAAGTCATCGATGCGCGGCAGAGGCTACTTATTCTTTACTGTCATAGCATTCAAGGCTCTATAGTCATTGCACATGCGCACTGACCCATCCTTCTTAGGTACAAACAATAATAGAGCTTCCCAAGGTGATGCACTTAGTCGAATAAAATATTTCCCCTCCAATCCTCTAACTGCACCTTCAGCTCATCCATCTCCATTTTTGCCAATCTAAAATATATGACACAATAGGGGCTACTCCTGTGGTTAACTCAATTGAGAATTCTATATCTCTATCCGAAGGCAGCCCTAAAAATTCTTCTGGAAAGACGTCTTGAAACTATGAAATGATGGGGTGATAAATGACATCGTCCAATGCCATTTGAGCACCATTATTGCATCTCAGTGGATCCTCGTGCAAACTCGAGCTCTGGCTGGCCTGGTACTCTAAAGAGAATTCTTTCTCTGTAGTAATCGAAGAAAGCATGATACCTGCTTAACCAGTCCATCCCAAGAACAACTTCAAAGTTCGGCAAGGAAAAGACTAAGAGTCAAGCCTTTATCTCTCTGCCATTAATTACTACAGAACAAGATCTACAAATACAGCTAATAGGTATAATTTCTCCCTCAGTGAGAATTCTAACACAACTAAACAAGGGTGTAGTGGCAATATTGTGCTTGGCCACAAACTAGATGATATGAACGAGTGTATAGACCCATATCAAATAATGACACAGCAGAAAAAGTAGCAACAAGGGTAATACCTGCTATAACATCAATCTCTTGCTCTGTGTCATCCATCTCCATAGCAAAAGACCATACAATCCTTTGAGGAGGTCCCGGTGGCCTATTCATTGCAACTATAAGAGCTTGTCTCAGCGGTTCATTATGCTGCCATTGAGCCTGCATCATGGCCTGCATGAACTGGGTCGAGGTAGCTTTCCCGTCAGGCTACAAAAACTGCATAGGTGGCATGAAGGATATTTACGATGCGAACTGAGGCAAAAACTGGGGTGGCGGTGGTGGCATACTGCTACCTTAGGGATTTGTAGTCTGATGCTATTAATATCCCACCAGAGGTGCTGGAGTCTGAGGGTCCGGCTAAACCGATGGTGGTGTCTAGCCTGCCTGCAATAATTTTCCCAGCTGGAGTGGTGTAGTCGAGGACATCGTTGATGAAGGCAGAATTCTAGATTCCTCCTGCGTAGCTGAGTCGCCTATAGTGATGGGGAAGGTAGCAACATGTCTATTAGAAGGATTCATCTCGTTAGGCACGAAGATAAGGACAACATTAGAACAAGTTCAAGTTAGATGTAAATCAAGCAATCAAGGAGAGTACGAAATTGGAATCAAGGAAGATGAATAAATAAGTGGATGAGATCCTATACTCTAATCCTATTTGTAGGCTTGCTTGGTACAGTAACGTAACTGAGACAATATATGCTTGACCTGCATGGTCCACCACAAAAATATGTTATGCCCCAGCCCTAAAATACGTAGGACTAGGAATATGTAGCATGTCAGTCGTATGTATATGACAACTCCAATATGTTATAAAATCATAGCATATACGTATGCTATTTTATGAATAAATAATCCACAAGTGGTACATATATATTTTCAACACAAGTCACAGTCAACGATATCTCATCCATAGACACAAGTAGAGAAATACCAAAATAAATACCAAAAGTCTCAAGTATGAAGAAATAAAATAAATAATAGTCCGGTGGAGACAAATCCACTACCAAAAGACTATATCAACTAAAATGATAGAGGAGAAACAAAAAATAAATGTCAATAAAGGAAATAACAGCAAAAGATCCATCAGCGATGAAGTAGTCATGGATACTCAGAGGGTAAGTGTCACACACCAGTACCAGAATACGGAGACGGATATTGCCAACTACCCCGTACAAGGTATAGAACATCGTACGGTAGTCATGGCTGTAGAAAGACAAGGGGTGCATGCTACAATCAAGTCTCCTAGGGTATCAAAATAACTATGTCTCAATCATCCAAGCAAGTAACAACAACATAGAACATGTAAGATAAAGCGTAAGACGTCCCAAATGCTCCATCGAAATGTTCTAGAGATCTAGCCATCAAAATATTACGCTAGCAAAATATTAATAGTTATACAACTGAGATTATCTGCCGTCTGATTATATTATAATTATATAAAAAGGAACTTATGTCCAGACAATCCGGCTAATAAGTATCGGTGGCTAAAAGCCCAAAAGAGTATAATGTACAAGACGAGCAGTGATCAAGAAACCCACTCGTTCCCTTCAGCGACCATCCGTCTAGAGCGCATCATCGTAAGGGGGATAAGCTGGATCCTCTGGTGCTAGCTCTAAACCTGGCCATACAAAACCAGTGGGGTTAGACCCCAAATAGTAAGTACCATAAGGAAGCACGAATGAAGAAACAAAAACTAGATCAAGCATATAGTGCAAGAGCAAGAATCATTGGCGCGTGCCCCATCTTTGGGATAACATGACACTCATTTACCAAAAAAGGACAGAAAATGTCATGCCACACAAGATAAGGTATATTCAATGATTATGGTCGAGCTAGGATTCTATGTCATAGTTTGGTCCATATTCTAATATAGCATAATGATCCAACTCTCCAACCAAACAAGGACAGAAGTTGAACACCACACTATAACAGTCCATGTCCCTAAGCTACTATTAGAGTTATAATCACAACCAAGTCAGGTTAGAACAGCCAATCAATGTTACGGCTTGTTATGTGGAGTCTGCGGTTATCCCAGATATAATAATAATAAGCAACCTCAGATTGTGCCATGTCAAGCAGGACTAACCGAGCTAATATTATACGAGCAGAAAATCATGATTTTACCAGTTCTCCGTAGGGCCACCGTGCTAATTGTCGAATCAGTTCCTCGTAGGGCCACCGCGCTAATAAATCAGTAACAGTTCCAACCTTCCTATAAAAAAATATTGGCTCGATTTAAATATAAAAAGGTCAAATATTGTACTCCTCTACATGCGGATGATATACAATATCCGTAGTGGTCAGCCTTGCACGCCATAAAGATTATCACGGAGTGTCCCATCATGCACGATCTCAGAATTTTGTTCCCTCCACATGTTCTAATCATCTTTTATTTACCTAATTAACCCTACAGTGATATGGAATTCCCTGTCGTGGCCACAGGAATATTCTTCTTAATGATGTCGTACAGAGTACTGGCATATTTGATATGAATCAATTTAATATAAGGAGTCAAGTCTGGATTCACCCAAATATAGATGCATTATTCAAACAAGCAATAACCAAGCCACGCTATGGTTATGACCCATTATCATTTTCGTGCCAAGAATTCAAGAATATAATATTATGCACCGAGCAGGAATTATCATCTCACGTTCAATGTACATGTTGGCCAATGTCCCACACTCAATGTACAATATAGCCTTTATAACAGGCGAGCAAGACAAGTGTGTCGGCACGAATACAATAACTAAGTCAGGATACCAAACCTATCAGTTGGTCACATGAATCGTGTTTTGATCAAGTCAGGAGTCATAATTAATTAGGAATCTAAAATCTTATATGATCGAGTCATGGTCATGAATACCTCATTAATTCCTCAAATTTTGGGGTCATAGATCATCAATCATGGTCATGATCAACTAATTCAAGAATAGGCATCAAGTGCACAATATGACCCATGCATGCACAATCAATCAAAAAAAGTCCGGGGTCGGCGCACTTTGCAAGTGCCAATATTGGCTAGTCAGGAATAGTGGTGCACTATGTGCGAGCAAGCAACTATATAGCGCACAAACCTATAACACTAGGTCACAAAAGTCATGTCACAAAAGTCTATAACATGGTACACAAAATCGATAATAGAGTAGCTGGAAGATGTGGCGAACAAATCAAAATTACAAGAATAGGCGCATTCTACACATGCAAGCAAACTGGCGCACAAAGCAAGAGTTATGAGTAAGAGAAGTGGCGCACTATGCAAATACAAAACAACTACAAGACAAAATACGAGTCCCAAGCTGCGCGACAGTCAAGGGCATGACAGTCGAGGGCCTCAGGAATCAAGACGTGCCAATGTCAAGGCTCGCTTATCGAGGCTGAACCAAGTAAGAGTGCGCCAAGAGTTAACAAGTACGACAGGTTATTAATCCATCAAAATGTGCCAACCGTTGAGCGTCTAGAAAATGCACCAAGGGTTATGTGTATAAGAGTGGTGCACTTTTGATAGTTAATGTACAATGTGTCAATTGTGCGTCGGTCTGCTGATTTGGTTAAAAGTGCACCAAGAAGAAAGTTGGTCAGAAGTGTGCTAAAAAGTAGACTGACACACTTTTGCTTGGTTCGTTCGATAATACATCAATTGTGCGCTAGAGGCTAAAATCTTTCAAAAGTGCGCCAAGAAGGATTTATCCAAAAATTCATCCCCTTGACATACCATTGCAAGAAATAGGCAATACTCTTAAAGTATGCACGAGTATGGAATGCGGGTCGCATTCAACATGCTCCCATAGTGCAAATCCTCATATGTACTTCTTGTCACTGTTCTTCTTTTCCAACCGTCCCACCATTGATGCACTCAGAGCTCAAGCTCAAGACTATGACAGTGCTTCTTTCCTCAAGCAACAAGAACCAGAAATCGAGAGAAAATCCAAGCTCGAAATCAGGGAACAACATCTTTTAAAAATATCTCATTTTTGGGGGGATCATTCCCTAGAAAAATATACTCATAAAAACTCCCATAATAAAATCAAGATAAAACCATTAACCACCTCAAATCTGAAAACTCCAAGAACTAACTATAATCAGAACACTATTAGAAACAAATTACAACAACAAATACTAAGAATAAAACTATAGTCGATAATGTTTCTTTATATTTGTAAGATGTACTTGCCTATGAAGAAAATCAGGAGAAAAACAAAATAAATGAACAAGTAAGGAGAGAGGATGAGAACAAGGATATATATAGGCAAGGGGTTGATGGTGAACCATCGGATCTCTCCAATAAATCCAAGCCACACACCCTACAAGCCACACACCCTACCTACCACCACCACACAATCAATATTAGCCAATGTGCACCAAGCTCCATTAAACCGTGCACTTAAAGTATACTCAAAGTGCGTCAAAATAAAAACACAAGCAAAAGTGCGCCAACTTGAGTATATTTCGAGTATACGGGAAAGGGGAGTGACGGTAAGACCTCCTCTACAAAAAATAATCGTCAGGCCTGGGTCCGTACTTCTGCGGATAATCCTGATCGTCTATACCTGGAAAGGGACCAGGTCCTTAGTGGGATGTAACAAGATACATAAAAGCATGACAATAATGTACTGAAAGTAAACATCCAATATGGTTGCCTAATTAGTATAAGTAATATACAATTTAAGAACAAGTTTCCTGCGTATGGACTATCTGGCTAAAGTAATGGGATGGGCGTAGTTCTCTTGGAGATTCAGGGGCCACGTGCATAACATCACAGACGTCAGAGGCCGCCAAGTAAATTTAGTGTCATTATGACTCGCGTCTCCAACAGAGTGCACGTCCTGAATAGAAAAAAGTATAAAGGAATCACATATGCTTACTCATTGTTCCTCCCACCCAATACTACTAACTGTCACATCCATAACACGCAAAAACTGCTAGTAACTGTTAATTCTGCTAAAATAATATATTTCTATTAACAGTTATTCCTTATTTGTCGCACGACCTATACATAAAGGTGGCCAGTCTTTTACGCAAGTCCGTGTCAGACATGAGACTCACAACTCGTGTAAAAATTATTTCATGGCCAAATGAAACATAATGATACCTCAAAATTATGGGGTAATCTCGTAAAATTAGGTCAACATATAATAAAAATAAGAGACAAAAGACGATGCAACCGTCGTTGCACCCAAGTCTTTCTTGGACGCACAATTTTATATAGCAAAATAAATAAAAATAAATAATATAAAATAAATATGCAATAAAGGAATGTAAATAAATAGTACTGTGGCAAGGTATAATTTTCTGGCAAGCAATCAGTGTAGTATAGTTGTCAAGACGACAAGCACAAGGAACCAAAAAGTAGGGACCCTGAATGAACGTGTATGAATGCTAAAATAAACATCACCACCATCTCCAGAATCAGCAAGATAATCAAAAAATACTACCATTTCGTCCAATTTAGACACATGGGCAAAAAGGTAATTTTTGGGCCAAAGAGGAGTCCACTTGTAGGCTACTTTGTACCAAAAAATATGTCAAGGGTAGAGGTCTCTAAATTGGACAAATTATAGGTCAAAAAAATTTTAATCGGCGATACAAACTCAACGATATGTCCAGTTTTGGAGTCCGGGAAGACGATCACAAAATCACTTATCAAGTCGAATCGAGGGGCCCATAAAATGGTAATTTATTGACTGACTCAGAATCAGACGAAACTTGGGTCACAGGACAAGTCAAACGTTGCGAGTCCAATGGAGAAAGTTTCGTGGCGATCCGATGAGCGAACACAAACTAATTGGATATTTTGCAAAATACTGATACGGAGGACCTTTTATGTATACGGGTTGATTCTGGCGTGCACACACACGTCCAAATCAACTTCTGTGAAAGCCCACACATCAGAAAATACCATACTCGAATTTTGGTGCATTTGTTATAAGACGAGGTGGTCCCGTTTGGCGGAGTGCACTCCGTATCGCACAATTTTGGATTTTAAAAACATAGTTTTTGGTCATTTTGTAAACAGAATAATTTGACAAATAAGGCCAACTAAGAAAAACTAAAAGAATAGAAATAATCTTGGATATGTTGTGAATAAGTCCTTTCAAATAGATTTTAAAAATATTTAACGAGTTGGTAGAAAACTGGGCATGAACGGGGGTACTTGGACTGAATTTCTGAACTGTTATGAACAGCTTTTCGTCCAACATTCGATCAACTTTTCGATTAATCCAGGGAACCTAAAATTATTCTACTTAAAAATATTCCTATAGGGTTATGTTGTGAACGCAACGCAACCGACCGCTCGAAAAATGATACAACGAAGGGGGAGATATATATACCGAAATAGGGAAGGGTCGAAGCTGATTCCTGCTATGTGTGCGGCGCTGTTCGCGGCGGCCGTTGGTCGGGTGCGACGACGACGGTCGGGGGTGCACCGGAGTGTCGGGGGGTAAGGTTAGGGAGGAGAAGGGGAGTTAGGGTTAGGATTTGATGATTAGAAACTTATATATAGAGATAATTAGAGATCGGAGGGAGGGGTACTCACGGATCAGCAAGTCTGAGCAGGAGCCTGGGTGGGTAGTTTGCAGGTGTGGGCTGGGTAGGTTAGCTATTAGTATTGGTTTAGATTTTGTTTAGGATTAGTTTAGGGTTTGGGGATTTATATTTCTTCTTTTTGTTTTATTCTTTTCTTTTACTTTCTTTTTCTTTTAATTCATTTTATTTTATTTTTCTTTATGTTATTATTATTATTATTATTATTATTATTATTATCTATTTGAATCATAATCATGATTTTTTAATTATTCTATTTATTTCTAAAATCATAATTATTATCTCACTATTACTATAATAACTTAAAAATACATTTCTATTGTTATTATCATTATACAAGGCGACTAGTATTTTTTATTATTATTATTATTATTATTATTATTATTATTTTATAAGAGCATATATTTTATTATATTACCAATACCTTTTATTACTTAAAATTTTATTCTTTTACACGTGTAAAATTATGCACATATTTTTATGTACTAAATTTATTTATTCCTATTGTATTATTAAACTGTACTCATGCATACTACCATGAGCAGGAATACCTATTATATATTTTGATTATTTATTTAATTAGTTAGAAATTCTAGGGTGGTTACACGTTGACTGTTAGATTCATCCCGCAGTTTCAGTGCCTAGCAATTCGTGAACCATTAATGGCTTCCTTGCTATAAATAGAGAGCTAGGGAGGAAGAGAATAGTATGCTTCTTTCTCTCACAATTTCTCTGTTAAAGTTGGGCATTAGTGTCACGACCTGCACCTGATGTAGGGGCACGAGTAGTGAATAACGCCCAGCCTACGCCACAACATCGACGGTAGAACAATATTTGGGTAAACTATCTATCTAGCAATCAAGATATAATAATGTCACCAATGTAAAATAAATATTCTCAATCACAGATTTATAAGATGGAATAAAGCACGAATATGATAAAAGAATAGAAGAGTCACAATACAGCTCACAAGACCAATAAAATACAATGAGTCATATCAAGTAAATACTAATAACAATGCTGGAGACAAATCCAGTACAAAAGATCTAACTACTATAATACAAGTCCTGGGTCATCTGTCTTAGTCGGGATGAGACCCTCCTGATCCAAGGTCTCTGGCTCTAAGCCAACAACATCCTGATGCCCGTAGTGAGTGGGGTACCACTTCTCAGTGTCATCTATAAAAAATATATCCAGTCAGGAAAAGAGCAAAGTATATCGCTAACAGCAGTTCTAATAAATGATATAAACTATGTAACAGTAAATAGAGCGAATATAAAAGATGCAATATAAAGGTACAAGAGATATGCAATAAAGGAATACTGAAAATAAATATAAGAATGAGCATCATAGGAATGAATAAGAAATACGAATACTGAGTGAGTGAGTACCAGCTTTAATATGTGATCGGCTTGGGAACTTGCACAAGGATTATGGCCTGGTTAATCATACGTGCGGTGTATGATTAACACTATTTAAGGAACAAGACATACACAAGGAAGATATGATCACATATCTATACTACATACTCTACGCCCCCGACTGGTATAGTGGATCCAACCATGGTACGTTATGACACAGGATTCTCTGGGTAGGTAGCAATTCTTCCTAAGAATCAATGTATGTATATGTAGAAGAAGAACAAGAAAGAAGGCCTACACAAGATACACCATAAATACCAAGGAGTAACATATAATGACGAGATCCGGATATATCAATCCGTGTAACCATCGTGTCAAAAAATCAAGAATATCTACAATAAATACAAGAGACATAAAGAATATCATAAATAAGAAACTATCAGAGAATGTACTCACCTGAAATCCGGTGAACAGTATCAAAGATATCCGGTACGATACCTCAAAGACCTAAATATGGAATATTATATCAATACAAGATTTTAGAATAAAAATAAGTTAAACTAGTCAACTTCTAGGTCAAAAAGCTATTTTTAAGTCAAAACAGTCAAACTAGGTCAACTCTAGGTCAAACTGGTCAAACTTGGTCAAACTAGTTATTTTTAGGTTGTATGAGTCCATCTCTAGGATATTGGATCATACACGATGTAACTAGGCCATACTAGCATACTACAAAACCAACAAGATACCGTATCCTAAGATACGTAATTTAATAAATATAAAAATATTATAATATATATATATATATATATATATATATATATAATCAACAATATATAATACTCCTAACTAAACTAATGCTAAGTAGATATCTTGGCTTTAAACCAAAAGCGATATCACACCCCTACTCTCCCATCTTGATGTGCAAACTCAATACCTTGAGTAAAACCCAATACCTTGACATTACCTTGGTATCAAAAGGTAATTCAATATCTAATATATTACTACCCATACTCCTCACTATACAATAATATGTATTTAAAACTTATACTCTCATTACCTTGGTGCACCCCAAGGTAATCTAGAAATAATGCTAACTAATATTAACTAGTACTTATGTATATATAAATCTCATATATAATTATATACTAACTTATATACAATATATACTAGCTTATTAATATAAACTAATTAAATATATATATTATATATATATATATATATATATAAGATATATATATATATATATATAAATAAATAGATAAGTTAGTTAATTTATTTGATAACCTAGTAAGCTAGTACATTATATATATATATATATATATATATATATATATATATAATAGCTTACAGCTTACCGGCTTTTCAATAAGCCGCTTCTTATTGACTGATGTTGTCGCTGCTTACTACCGCTGTTGTTGTTGTTGCTTTCTGCTTCTGCTACTTACTGTTGTTGCTTCTTCTTTCTGAGGCTGCTTCTGCTGTTGCTTCTTGGCTTCTGCTTCCGGCTGCTTTTCAGCTGCTTTTGCTGCTGCTTCCCTCAGTTTTTCTCACTGCTTATCATTGCTTTTCTTTACTATTTTTATTGTTTCTTCTCTCCTCAGGCTCAAACACATAAATACACATCTCATATATATATATATATATATATATATATATATATAATGGAATTAAATTACAAAAACAAACACGTGAAGTGCATCGCACCCGTATCACACTAGATCTATGATATGCTTGCGATACGGCTCCACCACACAACCAATTATATTCCAACGGACACGAGTAAGTCTAAAATAATAATTATGAATAATACGAAGAGCTAACTACTCATCCCCGTATCCGTGTCAAAATGTGACATGCTCAAACCCCCGTGTTGGAAGAAAACCTCCAAATCAACCCGTATCTCTAAATTATCTGGATACGGCCTACACGAATCCAATTGTGGATACGACACTAGCCACACACAATCAAACATATGTCAATTTGGTCTAATTGACCTATTAACAAACATAAGTTGTGTCAATCTCAAAATTCCCCCAAAATTAACATAAAATATTATATAACTTTTTCCATAGGTCTCCTATGAACCTAATTCCAATTTTGATGGGTAGCCTTAGCATATGGGATAATTTCTAATAATTAAAATACAAATTTAGAGTCTAATTAGAGGAGAAACACTAAATTGTAACCTATTAGAAGATGGATTCCTAATGAAACCTCCAAATTGAGTAAAAAGTGCTTCCAACTTGTAGATCCTTGCTCATCCTTGCCGATCATTGCTTCCTCCTTATAGATCCTTGCTTCCCCCTTATTCTAATGGCCTCCAATGATGATTTGGAAAAAAATTAAGAAGAAATTTGGGTGGAATTTGATGTGGTTATGAAGAAATTTGGAAGAGAAAATTCTAGATCTAGATTTAAAATAAAAAATAAAGAGAGAGAATTTTTTCTCAATTATTAAATATGGTCGGCCACTATTCTACCTCCCCAAGCTACTATGTAAAGTCTAAAATATCCCTTGGGGCCTCTCATGAAGAAAATAATTAAGGAGGGAAGGTTCTTGTCTAATTGATTTAACTTAATTAATCATCCTCCTACTGATGGGCTTCTTATTGGGCTCAATTCTAACTAGAATTAAACATTGGTCCATTGATCTAATCTAAACTAGTTAGGTCCACTAACACAAGTCTAAAATAATAAACTAATATCTAACAATAAATAAATAATATAACAAATAAATAAATTTATAATATGCACAATATTTATTTAATTATAAAATGACCAAAATACTCTTTCCTAAAAAATGTGGTTGTGACAAGTCTACCCCCCTTAAAATAATTTTGTCCTCAAAATTCAAAGATGAAACTACCCCCAGAAAGTAAAACAGAATAGAATCAGGAAAGAACATACCTAAAGACATAAACAAATATGGGTAACGCTCTCGCATTTCATCATCTCTCTTCCAAGTAGACTCTCCCGGAGAGTGATGCCTCCATGCGACGCATACCAAGGAAATAGTCTAGTTCCTCAGCACCTTCTCTCTCCGATCCAGAATCTCAACTGGCTGCTCTGGATAGCTAAGATTAGGGCCCACCGCTATCTCCGAGTGATCCAACATGGGACTAGGCTCCGCCATGTACCATCTCAACTATGACACATGAAACACGTTGTGCACTCCCTCCAATGCAGGTGGCAAGTCTAGTCTTTAAGCAACAGCACCGATCCTGTCGAGAATACTGAAAGGTCCGATGAATCGCAAACTAAGCTTCCCGCCTCCACCGAAATGAATCGTATCTCGTGTCGGAAAAATCCTCAGAAATACTAAACCACCAACCTAGAACAAAATATAACTTTAAGAACTTAATCTATAACAAACAATCAATATCAAGCACAAAATAAAAATCTAAACTATACCTCAAACTCCAAAGGTCTCCAGTGGCTATCGACCCAATGTCGTTGCTTGTCCTGCGCCAGTCGAAGTCTCTCTCTGATCATCTTAACCTTCTCTGCTGCATCCACAACCATCTTTGTCCCTAGCAAAACTCTCTCTCCAATATTGTCCCATGATAAAGGAGTACGATATCTCCTACCGTATAGAGCCTCAAATGGTGGCATCTCTATACTAGCATGGTAGTTGTTGTTGTAAGCAAACTCTACCAAATAGAGATGGACTTTCCAAGATCCCCCAAAATCTAGTACACAGGTACGGAGCATATCCTCGAGAGTCTGAATGGTCCTCTCTGATTGCCCATCTGTCTGGGGATGATATGCAGTACTGAACTTCAGCTGGATGCCCAAACTCGACTGTAAACTCCTCCAAAAATAAGAAATGAAATGACTATCCCGATCCAAGACTATGCTGACGAGAACCCCATGTATCTTGACGATATGCCTCACATACATCTCTGTCAGCTTCTCCGTAGACAAACCCCCTTGAAAGGCAAAAAGTGCGGTGACTTGGTCAACCTGTCAACGATGACCCAAATCGCGTCTTTCCCTCCTGGAGATCGTTGAAGTCCGGACACAAAATCTATAGTAATGTGCTTCCACTTTCACTCTGGAATAGGTAATGGCTAAAGTAAACCACCTGGCCTCTGTCTCTCAGCTTTCACCTGCTAGCACACTAAGCATCTGGATACAAAATATGCCACTTCTCTCTTTACGCCATACCACCACACACACTCTCGTATATCTCGATACATCTTGTTGGCACCTGGATGCATATAATACTGAGAGCGATGCGCTTCCTGCAATACCTCTTTACGCAGCTCCCCACTAGGCACACATAATCTAAATTCATGCCGCAAAGAACCATCCTCAGCAATGGTGAAATCATTCTCCAATCATGCACTTACCTGATCTGTGATGCTCCTCAGAGATACATCCTCATACTGAGCTTCATTGATCCTGTCCATTAACTCTGAGTGTATCTGTAACCCCCATATCTGTATGGCAAAACCAGGAACTATTACCTCAATGTCCAAGCTCTCCAAGTCCTCTAACAAATATCGATCATGCGTTAACAACATAGCTATCGGATAGCTGCTCAAGGCATCGGCAACTACATTAGCTTTTCCAGGATGTTACTGCAAAGATATGTCAAAATCCTTCATCAGTTCTAGCCACCGACGTTGCCTCATGTTCAAATCCTTCTGAGTGAAAACGTACTTCAAGCTCTTATGGTCTGTGAAGATCTCCATACGCTCACCGTACAAATAGTATTTCCACAACTTCAGGCCAAAGATGACTGCTGCCAACTCTAAATTATAGGTAGGATAGTTTTTCTCATGAGGACGCAATTGCCTGGATGCATAGGCAATAACTTTCCCATTCTGCTGAAGAATACAATCCAGACCTTTCTTTGATGCATCACTATAAATAGTAAAACCTCCAGACCCTGATGGCAACATAGAAATATGAGCAGATGTCAACCTCTTCTTCAAATCCTCAAAAGCAACCTGGCATTCCTCTGTCCAAATAAACTCTACATCCTTCCTGGTGAGTCTAGTCACCGGCTCGGCAATCCTTGAAAAATCTTGCACAAACTTTCTGTAGTAGCCTGCTAGACCCAAGAAACTTCTGATCTTTGCCACTGAACCCGGGGTCTTCTAATACTCTACTACTGCGATCTTCTTCGGATCCACCGAAATTCCATCACCAGTCATAACATGTCCTAAAAACTCTACCTTGTCCCGGAAGAACTCACACTTGGACTGTTTCCCATACAGCTTCTCCTTCCTCAGCACATCCAACACAATCCTCAAATGCTCCTCGTGCTCCTCCGGTGTCTTTGGGTATATATGTATGTCATCAATGAACACCACCACGAACTTGTCAAGGTACTGGTGGAACACATTGTTCATCAAATTCATAAATATCGTCAGGGCATTAGTCAACCCAAATGGCATCACCATAAACTCATCCTGGCCATACCGAGTCCTAAAAGCAATCTTCGGAATGTCCTCCGGCTTCACTTTCACCTGGTGGTAGCCTGATCTCAAGTCTATCTTGAAACACACCTTGGCGCCACTCAACTGATCGAATAGGTCATCAATCCATGGCAACGAGTATTTATTCTTGATAGTGAGATTATTCAATGCCCTGTAATCGATGCACATGTGCACCGATCCATCCTTCTTTGGTACAAATAATATCGGGGTTCCCCATGGTGAAGAACTGGATCGGATAAATCCCTTATCCTGTAATTTATCCACTTGCTTCTTCAGCTCGATGTTGTTCACTCTATAGACATGCTGTAAAATTAGTTCTGCACCTGGTACCAAGTCTATAGAGAATTCTATATCTCGATCTGGCGACAATCTTGGTAATTCCTCAGGAAACACATCCAAAAAATCTGTTATCAAAGGATGTGGCAACTCCTTGTCTTCCACCATAGCTCTACAGATCATGCCTTCTCTTTGATCTGCAACTCCTCTAGCAAACTCAAACTCTGGCTCTACGAGTGGGCTAAACAAGACTCTACCTCCTCTACAATCTATACTAGCATAGTTCCTACTCAACCAATCTATCCCGAGTATAATATTGTAGCTCGAAAGTGGCATTACAAGTAGACATGCACTCAGCTCCCAGCCTCCCAGAGTAATTCTCCGATCCTTGCAAATATCACTAACCAGGATAATGCCTCTCCCGGTCATGATCTTGCTAGTCCTAAGAAAAGACTCAGCTACCAAATGATGCTTCGGAGCAAAAGAAACAGATACAAAACTATGGGAAGCACCACTATCAAATAAAGTTAAAGCTGGAAAGAATCAATATGGCACATGATATAATGTATTCAAAGAATGACAGTTAAAGATCAAATATCAATATCAAGGAAGAACAGTTGAAATGAATAATTGAGTTTTTCCTAGATGAGATTGAGTATTCTCAGCCTATAGCTTATATCCTATATCCTGGAACAGGCTCGTAATAGCACTTAAATCAGAGCACCACTACGAATCATACTAAATGCGACCTCGAAGACTGGCATGGGCCACCACTAAAAATGTGTCACGACCCGCACCCGATGTAGGGGCATGAGTAGTGAACAACGCCCAGCCTACGCCGCAGCATCAGCGGTAGAATTCTGTTTGGGTAAACTATCTATCTAGCAATCAAGATATAATAATGCCACCAATGTAAAATATATATTCTCAATCACAGATCAATAAGCTGGAATAAAGCACAAATATGATAAAAGAATAGAAGAGTCATAATACAACTCACAAGACCAATAATATCCAATGAGTCATATCAAGAAAATACTAATAACAATGTTGGAGATAAATCCAGTATAAAAGATCTAACTACTATGCTACAAGTCCTGGGTCTTCTGTCTCAGTCGGGATGAGACCCTCCTGAGCCAAGGTATCTGGCTCTAAGACAATAACATCCTGAGGCCCGTCGTGAGTGGGGTACCACTCCTTAGTATCATTTAAGAAAAATATAACCAGTCAGAAAAGGAGCAAAGTACATCTCTATCAATAGTTCTAATCAATGATATAAACTATATAACAGTAAATAGAGAAAATATACAAGATATAATATAAAGGTACAAGAGATATTCAATAAAGGAATACTGGAAATAAATACAAGAATGAGCATCATAGGAATGAATAAGAAATACGAATACTAAGTGAGTGAGTACCAGCTTTAATATGTGATCGGCTTGAGAACTTGCACAAGGATTATGGCCTGGTTAATCAAACGTGCGGTGTATGATTAACACTATTCAAGGAACAAGACATGCACAAGGAGGGTATGATCACATATTTATACTACATACTCCATGCCCCCGACTGGTATAGTGGATCCAACCATGGTACGTTATGACACAGGATTCTCTGGGTAGGTAGCAAGTCTTCCTAAGAATCAATGTATGTATATTTGAAGAAGAACAAGAAACAAGGCTTACACAAGATACACCATAAATACCAAGAAATAACATCTAATGACGAGATCCGGATATACCAATCCGTGTAACCATCGTGTCAAAAAATCAAGAATATCTACAATAAATACAAGAGACATAAATGATATCATAAATAAGAAACTATCAGAGAATGTACTCGCCTGAAATCCGGTGAACAGTATCAAAGATGTCTGGTACGATACCTCAAAGACCTAAATATGGAATATTATATCAATACAAGATTTTAGAATAAAAATAAGTTAAACTAGTCAACTTCTAGGTCAAAAAGCTATTTTTAAGTCAAAATAGTCAAACTAGGTCACCTCTAGGTCAAATTGGTCAAACTTGGTCAAACTAGCTATTTCTAGGTTGTATGAGTCCATCTCTAGGATATTGGATCATACACGATGTAACTAGGCCATACTAGCTATACTAGGATAGTAGAAAACTAACAAGATACTGTATCCTAAGATACATAATTTAATAAATATAAAAATATTATAATATATATATATAATCAACAATATATAATACTCCTAACTAAACTAATGCTAAGTAGATACCTTGGCTTTAAACCAAAAGCGGTATCACACCCCTACTCTCCCATCTTGATGTGCAAACTCAATACCATGAGTAAAACCCAATACCTTGACATTACCTTGGTATCACAAGGTAATTCAATATTTAATATATTACTACCCATACTCCTCACTATACAATAATATGTATTTAAAACTTTTAACAATAATATTCTAAACTACATACTAACATCTCATTGATATTTAATACCCGTACCCGAGATATCTCACTCTCATTATCTTGGTGCACCCCAAGGTAATCTAGAAATAATGCTAACTAATATTAACTAGTACTTATGTATATATAAATCTCATATATAATTATATACTAACTTATTTATAATATATACATAACTACTAGCTTATTAATATAAACTAATTAATCTATATATATATATATAAGTTAGTTAGCTTATTTAATAAGCTAGTAAATTAATAAGCTAGCATATATATATATATATATATATATATATATATATATATATATATATATATATATATATATATAGCTTACAGCTTACCGTCTTTTCAATAAGCTGTTACATATTTACTGCTGCTGTAGCTGCTTACTGCCGCTGCTGCTTCTGCTTCTGTTTTTTGCTGCTGCTTCTTGGCTTCTGCTTCCTACTGCTTTTTAACTGCTTTTGTTGCTGCTTCTTTCAACTTTTCTCTCATTGCTTATCTTTGCTTTTCTTTACTGTTTTTATTATTTTCTCACTGTTTTCCCATTGTTTCTTCTTCCCTCAAGCTCACACACATAAATACACATCTCACATATTTATATATATACACTATACTCATATATATATATATATATATATATATATATATATATATATATATATATATATATATATATATTAGAGAAGCACATGAACTTCTACTCTCCCATGATCACCAATACCTCAACATAAATTCTTCAAACATATAAATATACATATACATATATCTCAAATAATAATTATAATTATAATATTTATAATATCTATAATTGAATTAAATTGTAAAGAATAAACACGTGAAGTGCGTCACACCCGTATCACACTAGATCTATGATACGCTTACTATACGGCTCCACCACATAACCAGTTGTATCCCAACAGACACGAACAAGTCTAAAATAATAATTATGAATAATACGAAGAGCTAACTACTCATCCACGTATCCGTGACAAAATGTGATATGCTCAAACCCCCGTGTCGGAGGAAAACCCCTAAATTAACCCGTATCTCCAAATTTTCAGGATACGGCCTACACGTATCCAATTGTGGATATGACACAAGCCACATACAATCAAACACATGTCAATTTGGTCTAATTGACCTATTGACAAATACAAGTTGTGTCAATCTCGAAATTTCCCTAAAATTGACATAAAATACCACATAACTTTCTCCATATGCCTCCTATGAACCTAATTCCAATTTTTATGGGTAGCCTTAGCATATGGGATAGTTTGTAATGATTAAAATATAGATTTAGAGTCTAATTAGAGAAGAAAAACTGAATTGTACCTATTGGGAGATAGATTTCTAATGAAACCTCCAAATTGAGTGAAAAGAGCTTCCAACTTGTAGATCCTTGCTCCTCCTTCTAGATTCTTTCTTCTTTCTTATAGATCCTTGCTTCCACCTTGTTCTAATGGCCTCCAGTGATGATTTGGAAAAGATTTGGAAAAAAATTGGGTAGAATTTGATGTGGGAATGTAAACCCCCTGATTTTTCAAGATTTTTAAAACTGGATTTTTCTGGGATTTTTTTGGGAATTTTTGTTAATTAAAAACAAGATATTTTTGGCATTAAATAAAATTAAATGATTTTAAAATATATTAAAATATTATGAAAATAATATTTTTGGGTGTAAAATAAAATATTGGACTTAGGGTAATTTTCTGGGAATTTATTGGACCCCGAAAACATTTTTAAATGCCCTAAAAATATTTTTTAAATAAAAATAATAATAATAAACCGGGCTGAAGCGGGTTCAAACCGGGCTGAACCGGCCTGAACCCGGTCCAGCTGAACCCGACTGAACCGTACCACCCTAGCGGGTCGGTGCGGGCCTGTCACGCCCCGATCTTCCGCAGGCAAATCGGCCGTTCCCGCTAGGCGGGAATCACCCTCGCCAGCGCTCCCGTGGAACGATCGCTTAACCTATCCGGGCGTGATGCCGCACGAGCGTGATCCACGCCCGTGCAAGGCCATGGTTCATTGGCTGGCGGCAAGAGTTCTAAGCCACAGAGTCGCACAGATTGTCCGAGTGCAACGGAGTCATGAACGCATAGGCGATCGGTAACAGGTTTACTGAGTCGATAAATATAGCGGAAGCATCGAAACAAGTAAAGTAATCTCTTTATTGATATGAAACATGTATTACAGGCGGCGTATAGCCGAGATTACAAGTCGCTCAAGCCTCTCTCTTTGAAACAGTAAAAGTGTGCCAAATGGCTACAACTGTGGAATGGATGTACAGGCGATGGTCAGGCGATGTTCACAACTTATATCTTGTATATGTGCTTCAGTCCCGGACGCACCGTTGCAAGGCTTCAGAGGGAACTCCTGGCCTTAGCACGCACGTTGGAGGCGTCCGCACCGAACGAGGTTCTCCCGCACCCTGCATACAAACTGGTGGATTATCAGTACATTGAATGCACTGGTGGGGAAGCTACTCGCCCGCTCGACAAATCCAAACACGTAATACAGGTTCCGTGCACAACTATTAAGTTGTCTTTCTAGTTGCCTTAGGATCAGTTTCATGCAAACATTGAATAGCCTAACGTGTCGGGCAGTGCGCCGTGCGATGTTAGAGGAAACACGGCGAGACTTACCAACTTACCATCTCCTTCCTTGTCCAAGGCAACCATTTAGGCAAACAGTATAAATTCGAGCAGAGGCATGTATAAACATTCAGGAGGCAAGCATAAGCAAACAAGAGTATTTATTTCAAGATCGTTCAGGTGTTTAGTTGCTCTTGATGCGATACAGTGCCTCGCACGCGGATAGCCGCTAAGCGAGGATGAATTGTTTATCTTTCGTTTACAAGCAAGCATGCAATAAGTTTATCACAAGGCGATCACTGGCGTATGCCATAATGGACGGTATAGTCTTTGACGAGATAGGTTGCAACAAAGAACAAGAGGCGCTGCAAGCCATTCCGCCGAACAAGAGACTATTTAGTCTTTGATGAGAATGCTTTGCAACAAAGAATAAGAGGCGCTGCAAGCCATTCCGTCGAACAAGAGACTAAGAACAATATGTCTCGCCCAGACCGGGTCGATGCCAGTGCCCCAGCATCGCCCGCAAGATCGTTACCCTGTGCACTGGTTGTCCATGATCGAACGGGGCCTTGGTTGGGGCAACAAGAGTACAAGACAAGAGTACAAGACAAGAGTACAAGACAAGAGGCAAGCTGTTGAGGCAACAATAGTACAAGACAAGATGCTTTGCCTGTTTCGTTGTTCAGTGACTGTCTTTTGCCTTGATGCAATTCTCCTAGGGCGGAGATTGCCTTGGTGACCTAGCGGTCCCGAATACTTGCAGGTTCGTTCAGGCACGGAACGACTACGTAGTAGTCTCCCGGGGTTTGGATGAAAATACGGTAACAATCAACCAGACAAGCATGCATTTCTAGGTACATAAGCAGGCACGTTGCTCGGGCCCGAAGGTAGTCCGAGAGATGAAATCGTTAAGGGACTTAGCATACGAGGGTCTGAATATAAGCAGTATTTCCTTTTCCATGTTCTAGCAAGCAATACAAGTTGGGATTATTCCCTTAGCTAGGTGCGTTGGATTTATTAGCATGCTGGGGGTGAATCACCTAGCAACTAGCATAAACATTCCAGATTTTATGTGTGCTGGCTAAGCAAAGACAAGTTCACCGTAGCCACCCACCTTAGCGATGATTCGCCTCGGTAGAGCGATACGTCTGAGCGAGCCTCTGAAAGTCCAAGCCGGATTCCTGTAGGGACAAGTCTGGATATTCTTTGCTTCTCTTTTGAGGCAAAGCGGGTCGGGACAGCTGCACGATTGCCGTTTGAGACGACAGTCCGCTTGAGCGAAACGGGGTGTTACATCCTACCCAACTTAGAAAAAGTCTCGTCCTCGAGACTTACTAAGGGCAAGCAGTAATTTAGGGTTGAGGCAATCCTAGACAAGTCGTTTGTACTTGTTCATTTGGATCTTCACTTGCACAAGCTTCGAAATCAGCATATCACTTAGACTGGATCGTGCGCACTTTCGAAGGGCCCCTCTAGCGTGAACACGTCAACCAGCTTAGTGATAGCGAAGTCTCAGCACTCGAGTTTCACCTTTTCTTAAGTCTTGGATGGTGCACTAGTTCAAGGCGTCCCTCGAATAGATACATTCAACCAAACTCAGGGTTAGTGAAAATCGGACAAGCTACTAGCGATACTCTCAAAGGTTCGCACAAGTTGGCACAAAGGCCACTCGCAGCATACAACCAGACAAGCAAGCATAACATTCAAAACGCATTTTGAAAGTATTTAGACTTATTGTTGGAACATCCCATCGAGGCATTGAGAGAGAGCATGCACATAACCCACGAACGAGCTTTCGAAATAGAGATATCGAATCGAAGTCCAAAGGCGTAGAAGCCAGGCTCTGATACCAACATGTCACGCCCCGATCTCCCGCAGGCAAATCGACCGTTCCCGCTAGGCGGGAATCACCCTCGCCAGCGCTCCCGCGGAACGATCGCTTAACCTATCCGGGCGTGATGCCGCACGAGCGTGATCCACGCCCGTGCAAGGCCATGGTTCATTGGCTGGCGGCAAGAGTTCTAAGCCACAGAGTCGCACAGATTGTCCGAGTACAGCGGAGTCATGAACGCATAGGCGATCGATAACAGGTTCACTGAGTCGACAAATATAGCGGAAGCATTGAAAAAAGTAAAGTAATCTCTTTATTGATATGAAACATGTATTACAGGCGGCGTATAGCCGAGATTACAAGTCGCTCAAGCCTCTCTCTTTGAAACAGTAAAAGCGTGCCAAATGGCTACAACTGTGGAATGGATGTACAGGCGATAGTCAGGCGATGTTCACAACTTATGTCTTGTATATGTACTTCAGTCCTGAACGCACCGTTGCAAGGCTTCAGAGGGAACTCCTGGCCTTAGACGCACGTTGGAGGCGTCCGCATCGAACGAGGTTCTCCCGCACCCTGCATACAAACTGGTGGATTATCAGTACATTGAATGCACTGGTGGGGAAGCTACTCGCCCGCTCGACAAATCCAAACACGTAATACAGGTTCCGTGCACAACTATTAAGTTGTCTTTCTAGTTGCCTTAGGATCAGTTTCATGCAAACATTGAATAGCCCAACGTGTCGGGCAGTGCGCCGTGCGATGTTAGAGGAAACACGGCGAGACTTACCAACTTACCATCTCCTTCCTTGTCCAAGGCAACCATTTAGGCAAACAGTATAAATTCGAGCAGAGGCATGTATAAACATTCAGGAGGCAAGCATATGCAAACAAGAGTATTTATTTCAAGATCGTTCAGGTGTTTAGTTGCTCTTGATGCGATACAGTGCCTCGTACGCGGATAGCCGCTAAGCGAGGATGAATTGTTTATCTTTCATTTATAAGCAAGCATGCAATAAGTTTATCACAAGGCGATCACTGGCGTATGCCATAATGGACGGTATAGTCTTTGACGAGATGGGTTGCAACAAAGAACAAGGGGCGCTGTAAGCCATTCCGCCGAACAAGAGACTATTTAGTCTTTGACGAGAATGCTTTGCAACAAAGAACAAGAGGCGCTGCAAGCCATTCCGCCGAACAAGAGACTAAGAACAATATGTCTCGCCCGGACCGGGTCGATGCCAGTGCCCCAGCATCGCCCGCGAGACCGTTACCCTGTGCACTGGTTGTCCATGATCGAACGGGGCCTTGGTTGGGGCAACAAGAGTACAAGACAAGAGTACAAGACAAGAGGCAAGCTGTTGAGGCAACAATAGTACAAGAAAAGATGCTTTGCCTGTTTCGTTGTTCAGTGACTGTCTTTTGCCTTGATGCAATTCTCCTAGGGCGGAGATTGCCTTGGTGACCTAGCGGTCCCGAATACTTGCAGGTTCGTTCAGGCACGGAACGACTACGTAGTAGTCTCCCGGGGTTTGGATGAAAACACGATAACAATCAAGCAGACAAGCATGCGTTTCTAGGTACATAAGCAGGCACGTTGCTCGGGCCCGAAGGTAGTCCGAGAGATGAAACCGTTAAGGGACTTAGCATGCGAGGGTCTGAATATAAGCAGTATTTTCTTTTCCATGTTCTAGCAAGCAATACAAGTTGGGATTATTCCCTTAGCTAGGTGCGTTGGATTTATTAGCATGCAGGGGGTGAATCACCTAGCGATTAGCATAAACATTCCAGATTTTATGTGTGCTGGCTAAGCAAAGACAAGTTCACCGTAGCCACCCACCTTAGCGATGATTCGCCTCGGTAGAGCGATACGTCTGAGCGAGCCTCTGAAAGTCCAAGCCGGATTCCTGTAGGGACAAGTCTGGATATTCTTTGCTTCTCTTTTGAGGCAAAGCGGGTCGGGACAGCTGCACGATTGCCGTTTGAGACGGCAGTCCGCTTGAGCGGAACGGGGTGTTACAGGGCCAGCCCGACCGAACCCGCACCCGCGAACCCGCTACCCCAGTTCACCCTCCATGACACGCTCGCCGCCCGCGTCTCCCGCCGCCCTCCGCGCCTCGCCGGCCACGCACCGCCCAGCCCGCGTTCCCTGCCCGCTCCGCACGGTCGCCGCCCTCCGCGCCTCGCCGCTGCCCTATTTAAGAAATCCTCCTTTCTCCCCCTCCGGCCACTCGAATCCCCCGCCTACCCCTTCGCCGCGACGCCACCACCGCCTCCCTCCCAGCTCCACCGGCGATGCCGCAGCCCCGAGGCCCGGCCTCCTTCCTCCTCCTTCCTCCTCCTTCCTCCCCCAACCCAGCAAAGCCCCACAGCCCCCTCCGGCCCACTGCCCAGCCGCCGGCCGCCTGCGCCGCATCCCAGCGCACCGCCGCACCGCCCTCGACCGCCTCCGGCCAGCGCCGCCCCGCTGCCCCCGGCCTCTCTCCGCTATAGCTCCGGCCGCCGCAGACCCAAACCCTAACCCTAGACGACTCCGACTCGGACGCCGGACACGACGCGGACACGAGAAACTTTGGTTTCTCGAGCCCTATTTAGGTACCCGTTTCTCTCTACTCGTTTACCCATTTTCGATTTCGTCTGTTGCATCGCGAACCATGTGTGACCCTCTCGGTGCCCGTGCAACCCGCTAGGTGCATCGCGTCCTGTGGCGATCGCGAACCGCGATCCAAATACAAGAAAAATAATGCCCTGTTTCACCTCAGAACTGAGTACGTCCCGCCAAACGGGACAACTTGGTCGCGTGCAGTCTTTACGGATACAAGCGCGTCGTTGATACAGACGTGCAGGATTTTGCAGAAGTTGATTTGGATGTGTGTGCACACCGGAATCAACGCGTATCCGCGGACACCGTCCCGTATCCGTCAGTTCTGGAATGCGTCATAACTTTGTGTACGCACATCAGATCGAAATAAAACTTACGTTATCGGACTCGTAGCGATACGCTAGTCCTGTGACCCAAGTTTGGTTCGATTCTGAGAACGTTGACAAAATCGTGTATCGTGGGCCCCACAAGCTCCACTTGACGGGCGATTTTATGATCGGCTCATCAGAATCCAAATCTGGAAGTTTCGTTGGGTTCGTATCATCGTTCTGGACCTGTTGACACTAAGTTTGACGAATTTGGAAAACTTTGTCCCTGACATATTTTTCGGTGCGAAGCGGGCCACTATGAACCCCGCTTTGACCCGAAATTGTTATTTTTGTCCTTGTCTCCAAATTGGACTCAAGGACAGGCATTTCTAGCTATTTGATATTTTCTGAATCTAATGGTGATATTTATTTCAGCAACCGGAGGAGTACCTGCAAATCACACTGAGACCAGAGCTACAGTTGGAGCCAGAATCACAGGCAAGTGTACCTTGCCAACATTGCTGTTCTTGTTACTTATTTCCTTGACGTATATATATATATATATATATATATATATATATATATATATATATATATATAGTTGTACATGCTTGACCTAGGATCGTGTGACTTACTTAGCGTCCGATTAATAGTCGGGTGCCAACACCATACGCGGCGTTGTGTATTGTCATCTAGACATGGATATCGTGATCCTTTACATTCTCATACTTGTCTTATCAAGTACATGATGACCCAGGACACTTGATACTATTCATGAGACAGAATCTTCCTGAGATATTCATGGTGATTCTGTATAGGATACATGTTTTATGACATAGACAATATATTCCTAGATATTATATGACTTGCTGCATTAGATATGATCTTACGTGACATGGACATGGGGCCACATGGACATAAGACGTATGATTACATTGGGTGGGGAGAGATACGCAGGCTACAGGTTGATTTTATATTATGTCGGCGTCTCAGTCTTTCGCTGAGCTAGACGACCACATGATATCACTGCTACCGGCTCCCCGACACAGAGCTTGTAGTGGTTTCAGCCTGAGTTCTAGTGCTGCTCTCATCTTGCATATCACTTAGCTGGTTATTTAGTGTTCCCATCTTGTTCCATTTATTGCTGGAGAGACACACAAGCTACAGGTTGATTTTATATTATGTCGGCGTCTTAGTTTTTCGCTGAGCTAGACGACCACATGATATCTCTGCTATCAGCTCCCCGACACAGAGCTTATAGTTATTTCAGCCTGAGTACTGGTGATGTTCTCACCTGCATTTCACATAGATGGTTACATATTTACCCTATTTATTTCACTGCATTATTATGGCTTATATTTTTTGTACCTTGTTATGTCCCCTAAGAACCTAGATCCGAATTATGTCCCCAAGATTAGCAGAGGAGATCCACCCAGAGTTATACAGTACAGGAGCATTAGCAGGAGCAGGAGCAGAAGCAGGAACATGAGCAGTTACTGGAGTAGTACCAGATTCAGCAGACGAGTGATCACCGAGGTTATCTTCTGAGTATATATTGTTTCATACTCAGTATTGGCTGTAGTTATCTTTATTCTTGTATCTTGACAGATGTATCAAACTCATTGTCAGGTTATTTCCCGAGTTTATATTCTATTGAGATATGATCTTGCTTTATGATTCTGATATTGTGGTATTTATTCTGTGGATGAGATTAGTATATTTAGACCATTATTGTTGTACTACAGCCTAAGTATGCCCCGATGGGTCCATTAAATTGGGTTTGTCCATCGGTGTGTGCTGTTGGCCATTGCCACGTGTCCGGTCCCTCGGTATTTTGGGACTAGGGCATGACATGGTTTTTCTGGTGGCCCATACAGGTCAACGACTAAATTATTCGATTTCAACTTAGGGACCGAACAGGCCTGCAATAAAAAATAGGATAAGTTTTTAGGATCTCATCCACTTGCTTGAAACGTTCTTGATATCTATATCGAATTCAAATTAATTTCTTGACTTGCATCCTGCCTTGATTCCTGTGCGCCTCTTATTGTTTATTTTGGATACAGAGTAATGGATCCTCGAGCAACCGATGAGACTCCTGCAAGATCACCACAAGAGGCTGTGGTAACCAACGAAGAGGAAGTAACACCAGTAGAAGAAGGTCAATCAGCTCAACAACGCAGTCAAGTGAATCAGCATGCCTCGAGAATCCAACAAGATGACATTCCACCATAGACGCAATTTACTCCACCAATGCCCGTAATTCCACCAGGGCAGGCCATGGACGGACAGCAGATGTTTTAAATAATCTATGCAATAATGCAAGCTCAATAAGAGGCTTTGAGTCGCAGCCTAGTAACCACACTAGAGTAGACAGATCTACCAGCACGACGGCCAACGACGGGCTCTATCACCGATTTCTGGCAGCTGAAGCCCCGTACCTTCTCAGGCAAGGAGGAGCCCACTGAAGTTCATGAGTGGCTCACCAACACTCAACATCAATTAGAAGCAGTTGAGCTTCCACGGGAATGTTGGATGACTGCCGTCAGAATGCAGTTGACGGACAATGCACATCACTGGTGGCTATCTGAGGAAACATGGCTCGGACCAGACCGAGTCACTTGGGAAGAGTTCTCTAGACTCTTCCAGGAGATGTACATTCCAGCTATCGCTCGATCAAAACTTCGGGACAAGTTTAATCGCCTCACTCAAGACAGTATGACAGTAGAAGAGTACAACGCATAATTCATTCGTTTGAGTCGCTTTGTCCCAACCTTGATTTCGACAGAAGAAGAGAAGGCTGAGAAGTTCTTCGACGGATTAAACATTGAGCTACAGAAACTAATTGGATCCGTTGTACCTACATCTTACCCGGACGTCCTTGCTGCAGCCCGACGCATGGAGCGCATCATCAGGAGAGAGACCAGTCTGAAGCGATCATCCACAACCGCACCAGCCGGAGCACCACAGGAAGAAGCTACAAAGAGACCTCACATGCACCAGCCACCAGGAGCATCTCCACAGGCACTACCTATCTGTCAATATTGTCGCAAGCGAGGCCATATTGAGGACGAGTGCAGACCAAAAAGGAAAGTATGTTTAGCTTGCGGATCCAGTCAGCATTTATTGAGGGAATGCCCTGAGCGTCGAGAAGGAGCACCAAGGGTAAACCAACAAGCGTTACCAGCACCGAGGCCAGCCTATCCAGTATTGGGAGCACCACAAACGGAAGTTGAAGGGGTTATACCACCACCTCCAGGAGGGTATCAGCCGGGGTCACCTTTGATACCCCAGGCACTACTCTTCCAGTAGGCTCAGCAGCAGAAGAATCGACTGCAAGGACGCGAACAAGCCCTCACGATAACCGTGGAGAACGCGCAGACTCTTGGAGTAGCTAATGCGCGTAAGTGATTCGTAGCTACCGTTTCTAGTCTTGTTTTAGCTTGTGCCTTTTGGTTCGTGACCTCAGCCCCAACCTAGTAAATTGGAACTTGTTAATAATAACCTAATTTTTCTAAAAAGTTGTAGTTCTCTTGCTTTAACTAAATTTTTTTACTCTGAAAAGTGCATAACTTTCATTCTTAGGGAAACGATATTTCCCTAAGTATCTTGTGATGTGTTTTGAACAATGCTTGCAACCGTGTCATCTCTGTTGACCGGTTATTCTTTGATTACGAGGACGCAATCCTCTTAAGGGGGTAGATTATAAACCCCCTGATTTTTCAAGATTTTTAAAACTGGTTTTTTTAGAATTTTCTGGGAATTTTTGGGAATTTTTGCTAATTAAAAACAAGATATTTTTGGCATTAAATAAAATTAAATGATTTTAAAATATATTAAAATATTATAAAAATAATATTTTTGGGTGTAAAATAAAATATTGGACTTAGGGTAATTTTCTGGGAATTTATTGGACCCCGAAAACATTTTTAAAGGCCCTAAAACTAGTTTTTAAATAACTAAAATAATAGTAAACTGGGCTGAACCGGGTTCAAACCGGGCTGAACCGGCCTGAACCCGGTCCAGCTGAACCCGACTGAACCGGACCGCCCTAGCGGGTAGGGTCGGGCCCGCCCGAACGAACCCACACCCGCGAACCCGCTACCCCAGTTCCCCCCCCCCACGACCCGCTCGCCGCCCTCCGCGCCTCGCCGGCCACGCGTCGCCTAGCCCGTGTTCCCCGCCCGCTCCGCACGGCCCCGCACCCTGCGACCTCCGCCCCCTCGGCCACGTCGGCCCCCACCTCCGCCTAGCTCGGTCACCGCTGCCCTATTTAAGAAATCCTCCTTTCTCCCCCTCCGGCCACTCGAATCCCCCGCCGACCACTTCGCCGCGACGCCGCCACCGCCTCCCGCCCAGCTCCGAGCCCCGGCCTCCTTCCTCCTCCTTCCTCCCCCGGCCCAGCAAGGCCCCGCAGCCCCCTCCGGCCCACTGCCCAGCCGCCGGCCGCCTGCGCCGCCTCCCAGCGCGCCGCCGCACCACCATCGACCGCCTCCGCCGCCTTCGGCCAGCGCCGCCCCGCTGCCCCCGGCCTCCCTCCGCCACAGCTCCGGCCGCCGCAGACCTAAACCCTAACCCTAGACGACTCCGACTCGGACGTCGGACACGACACGGACACGAGAAACTTTGATTTCTCGAGCCCTGTTCAGGTGCCCGTTTCTCTCTACTCGTTTACCCGTTTTCGATTCTGTCTGTTGCATCACGAACCCTGTGTGACCCTCTCGGTGCCCGTGCAACCCGTCCTGTGGCGATCGCGAACCACGATCCAAAAATAGGAAAAATAATGCCCTGTTTTACCCCGGAACTGAGTACGCTCCGCCAAACGGGATGACTTGGTCGCGTGCGGTCTTCACCGATACAAGCACGTCGTTGATACGGACGTGCAGGATTTCACAGAAGTTGATTTGGACGTGCGTGCACACCGGAATCAACGCGTATCCGCGAACACCATCCCATATCCGTTATTTCTGGAATGCATCATAACTTTGTGTACGCATGTCGGATCAAAACGAAACTTGCGCCATCGGACTCGTAGCGATACGCTGGTCCTGAGACCCAAGTTTGGTTCGATTCTGAGAACGTTGACAAAATCGTGTATAGTGGGCCCCACAAGCTCCACTTGACGGGCGATTTTGTGATCGGCTCATCGGAATCCAAATCTGGATGTTCCGTTGGGTTCGTATCATCGTTCTGGACCTGTTGACACTAAGTTTGACGAATTTGGAGAACTTTGTCCCTAACACATTTTTTCGTGCGAAGCGGGCCACATGTGAACCCCGCTTTGACCCAAAATTGTCATTTTTGCCCTTGTCTCCAAATTGGACTCAAGGACAGGCGTTTCTAGCTATTTGATATTTTCTGAATCTAATGGTGATGTTTATTTTAGCAACCAAAGGAGTACCTGTAAATCACACTGAGACCAGAGCTACAGTTGGAGCCAGAACCACAAGCAAGTGTTCCTTGCCAACATTGCAGTTCTTGTTACTTATTTTCTTGAAGTATATATATATATATATAGTTGTACATGCTTGACCTAGGATCGTGTAACTTACTTAGCATCCGATTAATAGTCGGGTGCCAACATCGTACGCGGCGTTGTGTATTGTCATCTAGACATGGATATCGTGACCCTTTACATTCTTGTACTTGTCTTATCAAGTACATGATGACCCAGGACACTTGACACTATTCATGAGACAGAATCTTCCTGAGATATTCATGGTTATTTTGTATAGGATACAGGTTTTATGACATAGACACTATATTCCTATATATTATATGACTTGCTACATTAGATATGATCTTACGTGACATGGACATGGGGCCACATGGACATGAGACGTATGATTACATTGGGTGGGGAGAGATACGCAGGCTACAGGTTGATTTTATATTATGCCGGTGTCTTAGTCTTTCGCTGAGCTAGACGACCACATGATATCACTACTACCGGCTCCCCGACACAGAGCTTGTATTGGTTTCAGCCTGAGTTCTAGTGGTGCTCTCATCTTGCATATCACTTAGCTGGTTATTTAGTGTTCCCATCTTGTTCCATTTATTACTGGAGAGACACACAGGCTACAGGTTGATTTTATATTATGCTGGCGTCTCAGTCTTTCGCTGAGCTAGACGACTGTCACGCCCCGGTCCCGCCCGGGCCACCGCTCTGCCCTGCCCTGCCCCGTGTGGTCGGAATTAAACGAACCGGGCATGAATCACCGTGCCTCGGAGCGCCGGACGCGAATCACAGTGCCCATCCCGCGGGTGCGAGGGAGGAAGGGAGCCAAGCGAATGGCCCGTTCGAGCTTTCGGGGGAAGTAATGTCGCACGGGCCTGGGGTTACGCCCGTGCAAGGCCAATCGTTTAAGTTGATAGTTGGCTATCATCGCATCAATCGAGTAAGCAGCGGAAAGGGACTTGTTGCAATATAATGCATTTAGCCAACTGAGTGTTTGGAAAAATCGAGGCAACTTGGGTTTCCTTTAGCAAAGGCACACGTTCGTTCCATATATTATGTCCCCTTATACGATAGCATTCTCGGGGCAACAATCGAAACCAGGATTTCGGGTCTTAGGGACTGTGGCATGCCTATCGCTTCCTCGGACGATCCAGTACCTGCAAGCAAGTAAACTATTGGTGGGTCAGCACTTTATACAAGTACTGGTAAGATAAATCAACTGAACAGAAACATGCATTCACTCAAACCAACACTAAGTAATCATGTTATAAAACATTATATTACTAGTGATCTTTCTAGTTTTACCTAGGTTCGTTTCATGCATTTCTAGCAGAATCGATTTACTTGTTTGGAAACATGTTTGGAAACAGAGTTTCATATTGAATAAGCAAGCAAGCAAACCGTTCATATTCCAGGGTGTGCGCAGCGTGTCTCATGCGACTCGAGGGTCAGATGCAAAGCTAGACACACAATGCACAATCTTAGGGGCAGTCACTATCCAAGCCAATATAATGACTTAGCTATATGCAGGGCAGTCCCCGAGTATCTCAGGATCGGCAGCTGGTGGAACAGCATACCATTGACTTATTTCTCTGATGCTAATGGCAGTTGTGACCCATGGTGGCTATGACGCATGCAGTTCAGCTCTCCACCAAAAGCCATTGTCCGACCGCGTGCGAATGCATGGAACACTATCAAATAAACTCTAGTATGCAGACGAGACGAACCATCAGAATATAATCGTTGTTGCGGGGCAATCCGACTTATCACTTGAACACGTTCAGGCACAGTATGGTTCTCTCGAAGCATAGATGATAGTGAACATGTTCATGCACTCTAAGCAAGCGATTCAAGATTCACGTTAAGTAGACATTGATTCAAAGACAAGCTAGGTGAGTTCGTTCATTAACATGCAAGGCAGGTTCTATCATTCTCTTATGAAAATATTGCAAGCAAAAACTCAGGTTATTATTAAGGCGTACAAGAATCAGAGAACGAAGTTCTGCCCACTCACCTGATACATAACGCCGGCACGGAGCGGGGCGTTACAACGACTACATGATATCACTGTTATCTGCTCCCCGACACAGAGCTTGTAGTTGTTTCAGCCTGAGTACTGGTGATGTTCTCACCTGCATTTCACATAGATGGTTACATATTTACCCTATTTATTTCACTGACTATTTCAATGCATTATTATGGCTTGTATTTTCTGTACCTTGTTATGTCCCCTGAGAACCTAGATCCGAATTATGTCCCCAGGATTAGCAGAGGAGATCCACCCAGAGTTATACAGTACAGGAGCATTAGCAGGAGCAGAAGCAGGAACAGGAGCAGTTACTGGAGTAGTACCAGATTCAGCAGACGAGTGATCACCGAGGTTATCTTCTGAGTATATACTGTTTCATACTCAGTATTGACTGTAGTTATCTTTATTCTTGTATCTTGACAGATGTATCAGACTCATTGTCGGGTTATTTCCCGAGTTTATATTCTATTGAGATATGATCTTGCTTTATGATTCTGATATTATGGTATTTATTCTGTGGATGAGATTAGTATATTTAGACCATTATTGTTGTACTACAGCCTAAGTATGCCCCGATGGATCCATTAAATTGGGTTTGTCCATCGGTGTGTACTGTTGGCCATTGCCACGTGTCCGGTCCCTCGGTATTTTAGGACTGGGGCGTGACAGGGAATGAAGAAATTTGGAAGAAAAATTTCTAGATCTAGATTTGAAATAAAAAATAAAGAGAGAGAATTTTCCCTCCATTACTAAATATGGCCGTCCACTATTCCCCCTCCTCAAGCTACTATATGAAGTCTAAAATACCCCTTAGGGCTTCTCATAAAGAAAATAATTAAGGAGAAAAAGTTCTAGTCTAATTGCTTTAACTTAATTAATCATCCTCCTAATTATGGGTTCTTATTGGGCTCAATTCTAACTAGAATTAAATATTTGTCCATGGATCTAATCTAAACTAGTTAGGTCCACTAACTCAAGTCCAAAATAATAAACTAACATCTAACAATAAATAAATAATATAATAAATAAATTTACAACATGCACAATATTTAATTAAACTAGTTAGGTCCACTAACACAAGTCCAAAATAATAAACTAATATCTGAGGATGCGCTGACAGTGATGGATCTATCTTGGTAGCATGAGTGAGGTTATCTCTGGACACGCACTGAAGCATGGGCCGAGAAATTATACGCGACTGTCACTACCACTTTTCCATATAAGGGCAATTGTGTAATTTCACTATTTTGAATAATTATTTATTTAATTGATCTGCTGAGTTATATAAACTATATATATATTGTGAGTGATATTTGTTTTAGGTCAAGCCCTAGAACCCATTAGGTCAAACCCTAATGACTAAACCCTAAGTGTAGACCTAATTCTAGAGAAACCCTAGAACTCATTAGGACAGACCCTAGTGAGTCAACCTAAATTGTAAACCAGTTCTAGTGAAACCCTAAAATTCTAATTTTAGGCTGGGACCTCAAACCCTAGAAGGCCTAAACCTGAGTTAATTAGGTTCTACATGAGAGGGCCAGGGGGTTTAACCTAAAAAGACTAGGCATGGAAACCCTAAACTGGGCTTTAATATAAAAGGGAAGTCATTCTTCATATAGAAGAAGAAACCCTAGCCTCCACCAAGAGAAACCATCTCCCCACCCCAAAAATTTCAAAATCCTAAACCCTAGGGTTTCCACCTTCCTCTTCCAAGCAAGGAAAGCAAGGAACTTGGGACAAAAAGCCTTGGAGAAGAAGAACCTCAGTGAAGAAACCATCCCTGTAGGTAAAACCCTATTTCTATTCCTTTAATTCTGTTTCCTGTTGTTCATGGCCATTAGGAACCCACCCTTGCTGTGTAGTTCGGTTTTTAGGGTTTTGGATTAGGTTTTGGTGACCAACATGGGGTTTTCCCCAATTATCAGGAACCCTAACCCTAGGTTTTGAGTGTAGGCTGATTTTCACCTCATGTATGAGAGTAGATTCGAAGTTAGGATTTCGATTTGGGGAGAGGGGGGAATTATCTGTGTTATGTGTAATTATGTAGTGTAGGGTTGACCTCGATTTTAGGTTTTCGAGTTTAGGATTCATGGATACTTGTGTGGATCCGATCTCAGCCCCTAGGTGTTTGTAGAAATGCCCTTAGGAATTACCTATCTAGTTCTTTCTGACATTGCAAGTTTTAATCTATAAATATATTTATACATATGTAGATAGATTTGATGTGTGTTGTATATATATATCTAGGTTTGTACAGGTGTGGGTGTTTTGAAGAAGGGGATTCTATGTGCAGTCGGGATTCATGTGTGTTACTGTGTGTTTTGGGTTTCAGTGTGTACTCGGGTTTAAGGGGAAACTGTGATGTGAGTATATGTGTGTTGTGTATTTCTGTAGGGTGAGCAGTAGAGTTCAATGAGTTAATTTTCTGTGCATAGGAATTATTCCTAGTGTGTGTGTTTATTTCAGAACCTGGGAATTAAAATATCTGTGTATGACTGTGGTTATGTACCAGTGTGTATCAGTTAGAGGAAGAGTTCCTGTGTGTCAGTGCAGAAGAACAGGGTATCTGTTAGTTTATAGGGTGCAGTGTGGGTTTCAGTGTGTGCACTAGTGAAGTTCAGTGTCTTGTACAGCAGAGTGTGTGGCTTAGCATTACCTGTGTGTATCAGTCAACCTATGGCTGTGCATATATGTATGTGAGGTATTCTCAGTAGCTGTGTGTGCAGTATCCTGTGTAGGTATGTTTGTGTGTAAAAGAAAATGTGAGTGAGTGTGGCTATGTGAGGCATTATGTGTGAACCTGGGTATTCTCAGTGTTAGCAACTGTGTGAAAATCCATATGAAGTCTTGTGTCAGTGTGTAACAGTCACTGTGTGTAGGTATGTATCTGTGTGTGTCAGTTATGTTGTGTATGAGTGTAGTTAGGGATTAGTCAGTGTCTACTAGTGTTTTCCCTATGTGTATCAGTAGGTAGGAATCTAAGTGTGTGTGTATTGTGGGAGAGTTTTTTTTCCTGTGTTCTTAGACTGAGTACAGTGAGGGAGTACACAGTATCAGTCCAAACTGAACTGTGGCTACCTTATCCTTGTACACTGTGTATCAATATCTGTGTGTTTATGCATCAATCAGTAACTTGTTGTGTGTGTTCAGAGAGGATCACACATGCTCGAGTACAGTGAGGGGAGCACAGTGTGCAGTGACTGTGTAGGTGTACTAGTTAGGTTCAGTGTGTGTGAGTGCAGGGAGTCCCTATGTGATGTATAGCAGTGTAGCAGTAAGAGCAACTGTGTGTGTGCCCAGGTTTTATTCTCCAATTCCTGTGTGTTGTGCAGTAGGTTTCACAGTGTGTCTAGGACTGTGTTCTCAGAGTGACTGTGTATTGTTAGAGTAAGTATCAGTGAATAGGGGTTTTATTGGCTATGTATTTGTGTAAACTGTGCATTACCTGTGTAAGCTAGGTTCCTGTCAGTGTGTAGGTGCTATTGTGTAGATTTAGAGTTCCTGTCAGTAGCTAGAGGGGGGAGTGAATTACCTGTGTATTACTGTGCAGAATTTGTGTAGTTAGTACACAGCCAAGAGTTCAGTTGGACTTGGTATCAGTTGGGTCCAAGTTGAGGTAACAGTTATAATTAGGATATAGGTACTATAATGTCAAGCCATAGGTTAAGGAAGAACTAGGATCAGAATTTTAAGTCTAGCTAAGGTATGTGAGGTTATTGTTAATGTAATGTAGTAATGTATAGTTAAGGTAATACCTAGATAAAATAGGTATAGAGGTAGTATGAGTACACCCTAGTGTTTATAACTAAGAATGACAACTAATTAGCTAGTATGGACTAGTAAACCTTAGAATTAACCTAGTATAGACTGATCCATGACCTAGAAGCCTCATCTTCTTAATTAATTAAATTTGTTATTTCTTAAATTCAGTACTTGACATTTATATTCCAAATAGGTCACTGTGATTTCATCTTGGACATCAACCCTCACATTTTGCTCAGGACCACAGGCGAGTACATTCTCTGACAGTTTTCATTGTTGATTACTTCTATAAATTGTAGTGTATTACATACTTGATTCCGACACTATGGATACACGGGTTAGCACCCTAGATCCCCATCATGAGGAGTCATGATTGGAATCCATCATGCTAGCTGGGGGAATGGGGAACTATTAGTAGGTTATGTGATCATATCCAAACTTACCATGCATCATAGCTCACCCCACTTCTCACGTCGGGTGCGGCCTGACCATCATCATGCTTCATAGCTGTTATATATGATTTGCCTGACCATTATCATGCATCATAGCTAACCATATGGTTAGCCTGACCTTCAAGAATCATAGCTAATCATATATAACCAGCCTGATCTAGTCCCAAGCCGATCACATGATAAACTAATATTTCAAACACTTAGCTAGATGTTTTATCTTTATTCAGATACATTTGTTCTAGCATTCACTGTTTATTGTTCATTGCTAGATGCTCTATTGTCTATTTCATTTTCTCCTGTACTTCTCATTTTCAACATTTATTTCCATCTTGTATCTCTTACACTGTTTATAGATTTTGTCAATTTAATGAAACTGCTGTTAGTGCTTGTGCTTCGCTCCAATCCTGACTGGATAACAACATTTTCAGATGACCTGGAGGACTTTTGCCCTACTCATTACGGTCCAGGAATAGAGGGAGATTTCACTCCAGAAATCCCAGAGGAGGTGCCTATCCTAGAGGAGAACTTACCAGCCTGTTCTTAGACTACTTTTTCTGCATTATTGTTTTAGACTGAGACTGAGATGTATTTATTATTTGTGACTTTGTGAGGTCATTTAGACCCAGGATTTGAGTTGGATTATTGTGGTTGGTTTTTAATAGAACTCTTTTCAATTCTCATCGTGCCATTATGTTTATAGTTGTGATTGAGTATATTATAGAACTGTGATTTATTTATCATTGTCCTCCGTACGGAGTTGAGACTATTGACAGGATATACTATGTTGTGACCTAGACAGCGTTCTACCGCCGATACTGCGGCGTAGGCTGGACGTACCCACGACTCATGCCCAAATTCCGGGTACGGGTCGTGACACATTTTTAGTGGTGGCCCATGCAGGTCTGTAGTCTAGTCTTAGATTCAGATTAGAGTGATATCGTAGTGGTGCTCGCTTAGAGTATTACTACGAACCTGTTTTAGGAAATAGGAATTAGGCCGAGGATATGCTCAATCACAATTAGGAAATTTCTGATCCTTATAATACTACTCTTAATGATTAATTCCTTTAGAAATTTTTACTGTCCTTCCTTGATGATATCGTATCTATTGCTTTAATTGATTCTTTCGATCTGTCTTCAGGATGCCGCCAAGAAGGTCCCAGAGACTCGGAGCAGCAGATACAGAGAGGTCTGCCACCTCTCGCCTTGCCGGGCAGACGTCCGCAGCACCCCCTACATCTCCAGTACATGTGGGAGTGTCTGCAGCATTCGGGGGTCCTCCACCACCTGTTCAGAGGGTCCCCACGGCTACGACGGCACCTCCACCACCACCACCACCAGCTCAGCATCCAGGAGGTGTGCCCGTCGATGGAGCACAGATGTTCGCCTTGATTCAGGGCATGGTCGATGCCCAGAGGACGTCGGCAGAGGCCCAGAGAGTGCAGGCTGAGGCACATCAGGCCCAGACAGAGATGATGAGGGTGAACATGGAGAATGCTCACCAAGTGGCTCTCCAGGCTGTGGAGAGAGTCATCCAGCAGCAGCAACATCCTGGTCAGCAACAACAGAGGCCGGGCACCATTGTGGATTTTAAGAGGATGATGCCTCGGGAGTTCAAGGGGACAGAAGGGATACTCTACGCCGATGATTGGCTAGAGGACATCGAGAGAAACTTGCGTTTGGCGCAGATTCCAGAGGCGCTCCAGATCGAGGCCGCGGGCAGCCAGATGTTCGATATTGCCTTGACATGGTTTCGCACGGAGCCGAGACTCTTGCGCAGGGGACTCACTTGGGAGGATTTTAAGGAACTCTTCAAAGAAAAGTTCTTTCCTGATGTTGCCCTGGGAGCTTTGGAGAGTCAGTTCCATGACTTAGCCCAGGGGAGCTCGTCCGTCGACGAGTATGCCGCGGAGTTTTCCCGCCTGAGCCGCTTCGCGCCATCGATGATTAGAGATCCGGGGGACAGGGCCCGGAAATTCAGAAAGGGGCTGACAAGGGAGATCAAGTCTCGCACGTCGGGACGTCGCACAGCTACCTACGAGGGCATATTGATGGATGCCCAAGTAGCCGAAGATGACTTGGGCCTCAGGCCCAAGAGGGGACGCGATAGTTCCGGAGGAGCAAACAGTAGTACGGGACCAGGCAAGCGTCCACACTTTCAGCAGCAACAGCAGAGACCCTTTCAGCAGCAGCATCAGGCACCAGCCCGAGGGCAGGTCCAGCAGCAGCAACAGAGACAGAACCAGCCCGCCATCCAGTGTGCTTACTGCAGGAAGATGGGACATACTAGAGATATCTGCAGGAAGAGATTGGGCTCATGTCTATCCTGCGGATCGATGACACACCAGCTGAAGGATTGTCCTACCTTTCGTCCAGGTCAGGGTGGAGCAGCCGCCCAGAGAGGATCAGACAGGGTGCCTACCGCACCAGGAGGCCAACAACAGAGGGGACCACTTCCACCACAGCATCAGAAGTTCGCCCAGCATCAGCAGCAGAGAGGTGCACCCCAGGGGCGAGCGTACGCCATGGCAGTCGAGGAGATCGAGCCAGCAGGAGACTTGATCACAGGTTCGGTTCTTCTCGATTGTATTCCTGCATTTACCTTATTCGACTCTGGCGCTTCCTATAGTTTTGTGTCTGTATCATATGCACTTCGACATCATTTAGACACAGAACCATTAGCTAGGACTTGCAAGATCATGACTGGTGGAGGTATTATCCTAGTCCGTGATCACTGCAAGGACCGGAGAGTGTCAGTAGGAGGCCGAGACTTGAGCGTGAGTTTACTCGTCATGCTACTTCCGGGGTACGATATTGTGCTCGGAATGGACTGGTTGAGTAGGCATTATGCTACTATAGATTGTTATAGAGGCAGAGTATTATTTAGACCACCAAGAGAGCCGGAGTTTGAGGTCGCCAGAGGGGCAGCGGAACAGAGCAGGAGCACATTTTGCGGAGCCAGGGCAGAAGAAGAGGAATTGCCACATCCTCTGATAGCGGAGTTCCTGGATGTATTTCCAGAAGAGTTGCCAGGCTTGCCGCCAGACAGAGATGTTGAATTCTCTATAGACTTGGTTCCAGGAGCGGAGCCCATTTCACAACATGTCTATAGAGTCAACAACAGCGAGCTGGCAGAACTGAAGAAGCAAGTTGAGGAGCTGCAGGACAAAGGCTTCATCAAATCCAGTTCATCACCATGGGGAGCTCCGGTATTGTTCGTACCGAAGAAGGACGGCACGGTGCGCATGTGCATTGATTATAGAGCTTTGAACAATATCACCATCAAGAACAAGTACCCGCTGCCGAGGATAGATGATCTTTTCGATCAGTTGAGCGGGGCGAGGTTGTTTTCAAAGATAGATTTGAGATCGGGCTATCACCAGGTGAAGGTGAAGAAAGAAGACACGCCGAAGACAGCTTTTCGGACCAGATACGGCCAGTTTGAGTTCATGGTGATGCCATTTGGTTTAACCAATGCACCGGCAGTATTCATGAACTTGATGAATAAGGTGTTCCACCAGTACCTTGACAAGTTCGTGGTGGTGTTCATTGACGATATTCTTGTGTATTCCAAGACCCCGGAGGAGCACGAAGAGCACCTGAGATTGGTCTTAGAGACTCTCAGGAGGGAGAAGCTGTACGGGAAACTCTCTAAGTGTGAATTCTTCCTTGACAAGGTCGAATTTCTTGGGCATGTGGTGTCGGGTGACGGAATCTCGGTTAACCCAAAGAAGATCGAGGCAGTGGAGTCGTGGGCTACCCCCAGTTCGGTAGCTGAGATCAGGAGTTTTCTCGGGCTAGCAGGATACTACAGGAGGTTTGTACAAGACTTCTCCAAGATTGCAGCGCCGATGACCAGATTGACTAGGAAAGATGTGGATTTTGTCTGGACGGAGGAGTGCCAGGCTGCATTTGATGAGCTGAAGAAGAGGTTGACGACAGCTCCAATTTTGACGTTGCCAGCAGGGACAGGTGGTTTCACCATCTACAGTGATGCTTCAGGGAAGGGTCTGGGATGTGTTCTTCAGCAGCACGGAAAGGTAATTGCCTATGCTTCCAGGCAGTTACGCCCTCACGAAAAGAACTACCCCACCCATGATTTGGAGTTGGCAGCAGTTATCTTCGCTCTAAAGGTGTGGAAGCATTATCTGTACGGAGAGCGTGTGGAGATCTTCACCGACCACAAGAGCTTGAAGTACGTGTTCACACAGAAGGAGCTGAACATGAGGCAGAGGAGGTGGTTAGAGTTGATGAAGGACTTTGACATCTCATTGCAGTACCACCCAGGGAAGGCCAACGTAGTCGCCGATGCCTTGAGCAGGTATCCGACGGCTATGTACTTGACGACTGATAGACATTTGTTGGCTGATCTAGAAAGCTTGGAGATTGAGGTGTTAGTTCCCGGTACTGAAATTCAGATGTGGGGATTGCAGATACAGTCCGAGCTGATAGACAGGATCAGAGCTGCGCAGTACGATGATGAGGCTCTGAGGAGTATCAGGGCACAGGTTCAGACAGGATTGTTGGACGACTTTACTATCGTAGAGGATGGTTCCCTACGGCACGGCACGAGGATGTGTCTGCCGAGCGGGGAGCTGCGCGAGGAGGTTTTGCAGGAGGTACACCGCTCTCAGTACTCGATGCATCCCGGTGCCAACAAGATGTATCAAGACTTGAGGGAGCACGTATGGTGGTATGGAATGAAGCGCGAGGTAGCACGCTTCGTATCTCGGTGTCTAGTGTGCCAGCAGGTAAAGGCAGACCGGCAGAGGCCAGGAGGTTTGCTTCAACCTTTACCTATTCCAGAATGGAAATAGGAGCACGTGACCATGGATTTTGTTTCAGGGCTTCCACGTTCTCCAGGAGGGAAAGACGCGATTTGGGTTATCGTGGATAGGTTGACCAAATCAGCCCATTTCTTACCTTTCAAGGTGGGCACGTCGACAGAGAGGCTCGCAGAGATGTACGTGCGTCAGATTGTTAGGCTTCATGGAGTTCCTGTGAGCATCGTCTCGGATCGGGATAGTCGTTTCACTTCCCACTTCTGGAGGAGTCTGCAGGCTAGCTTGGGCACTCAGCTCAAGTTTAGTGCCGCATATCACCCCCAGACGGACGGGCAGTCTGAACGGACTATTCAGACTCTCGAGGATATGCTACGCACTTGCATTCTAGATCTCGGAGATTCTTGGGACGAACATCTGCACCTGGTAGAGTTTGCTTACAACAACAGCTACCAGGCCAGCATCGAGATGTCACCATTTGAGGCTCTTTATGGACGGAGGTGTCGTACACCGTTATCTTGGGACGACGTTGGAGAGAGAGCCTTGCTAGGACCAGAAATGGTCGTGGATGCAGCAGAAAAGGTAAAACTCATCAGAGACAGACTGCGAGTGGCACAGGACAGACAGCGGCATTGGGCCGACAGCCACCGTAGACCCCTTGAGTTTCAGGTATAGATTGTTATTTTGGTTTGTGTTTGTTTGTTAGACTGCATATTGAGACTGTTTTATTTTAGGTTGGCGACCTAGTATTCCTACGGATTTCTCCGACGCGTGGAACGATTCGTTTTGGTAGGAGCGGGAAGCTTAGCCCACGCTACATCGGACCCTTCGGTATTCTTGCAAGGGTAGGTGCAGTGGCGTATAGATTAGACTTGCCGCCTGCATTAGAAGGAGTGCATGATGTGTTCCACGTGTCGCAGCTGAGACGGTACGTGGCCGACCCTAGTCACGTACTTGATCACTCGGAGATTGAGGTTGGTCCGACGCTCAGCTACCCAGAGCAGCCCGTAGAGATCTTGGACCGCAGAGAGAAGGTGTTGCGGAACCAAACTATTCCTTTGGTTCGGGTTGCATGGAGACATCACTCCCCAGGGGAGTCGACCTGGGAGAGAGAGGACGAAATGCGCGAGCAATACCCGTATCTCTTCTAGACTTGAGGTATATTCCTTTTCTGATTTCATTCTTGTTGTAGTTCAGTCCAATTTCGAGGACAAAATTTTTTTTAGGAGGGTAGACTTGTCACTACCACTTTTCCATATAAGGGCAATTGTGTAATTTCACTATTTTGAATAATTATTTATTTAATTGATCTGGTGAGTTATATAAACTATATATATATTGTGAGTGATATTTGTTTTAGGTCAAGCCCTAGAACCCATTAGGTCAAACCCTAATGACTAAACCCTAAGTGTAGACCTAATTCTAGAGAAACCCTAGAACTCATTAGGACAGACCCTAGTGAGTCAACCTAAATTGTAAACCAGTTCTAGTGAAACCCTAAAATTCTAATTTTAGGCTGGGACCTCAAACCCTAGAAGGCCTAAACCTGAGTTAATTAGGTTCTACATGAGAGGGCCAGGGGGTTTAACCTAAAAAGACTAGGCATGGAAACCCTAAACTGGGCTTTAATATAAAAGGGAAGTCATTCTTCATATAGAAGAAGAAACCCTAGCCTCCACCAAGAGAAACCATCTCCCCACCCCAAAAATTTCAAAATCCTAAACCCTAGGGTTTCCACCTTCCTCTTCCAAGCAAGGAAAGCAAGGAACTTGGGACAAAAAGCCTTGGAGAAGAAGAACCTCAGTGAAGAAACCATCCCTGTAGGTAAAACCCTATTTCTATTCCTTTAATTATGTTTCCTGTTGTTCATGGCCATTAGGAACCCACCCTTGCTGTGTAGTTCGGTTTTTAGGGTTTTGGATTAGGTTTTGGTGACCAACATGGGGTTTTCCCCAATTATCAGGAACCCTAACCCTAGGTTTTGAGTGTAGGCTGATTTTCACCTCATGTATGAGAGTAGATTCGAAGTTAGGGTTTCGATTTGGGGAGAGGGGGGAATTATCTGTGTTATGTGTAATTATGTAGTGTAGGGTTGACCTCGATTTTAGGTTTTCGAGTTTAGGATTCATGGATACTTGTGTGGATCCGATCTCAGCCCCTAGGTGTTTGTAGAAATGCCCTTAGGAATTACCTATCTAGTTCTTTCTGACATTGCAAGTTTTAATCTATAAATATATTTATACATATGTAGATAGATTTGATGTGTGTTGTATATATATATCTAGGTTTGTACAGGTGTAGGTGTTTTGAAGAAGGGGATTCTATGTGCAGTCGGGATTCATGTGTGTTACTGTGTGTTTTGGGTTTCAGTGTGTACTCGGGTTTAAGGGGAAACTGTGATGTGAGTATATGTGTGCTGTGTATTTCTGTAGGGTGAGCAGTAGAGTTCAATGAGTTAATTTTCTGTGCATAGGAATTATTCCTAGTGTGTGTGTTTATTTCAGAACCTGGGAATTAAAATATCTGTGTATGACTGTGGTTATGTACCAGTGTGTATCAGTTAGAGGAGGAGTTCCTGTGTGTCAGTGCAGAAGAACAGGGTATCTGTTAGTTTATAGGGTGCAGTGTGGGTTTTAGTGTGTGCACTAGTGAAGTTCAGTGTCTTGTACAGCAGAGTGTGTGGCTTAGCATTACCTGTGTGTATCAGTCAACCTATGGCTGTGCATATGTGTATGTGAGGTATTCTCAGTAGCTGTGTGTGCAGTATCCTGTGTAGGTATGTTTGTGTGTAAAAGAAAATGTGAGTGAGTGTGGCTATGTGAGGCATTATGTGTGAACCTGGGTATTCTCAGTGTTAGCAACTGTGTGAAAATCCATATGAAGTCTTGTGTCAGTGTGTAACAGTCACTGTGTGTAGGTATGTATCTGTGTGTGTCAGTTATGTTGTGTATGAGTGTAGTTAGGGATTAGTCAGTGTCTACTAGTGTTTTCCCTATGTGTATCAGTAGGTAGGAATCTAAGTGTGTGTGTATTGTGGGAGAGTTTTTTTTCCTGTGTTCTTAGACTGAGTACAGTGAGGGAGTACACAGTATCAGTCCAAACTGAACTGTGGCTACCTTATCCTTGTACACTGTGTATCAATATCTGTGTGTTTATGCATCAATCAGTAACTTGTTGTGTGTGTTCAGAGAGGATCACACATGCTCGAGTACAGTGAGGGGAGCACAGTATGCAGTGACTGTGTAGGTGTACTAGTTAGGTTCAGTGTGTGTGAGTGCAGGGAGTCCCTATGTGATGTATAGCAGTGTAGCAGTAAGAGCAACTGTGTGTGTGCCCAGGTTTTATTCTCCAATTCCTGTGTGTTGTGCAGTAGGTTTCACAGTGTGTCTAGGACTGTGTTCTCAGAGTGACTGTGTATTGTTAGAGTAAGTATCAGTGAATAGGGGTTTTATTGGCTATGTATTTGTGTAAACTGTGCATTACCTGTGTAAGCTAGGTTCCTGTCAGTGTGTAGGTGCTATTGTGTAGATTTAGAGTTCCTGTCAGTAGCTAGAGGGGGGAGTGAATTACCTGTGTATTACTGTGCAGAATTTGTGTAGTTAGTACACAGCCAAGAGTTCAGTTGGACTTGGTATCAGTTGGGTCCAAGTTGAGGTAACAGTTGTAATTAGGATATAGGTACTATAATGTCAAGCCATAGGTTAAGGAAGAACTAGGATCAGAATTTTAAGTCTAGCTAAGGTATGTGAGGTTATTGTTAATGTAATGTAGTAATGTATAGTTAAGGTAATACCTAGATAAAATAGGTATAGAGGTAGTATGAGTACACCCTAGTGTTTATAACTAAGAATGGCAACTAATTAGCTAGTATGGACTAGTAAACCTTAGAATTAACCTAGTATAGACTGATCCATGACCTAGAAGCCTCATCTTCTTAATTAATTAAATTTGTTATTTCTTAAATTCAGTACTTGACATTTATATTCCAAATAGGCCACTGTGATTTCATCTTGGACATCAACCCTCACATTTTGCTCAGGACCACAGGCGAGTACATTCTCTGACAGTTTTCATTGTTGATTACTTCTATAAATTGTAGTGTATTACATACTTGATTCCGACACTATGGATACACGGGTTAGCACCCTAGATCCCCATCATAAGGAGTCATGATTGGAATCCATCGTGCTAGCTGGGAGAATGGGGAACTATTAGTAGGTTATGTGATCATATCCAAACTTACCATGCATCATAGCTCACCCCACTTCTCACGTCGGGTGCGGCCTGACCATCATCATGCTTCATAGCTGTTATATATGATTTGCCTGACCATTATCATGCATCATAGCTAACCATATAGTTAGCCTGACCTTCAAGAATCATAGCTAATCATATATAACCAGCCTGATCTAGTCCCAAGCCGATCACATGATAAACTAATATTTCAAACACTTAGCTAGATGTTTTATCTTTATTCAGATACATTTGTTCTAGCATTCACTGTTTATTGTTCATTGCTAGATGCTCTATTGTCTATTTCATTTTCTCCTGTACTTCTCATTTTCAGCATTTATTTCTATCTTGTATCTCTTACACTGTTTATAGATTTTGTCAATTTAATGAAACTGCTGTTAGTGCTTGTGCTTCGCTCCAATCCTGACTGGATAACAATATTTTCAGAGGACCTGGAGGACTTTTGCCCTACTCATTACGGTCCAGGAATAGAGGGAGATTTCACTCCAGAAATCCCAGAGGAGGTGCCTATCCTAGAGGAGAACTTACCAGCCTGTTCTTAGACTACTTTTTCTACATTATTGTTTTAGACTGAGACTGAGATGTATTTATTATTTGTGACTTTGTGAGGTCATTTAGACCCAGGATTTGAGTTGGATTATTGTGGTTGGTTTTTAATAGAACTCTTTTCAATTCTCATCGTGCCATTATGTTTATAGTTGTGATTGAGTATATTATAGAACTGTGATTTATTTATCATTGTCCTCCGTACGGAGTTGAGACTATTGACAAGATATACTATGTTGTGACCTAGACAGCGTTCTACCGCCGATACTGCGGCGTAGGCTGGACGTACCCACGACTCATGCCCAAATTCCGGGTGCGGGTCGTGACAGCGACCACGCTATAGAGGCATATTCGCCTCTTCATGGAAAAAGTCATATTTGCATTGTGGCAACGATGCGCCTGTATTGCTGGACTTGATGGCTATGCACAGATTTCTTGAGCGCACTAATAGTTGGTTCGCTAAATGGCGTATGTCTCTGATACGCGCTTTTGTATTATTATACGATCATTCTGACTTTGGTAATCCCGTTTGAGCAGGAACTGTCTTGGATTACTCTGGTTATGATGGAGCATGGAAGGATATCATAGTCATTGTTGTGCATGGCGAACAAACACATTTCCCAGGGGATTATCCGTAGTCTTACAACCTAGCTTACTGTAGCTTCCTTCCGTATGCGACCAGGATGCAATGGCTGGATCTCGGGTAGAGTCCTGGCGGTCCATCTGTCATGCCCCAGTCCCAAAAATACGTAAGACTAGGACACGTAAGCATGCCAGCCGCATGGATAAGGCAACTCCAATATATGGAAACCAAATCCATATATATGCTGTAATATGAATATCAAATCCACCAGTGGTATAAAATATATTACAAGTCACAGGGTATAATCTAAATCTCATCCACTAAAATCAAATTAATTAAATAACCCATATCTATGAAACTATATCTCAATACGAAGTATCTAAGGAGGATAGTTGGATGGAAACAAATCTACTGCCAACTCGAATATAAGAGCAATACAATATAGTACAACACAATTAAACACAATATAAGTATACCAGCTAGCAATCACGGCTCGAAGAGAAGACATCCTCGAAACATAAGTAACCATCCGAATCTGCGCTCCTGCGAATACTCAAGAACAGATACACCTGGAAGGGCCAGGTCCTCAGAGGGACATAACAAGATACATAAAAGCATGCCAATAAAGTACTAAAATAAATATCCAATGGTCGCCTAACCGTCTACGTGAATGCAGTTAAGAACAACTTTCCCCACAAGTGAGCTATCTGGCTGAAAACTAGAATTTGGCATGGTTCTCTTTTGGAGATCTAGGGGCCTAAAAAGGCACGTCGTCTTTCGAACGCCGGAGGCCCGCCTGATAATAATATAATATATAGTGGTCATTACCACCCGTATTGTCATGACCCGCACCCGGAAATTCGGGCACGAGTGCGTGGGTACGTCCTGCCTACGCCGCAGAGTCGGCGGTAGTACGCTGTCTAGGTCATATCCACATTTAACTAGTCTGGCTCATTCACAAATAACATAGGCAAGATAATAATAAGAAACAGATACTTAAGATTGCAATTGAAATAAATGCGACAACAGATTCAAATATTTAGTACAGAAATCAGAATGAAATCGGGGACAAACCCGATTACTAAGATAAAGAGCAATAAATGAAATAGCTACTGCTATCTACTCTGCAGCAGGGGTCTCCTGGGTAGAATCTGGCTCCTCATAAGTATCATCTGTCCCCTCATAGGGACCATAATATGTAGGGGCAAGGTCCTCATCATCGCCTAAATCAACAGATCCAGTCAGGAAGGAGCAAAGTACACAGTGCACAACAAGATTAAACTAAATATTATGACAATTAAATTGAGTATCATGTTGAGAAACTGCATAAAAGAACATCAATATATCAGAGTTAAATGTTGTAAACAGGAATATGAGAAAACAGGAATAAATGAGACAGGAAATGAAACTACAACAGTCAGCAAGAAATATAACAAGACCAGAAACTATCTGTGTAACTTGTGTTTGTTTTAGAATACGTAGTTGGCATGTAGGAGTTTATAAGGCTAATCCGGCCATCATAAACGGCTATTAAATAGGGAAAATCAAGATCCGGCTGAGGTACAGTCACGTACCAACAGCTATTAAACATGGCAGGGGAAAGGGTAAACTACATGCCTTCTAGTATTCTCCCACCCGACATGATAAACAAGACATGAACTCCAATATTTAAGACATGAAATCTAGTATTCCTAAAACTAGGTGTAATCATCAAGGGTACTAGTAAAGCAGGGAATTAATTATCATAATATAAAGATTTAACTTGAAGTGCAGGTACTTGCCTGTTGTTTGGATCTGATTAATTATTCTCGGGGAAATTTCCAAAGATGAGTCCAAAAGCTGAAATAGACATTACCATCACGCTCAGAAGATGTCAAATAGTTAGAAATGCCTGTCCTTGGGTCCAATTTGGAGACAAAGACAAAAATGGCAGTTTCGGGTCAAAACGGGGTCCGCCGGTGGGCCCGTTTTGCACCGAAAAACGTGTCCAGGTCAAAGGTCTCCAAATTCACCAAACTTAGTGTCAACAGGTCAGGAACGATGATACGAACCCAACAGAACTTCCAGATTTGGATTCCGATGAGCCGATCACAAAATCGCCCGTCGAGCGGGGCCTGTGGGGCCCACGACACGCGATTTCGTCAACGTTCTCAGAATTGAACCAAACTTGACCCACAGGACCAGCGTATCTCTACGAGTCCGATGGCGCAAGTTTCGTCTCGATCTGACGAGTGTACAAGAAGTTAGGGCGAATTGCAGAAAAGTCGGATACGAGGCGATGTCCGCGGATACGCGTTGATTCCGGTGTGCACGCACACCCGAATCAGCTTTCGCGAAAACTCACACGTCCGTATCGACGACGCGCACGTATCTGTGAAGATCACACGCGACCAAGTCGTCCCGTTTGGCGGAGCGTACTCAGTTCTGGGGTGAAACAGGGTCTGGTTTTTCTTGTTTTTGGATCGCGGTGTGCGATCACCACAGGACGCGATGCCCTGAGCGGTTTGTCCGGGCACCGAGAGGGTCATACAGGCTTCGCAACGCAATTTGCAGAATTGAAAACGGAGCTACGAACAAAAAGTTACAAGTACCTGAAGGGGACCCAAAAACCGGGGTCGAACCGAGTCCGACACGTGTCCGACTCGTGTCGGACACAGGGAACCTAGGGTTAGGGTTTTCTGGATGCTGCGGCGGGTGGCCGGCCGGGGGTACGCCGGAGGTGGGCTGCTTGTCGGCTGCGGTCGAGACGGGGCGGAGGCGTTGGCCGGTCGGCGGAGCTCTGGGAGGCGGCGGCGTGCTGGGAAGAAGAAGGAGGAGAGGGGAGAAGGAGAAGGCGCTGGCTGGGTGGTCGAGGGCGGTCGGGTCCTGCGAGGGGAGAGGGAGGAGGAACTGCAGCAGAGGGAGGGGGAGATTCCGGCGAGGTGGCGGAGCGGAGAGTTAGGGTTAGGGTTCCGGTGGGAGGAAGTGGGGAAGAAGAAGAAGAGGGGGGGCTTTTAAAGGGGGAGGAGTCGGTTAGGGGGGCCGAGCACGGCGGGGAAGAGGGGCTCGTGGCGCGGAGGACGCGGGGAGGTCGACCGGAGCGAGCGGCGCTGCGCGCGGAGCTCGCCGAAAGAGTCGGGCCACGTGTGTCACGACCCGCACCCGGAAGTTCGGGCACGAGTGCGTGGGTACGTCCAGCCTACGCCGCAGAGTCGGCGGTAGTACGCTGTCTAGGTCAATCCATCTAACTAGTCTAACTCATTCACAATTTAACATAGGCAAGATAATAATGAGAATGAAACTTAAGATTTGCAAACTGAAATAAATGTGACAGCAATTCAAATGTTTAATACAGAAATTCCAAATGAAATCGGGGACAAACCCGATTAAATAAGATAGAAAACAGAATAAAAGATAGCTAAAACTAGCTACTCAGCAGCAGGGGTCTCCTAGGGGGGTTCTGGTTCTTCATAAGTATCATCTGTCCCCTCATAGGGACCATAATAAGTAGGGGCAAGATCCTCATCATCGCCTAAAATCAACAGATCCAGTCAGGAAAGGAGCGAAGTACACAGTGCACAGCAAGGTTAAACTAAATATTTATGACAATTAAATATGGAATATCATGTTAAGGAAATTGCATAAAAGATTGTCCATATCTCAGAGTCACAACTATAAACAGGAATATGAGAGAATAGAAGTAAATGAGCAGGAAATGAAACTACTACAATCAGCAAGAAACATAACATGACTAGAAACTATCTGTATGAAATTTGTGTTTGTTTTTAGAATACTTAGTTGGCATGCAGGGGTTTATAAGGCTAATCCGGCCGTCATAAACGGCTATTATTCACGAATAATCGGGATCCGGCTGATGGACAGTCGTGTACCAACAGCTATTATTCACGACAAGGGGAAGGGTAAACTACATGCCTTTCAGTATTCTCCCACCCGACATGATAACAAGACATGAATTCCAAATATTCAAGACATGAAAAATAGTATTCTAACACTACGTGTAATCAGCAAGAGTACTAGTAGAGCAGGGAATTTAATTATCACAATATATAGATTTAACTTGAAGTGCAGGTACTTGCCTGTTGTCTGGATCTGATTAAATTAGGTTCTTTGGGAGAAATTTCCACAGATGAGTCCAAAAGCTGAAACAGACATTACCATCATGCTCAGAAGATGTCAAATAGCTAGAAACGCCTGTCCTTGGGTCCAATTTGGAGACAAGGGCAAAAACGGCAGTTTCGGGTCAAAACGGGGTCCGCCGTTGGGCCCGCTTTGCACCGAAAAACGTGTCCGGGTCAAAGGTCTCCAAATTCACCAAACTTAGTGTCAACAGGTCAGGAACGCTGATACGAACCCAACGGAACTTCCAGATTTGGATTCCGATGAGCCGAACACAAAATCGCCCGTCGAGCGGGGCCTGTGGGGCCCACGACACGCGATTTCGTCAACGTTCTCAGAATCGAACCAAACTTGACCCACAGGACCAGCGTATCGCTACGAGTCCGATGGCGTAAGTTTCGTCTCGATCCGACGAGTGTACACGAAATTAGGGTGAATTGCCGAAAAGGCGGATACGGGGCGATGTCCGCGGATACGCGTTGATTCCGGTGTGTACGCACACCCGAATCGGCTTCCAAGAAGACTCACACGTCCGTATCGACGGTGCGTACGTATCTGCAAAGACCGCACGCGACCAAGTCGTCCCGTTTGGCGGGACGTACTCGGTTCCGGGGTGAAACAGGGTCTGGTTTTTCCTGTTTTTGGATCGCGGTGTGCGATCACCACAGGACACGATGTCCCGAACAGTTTGTCCGGACACCGAGAGGGTCATACAGGCTTCACAACGCAATTTGCGGAATTGAAATCCGAGCTACGAGCGAAATGTTACACGTACCTGAAGGGGACCCGAAAAACCGGGGAAAAACCGTGTCCGTGTCGTGTCCGACACGACACGAGGAATTTGGGGATTTAGGGTTTCGTCGGGAATCGGCCGTGGACGGCGGAGGGCGGCTGCTGGGCGGCCGGCGAGGGCGGGGGACTGGTCGCCGGAGCGTGGCGGAGCTTCTGGCGGTCGGCGGCGGAGTAGGGTGGCCGGCAGCGGCGGCTGCGGCTGCTGCTGCGGTTGCTGGCGTCGGGGACGGCGGAGCGGGGCGCCGGAGGAGGAGCGGAGGAGAGGGGAGAAGGAGCTGGGCGGCGCCGCGGCGAGGCGAGGAGGTCGGCGGGGAGCTTTGAGGCGGCAGCGGCGGAGTAGGGTGGCCGGGGAGTTTGGGTGAGGCGAGGGTGGTGGAGGAGACGGAGGCGGGGGCTTTATAAGGAGGGCGAGGCGGTTAGGGGAGCCGGCCAAGGCGGAGCGGGGGCGACGTGGGCGCGGGGAGCGCGGCGAGCGGGGCGCGGGACGTGCGGCGATGCGCGCGGCGGCCGGCGCTGAACGCGGGCGGTTAGGGCTGGGTCGCTGCGGGCTGGCGGGTGGCGGGTTGGCGGGTGGCGGGTTGGCCAACCCGACCCGACCCGAAAGGGCGGCTGGGCTGGGCTGGGCTTCGGCCCACCGGGCCGGGCCGGCCCAGAAGAAAATAAAATAAAAATATAATATAATATAAATAATAATAATAATATAATAATAAAAATAGTTAATTTAATTAATTAATTAGAAAATTGTTTTTAGGCTTTTAAAAATAGTTCTGAGGTCCAAAAAAATCCAAAAAAATTGCCCTAAGTCCAGTTTTCTATTTTACACCCAAAAATATTATTTTCATGATATTTTAATACTATTTATTGCTAATTAAAAATCATTCATTAATTGAAAAGCTTGATTTTAATTACAGAAAATTTACAGAAAATTCCAGAAAATTGGGAAAAATCCAAGATTTAATAATTTGAGAAATTAGGGGGTTTACAACCTACCCAACTTACAAAAATTTCGTCCTCGAAATTTAAGAATAACAAGGCACGAAAGGAAAGGCCGAAAAATAAAATACAATATACCTCAGGGTTCAAAAAGGTAGGGGTATCGCTCTCTAATCTCGTCTTCTCGCTCCCAGGTGGATTCGCCGGGAGAATGATGCTTCCAAGCTACGCGAACCAGGGAGATAACCTGATTCCGTAGGACTTTCTCCGAGCGATCCAGGATCTCCACGGGTTGCTCTTGGTAAGTCAAACTTGGGCCTACTTCGAGTTCTGAGTGATCCAAAATGTGGCTGGGGTCTGACACATACTTCCTCAGCTGCGACACGTGAAAGACGTTATGTACTCCATCCAGAGAGGGTGGCAATGCCAGTCGGTATGCCACTTCTCCGATTTTCTCCTGTATGCCAAAAGGTCCGATGAATCTTGGGCTGAGTTTTCCACTCCTTCCGAACCTAATGGTGCCACGTGTCGGGGAAATCTTTAAGAACACCAGCTCTCCAACCTCAAATTCTAAGGGCCTTCGGTGGCTATTTGCCCAATGTCGTTGCCTGTCTTGAGCCACTCGAAGTCTGTCCCTTATTTGCTTTACCTTCTCAGCTGAATCGATCACCATCTCTGGTCCCAGTAGGGCTCTTTCTCCAACGTCGTCCCATGATAGCGGGGTACGACATCTTCGGCCATACAGGGCTTCAAATGGAGTCATCTCGATACTGGCTTGGTAGCTGTTGTTATAAGAGAACTCCACCAGATGTAAATAGTCTTCCCAGGATCCTCCAAAATCCAGAACACATATACGGAGCATATCTTCAAGTGTCTGGATGGTACGTTCCGATTGTCCATCGGTTTGGGGATGATAAGCTGTGCTGAATTTGAGTTGAGTCCCCAAGCTGGCTTGTAAGCTCTTCCAGAAGTGAGAGGTGAATCTTGAATCCCTGTCGGAGACAATACTTACTGGAACTCCATGCAGCCTAACAATATGTCTGATATATAACTCTGCCAGCTTCTCTGTAGATAGCCCTACTTTGAAGGGTAGGAAGTGTGCAGACTTTGTCAGTCTATCTACTATCACCCAGATTGCATCCTTTCCACTAGGTGTCCTTGGAAGGCCGGAAACAAAATCCATTGTGATATGTTCCCACTTCCACTCCGGAATGGGTAGTGGTTGAAGCAATCCTCCAGGTCGTTGTCTTTCAGCCTTAACCTGTTGACACACTAAACAGCGGGATACGAACCTGGATACTTCTCTCTTCATGCCATGCCACCAAACATGCGTCCTCAGGTCCTTGTACATCTTGTTGGCTCCTGGATGTATGGAGTATTGTGATCTGTGCGCCTCTTGCATAATTTCTTCTCTTATGTCTCCTTGAGGTACACATAATCTATCGCCATGCCTCAGTGATCCATCCTCATGAATTCTGAAATCTTCTACTAATCCAGCTTGCACTTGACCTCGAAGGCTTCGCAGGCCTTCGTCTTGAAACTGAGTCCCCTTGATTTTGTCTATTAAAGTAGACTGAATCTGCAAGTTCATCATTTGGCCTTCTTTTCCTGGGATAATTACTTCAATACCCAGACTTTCCAGGTCCTCGAGTAAGTGCCGGTTCAAAGTCAAGTACATCGCCATAGGGTACCTGCTTAGAGCATCAGCAACTACATTTGCCTTCCCAGGGTGATATTGAAGAGTGATATCAAAGACTTTCATTAGTTCCAGCCACCTTCTTTGCCTCATGTTTAGCTCTTTCTGAGTGAAAATATATTTTAGACTTTTATGGTCTGTAAATATTTCCACCCTTTCTCCATAAAGGTAATGCTTCCAAAGTTTAAGAGCAAAAATGACAGCTGCCAATTCTAAATCATGGGTTGGATAATTCTTTTCATGTGGTCGAAGCTGTCTAGAGGCATATGCTATTACTTTCTTATTCTGCTCCAATACACAACCTAGACCTTTTCCAGAAGCATCACTATAAATAGCGAAACCTCCGGTTCCAGAAGGTAAGGTCAGAATAGGGGCAGAAGTCAGCCTTTTCTTCAATTCCTCAAAAGCATGCTGGCATTCATCAGTCCAGGTGAATTCTTCATCCTTCCTTGTTAACTTTGTCATGGGTTCAGCAATCCTAGCAAAGTCCTTTACAAACTTCCGATAGTAGCCAGCTAGTCCCAGGAAGCTTCTAATCTCTGCTACAGAGTCTGGAGTGGGCCAGGATTCTACTGCCGCTATTTTCTTAGGATCTACGGCTATTCCATCTCCAGTCACAACATGTCCCAAGAATTCTACTTTGTCTAGGAAGAAAGCACATTTGGATAATTTTCCATAAAGTTTTTCCTTCCTCAAAGTCTCCAATGCTAGCCTCAAATGTTCTTCATGTTCTTCGGGGGTCTTGGAGTAGATCAAAATATCGTCAATAAAGACCACTACAAATTTGTCTAGGTATGGCTGGAAAACTCTGTTCATTAGGTTCATAAAAACTGCTGGAGCATTCGTCAACCCGAACGGCATTACTAAGAATTCGTAGTGTCCGTTCCGGGTATTGAAGGCAGTTTTTGGGATGTCTTCTTTCCTTACCCTTACTTGGTGGTAACCAGACCTCAAATCAATCTTTGAAAACACCCGAGCTCCACTCAACTGATCAAATAAGTCATCTATCCTGGGCAGGGGATACTTATTCTTAATTGTTAAGGCATTTAAGGCCCTGTAGTCAATACACATTCTGGATGTTCCGTCCTTCTTGGGCACAAAAAGTATTGGGGCTCCCCAGGGTGAGACACTAGACCTAATGAACCCTTTGTCTTCTAGCTCCTTGATTTGTTCATTAAGTTCTATTATCTCACTCTTGTTGATTCTGTAGGGGTTCTGAGATACTGGTGCTGCTCCTGGCACTAAGTCAATGGAGAATTCAACTTCTCGGTCTGGGGGTAAGCCTGGGAGATCCTCAGGGAAGACATCAAGGTATTCAGAGATGATAGGTGGCAATTCTTTTGTTACTAGGGCTCCACAAATTATGTTATTACCCATTTCTCTAGAACCTCTAGCAAATTCAAATTCTGGCTTGCAAGGGGGTTTGAAGATTACACTGCCTCTGTGACAGTCTATTGTGGCATGATGTTGACTTAACCAATCCATACCCAGTATAATGTCAAAACTGGGTACTGGCATTACAAGTAGTCTAGCATACAGTTCTCTTCCACATAATGTAATAGGGCAATTGTTACAGGCATCACTAACCGGAATAATTCCTCCACCGGTAATGATCTTATAACAATTCCTAAGGGGTTTAGTGGTTAAACTATGCTTCATAAGGAAATCTACTGACATGAATGAATGTGAAGCTCCAGAGTCAAATAAAGTAATAGCTGGTATTGAATTTATAAGCACGGAACCTGTGATCACGTCAGCTGTGGCTTCTGCTTCTTCCAGAGTCATTGCATAAGCACGGCCTTGCTGCGGTGCACCCCTCTGTTGTTGCTGTTGGTGCTGAGCAAAGCGTTGTTGTTGAGTTGGAAGCGGAGGTCCCCTTTGTTGTGCTGCTGGGGGCCTGGCCTGGACTGGAGCCTTTGGTGCAGCTGGACGTCCTTGAGCAGCAGGACAGTCCCTCAATTGATGTGCTGGGGAACCACAATAGAGGCAAGCACCTAGCCTCTTTCTGCAGTCTTGCCAAGTGTGGCCTGGTTTTTGGCAATAGTTGCAAGGGGGAGCTCGCTGGTTCTGTCCTTGAGCCTGGGGTGCTGGAGCTCGAGGGGGAGGACGCTGATTTTGCTGCGGGGCCCTCTGCTGTTGTTGTTGTTGAAAAGGGCGTTTGTTGGGCCCCGCATTTCCGGTATCTCTTTCTCGCTTCAGTTTGTGCCCCATGTCTCTCTCGACTCCTTGTGCCACGCTCAGGATTTCTTCATAGGTGCGAGCTCGGCTGGTGGTGACAGCAAGGCGGATATCCGGAGATAGCCCCTTCTTGAATCTTCGGGCTCTGTCCTCCGGGGTACGAACCATGTACTCCGCAAAATGGCTTAACCTGCTAAATTCAGCAGTATATTCATCAACAGTCATGTTACCTTGTTCCAGTCTCTCGAATTGGCTTTCGAGAGCTTCCCGAGCCACTTTGGGGTAAAATTTCTCCTTGAATAGCCTCTTGAAGTCCTCCCAGGTGACGTCGGAAGCAGATAGTTGGGGTTCATCTCTGAACCAGGTTCGAGCAATGTCGAACAGTTGCAGGCTAGCGGATTCCACTTTGAGATCGTCGGGAACCCGAGCAGTCTTCAGGAGTCTCTCGACATTCTCTATCCACTCATCAGCGTAGAGAATGCCCTCAGTTCCATAAAATTCCAGAGGCCTAAGGTTCTTAAAGTCTTTAGCACTCCCTGGCCTCTTGAGTGACGACTCCTGGGGTTTAAGAGCTTCTGAGAGGCTGGTCCGCAGAAGTGCCGTCTGTTCTTTCTGGGATTCCACTAATCCCTGGAATACTCCTATTAGCTGTGCCCCATCTAAGGTAACTGCCGGAACAGATGGGGGCGGCGGGAGTGCAAGAGTCTCGGGCACATTCGGCTCAGCTGGATCTGATGTGCCTCCTACTGTGTTCCTGGTCTGGACCATTCTGAAAGATTAAGGGATAGGAAGATCAGAATAGAATACTTGGAAATCAAGGGCGATAGAAAAATTGAGCAGCAATGATATCAAGAATTGAAATAAGGATGCTATACTGTGAATGAGCTTTTCCTAGAATCCTCAATTTTATTCCATACCCTGTCCTAGGGTATTACCCTATTTTAGGATAGGACCTGCATGGGCCACCATAAAACGTGTCACGATCCGCACCCGGAAGTTCGGGCACGAGTGCGTGGGTACGTCCAGCCTACGCCGCAGAGTCGGCGGTAGTACGCTGTCTAGGTCAATCCATCTAACTAGTCTAACTCATTCACAATTTAACATAGGCAAGATAATAATGAGAATGAAACTTAAGATTTGCAAACTGAAATAAATGTGACAGCAATTCAAATGTTTAATACAGAAATTCCAAATGAAATCGGGGACAAACCCGATTAAATAAGATAGAAAACAGAATAAAAGATAGCTAAAACTAGCTACTCAGCAGCAGGGGTCTCCTGGGGGGGTTCTGGTTCTTCATAAGTATCATCTGTCCCCTCATAGGGACCATAATAAGTAGGGGCAAGATCCTCATCATCGCCTAAAATCAACAGATCCAGTCAGGAAAGGAGCGAAGTACACAGTGCACAGCAAGGTTAAACTAAATATTTATGACAATTAAATATGGAATATCATGTTAAGGAAATTGCATAAAAGATTGTCCATATCTCAGAGTCACAACTATAAACAGGAATATGAGAGAATAGAAGTAAATGAGCAGGAAATGAAACTACTACAATCAGCAAGAAACATAACATGACTAGAAACTATCTGTATGAAATTTGTGTTTGTTTTTAGATTACTTAGTTGGCATGCAGGGGTTTATAAGGCTAATCCGGCCGTCATAAACGGCTATTATTCACGAATAATCGGGATCTGGCTGATGGACAGTCGTGTACCAATAGCTATTATTCACGACAAGGGGAAGGGTAAACTACATGCCTTTCAGTATTCTCCCACCCGACATGATAACAAGACATGAATTCCAAATATTCAAGACATGAAAAATAGTATTCTAACACTACGTGTAATCAGCAAGAGTACTAGTAGAGCAGGGAATTTAATTATCACAATATATAGATTTAACTTGAAGTGCAGGTACTTGCCTGTTGTCTGGATCTGATTAAATTAGGTTCTTTGGGAGAAATTTCCACAGATGAGTCCAAAAGCTGAAACAGATATTACCATCATGCTCAGAAGATGTCAAATAGCTAGAAATGCCTGTCCTTGGGTCCAATTTGGAGACAAGGGCAAAAACGGCAGTTTCGGGTCAAAACGGGGTCCGCCGTTGGGCCCGCTTTGCACCGAAAAACGTGTCCGGGTCAAAGGTCTCCAAATTCACCAAACTTAGTGTCAACAGGTCAGGAACGCTGATACGAACCCAACAGAACTTCCAGATTTGGATTTCGATGAGCCGAACACAAAATCGCCCGTCGAGCGGGGCCTGTGGGGCCCACGACACGCGATTTCGTCAACGTTCTCAGAATCGAACCAAACTTGACCCACAGGACCAGCGTATCGCTACGAGTCCGATGGCGCAAGTTTCGTCTCGATCCGACGAGTGTACACGAAATTAGGGTGAATTGCCGAAAAGGCGGATACGGGGCGATGTCCGCGGATACGCGTTGATTCCGGTGTGTACGCACACCCGAATCGGCTTCCAAGAAGACTCACACGTCCGTATCGACGGTGCGTACGTATCTGCGAAGACCGCACGCGACCAAGTCGTCCCGTTTGGCGGGACGTACTCGGTTCCGGGGTGAAACAGGGTCTGGTTTTTCCTGTTTTTGGATCGCGGTGTGCGATCACCACAGGACACGATGCCCCGAACAGTTTGTCCGGACACCGAGAGGGTCATACAGGCTTCACAACGCAATTTGCGGAATTGAAATCCGAGCTACGAGCGAAAAGTTACACGTACCTGAAGGGGACCCGAAAAACCGGGGAAAAACCGTGTCCGTGTCGTGTCCGACACGACACGAGGAATTTGGGGATTTAGGGTTTCGTCGGGAATCGGCCGTGGACGGCGGAGGGCGGCTGCTGGGCGGCCGGCGAGGGCGGGGGACTGGTCGTCGGAGCGGGGCGGAGCTTCTGGCGGTCGGCGGCGGAGTAGGGTGGCCGGCAGCGGCGGCTGCGGCTGCTGCTGCGGTTGCTGGCGTCGGGGACGGCGGAGCGGGGCGCCGGAGGAGGAGCGGAGGAGAGGGGAGAAGGAGCTGGGCGGCGCCGCGGCGAGGCGAGGAGGTCGGCGGGGAGCTTTGAGGCGGCAGCGGCGGAGTAGGGTGGCCGGGGAGTTTGGGTGAGGCGAGGGTGGTGGAGGAGACGGAGGCGGGGGCTTTATAAGGAGGGCGAGGCGGTTAGGGGAGCCGGCCAAGGCGGAGCGGGGGCGACGTGGGCGCGGGGAGCGCGGCGAGCGGGGCGCGGGACGTGCGGCGCTGCGCGCGGCGGCCGGCGCTGAACGCGGGCGGTTAGGGCTGGGTCGCTGCGGGCTGGCGGGTGGCGGGTTGGCGGGTGGCGGGTTGGCCAACCCGACCCGACCCGAAAGGGCGGCTGGGCTGGGCTGGGCTTCGGCCCACCGGGCCGGGCCGGCCCAGAAGAAAATAAAATAAAAATATAATATAATATAAATAATAATAATAATATAATAATAAAAACAGTTAATTTAATTAATTAATTAGAAAATTGTTTTTAGGCTTTTAAAAATAGTTCTGAGGTCCAGAAAAATTGTCCTAAGTCCAGTTTTCTATTTTACACCCAAAAATATTATTTTCATGATATTTTAATACTATTTATTGCTAATTAAAAATCATTCATTAATTGAAAAGCTTGATTTTAATTACAGAAAATTCACAGAAAATTCCAGAAAATTGGGAAAAATCCAAGATTTAATAATTTGAGAAATTAGGGGGTTTACAACGTGGGGGCTGGGGGGAACGGTCGTGCGGGTCGGGTCGGGCGGCTAACGGGTCCGGACAGACCCGCCCGACCCTCAAGGAAGGCGGGCTGGGGCTGGTTGCTGGGCTCGGCCCACTGGGCCGGGCCGGGCCCAAAAGAAAGAGAAAGAAAAAAAATAAAAATAAAATAAATAATAAATAAAATAATAATAAATAAACAGTTAATTATATAATTAATTAAAAATTGTTTTTAGGCATTTAAAAATAGGTCTGAGGCCCAGAAAAATTCAGAAAAATTATCCTAAGTCCAGTTTTTCATTTTATACCCAAAAATATTATTTTCATAATATTTTAATATTATTTATTAACAAATAAAAATTATTTAATAATTAAGAACCTTGATTTTAATTTTAGAAAATTTCCAGAAAATTCCAGAAAATTGGAAAAATCCAAGTTTTAATAATTTTGAAAATTCAGGGGGTTTACAATCTACCCAACTCATAAAAAAATTCGTCCTCAAAATTTAAGAATAACAAAGGCACGAAAGGAAAGGCCGAGAATTAAAATATACCTCAGGGTTCAAAAAGATAAGGGTAGCGCTCTCTAATCTCGTCTTCTCGCTCCCAGGTGGATTCGCCGGGAGAATGGTGCTTCCAAGCTACGCGAATAAGGGAAATAACCTGGTTCCGTAGAACTTTCTCCGATCGATCCAGTATCTCCACGGGTTGCTCTTGGTAAGTCAAACTTGGGCCTACTTCGAGCTCTGAGTGATCCAAAATGTGGCTGGGATCTGACACATATTTCCTCAGCTGCGACAGGTGGAAGACGTTATGGACTCCATCCAGAGAGGGTGGCAATGCCAGTCGGTATGCCACTTCTCCGATTTTCTCCTGTATGCCAAAAGGTCCAATAAATCTTAGGCTGAGTTTTCCACTTCTTCCGAACCTAATTGTGCCACGTGTCGGAGAGATCTTCAAGAATACCAGTTCTCCAACCTCAAATTCCAAGGGCCTTCGGTGGCTATTTGCCCAATGTCGTTGCCTGTCTTGAGCCACTCGAAGTCTTTCCCTTATTTGCTTTACCTTCTCAGCTGAATCGATCACTATCTCAGGTCCCAGTAAGGCTCTTTCTCCAACATCGTCCCATGATAGCGGGGTACGACATCTTCGTCCATACAGAGCTTCAAATGGAGTCATCTCAATACTTGCTTGGTAACTGTTATTATAAGAGAACTCCACAAGATGTAGATAGTCTTCCCAGGATCCTCCAAAATCTAGAATACATGTACGAAGCATATCTTCAAGTGTCTGGATTGTACGTTCCGATTGTCCATCGGTTTGGGGATGATAAGCTGTGCTGAATTTGAGTTGAGTCCCCAAACTGGCTTGTAAGCTCTTCCAGAAGTGAGAGATAAATCTTGAATCTCGGTCGGAGTCAATACTTACTGGAACTCCATGCAACCTAACAATATGTCTGATATATAAATCTGCCAGCTTCTCTGTAGATAGCCCTACTTTGAAAGGTAGAAAATATGCAGATTTGGTCAGTCTATCCACTATCACCCAGATTGCATCCTTTCCACTAGGTGTCCTTGGAAGCCCAGAAACAAAATCCATTGTAATATGTCCCACTTCCACTCCGGAATGGGTAGTGGTTGAAGCAATCCCCCAGGTCTTTGTCTTTCTGCCTTGACTTGCTGGCACACTAAACAACGAGATACGAACCTGGCTACTTCTCTTTTCATGCCATACCACCAAACATGCGTCCTCAGGTCCTTGTACATCTTGTTGGCTCCTGGATGTATAGAGTATTGCGATCTGTGCGCCTCTTGCATAATTTCTTTCCTTATGTCTCCTTGAGGTACACATAATCTATCGCCATGCCTCAGTGATCCGTCTTCATGAATTCTGAAATCTTCCACTAATCCAGCTTGCACTTGACCTCGAAGGCTTCGCAGGCCTTCGTCTTGAAACTGAGTCTCTTTGATCTTCTCTATTAAAGTAGACTGAATCTGCAAGTTCATCATTTGGCCTTCTTTTCCTGGGATAATTACCTCAATACCTAAACTTTCCAGGTCCTCGAGCAAGTGTCTGTCCATAGTCAAGTACATCGCCATAGGATATCTGCTTAGAGCATCAGCAACTACGTTGGCCTTCCCAGGATGATATTGAAGGGTGATATCAAAATCTTTCATTAGTTCCAGCCACCTTCTTTGCCTCATGTTCAGCTGCTTCTAAGTGAAGATATATTTTAGACTTTTATGGTCCGTAAATATTTCCACCCTTTCTCCATAAAGATAATGCTTCCATAGCTTAAGAGCAAAAATGACAGCTGCCAATTCTAAATCATGAGTTGGATAGTTCTTTTCGTGAGGTCGAAGCTGTCTAGAAGCATATGCTATTACCTTCTTGTTCTGCTCCAATACACAACCTAGACCTTTTTCAGAAGCATCACTATAAATAGCGAATCCTCTGGTTCCAGAAGGTAAGGTCAGAATAGGGGCAGTAGTCAGCCTTTTCTTCAATTTTTCAAAAGCATGCTGACATTCATCAGTCCAGGTGAACTCTTCATCCTTCTTTGTTAATTTTGTCATGGGCTCAGCAATTCTAGCAAAGTCCTTCACAAACTTCCGATAGTAGCCAGCTAGTCCCAGGAAGCTTCTAATCTCTGCTACAGAGTCTGGAGTGGGCCAGGATTCTACTGCCGCTATCTTCTTAGGATCTACTGCTATTCCATCTCCAGTCACAACATGTCCCAAGAATTCTACTTTGTCTAGGAAGAAAGCACATTTAGATAATTTTCCATAAAGTTTTTCCTTCCTCAAATTTTTCAATGCTAGCCTCAAATGTTCTTCATGTTCTTCGGGGGTCTTGGAGTAGATTAAAATATCATCAATAAAGACCACTATAAATTTGTCTAGATATGGCTGGAAGACTCTGTTCATTAAGTTCATAAAAACTGCTGGAGCATTCGTCAACCCGAACGGCATTACTAAGAATTCGTAGTGTCCGTTCCGGGTATTAAAAGCAGTTTTAGGAATGTCTTCCTTCCTTACCCTTACTTGGTGGTAACCAGACCTCAAGTCAATCTTTGAAAATACCCGAGCTCCACTTAATTGATCAAATAAGTCATCTATCCTGGGCAGGGGATACTTATTTTTAATTGTTAAGGCATTCAAGGCCCTATAGTCAATACACATTCGGGATGTTCCGTCCTTCTTGGGCACAAATAATACTGGAGCTCCCCAGGGTGAGACACTAGACCTAATGAAGCATTTGTCTTCTAGCTCTTTGATTTGCTCATTTAGTTCTATTATCTCCTTCTTGTTGATTTTGTAGGGATTTTGAGATACTGGTGCTGCTCCCGGCACTAAGTCAATAGAGAATTCAACTTTTCGGTCTGGGGGTAAGCCTGGAAGATCCTCAGGGAAGACATCAAGGTATTCAGAGATGATAGGTAGCGGCAATTCTTCTGTTACTAGGGCTCCACAAATTTTGTTATTGCCCATTTCTCTAGAACCTCTAGCAAATTCAAATTCTGGCTTGTCAGGGGGCCTGAAGATTACACTACCTCTGTGGCAGTCTATAGTGGCATGATGTTGACTCAACCAATCCATACCCAGTATAATGTCAAAACTGGGAACTGGCATTACAAGTAGCCTAGCATACAGTTCTCTTCCACATAATGTAATAGGACAATTGTTACAGGCATCACTAACCGAGATGATTCCTCCACCGGTAATGATCTTATAACAATTCCTAAGGGGTTTAGTGATTAAGCTATGCTTCATAAGGAAATCTACTGACATGAATGAATATGAAGCTCCAGAATCAAATAAAGTAATGGCTGGTATTGAATTTATAAGAACAGAACCTGTGATCACGTCTGCTGTGGCTTCCGCTTCTTCCAGAGTCATTGCATAAGCACGGCCTTGCTGCGGTGTACCCCTCTGTTGCTGCTGTTGGTGCTGAGCAAAGCGTTGTTGTTGTGTTGGAAGCGGGGGTCCCCTCTGTTGGGCTGCTGGGGCCCTGGCCTGTACTGGAGCCTTTGGTGCAGCGGTGCGTCCTTGAGCAGCAGGACAGTCCCTCATTTGATGCGCTGCTGAGCCGCAGTAGAGGCAGGCACCTAGCCTCTTCCTGCAGACTTGCCAAGTATGACCTAGTTTTTGGCAAAAGTTGCAAGCGGCAGCTTGTTGGTTTTGTCCTTGAGCCTGGTGTTGGGGTGCTGGAGCTCGAGGGAGAGGACGCTGAGTTTGCTGCGGGGCCCTCTGCTGCTGTTGTTGTTGAAAAGGGCGTTTGTTGGGTCCCGCATTTCCGGTATCTCTCTCTCGCTTTAGTTTATGCCCCATGTCTCTCTCAACGCCTTGTGCCACGCTCAAGATTTCCTCATAGGTGCGAGCTCGGCTGGTGGTGACAGCAAGGAGAATGTCCGGAGACAGCCCCTTCTTGAATCTACGGGCTCTGTCCTCCGGGGTACGAATCATGTACTCCGCAAAGTGGCTTAACCTGCTAAATTTAGCAGTATACTCATCAACAGACAGGTTACCTTGTTCCAGTCTCTCGAATTGGCTTTCGAGAGCTTCCCGAGCCACTTCGGGGTAGAATTTCTCCTTGAATAGCCTCTTGAAGTCCTCCCAGGTGAGGTCAGGAGCAGATAGTTGGGGTTCATCTCTGAACCAGGTTCGAGCTATGTCGAACAGTAGCAGGCTTGCGGATTCCACCTTGAGATCATCAGGAACCCGAGCAGTCTTCAGGAGTCTCTCGACATTCTCTATCCACTCATCGGCATAGAGAATGCCCTCAGTTCCGTAGAATTCCAAGGGTCTAAGGTTCTTGAAGTCTTTGGCACTCCCTGGCCTCTTGAGTGGCGACTCCTGGGACCTAAGAGCTTCTGAGAGGCTGGTCCGCAGAAGTGCAGTCTGTTCTTTTTGGGATTCCACTAGTCCCTGGAACACTCCAAGTAGTTGTGCCCCATCCAGAGTAACTGCCGGAACAGATGGAGGCGGCGGGAGTGCAAGAGTCTTGGGCACATTTTGCTCAGTTGGTTCTGATGTGCCTCCTACTGTGTTCCTTGTCTGGACTATTCTGAAAGATTAAGGGACAGGGAGATCAGAATAGATTACTTGGAAATCAAGGGCGATAGGAAAATTGAGCAAAAAAATGATATCAAGAATTGAAATAAGGACCCTATACTGTGAATGAGCTTTTCCTAGAATACTCAATCTTATTCCATACCCTGTCCTAGGGTATTACCCTATTTAAGGATAGGACCTACATGGGCCACCATAAAAACGTGTCACGACCCGCACCCGAAAATTCGGGCACGAGTGCATGGGTACGTCCAGCCTACGCCGCAGAGTCGGCGGTAGTACGCTGTCTAGGTCATATCTACATTTAACTAGTCTAGCTCATTCACAAATAACATAGGCAAGATAATAATGAGAAACAGATACTTAAGATTGCAATTGAAATAAATGCGACAACAGATTTAAATGTTTAGTACAGAAATCAGAATGAAATCGGGGATAAACCCGATTACTAAGATAAAGAGCAATAAATAAAATAGCTACTGCTATCTACTCTGCAGCAGGGGTCTCCTGGGTGGGATTTGGCTCCTCATAAGTATCATCTGTCCCCTCATAGGGACCATAATATGTAGGGGCAAGGTCCTCATCATCGCCTAAATCAACAGATCCAGTCAGGAAGGAGCAAAGTACACAGTGCACAACAAGATTAAACTAAATATTATGACAATTAAATTGAGTATCATGTTGAGAAACTGCATAAAAGAACATCAATATCTCAGAGTTAAATGCTGTAAACAGGAATATGAGAAAACAGGAATAAATGAGACAGGAAATGAAACTACAACAGTCAGCAAGAAATATAACAAGACCAGAAACTATCTGTGTAACTTGTGTTTGTTTTAGAATACGTAGCTGGCATGTAGGGGTTTATAAGGCTAATTCGGCCATCATAAACGGCTATTAAACAGGGAAAATCGAGATCCGGCTGAGGTACAGTCGCGTACCAACAGCTATTAAACATGGCAGGGGAAAGGGTAAACTACATACCTTCTAGTATTCTCCCACCCGACATGATAAACAAGACATGAACTCCAATATTCAAGACATGAAATCCAGTATTCCTAAAACTAGGTGTAATCATCAAAGGTACTAGTAAATCAGGGAATTAATTATCACAATATAAAGATTTAATTTGAAGTGCAGGTACTTGCTTGTTGTTTGGATCTGATTAATTGTTCTCGGGGGAATTTTCAGAGATGAGTCCAAAAGCTGAAATAGACATTACCATCACGCTCAGAAGATGTCAAATAGCTAAAAATGCCTGTCCTTGGGTCCAATTTGGAGACAAAGGCAAAAACGGCAGTTTCGGGTCAAAATGGGGTCCGCCGGTGGGCCCGCTTTGCACCGAAAAACGTGTCCGGGTCAAAGGTCTCCAAATTCACCAAACTTAGTGTCAACAGGTCAGGAACGATGATACGAACCCAACGGAACTTTCAGATTTGGATTCCGATGAGCCGATCACAAAATCGCCCGTCGAGCGGGGCCTGTGGGGCCCACGACACGCGATTTCGTCAACGTTCTCAGAATTGAACCAAACTTGACCCACAGGACCAGCGTATCGCTACGAGTCCGATGGCGCAACTTTCGTCTCAATCTGACGAGTGTACAAGAAGTTAGGGTGAATTGCAGAAAAGTCGGATACGAGGCGATGTCCGCGGATACGCGTTGATTTCGGTGTGCACGCACACCCGAATCAGCTTCCGCAAAAACTCACACGTCCGTATCGACGATGCGCACGTATCTGTAAAGACCGCATGCGACCAAGTCGTCCCGTTTGGCGGGGCGTACTCAGTTCCGGGGTGAAATAGGGTCTAGTTTTTCCTTTTTTGGATCGCGGTGTGCGATCACCACAGGACGCGATGCCCCGAGCGATTTATCCGGGCACCGAGAGGGTCATACAGGCTTCGCAACGCAATTTACGGAATTGAAAACGGAGCTACGAACAAAAAGTTACAAGTACCTGAAGGGGACCCAAAAACCGGGGTCGAACCGAGTCCGACACGTGTCCGACTCGTGTCGGACACAGGGAACCTAGGGTTAGGGTTTCCTGGATGCTGCGGCGGGTGGCCGGCCGGGGGTACGCCGGAGGTGGGCTGCTCGTCGGCTGCGGTCGAGACGGGGCGGAGGCGTTGGCCGGTCGGCGTAGCTCTGGGAGGCGGCGGCATTCTGGGAAGAAGAAGGAGGAGAGGGGAGAAGGAGGAGGCGCTGGCTAGGTGGTCGAGGGCGGTCGGGTCCGGCGAGGGGAGAGGGAGGAGGAATTGCAGCAGAGGGAGGGGGAGATTCCGGCGAGGTGGCGGAGCGGAGAGTTAGGGTTAGGGTTCCGGTGGGAGGAAGTAGGGAAGAAGAAGAAGAGGGGGGGCTTTTAAAGGGGGAGGAGTCGGTTAGGGGGGGCGAGCACGGCGGGGAAGAGGGGCTCGTGGCGCGGAGGACGCGGGGAGGTCGACCGAAGCGAATGGCGTTACGCACGGAGCTCGCCTGAAGAGTCGGGCGGCGTGGGGGCTGGGGGGAACAGTCGTGCGGGTCGGGTCGGGTGGGTAACGGGTCCGGTCAGACCCGCCCGACCCGCAAGGAAGGCGGGCTGGGGCTGGCTGCTGGGCTCGGCCCATTGGGCCGGGCTGGGCCCAAAAGAAAGAGAAAGAAAAAAAATAAAAATAAAATAAATAATAAATAAAATAATAATAAATAAACAGTTAATTATATAATTAATTAAAAATTGTTTTTAGGCATTTAAAAATAGGTCTGAGGCCCAGAAAAATCCAGAAAAATTACCCTAAGTCCAGTTTTTCATTTTATACCCAAAAATATTATTTTCATGATATTTTAATATTATTTATTAACAACTGTGTCACGGCCAATGAACCTAATGATGCTACATGATAATGAGGTAGTCTCATAAACAGGGTCAATGCAAATACATAAATAAAAATATATCACGACGACACCGTCGCGCAAATTTTATATAACAGTTAAAATATATGAACTAAAGACAGAAAATAAAGATACATGCAACATATGGAATATAAATAACAGTACAATGGCAAGGTATACTTGCCTGGCAAGGAAGCTGCAATGTACCAATAACCTGCTCCAGAAGTCGCGCAGAACAAATCCAATATCCTATGTACACATAATACGATATAATAAAATCATTAGTCATTATACTAGTACATACACAACAATATTTACACTGGACTCAGGGGTATACTAGGGGTAACACTAGTCATCTAACACGGTCAATTATGCGTTGAATTCTGCTGGGTTTCATCTTCAAGTGTTGTACACAATCAGACAGTCGACTGACAGGTGTCTAAGCCAGTACGTTAAGGTACGCAAGGCAGGCAATTCATAAGTTCTTAGGGTCAACATGGTCAAGGTAAGCACGGAATAGTCCACGGTGTCCTAGGGTCGTACAGTCTGAATATATATAGTCATAATTATTATTTAGCATAGTATTTAATTACTTACAATATATATATATATACATCCATATAATTATATAATATATAACTAATAATTTATTTACATAACTATTGGAATACATATACATATTAAATATGTACATAAATATATACTAGTTAATAATATGCTAATGATTAACTAAGTATACATCTACTAGATATTTGCATATATACAGATTAAATAATATTCGTGTACGCATACGTGTACGTGTACGAACGCGAGTTGGGTTTACCGTCTCAAGGTCTGCTATCTGCTAACTGTGGTACAGAAATACTAATGTCCTATTGGCGCACACACGAACATACATTAAAAGGAGAAGACAGACAGGTTCATACCTCAGAGTACGTGCACGGGTACGACGGTGAGATTGACGACGATGATGACGATGGTGACGACTAAAACGACGATGGCTACGATAATGGTGGTAAGTGGTGAATGTGTGGATTTAGATTAAGGTGGTGGCGAGGATGCTATGGGATGATGATGATGATGAGTATTGATGTTGACGATGATGATATGGGATGATGATGATGATGTCGACTGGCTACGACGATAGTGGCGATGAAGACAACGACGATGATGATGTACCGAGATATTGATGATAATAATGGTGATGAGATGACGATGATGTGTCACGACCCGCACCCGGTTTAGGGGCACGAGAGCGTGGGTACGTCCAGCCTACGCCGCAGCATCGGCGGTAGAACGCTGTCTAGGTCGAGTACTATCTAAACAATCTCACGCTAGTATCCAACTCCATAAGGAGACTCGGATAATACTATAAAATATTTTCCAACATACTCAATCACAACTACGGCACGATAGAAATTTGAAGAAACAAAAGAGTACAACACAAGACTAATGATAAAACAATCATACCTGTAATCAGTAACAACCAATCTCCAAGTGTCAGAACAAGTCCACTAAGGTCACAGTCTGGAAAAATATTTTCCAGTCAGGAAGGAGCAAAGTACATCTCTAAATAGCAGTTCTATATAAATGACATAAACTATGTAGCAGTTCTAGATGGAAACATACCAGATGCATGTATAAGTACGAGAAATGTACAATAAGAGAAGTACTGGAAATACTGTAAGTAAATGCAGGAAAAGAAACAATATGTCCATGAGCAAGAATTCTATGACTAAGTGTGTGAGTACTAGCTTTAACATATGATCGGCTTGGGAACTTGATCAGGCTGGTTACATGTGATTAGCTATGGTTCATATAAAGTCAGGCTAACCGTTGGTTAGCTATGGTTCATATAAAGTCAGGCTAACCATTGGTTAGCTATGGTGCATGTAGAGATCAGGCTAATCACACGTAACAGCTATGGAGCATATAAATGGTCAGGCCGCACCCGACGTGAGATGTGGGGTGAGCTATGGTGCATATAAAGTTGGGTATGATCACATATCTACACTAAAGTACTCCCCAAACCCCCGACTGGTATAGTAGATCCAATCATGGTACGCTATGGCACAGGATTCCCTAGGAAGGTAGCAAATCTCCCCGGGAATTTGTGTCTGTACATGCACAAGATATCAAGGAAACAAGTCTCGTACAAGCTACACCATGAATAAGGAATAACATCTCATGACGAGATCCGTGTATACCAATCCGTGTAACCATCGTGTCAAGATCATGGATATTTACACTAGATACAGTGAACATAGGAGATATCATAAATTAGAAACTAATCAGAGAATGTACTCGCCTTGGGTCCTTAGCTGGTAAAACCAATGTCCTGTTCCAGAGTATCCCCTGGGTAAACCAACAGTCCTATAAACATAACACAAGCAAACCACATTCGCATCAGATGCTACACTAACACAGTCAAAAATACTGGTCTCAGGGCCATGTCAGGCAGGGCACTAGTCAACTAGGGTCATCTAGTAGGGACACGTATATAATATACATTACACTTATTATACTTACAATATTTATACATGCACCAATTTAAATGTATTTACAATATATATATATCTTTTAAATACATATTTGATTTATACTAGTTGAACATTATATATGTATACTCATACATATGCTAAAATACCTTTTTAAAATATATATATATATATATAAATACTAAATTGATTACATATACTAGAAATACGTATTTACGTATATAAATTATTTCGAACTTATTTTGAACAATAATTTCAAATAAAAGTTTATTTATAAAAACTAGAATTTATGTAAAAGCCAATATTTTTTCATTTATGGTAAAATCGGTCACCGATCCAATAAACTAATTTTTGAACTCATTTTATTATTGAAACTATATTTTAATAATAATATAAAACCCAAGATTTATTATATTTAACATAATCAAAAACCTTTTTAATTTAATACGTAAAAATGAACTAATTACATGAAATCACTAAACTAATTAATCTAATTATAATTTAAACTAATTATATTTAAGTAATATAGATACTGAACTAATTATATTACTAACTGTTTACATATAAATTAACCAAATTGATTAAATACTAACTACTGATTATAATTTAATTAAAGGATTAAGAAATAATTAACTATTCCAATGATAATTTTAATTAAACTAACCATGTATTAACTAACTAATTACACAAAAATAACTAATTATGTAAACTAAACTAGTTATGTGTAATTGTTAATTTAATTATATGTAATTAATAACTAATTAATTATTAACACTGATTAAACATTAACTAAATAATTTATAATCTTAAAACTAAATTAATTATATACTAATATAACTAAATATATTAACTGACTCTTTACAATTACACAGAATAAAAGAAAGGGAAGGAGAAGAGGGGCTCACGGGGGGATTTTCCGTCGAGGTCGGCGCGGGGCTCCGCCGGGCAGGGCGGCGGCGGCGTGGAGCTCGAGGCGGCAGCGACGTGGTGCTCGAGGGCAGCGGCGTGGAGCTCGAGGCGACAGCGGCTTCGAGGAGACGTCGGCGGAGATCGACGACGAACCAGCGGCGGCGGCGTTCGATTCCAGCGGCGGCCAGATCGAGGAGGCGGTCGGCGGCTTCGTCCCGAGGAGATCCGAGGCGGTCGGCGTCTGTTCGAGGCCAGCGGCGGGCTGAGTTCGACGACGCGGCGGCGGGATCTCGACGACGGCGGGTGTGCGTCTCGGGCGACGGCGTTCTGTCTGAGGAGGCGGCTTCGTCCCAGCGGCCACGGCGAGGCTCGGCTACAGCGGTGGAGATCTCGGCGGATCTGGGCGGCCACGGCGATCGCCGGGGTTAGGTTAGGGTTAGGTTATTTCCTGTGTCGATTGATTTGGGGTTGGTGGGGAAGTGTCGGACACAACAGATGGTCGCTCTGTAGATGTTCTGTGATCATGCCCTTGTGTCGGACACGACGAGGAATGATGTATGTGGTAATGGGTGTCTGCTGTGGTGGGGGTGGATGTGTCCGGGTGTGTCGGACACGGAAATCAGGTTGTAATATTGTAACCGGACACAGGAAATGAATGAAGACTGTGGGACACCCGGGGTCGGACCCGAGGCCATCACGGCTGACACGGTGATGCTGGACACACGGACACGAGCACACAAGATGATGGTGATGGCTTGTTGGCTTGGGAATTGTGGAGGCTAGCTAATAATTAGAAGATTAGGGTTTCTTGGGAATGGTGAGAAGGAGAACTTAAATAGGGAGAGATGGTGTGGGTTAAAGGGTTGCGGGTTGGCCCAATAATGAATGGCCCAGAATTAATTAAACGGGTTTCTCACGTGGGAAAAATGAGGGTGTGGGCTAGTTAATGGGAAATGGAAATTTGTAAAAATAACAATTAAAGATTATAATTTCAGAAAATATTTTTAGGAAAGCTAGCTAATTTCCAATTAGCTACTAATTAATACATTTTGCAAAATCTTGAAAGTATGACATTTATTTATCTACTATCCCAATAAATAAAAATTTGTTTTATTTCATGAACTAGTCTTTTAAATAAATATTTAGTTAAAACAATAATTTTTATGATTCAAACCAATAAATATTTGAAACTAGAAATATATATATTATTATTTATGTACTTATTTTATAAGAAAGCGACATTTATGAAAAAATGATTTTTATACAAGATTATAAATTACCTTCTACAATCAAACATCGTTCAAATCCTAATAAAAATTTCAAGGAGAAATATTTTATAAAACTTGATATTTTTAAAATAAATTAAAATCTAATTATTTTGGAAATTGGAAATCGGAGGTTACATGATGCGATGATGGTGAGATGACGACAACGACGATGATGATGGGATGATGATGGTGAATTGAGATAATAATGATGATGGTGGTGGTGAGTGGTGGACTGCCGGAGTCCGGCTAGCAAGGGGAGGTGGTCCGGTCAGGGGGACAGGGAGCAGGAGGAGGAAGTGGAAGAGGTGGTGGTGGCTGTCGATGATAGGGGTGAGAAGCAGGGGGCTCGGGGAGGAGTTCAGGTCGAGGGAGGCTGAGGGAGAGTTCGTGCAGCTCCGGCGAGGTCGGGGCTCCGGCCAGGAAGGGGGAGGGAGAAGAAGAACAGTAATGGGGAAAGAAGAAAGGGGACAGCAATGGTGGACTCGGTGGAGATCCGGCGAGGCTCCGGCGAGGTAGGGGGAAGAAGGAAGGGGATGCACAGATGGTGATGCTTGTGATGGTTCGACGTCGACGGGAGCGACGGTCTCTGGTCGAGATGTTACTCCGGTGGGTCGGCTCGCGAGTCCGAGAAGAGGCGGGGGTAATCGTGTGGAGTCGACGATGAGCAGACGGGTGCTGCGGGGGTGCAGTACAGCTGGTCGAGGTGGGGGATCCACTCCGGCTAGGTGGCGAGGAGGAGAGGAGGAGGAGCAGAGAGGGAGAGGTAGTTCTGGTCGATGAGGTGGTTCGGCGTTAATGGCGGAGGTGCGAGGAGAGTTTCGGCCATGGGTGTCCAACGAGGAAGACTCGGGAGGAAGAAGGAGAATGAACAGTGCTGATGGGTGGTCGGCTGAGTAATTGGAGTTAGTTTTTGGGTGTTTTAGGTTTTAGGAAAAAAGGAAATCAAGGTGTATTTATAGGTGATGTTGGTGTTGACCTAAAATAGGTTTGACTGGTCAACCCCTCTTGGGTTGGGCCTTGGGCTTGCCATGGGGATGTTGGGAGGGCTAGGATTTGCATTAATTAAATGCAAGGGTAGATTTAATATACGGGGCGATGTTCGTGCGTTGCACATGCTGAAAATTATGGAAAAAAAACCACGTGAAGGAAAAAATAGATTTCTTTGTGAAATGTCCAATGGTGGGGACACCTCAATATATTTTTGCATAAAAGCCCTCCAATAATTAGAAAATTGTACAAAGGCGGAAATTGATTTAATTAATTAAATCGAACGCGCACGATGTTCTAGAATTAATTAGGAGTACATGGGATTAAATTTAGGCGGGCCATAAGTGTCAGGGGCATAGAGGGTACAGTGTAGAATATTAATAAAATTCGGGTTGCACAAAACAGTCAAGGTTGTGTTTCTAATTTCGATTGGGACGCACAAGGGTACAAAATTGAAATTTATTTCGAATTAAGAAATAACGTCCACGACGTTTATTGTGCAGCTAAAATATAGCACCAGAGAGCAATATTATGAGTTGCACAAGGGTCAGAATAGTAGGTGAACATGTCTAGGATGAGGTTGTGAAGTTCATAGATAGGCAATAGTTAGTGAGGTGCTCCAATTATCGAAGCAACGGTAAGGTGCGCTACATGATATAAATTATTGCATAATTAAATAAATGTCGTATTCTGATTCTAATTGGTTCAAACTAGCCCTAGTTTTACTATCTAAGCAAATTAGGCCTAATTTTGGGTGAGGGGTTTTACAATCTACCTAACTTAAAATAATTTCGTCCTCGAAATTAAACTAGGGTAGGGTTTCTCTATCTAACCTCACTTGATGACAGTCTAAAGAATTCTCCTTAAGTTAACATTGCAGTTTCTAACCAACTAAGAATTTACCCATCTATCATCTAAGGCTATACATCTAAGAAGGCTATGCCCCAAATTATTTAATCATGTTATTTAATCCTCAAAGTTTTTAACACCAAACATAATATCTGTGATATGCCCTTAATTACAAAAGAATAATCCTCAAGTATGTGATCGGCCTATGGGGTATATCTAGTACTCTCTGTGTATCAAACCTATACTAAGCACGAGGTTTCGTCTTTCCGAAATAAGGGAAGATGGAGATCAATAATAAAGAGTTCAAGGGTGAGGTAATAGAATAGAAGTATCGGGATCAAGGCTTTTAAAGAATTCAAATAGGAATTATCAAAACAGTTATGGATTAAAATCCTATTTTGGTAATTCTTCGTTCACATGCTCGTATCAGTACAGTTATATAACCGATACGATATGTCAGACATGTCCAGGGCAAGTATTTTCGTCTACTAATTACTACATATCTTAATCCACGTAAAGTAGTATTACGAGGGGCGAATCAAGCGCACTAAGGTTAGCTAGACCTTAATACACTGATTCTGAAATGTATTAGTGTACCCGTCCAATAATACATATGTCGTGAACAAGCTTGAAAAAAGAATGAGCTTGCAAAACTAGGCTGTAACAACAGCATAAGTCGAGGTAGCACAAAAATATAAGTACGCTAGATGATGATGAAAGGAGGTACAAATTAATTCAAGTTCACAAAAACAAAACAAAATAAGCAATAATAAAAAGAGACTGCAATCTCTACAGTTATCATACAACCTCCTTGTCTAAGTCGTTAGTCGACCAAATAGGGGCAAGGACCTCTAAATTCTATTGTCTGAATAAACACTGTCGTCTTATGCTAGTATATAATTAATGTCATCCAATTATGCTTCAATAATGGGTCAAAAGACTATGTGATACTAGGGTGTGAGGTATACTACATAACTTATTGAACTACTATTATAATTGTCTTAAAGATCCCGTAGAAGCTCCTGTTAAGGTCTACGAGAAAGGGTCTTAGTACCTATTAGGGTATCCTCCTATATTACATAGGTCATAGTTGTCTTAAGCCTTAGTCTTAGTGCTTATAGAACAAGTGTCAATAGTAAGAATAGAAGAGTTACTAGCCGTTAAGGGGAAAGGGATCTAACTTGTATCGAGGTGGGGGTACAAATTACGTGGTCTACAACTAGGGGTAATCATCATAATCTAATTGAACACTCAACTATCAGGTTCTAACTACAAGGTACACAATTCAAAATTTAAGGTTACAACTATAACTATAGCAAACTATATATCCTATCAGATAATACAATCACTTGGTCTATAATTAGAGGTGTCAAGTGGCACGAGTTGAAAGATAAAGAAAAGAAGAAGATAATTTATTCGTCACGCAATTAGCGATCGTTAAGGCCGCCGAGGAACAATATATGAAATTTAAAATAGGGCTCTAGATAGCATCATGTTTTCTAAGGGAAAGAGGTTTGCTAGTCTCTGTGTTGGAGGTATGATTAGGAAAATATTCTTTGCCTTGCTCTTGGCTTTCTAAGGTACTGTCTGCTTATCTCCAGATAAGAATCTAAACTTATATTTCTCCAATACTTATCTAACAGCGAAGGTTAGGTTCAGCCCTATTATTCAATTTTTGGTTTTCTATTGGTTCCTCAATACTAGGGTCAAACATTATGGTAACTTCTAACTAACTCTAGTAGTATCTATACTACTCACAGGTCCTCATAATTCATCAAGGGGTAACGGTAAACCAATCTATAGATAAGGAATTTTAGGTTCACAAGATATTTTAAACTTAGTGGTGTCTATATTCTCGTTGTATTCTTAGTAGGTGTGCTACCCTAATTATCATCCTAATAACAGGGGTTCCTATATTCTAGCAGGAGCTATACTCAAAAAACTATTAGGGAAGTACAGGAATCAAGCAGGATACGATTGTTCAAATAGAACAGATAGGAGGAAGATGAATCATAGTCAATTGTGGATGAGATCCTATACTCTAGTCCTAGGTGCAGGCTTGTTCGGTATAGTAACATAACAGAAACAATATGCTCTCGACCTGCATGGGCCACCACAAAAACATGTCACGTCCCAGTCCCAAAAATACGTAGGACTAGGACACGTAAGCATGCCAGCCACATGGATAAGGCAACTCCAATATATGGAAACCAAATCCATACGTACGTTTGAATATCAAATCCACCAGTGGTATAAAATATATTACAAGTCACAGGGTATAATCTAAATCTCATCCACTAAAATCAAATTAATTAAATAACCCATATCTATGAAACTTGATCTCAATACGAAGTATCTAAGGAGCATAGTTGGATGGAAACAAATCCACTACCAACTCGAATATAAGAGCAATACAATATAGTATAACACAATCAAACACAATATAAGTATACCAGCTAGCAATCACGGCTCGAAGAGAAGACATCCAAGAAACATAAGTAACCATCCGAATCTGCGCTCCTGCGAATACTCAAGAACAGATACACCTGGAAGGGCCAGGTCCTCAGAGGGACATAACAAGATACATAAAAGCATGCCAATAAAGTACTAAAATAAATATCCAATGGTCGCCTAACCGTCTAAGTGAATGCAGTTAAGAACAACTTTCCCCACAAGTGAGCTATCTGGATGAAAATTGGGATTTGGCATGGTTCTCTTTTGGAGGTCCAGGGGCCTAAAAAGGCAAGTCGTCTTTCGAACGCCAGAGGCTCGCCTGATAATAATATAATATATAGTGGTCATCACCACCCGTATCTCCAGCGGAGAATTCGGACGCATAAAAAAAGTACAAAGGAGCTTAAATGCGGTACTTGTTGTTCTCCCTACCCCATGCTCTAAGCATGTCACCTCCATGACATGATTTGGTCCATAGCCTATGTTTAGTACCCTAGCCCAATCTTTCAACCAAACAAGGACAAGGATGGGGCCACCATACTACAATAGGCTATATCCATAAACCTCTAATAACTGCTAAGTCTACTACCATGTAAAGTTTCTAACAGCAGTTATTCCTAACGCACGGCCCACACATATATGAGGCCAAACCCTGTACGCCAGTCCGTGATCTATATGAGACTCATAACTCGTGTAACAACTGTGTCACGGCCAATGAACCTAATGATGCTACATGATAATAGGGTAGTCTCATAAACAGGGTCAATGCAAATACATAAATAAAAACATATCGTGACGACACCATCGCGCGCATTTATATAACAGTTAAAATATATGAACTAAAGACAGAAAATAAAGATACATGCAACATATGGAATATAAATAACAGTACAATGGCAAGGTATACTTGCCTGGCAAGGAAGCTGTAATGTACCAATAACCTGCTCCAGAAGTCGCGCAGAACAAATCCAATATCCTATGTACACATAATACGATATAATAAAATCATTAGTCATTACACTAGTACATACACAACAATATTTACACTGGACTCAGGGGTAAACTAGGGGTAACACTAGTCATCTAACACGGTCAATTATGCGTTGAATTACGCGGGGTCTCATCTTCAAGTGATGTACACATTCAGACAGTCGACTGACAGGTGTCTAAGCCAGTACGTTAAGGTACGCAAGGCAGGCAATTCATAAGTTCTTAGGGTCAACATGGTCAAGGTAAGCACGGAATAGTCCACGGTGTCCTAGGGTCGTACAGTCTGAATATATATAGTCCTAATTATTGTTTAGCATAGTATTTAATTACTTACAATATACATATATACATCCATATAATATATAACTAATAATTTATTTACATAAATATTAGAATACATATACATATTAAATATGTACATAAATATATACTAGTTAATAATATGCTAATGATTAACTAAGTATACATCTAATAGATATATGCATATATACAGATTGAATAATGTTCGTGTACGCGTACGTGTACGTGTACGAACGCGAGTTAGGTTTACCGTCTCAAGGTCTGCTATCTGCTAACTGTGGTACAGAAATACTAATGTCCTGTTGGCGCACACACGAAAATACATTAAAAGGAGAAGACAGACAGGTTCATACCTCGGAGTACGTGCACGGGTACGATGGTGAGGTTGATGACGATGGTGATGACTAAAATGACGATGGCTACGATAATGGTGGTAAATGGTGAATGTGTGGATTTAGATTAAGGTGGTGGCGAGGATGCTATGGGATGATGATGATGATGAGTATTGATGTTGACGATGATGATGTGGGCTGATGATGATGATGTCGACTGGCTACGATGATGGTGGCGATGACGATAACGACGATGATGATGTACCGAGATGTTGATGATAATGATGGTGATGAGGTAACAACGATGCGATGATGGTGAGATGACGACAACGACGATGATGATGGGATGATGATGGTGAATTGAGATGATGATGGTGGTGGTGAGTGGTGGACTGCCGGAGTCCGGCCAGCGAGGGGAGGTGGTCCGGTCAGGGGGACAGGGAGCAGGAGGAGGAAGTGGAAGAGGTGGTGGTAGTTGTGGATAATAGGGGTGAGCAGCAGGGGGATCGGGGAGGATTTCAGGTCGAGGGAGGCTGAGGGAGAGTTCGTGCAGCTCCGGCGAGGTCGGGGCTCCGGCCAGGAAGGGGGAGGGAGAAGAAGAACAGTAATGGGGGAAGGAGGAAGTGGAGAGCAATGGTGGAGTCGGTGGAGATCCGACGAGGCTACAGCGAGGTAGGGGGAAGAAGGAAGGGGATGCACAGATGGTGATGCTGGTGATGGTTCGACGTCGACAGGAGCGGCGGTCTCTGGTCGAGATGTTACTCCGGTGGGTCAGCTCGCGAGTTCGAGGAGAGGCGGGGGTCATCGTGTGGAGTCGACGATGAGCACACGGGTGCTGCGGGGTTGCAGTACAGCTGGTCGAGGTTGGGGATCTGCTCCGGCGAGGTGGCGAGGAGGAGAGGAGGAGGAGCAGAGAGGGAGATGTAGTTCTGGTCGACGAGGTGGCTCGGCGTTAATGGCGGAGGTGCGAGGAGAGTTCCGGCCATGGGTGTCCGGCGAGGATGACTCGGGAGGAAGAAGGAGGATGAACAGTGCTGATGGGTGGTCGGCTGAGTAATTGGAGTTGGTTTTTGGGTGTTTTAGGTTTTAGGAAAAAAAGAAATCAAGGTGTACTTATAGGTGATGTTGGTATTGACCTAAAATAGGTTTGACTGGTCAACCCCTCTTGGGTTGGGCCTTGGACTTGCCATGGGGATGTTGGGAGGGCTAGGATTTGCATTAATTAAATGCAAGGGTAGATTTAATATACGGGGCGATGTGCGCCCGTTGCACATGCTAAAAATTACAGAAAAAATCCACGTGAAGGAAAAAATAGATTTCTTTGTGAATTATCCAATGGTGGGGACACCTAAATACGTTTTTGCATAAAAGTCCTCCAACAATTAGAAAATTGCACAAAGGCGAAAATTGGATTTAATTAATTAAATCGAACACGCACGATGTTCTAGAATTAATTAGGAGTATATGGGATTTAATTTAGGCGGGCCACAAGTGTCAGGGCATAGAGTGTACAGTGTAAAATATTAATAAAATCTGGGTTGCACAAAACGGTCAAGGTTGTGTTTCCAATTTCGATTGGAACGCACAAGGGTACAAAAATGGAATTTATTTCGAATTAAGAAATAACGTCCACGACGTTTGTTGTGCGGCTAAAATATAGCACCATAGAGCAATATTATGAGTTGCACAAGGGTCAGAATAGTAGGCGGACATGTCTAGGATGAGGTTGTGAAGTTTGTAGATAGACAATGGCTAGTGAGGTGCTCCAATTATCGAAGTAACGGTAAGGTGCGCTACATGATATAAATTATTGCAAAATTAAATAAATGTCGTATTCTAATTTTATTTGGTTCAAACTAGCCCTAGTTTTACTATCTAAGCAAATTAGGCCTAATTTTGGGTGAGGGGTTTTACACCATTTGAGTGGCAGCGGCGGGGCTAGTTATCCCAACGGGGATTTCTAATTGCGTCCTTTCATACGACAGAGTTGGCTCTGTAGCGGCTCAGTTCTGAGTTACAAGATCCCTTGTTATCCATTAGTTTGGAATCTTTTCTCGCTCTGTGGCTTGCACTGAGGAGTCTTGTTGAAGTAATGACCCAGAATATGTTGAGTTGTCGGCTTCACACGTGTTGGTATCAGAAACAACACAGAGGGGGTCTCATTCTTTTCACATGTACCCATGACCTTGAATATTAATAAAAATCCTTGAATGTAATGGACTTCTATATGTACTCATGATCTTGAATATTAATACAAAATTTACCTTATTTCCTGTTTGGAACTTTTCTTGTTCTTGTGGATATCTTGTGAGTATTATATCATAGGTAATATGGACATAGCATAACATCATAATGGCAAAAACACTAAGCGCTATCAAAAATAATATGGACGTGATCGGTTATATTGGTTTCATTAAGGAGGTTCGGTAGAGACTTCATATGCGATGGTAGAGATACTTTAGTGTAGAACCGAGAGTCAAGAATATATGTTTATAACTGAGCACGATCATGGCAGAGTGTTTTATGGAGCAAAAAAAATGAGTCAGAGGTAATATGGACGTAACTGCTTTCTCAGATAGCTCATAGTTCAGATGTGATATGAATATGAACTACTCACTTTGTATTGGGTTTTTTGTGGGGATAACACAAAAAGGGACGAGTCAGAGGTAATATCGACGTGACTGACTTCTTTCAGAGGGGATAACGGCTCATAGTTAAGAGATAATATGGACGTGAACCTTTTGCCTTCAGAAAAGTTTTTTGAGGATATGTTACCCATTGCGTACTCGGGACTCCCGAGTACGGATAACAAATTTGCCCGCTTACTACGGACTGTACATAAAGATAACATGCTGAGGAGGATGCTAACTGTAGACATTGTCCCCTCATTTCCCTTTGCTAGGAGTAGAAGAGAAAACTAAAATTTTTTTTTTTTTGCCTTGCCTTGATTAGGCATAGTACTTCTTTAGGAACTTTTCATTGATGGGCATAATGAGCAAGTTACCGTTGGGCTTGGCGAGTCTATATGCACCACTGGAATAGACCGTCTCTACCACAAATGGGCCCTCCCACTTTGCTTGAAATTTTTTTGCCTTCTTATGGGTCATGACCATTGGTCTTCTCACTGTGAGGACTAGGTCGCCCACTTTAAATATTATTTTCTTGACCTTTTTGTTGAAGGCGTCGGAAAGTCGTGCTTGGTATAGCTCAATGCGCTGTTGAGCCAAGAGATATTTTTATTGAGTTCTTCTAATTCTTGCAAGCGTCGACGATGATTGTCATCGGTAGTCAGTGAGTCCTTGTCGAGGTCTGTTGACGTCATGTTGACGGACAATGTTTATTTGAGTAAGTCCCCGATGTTGGTGTCTGAGTCCTAAGTGGAAGATTGTGACGAGTGAGATTGTACTTCATCTTCCTTTCCCGAATCTTCAGGGGTTGTGGGAGAAGTGATATATCCCAAACCATGACAGGTTCGTTGATAGTATATTTCAGGTTTGCCCTTGGGGGCGAATTAATATAGTGGTAAGCGTCATCATTTGCCATAATTTAGTCCTTGGTCGCTTTTCAGGTTGTACCCCATTTTCTGGAGGATGTGCTTAGTTTGTATGCTGTAACGGTAAAATTGTATTATACCGCTTTCTGGTTCTGATTCTTCGTAGATGAAATCCCGACGACCTTCAATTGTTTCGATGATGATGGGTTTGTCCCCTTTCTTTTTTGCTTGAACGATGAAGCATGTGTCTTGGCTGAGACATATCCGGTTGGCCGCGTAAGCAGTAGCTACTTGCGTATGAAGGTGTAAGCCTATACCATGTTCCAAAGAATATGCGACACTCAAGTGCCCGACAATAGAGCAATTCAAAGAGAGGCCTTTGTTGAGAAAATACGGTATCTTTTCTGATGGGATTATGTCATCGTAGGACGGTACATCGGTAAATGTCACGATGTACTCTTCTAGCTCATCTTCTTCGATGACGGTTAGTGATATTGGCAGTCAGATTCCTTCTGCGAAGATTGACCACATCAGATTCCTTCTGCGGAGATTGACCACCAACTATCCTGGAGTTTTTGTGGCCAGGGAATTCTTGTCTGGAAGACGCCTCTGCCCCTGAAGCTTGACCACTAAAGGTTCGGGCGCTTTTTTGTGAAGCTTAACTACTAGGGGTAAATATACGGGGAGGACGTCCTTTGAGATGGATTCTGATCTCTAGAAGCTGTGGCCATATCGGCCTCATCATCAGCGTTGTTGCCTTCTTCATCTAGGTAAAAAAATTGTACAAGACTGAGTCAGAGTAATACGCCTCGACCCCTTTGAAAGAATCTATGTCGACAAATTCTGTTTTGACTATGCCATCTGTATTGACGTATTTTAAGCATTGGTGGAGCGTGAATGGGATGATTTTGTACTCATGTATCCATGGGCGTCCTAGAAGGAATTTGTAAGACACCTCCATGCCAATAACGTAGCAGGTCACCTCTGTGCAAAGACCACTTATCTGACAATACAGACAAATCTTGCCTAGAGGGTAACTTCTTCCAGCATTGAAGCTGCTAATGGTAGTGTTGGTGGCTGCTAGCTGATGCATCGGTATTCCCAAGGTTTGTAGCAAACTCTGTGGAATAATACTAAGGGATGAACCAGGGTCGATGTGCATTCGATCCACATTAATGAATCTGATATATCCCATGTAATACAAAGGGAGATCGTGCATGTTATTCTTTAGTAACATATCCTGCTAAGAGAATATGATATTGGAGATTGCCTCCATCACACTGTTGCAGTGGAAACATTGTCACACCCTTTTTCAAATTTAGTATTTTTTGAATTTCTAGAATTTAAGTTTTTCCTGATAATGTATTCCTGCTGTATTTTTTATCTTGGTTCCTGTCTTTTATTCATTACTTTATTTTTTTGTTGAGAGAGACTATCCGAGACTAATAGAATACCCATTGGCATTGGCATTGCCATAGACCAGTTTAGGACCCGCATGTAGAATAGACACTTGGTTCGGTTCGGTTCGTTTGATTGAACCCATGACTAAACCATCTTCCTTTTCTCTTTAGTATATATATATATATGAGTATTTTTCTCTCCTCCATTTTCCTTCTTCATTTTCATTTTTCCTCTTCTTTCTTTCTCCTTTCCCTTAAGCTCTCCCTAGCCAAACCCTAACCCTTGGGAGAAGTTACAGCTTGGACCGTGAGAGGAGAGGCTAGGAAGCCACTCCAAGCAAGTACATCTTGCTCAAATAATAAAGCCATGAATTTTGGATTTTATTTATATTGTGTAAATTAAAATATGGTTAATGGAAAATATTATTCCTGTGTTCCTCATCATTTTTAGTTCTTGGAGTTTTGTGTTTTGATGGATGATTTGGAGTAGATCTGAGTTTCAAGTTAGGGTTTTATGGGTTCTATGAGTTTTTCTTGGTTTTAATCTATTAAAACTTATTATTTTTGAAAACTAGTAGTTCCATGTGATAGAGCATTAAATTTTGTGCGAGTTTGACTTTTGTTTCATTTGATTTAGACTTAAAATAAAGATTTTATGAAGAAAATAAAAATTTTGTTTTTTAGCTTTCGGCATGGATAAACTTGATGTTTGGAGAAGGTAAAGAATCTCATGAGGCCCAGTTTCGCTCATGCTGACCATTTTTGCTCATGCGGCCCAGTTTTGACAGTTCTTTCCTGCTACCTCTGGTTTTATCATGTGCACTTTTTTTCCATTATGTTAGAATATAGTGATGTTGTGCTCATATGTTAATACATAATTTATGATCCTCACGATACCGTGGATTGTTTGTGCATGTTAATCTATTACATTTTGGCTTCGGCAATCAAGTGTGAGTATTGCCAATGTATCGCGTGTTGCGGATACCATAAGCTCGTCAATGATAACTCGTGAAAAGATCATACGCGTGACTCGTCATTCTAAGAAGTTCTCAAGTGTCCATGACACAAGAACTTGTAATAAATCTGGTAATATTAACATGCTTGATTCATATATTGATCATTGGGAAAAAAGAATATTGTGCTACCATCTACCCCAATCTCCAAGGGCCTCATGCAGCATGGAATCATCCTGCTAGGCAAGGGAACCATGACTGACCAAGTTTATGTGTGTTGTGGTACGTAAAAGATAAGTTTATATATTAGTTATGTTTACAAGACATATTGCATGCAAGTTTTGTTGTAAGACAAGTTATGTTTCATTACTCATGATTAGACAATCGAACCCTTGGCCATCCGGGTTGACTGCAGTGTCGGTGGTAGCAATATTCTTAACATGCATTTCTAGTAATTAGGGCTTGTGGCAACCCTAGTTAGTTAATTTTAGCAAGCCATAGTAATGATTGGTTGTGCAATGAATGTTGTTTCTTTCATTTATAGCTCGCTCTTCTTGTTTCATTTCTTCGACGCATGGTTAGAGTGCAAATTCCTGCTCGGGTGAAGGACTGCAATCCCGGTCCTTGTTTGGTTTAAGAGTTGTGGTTCCAATCCAGAGTAGTTCATATGCCCTCATGCCGCTCGTCGCCTTACTTTCATTTATAGCACTTGTTATAAGTTCTTTCAGTTATATTTTGAGACGAGTACATTGGTACCGTACAAGTCTCGACCCGCATTTATTTTAATAGGACTCTTTCTGCTAATGTTGTGATATGTTTTGTCTATCACCTTGAGCTTATTTGTGGTACTTGTTGCTTGGGGTTCTGACCCTACTAGTTTTGTTTGGCCAAATTTACCCGAGGAGAACCAGGATCCCTCGTACTTCCAGCAAGATGGTTCGTACTCGTAGAACTGCGGCCGAAGCTCGCGAGTGGGTTTCCTTCTTCTACCCCTCGTCTTGATTTCTCGTTTTTGTGGTGTTCAGCAAGGGGTAGGTTAGCTCTTTTTATTTTTGTGACCATGGTCAACATGATGTATATATTAGACCATGGCTGGTATATTTGATCATGTATAATTATACTTTACTAGTGCAGCATTTTGTATTCACTAGCTTCATGATCATATATGACATAAAATTTGGGACACCTCTTTACTTTCATGTATGATACTCTTAAGATTATTGTTGATGGATTGAGATACTATGATTTGTCGGCCTTAGGACTGATGTCATAGTATGCTAAAGTCCAACCCATTTGTCTTCATACCTTGTACGGAGTAGCTGGCCATGTCCATTCTTGTATTTACTTAGTATTCTGGGAGCAGGATATGACAAGATTTTTGTGGTGGCCCATGCAGGTCTATTTTTTAGACTTGTGTGAGGACTCATCTTGTTAGAATCTCAATCCTTTATAATCTTTAATTGAACTCCACTTGCAACATGCACCTCTCGCTTTCTTTGAAATTCAAGCTTTCCTTGAACTTTAAACTTGCTTGACATGATTGTTCCATTCCCATCCATTATTGATTGCCTTGTGTCCTTATCCTTCAGGGGCACTCCATTTGCTCCTTCTTCTAAGTGTTCCGTTGCACCCCTGGTAGATCCGATAATAGGCCAGGATCAGGCCCCGCCATTGAACCAAGGGCAAGCACCAGTAGCTCTTCATCAGCCAGCTCCGTAAATCACATATGTCTGACCAGCACAATCAGCTCCACCAAACTTGCCAAGATGGACATTCCAATCTGCTCCACCGTTTGTACCAGCCAAGTCAGCTCAGCCAGACCAGTCAGTACCCCAGTTCTTTTAGTAAATCCGCAACAGGCAGGCCCGCAAGCCATGTTAGGGATGATCCAAGCTATGATGGTGGTACAACAACAACAGCAACAACAACTCCAGCTTCAACAAAAATTGGTCCAACTCTGCCAGCAGTTTCAACAAGGGCAAGAACAAACCAACACTACTCTTTGCCAAGGAGTTAGAGTAGAACTCGAGAACAATAGGCATTATAGTCACAACTTAGCGTCAAATGTTAGTCACTTGAGCCCGACCAAGTTCCTTGGCACGGAGGATGCCGTCTCAGCAGATTCTTGGCTCCAGGATTTCGAGGCCATCCTGGATGCGACTAAGACCCCCGAGGACGAGAAGGTGGTAGTTGTATAGCTACAGCTAACAGATCTTGCCCAAGATTGGTAGGCAGCACAAGAAATGGCACTTCCAAAGCCCATTAATTGGAGAACGTTCAAGGAGCGCTTCTAAGAGAATTATTTCCATACGACTGCCAAGTTCTAGCTCCAGCAACAGTTTATCAACCTCTGTCAGCAAACTAGATCAGTCGACCAGTATATGGTCGAGTTTTGTCTACTTAGTCGATTTGCTCCCCATATAGTAACTTTCGAGGAGGATCGAGCCAAGAGATTCGAGCAGGGTTTACATTTAGAGATTCAACTTTTCATGGTGGGTCACGATTATGCCACCTATGATGCAGTATTGAGGGCAGCTAGGTCCTAAGAACTTGTTGGACAGAGATTAGTAGAAAGGACAGGAGGCTAAAAGAGGTCCCACTCATTTATGAGAGGCTTCAGTATTCAGTCATCACCTACAGCACCAGAAGTTAGATCTCACCCGCATTTACCTCCAACCTCAACAGTAACATCAGGGCAGTCTACGAGACAGTCAGCATCAGTAGGGTGTAGCCACTGTGGCAAGCCAAGGCATACCAGAGATCAGTGTAGAAGGGCCAACGGACAATGCCTTAGATGTGGGGCATCTGACCATATGATTGGTTCATTCCTGCTTTTTTACCCTGAGGCTTCCTTAGTCCGACAGTTACCATCTTTGCCTCAAGCAACGATTGAAGTTCCGAAGGACCAGCATTAGCAGTTTGACCCCAGCCCAGCGTCCTCTCCTGACACAGCTTTAGCAGTTCCAGCAGCAACGTCCGGCTCAGTATGCCCAAGTCTAGCAAGCCCAGCAAGCAAGGCACAACTAGTAGCAAGTTAGAGCAGTAGTTCCTCGGCATGAGCCTATACAAGGATTCAACAACCTGAAGCAGTTGTTAGCCACAAGCGCTACGATTGTGGGTAAGATTCCCAAGGTTCCCTTAGTCTATCTTATTCTTGGGTTCTTGTCGGGCGACCTTGTATTCCGATATTCTCGGAGTGCAATAGTCGTCTCGATCCCTTTATCGAGCAGAGACGAGCTTCTCATCCTGCTCTTTTGCCTCTGTATCATGTGGTATGTGATGCCTATCATGCGACCCGACTGTGAAGGTACATCCTGGATCAGAGTCATATCCTTGATAAGATCGTTGGTACCGACTTACCTCAAGGCTTGGCTCTTGTCTATTTTGTGACTCAGCATAGGAAAGCGAGGATGAGTTCTTATTTAACTGAATCAGGGGTATATGTATCCATATGCCTCCATTCTCCCTGTGTATTACTTTTGTGCATTTATTCATTAGTTACTTTTTTGCAGCTATCCTTTCTATTATTGCTATTTGATTAGTGACTTGTGGTTTCCTGAGCTTTCTCGTGTGTCCTAGCTTGACTAGCCTTGGTGAAATTCCGAGGACATAATTTTTCTAAGGAGGTTAGAGATGTCACACCCATTTTTAGATTTGGTATTTCTTGAATTTCTAGAATTTAAGTTTTTTCTGATAATGTATTCATGTTGTATTTTTCATGTTGGTTCCTGTCTTTTACTCATTGCTTTATTTTTTGTTATTGAGAGAGACTACCCGTGACCAGTAGAATAACCATTGGTATTGCCATAGATCCAGTTTAGGACCCGTATGTAGAATGGACACTTGGTTCGGTTCGTTTGATTGAACCCATGACTAAACCATCTTACTTTTCTCTTTAGTATATATATGAGTATTTCTCTCTCCTCCCTTTTCATTCTTTATTTTCACTTTTCTCTTCTTTTTTCCTCCTTTCCCTCAAGCTCCCCCTAGCCAAACCTTAACCCTTGGGAGAAGTTGTTGTAGCTTGGACCGTGAGAGGAGAGGCTAGGAAGCCACTCCAAGCAAGTACATCTTGCTCAAATGATAAAACCATGAATTTTGGATTTTATTTATATTATGTAAATTAAAAATATGGTTGATGGAAAATGTTCTTCTTGTGTTCCTTATTATTTTTAGTTCTTGGAGTTTTGTGTTTTGATGGATGATTTGTAGTAGATCTGAGTTTTAAGTTACGATTCTTAGATTTTTTTTTGGTTTGATTTATTAAAACTTATATTTTTAAAACTAGTAGTTCTGTGTGATAGAGCATTAAATTTTGTGCGATTTTGACTTTTGTTTCACTTGATTTGGACTTAAAATAAAGATTTTATGAAGAAAACAAAATTTTTGTTTTTAAGCTTTCGGCCATGGCTGGACTTGTTGTTTGGAGAAGGTGCAGAATCTCATGCGGCCCAGTTTCTCTTATGCGGACCATTTTTGCTGCAGCCCAGTTTTGCTCATGCGAACCATTTTTGCTCATGCAGCCCAGTTTTGACAGTTCTTCCCTGCTACCTCTAGTTTTGTTATGTGCACTTTTTATTCTATTATGTTAGAATATAATGATATTGTGCTCCCATGTTATCACATGATTTATGATCCTCACGACATCGTGGATTGTTTATACATGTTAATCTATTGCATTTTGGCATCGGCAATCGAGTATGAGTATTGCCGATGTATCGCGTGTTGCAGATACGATAAGTTCGCCAGTGATAACTCGTGAAAAGCTCATACTCATAACTCATCATTCTAGGAAGTTCTCAAGTGTCCACGACCCAAGAACTTATAATAAATCTGGTAATAATTAACATGTTTGATTCATATATAGATCAATGGGAGGAAAGAATATTGCGCTACTGGCTACCCTGATCTCCAAGGTCCCCATGCAGCATGGAATCACCCTGCTAGGCAAGGGATCCATGACTGACCAAGTTTATGTGTGTTGTGGTACGTACAAGACAAGTTTATATATTAGTTATGTTTACAAGACAAATTGCATTCAAGTTTTGTTGTAAGACAAGTTTTGTCCTTCAAACGAGTTTATGATTTCAAACAAATTTATATTTAATTATGACAAGTTGCAAGTTATGTTTCATTACTCATGATTAGACAATCGAACCCTTGGCCATCCGGGTTGACTGTAGTACCGGTGGTAGCAATATTCTTAACATGCATTTCTAGTAATTAGGACTTGTGGCAACCCTAGTTAGTTAATTTTAGCAAGCCATAGTAATGATTAGTTGTGCAATGAATGTTGTTTCTTTCATCTATAGCTCACTCTTCTTGTTTCATTTCTTCGATGCGTGGTTAGAGTACAAAGTCCTGCTCGGGTGAAGGGCTACAATTTTGGTCCTTATTTGGTTTAAGAGTTGTGGTCCCGATCCAGAATAGTTCATATGCCCTCCTGCCGCTCGTCGCCTTACTTTCATTTATAAATCACTTGTTATCAGTTCTTCCAGTTATATTTTGAGATGAGTATATTGGTACCGTACAAGTCTTGACCCACATTTATTTTAATAGGTCTTTTTTTGCTAATGTTGTGATATATTTTTTCTATCACCTTGAGCTTATTTGTGGTACTTGTTGCTTGGGGTTCTGACCCCACTGGTTTTGTTTGGCCAGATTTACCCGATGAGAACCAGGATCCCCCATACTTCCAGCAAGATGGCTCGCACTCGTTGGACTGCGATCGAAGCTCGCGAGTGGGTTTTCTTCTTCCACCCCTCATCTTGATTTCTCATTTTTGTGGTGTTCAGCATGGGGCAGGGTTAGCTCCTTTTATTTTTGTGACTACGGTCAACATGGTGTATATATTAGACCATGGCTGGTATATTTGATTATGTATAATTATACTCTGCTAGTGCAGCATTTTCTATTCACTAGTCTCATGATCATATATCACATATAATTTGGGACGTCTCTTTACTTTCATGTATGATATACTCTTGAGATTGTTGTTGATGGATTGGGATACTAGGATTTGTCGACCTTAGGACTGACATCATAGCATGCTAGAGTCCAACCCATTTGTCTTCTTGACAGCGTGACCATCGTACGACATTTGTATACCTTGTACGGAGTAGCTGGTTGTGTCCGTCTTCGTATTTATCTAGTATTCTGGAAGCGGGGTGTGACAGACATGCAACAAGGTCTTCAGTCGATGGTTGACTCTATCCAGATAAGAATCGGTGTTTTGCAATGCCTCACTCAGAGTGTGATGAGTCTCTTTGGAGAGATATAGGAGCTCAAAGTGAGACAACTTCGTGGGAGCGTTGGCCAATTGTGCCAAAATATCAAAGTTGTAATGCTTCTCCAACTCTTGAGTTATGCCCTTTCATAGTGGTTTATCAAATCGCGTCTCCTTCTACTTTTGCTTGTCTTCTGCAAAAAGTTGAGATAGACCCGAATCAGAGGTAGGAGATAGAACTATTACAGACGTACCATCTTTGGGAGCATTATAGTCGTATTGGTAGGCTAGGCCTGACCTAGTCATAACAGCGAGAGCCTCGTCTGCTGATGGAGAGACCGTATGACATAACCTGGTCTTCTTATATTTATACATAGAAGGCACTGCTTGTTGTTTGCCATTTAAATCAAAAAGAGAACTAGAAGAATTGGATTTGATTAACAAACTAAGAAAAAGTACAGAGAAGTCCTAGAAGACAATCTATGTACAAATTTATTTCTAAGGGGGTGACAATGGAGGGGTAGGAGTGTAGCAACTCTCTTTACTTTGTGGAAGATCCAATGCAGTAGCTCTTCTCTCTTACTTGAGTGTAGATTCGTAGATAGCCAGCCTCTGTATGAGGGTAATACCTTGTTATTAATAGTTGTTCAGTGGCCGCATAGATTTTGGGTTGCATAGACGTTGGGAGTTATCACGTGTCTTCTTCTAACAGAAAGGAGTTACAACTGTGCACAAGAATCCGGGCTTCAGCTGTCATGTGGATATTTATTTTATATTTTTGTTGCTGAATATCTAGATGGTTCTCATATGTTGTAGGCGCAACTTGGACAAATGAAAACTTGGCCGCTATTTGGTTGGAGAGAATCACTCAGTTGTAATAGCAAGATTTGGTCGATGTGGAATCATTGATACATGCGGCCAAGAATGCACGGGGCACATGGAGTCTGGAACACATGGGGCCAGAGATCCATGGCCATATGGAGTCTAGAATACACAGGCCAGAGATGCATGGGACGCATGGAGTCTGGAACGCATAGGCCAGAGATGCATGGGACACATGGAGTCTGGGACGCATGGACCAGAGCCACATGGGATCTTTTGTCGTATTGTACGCGTGGCTCTGCACTATCTTTGGGACTTCTGTCTCTTAGTGTGTTCTCGTCCTTCGAGGTGATCAGAAAATCCTTTTTGGCAAGATTTTGTGTCAGGCACCATATTTGTTATGTCAGGTCGTCCTACGGCCAGTTGTCAGGACGCTCGTTTAGACCGCATGGGTGTCACTTTATGTCCATGCGGTCCAATATCTGTTGAGTTTTATTTTGGGGCGCATGGACGCCACGCGCATGGAAAAATAATATCTTCTTATGGAAAAACACTATCTTCTTATGGAAGCCTATAGTTAGGGTCATTTAATTACACTTCATTAATGGGTCAAAAGGACTATGTGATACTAGGTTGTGAGGCATACTACCCAACTTAAAAGAATAAACTAACACTATAACTGCCTTGAGAGGATTCTACAAAATAACCTTGTCCTTGTAAATAAAGTAGAAACTCTTATTGGGTATACGAGAAAAAGATCTTGGTACCTATTAGGGTATCCTATTGCATCATAAAAATCCATAGGTAATGGTCATCTTAAGACTTAGTCATAGTGCTTATAGAACAAAAGCATTAATATTAAGAATAGAAAGTTACTAGCCCTCAAGTGAAAGAGGATATAACCTATATGGAGATATGTGGAACAGATTACTTGATTTGAAACTAAAGGATAATCATAAAATCATAATCTAAATGAATAACTCAACTATCAAGTTCTAACTACTAAGCACAGAATTTCAAAATTCAAGATTAATAACTATAATCCTAGCAAACTATATATCCTAACATAAAAGAAAATCACTTGGCCTACAATCAGAACGATTAGGTGGCACGAATTGGAAGATGAAGGAGAAGTTTTAGTCGTCGCACAAATAGCGAGCCTTAAGGTTTTGGAGATACAAGATATGAAATTAAAATGAAAGACTCTTGATAATATCATGGTTTTCTAAGGAGAAAGTGGTATGCTAGTCTCTATGTTCGAGGTATGATCAAGAGAAATGTTATATTCATTCATCTTGAATTCCTAAGGTACTGTTCTGCTAATAGCAAGACAAGAATCTAAATTTATTGTTATAATATTATCTCACTATGAAAGTTAGGTTTAGTCCGAATACTCAACCTTGGATTTCTATTAGTTTCTCAATACTAGGGTCAAATAATATGGTCAAATTTTTAACTAACCATAGTAGTGTATATACTACTCTCAAGTCCTTCATAAATATATCAAGGGATAATGGTCAATTAATCTATAAGTAAGGGATGATAGGGTTCATTAGGTATTCTAAACTTAGTGATGTACTAATATTCTAATTGTATCCTTAGTAGGAACGTTACCCTAATTATCATCCTAACAACAAGGATTCCTATATTCTAGCAGAAGGCTATACTCAAGGAAATATTAGGGAAGCACATGAATCAAGCAAGATTGCAATTATTTAAATAGAACAGATTGGAAGAAAGATAAGTCATATTCAAATGTGGATGAGACTTAAAACTCTAATCCTAGGTGCAGGCTTGCTCGGTACAGTAACGTAACCAAGACAATATACTCTCGACTTGCATGGGCCACCACTAAAACAAGTAACGCCCCAGTCCTAAAATACGTATGACTAGGAATAAGCAAGCATGCCAGCCGTATATATGGAGACTCCAATATATGGAAACCATAACACACGTACGCTGTAATATGAATAACAATTCACAAGTGGTATAAATTTATCACAAGTCACGGGGCATAACTAAATCTCATCCACAGAATCAAATATAAATGAATAACCAATCAAGTATAAGATGCTTGATAAGAATAAGTAGTTGGGTAGAGATAAATCCACTACCAAACTAGAATATAAAAGAAATAATATAAGTACACCAACTAATGATCAATGAGGCTCGAAGAGAAGACCTCCTCAAAATATAAGTAGCAAGTCCTGATCTGTGCTCCTGCGAATAATCATGATTGCCTACTCCTGGAAAGGGACCAGGTCCTCATAGGGACGTAACAAGATACATAGAAGCATGCCAAAAAAGTACTAAAAATAAATATCCAAGGTGTCGCCTAACCATCTATGTGAATGCAGTTTGAGAACAACTTTCCAACACGTGGGCTATCTGGCTAAAATAGGATTGGCATAATTCTCTTGGAGATTCAGGGGCTTACAAAGCATGTCGTCTTTTGAATGCCAGAGGCCGCCTGATAATATATAATATTAGTGGTCATCATGACCGCGCATCTCCGACGGAGCGTACGGGTTACACAAGGATAGTGTAAAGGAGCCCAAACGCCTTCCTTGTTATTCTCCCTACCCCATGCTCTAAGTATGTCGCATCCATGACACGATGATACCTCTAAATAAGTGCCAAGTCTTCTAGCATGCAAAATTTCTATCGGCAGTTATTCCCTATCGCACGTCCCATATGTACATGAGGCCAAACCCGTCACGCAAGTCCATGATCTATATGAGACTCACCACTTGTGTAAGAAATGTGTCATGGCCAAATAAACATAAAAAAATGCCTCATGATAATGGGGTGGTCTCGTAAACTAGGTCAACATGCATATACATAAATAAAACAGAATACGACGCCACCGTCTTTGCACCCAAGTCATTCTTGGACACGCAGTTTATATAGCAGTTTAAAATATATGAACTAAATAGACAGAAATAAAATGCATGCATCATATGGAATATAAATCAATGTACAACGGCAAGGTATACATGCTTGGCAAGAAAGCTGCGTAGTACCAATAACCTGCTCCTGAAGTCTCGCAGAACAATCCAATGGTCCCATATACATATAATATAATACAATACAGCATCAGCCATTACACTAGAATATACACAACCATAATTATACTGAACTCAGGGTACGCTAGGGTGATACTGGTCATCTAACAGGGTCAAGCGTGCGTCTAACTATACGAGTGTCATGTCTTTGATTGATGTGCATAATCAGACAGTCAATCACTAACATGTCTAAGCCAGTACGTCAATGTACACAAGGCAGTCAACTCATAATTTCTCAGGGTCACATGGTCAATGTAAATACGGGTTCTCCGTAATTAACACTAGGGCATAAAGTACCTATTCAAATATGTCATAACTAGTATTAGTATTTAATTACCTCACAGTATATATACACATACCAAATTGAATACTATACCCATACGCGTATGTATACGCATACGAGTTAGGGTTCACCAATATGGGTCTGGAATCACATTCAACCAAACCTGTCATGACACGATATGCTAAAACACTACACTATTCATACATGCACACACATAAATCACTAAGAAAGATGAGACAGGAACGAACCTGTGCACTTGCACGAGATCGACGATGAGGACGATGACGACGATGTTGACGATGATGATGATGGTGATGATAATGATGATGAAGTTGATGATTGAACAGGGATGGCCGGAGGAGAGGCTCGGCGGGGGACGTTCAGGCAAGGGAAGGAGGTTGCTGTGAAGTCGGGATGTTCAGGCCGGAGATGGGAGGAGTTGAACGGGGGAGAAGAACAGGGAAGAGGAGGGCTGTTATCGTTCAAGACGTGGACGCTCAGGTGGTCGAAAGAGGAGGAGGTACAGTCGAGGTCGGGAAGGTGGTGATCCGGCGGGACTGTTGTGGACGGGATGCTGATCGGGGAAGATGACCGGAGGCTGTTCCGGGGTGTCGTTCAGGCGGGTCGAGGGAAAGAAGACGGGGTGTGGGCGGTGCAAAGCGGGATGCTCAGGATGCACCGCTCGACGAGGTCGACGGCGAAGCAAGGAGGACGCGGAGGAGGAAGTTACTGACAGGGCGGTCGTGCCCAGGCTAGGTCGGGATCCAGGCGGTCGGGTCGACAGGATAGTGGTGGCGACTGCCGTATTTCAGGCGGGGACGAGGGACTGTGGTGCTGCCCGACGGGGTAGTCGAATTCAAACGGCTCCGGAGGTGGGGTATGGCCGGAGTTGGCGGTCCGACGAGGAGGGTCTGCTGGATGGGGAGGCTATGAGGGTGATGGAAAAATAGTTTAGGGTTTATGGTTATTGGATATAGGTGGAGGTGATGTAGAAATAATGGAGGAGTTTGCATGAGGAAGAAGTGGGTGTTGACTACCTAGGGATTAGGGCCGGCCAAGTACATCTTGGGATGGGGTTTACATTGGGAGAGGGGTTAGGATATATATATATATATATATATATATATATATATATATATAATGGTGTGTGTGGTGAGGATGACTCCATTTGAAAGAGTGGCCTAGATCTAATATGAAGGGGGATGTCAAACCAAAAGGAGGAGAGAGGGAGAGAGAGTTGAACGGTCACAGGGAGGGGTTATTTTCTTCATGGGTCTTAACCAATAGGATGGTGACACATCACTGCACTTTTGCAAATAAGTCCCCAACAATTGGAAATTTGTACAGAAAGTGGTTTTTTGGATTGAATGAGGGAAAATACCATATTTGGTATGATGTAGAGGATGAAAAGGGTGTGTGGTGTTTAATACGAGTCTTGAGGGTATGAATGGGGGTTTGGTTTGATGTTGGGTCTAGTTTTGGGTCAAGTTGGGTCCTTACATCAATTTAATTAAAATTGATGTAAATGGTATTCTAAAATTAATTGGAAGTACATGGGGCTAAAATTATGTGGGATACAAGTGTCATGAACATAGAAGACTCAGAGTAGAATATTGTCATAATTTGGGTTGCACAAAATGGGTCAAGATTGTGTCTCCAATTTTGATTGGAACGCACAAGGATACAAAATTGAATTTATTTGGAATTAAAAATAAACATCCGCGACGAATATTGTGCGACTAAAATGAAGCAAAAGAGAGCATATTTATGAGTTACACCAAAGTCAGAATGGAAGACGGGCACGTCTAGGATAAAGGTGTGAAATTTGTAGGAAGGCAATAGCTATTGTAGTGCTCCAATTATCGAAGCAACGGTAAGGTGCACTAAGTGATATAAATATTGTAAAATTATCTAAAACACAATGTTCTATTTCTAATTGGATTCAAACTAACCCTAGTCTCTCTGTCTAAGCTAAGTAGGCCTAAATTGGGTTGAGGGGGTTTACAATCTACCCAACTTAAAATAATTTTGTCCTCGAAATTAAAAATAAGGCATAATTTGTTAAATCATTCGCATTCGTACATAAGGCAAGTCAATCGCAATCTCTTCTAAAAATTTAAAATCTATTCAAATCCATCGCAATTACTTTAAAAATTAAGATAACCTCTGTTTAATCAAAATTTAACCAATCGTAATATATTCTTGATTTTTAAATAATCAACATCTAAATCTAATTCAAATCTATATGACATTCCACATCAAAATTTATATCGCAATCTCCAACTATCATAATCTTTCTCTAAAAAACAATTATAATCAGATATTATTCCTATTTTCAACTTATGAATTTCGTACTCTTCAAATTTTTAAATTCAATTCCATCCTCAATATTTCAAATAGGTGATCCAATAATCAAATTTTAACTCTTAATTCAAATCATCAAATTATAAACATTTACATCTAATTCACCCATTGTTTGAGTCTAAAATTCTGTATTTATCCTCAAAATTTAAATTGATGATTCAACCTTCAATATTCAAAATTTAAATCATATGCTCAAGTATAAATATTTGGTCCGCAATATCAAGGTTTTAAAATTCATTAAATCCTCATTATCTTAATCATTCTTCTAGAATTTCTAAAGATTAAAATGACTTGAATCTCTCAATCTAATCTTGCTTGATCACAAAAAGAAATTTACCTCAAGTTAACAATGCAACTTCTACCGAACTTAGAATTTATCCATCTATCACATAAGGCTATACATTTAAAAAAAACTTCCTCAAATTATTTAATCGTGTTATTCAATCCTCAAACACAAAAATATCTCATATGTTTTATGCCCTTAATTACAAAAGATAGTTACCAAGTAATGTGATTGGCCTATAGGGTATATCTAGTACTCTCCGTGTATCAAACTTATACCAAGCACGAACGTTCGTCTTTCCGAAATAGGGGAAGACAGAAAACAATCAATAAAGAATTCAAGGAGGAGGTAATAGAATACAAGTACGGGATTCAAGGCAATTTTAAGAATTCAAAAGAGAGTTGTCAAGACAGTTGTGGATTGAATTCTTATTTTGGTATATTCTTATTCATATGTTCATATCAGAACAGTTATGTACCTGACATGATATGCTCTGACCAGTCTAGAGGGCAAGTATATTCGTTTAACAAGTTGAGTCAACTATAACTCAATCCACGTAAGGTAGTCATGCGAAGAGTGAACCAAATGCACTAAGGTTAGCTAGACCATAATACACTTATTCTAAATAGACAATTGTAATAGTGTATGCATCCAATAATACATATGTCATGAACAAGCTCGATAAAAGAATAAGCTCACAAAACTAGGCTATAATAGCAGTATAAGTCGAGGTAGTCCAAAAAATATAAGTACGCTGGATTATGATGAGAGAAGGTACAAATTAATTCAAACTTACCAAGAAGATAAGACTCGTCCGGTGTTGTGCCTCTACAGTTTCGATACTAACTCCTTGTCTCAGTCTCTAGTCGACCAAATTGAGGTATGGGCCTCTAAGTTCTACAGTCTGGAAAAATACTATCTTCTTATGGAAGCCTATAGTTAGGGTCATTCAATTATACTTCATTAATGGGTCAAAATGACTATGTGATACTAGGTTGTGAGGCATACTACCCAACTTAAAAGAATAAACTAATACTATAACTGCCTTGAGGGGATTCTACAAAATAACCTTGTCCTTGTAAATAAAGTAGAAACTCTTATTGGGGTATACGAGAAAAAGATCTTGGTACCTATTAGGGTATCCTATTGCATCATAAAACTCCATAGGTAATGGTCATCTTAAGTCTTAGTTATAGTGCTTATAGATCAAAAGCGTTAATATTAAGAATAAAAAGTTACTGGCCCTCAAGTGAAAGAGGATATAACCTATATGGAGATATGTGGAACAGATTACTTGATTTGAAACTAAAGGATAATCATAAAATCACAATCTAAATGAACAACTCAACTATCAAGTTCTAACTACTAAGCACAAAATTTTAAAATTTAAGATTAACAACTATAATCCTGGCAAACTATATATCCTAACATAAAAGAAAATTACTTGGCCTACAATCAGAACGGTTAGGTGGCACGAATTGGAAGATGAAGGAGAAGTTTTAGCCGTCGCACAAATAGCGAGCGTTAAGGTTTTGGAGATACAAGATATGAAATTAAAATGAAAGACTCTTGATAATATCATAGTTTTCTAAGGGGAAAGTGGTATGCTAGTCTCTATGTTCGAGGTATGATCAAGAGAAATGTTATATTCATTCATCTTGACTTCCTAAGGTACTGTTCTACTAATATCAAGACAAGAATCTAAATTTATTGTTCTAATATTATCTCACTATCAAAGTTAGGTTTAGTCCTAATACTCAACCTTGGATTTGTATTGGTTCCTCAATACTAGGGTCAAAGAATATGGTGAAATTTTTAACTAATCATAGTAGTGTATATACTACTCTCAAGTCCTTAATAAATATATCAAATAATAATGGTCAATTAATCTACAAGTAAGGGATGCTAGGGTTCATTAGGTATTCTAAACTTAGTGATGTACTAATATTCTAGTTGTATCCTTAGTAGAACGTTACCCTAATTATCATCCTAATAACAAGGATTCCTATATTCTAGCAGAAGGCTATACTCAAGAAAATATTAGGGAAGCACATAAATCAAGCAAGATTGCAATTATTTAAATAGAACAGATTGGAAGGAAGATGAGTCATAGTCAAATGTGGATGAGACCTAAAACTCAAATACTAGGTGCAGGCTTGCTCGGTACAGTAACGTAACCAAGAATATATACTCTCGACCTACATGGGCCCCCCCTAAAATATGTAATGCCCCAGTCCCAAAATACGTAGGACTAGAAATACGCAAGCATGTCAGCCGTATATATATGGAGACTCTAATATATGGAAACCACAACACACGTACGTTATAATATAAATAATAATTCATAAGTGGTATAAATTTATCACAAGTCACGGGGCATAACTAAATCTCATCCACAGAATCAAATATAAATGAATAACCAATCAACTATATAACTAAATCAAGTATAAGATGCTTGATAAGAATAAGTAGTTGGGTAGAGACAAATCCACTACCAAACTAGAATATAAAAGAAATAATATAAGTACACCAACTAATGATCAATGAGGCTCGAAGAGAAGACCTCCTCGAAATATAAGTAGCAAGTCCTGATCCGTGCTCCTATGAATAATCATGATCGCCTACTCCTGGAAAGGGACCAGGTCCTCAGAGGGACGTAACAAGATACATAGAAGCATGCAAATAAAGTACTAAAAATAAATATCCAAGGGGTCGCCTAACCATCTATGTGAATGCAGTTTGAGAACAACTTTCCAACATGTGGGCTATCTAGCTAAAATAGGATTGGCATGATTCTCTTGGAGATTCAGGGGCCTACAAAGCATGTCATTTTTTGAACGCCAGAGGCCGACTGATAATATATAATATATAGTGGTCATCATGACCGCGCATCTCTGGCGGAGCGTACGGGTTACACAAGGGAAGTGCAAAGGAGCCCAAACGCCTTCCTTGTTGTTCTTTCCACCCCATGCTCTAAGTATGTCATATCCATGACACGATGATACCTCTAAATAACTGCCAAGTCTTCTAGCATACAAAGTTTCTATCGGCAGTTATTCCCTATCGCACGTTCCATACGTACAGGAGGCCAAATTGTCACGCAAGTCCGTGATCTATATGAGACTTATCACTCATGTAAGAAATGTGTCGCAGCCAAATAAATATAAAAAAATGCCTCATGATAATGGGGTAGTCTCGTAAACTAGGTCAACATGCATATACATAAATAAAACAGAATATGACGCCACCGTTGTTGCACCCAAGTCATTCTTGGACGCACAGTTTATATAGAAGTTTAAAATATATGAACTAAATGGACAGAAATAAAATACATACATCATATGGAATGTAAATCACAGTACAATGGCAAGGTATACTTGCCTGACAAGAAAGCTACGTAGTACCAATAACCTGCTCCTGAAGTCTTACAGAACAATCCAATGGTCCTAAAAACATATAATATAATACAATACAGCATCAGCCATTATACTAGCACATACACAACCATAATTACGCTGAACTCAGGGTACGCTAAGGTGATACTGGTCATCTAGCAGGATCAAGTGTGCGTCTAACTGCACGGGTGTCATGTCTTTGATTGATGTGCATAATCAGACAGCCAATCACTAACATGTCTAAGCCAGTACGTTAATGTACACAAGGCAGTCAACTCACAATTTCTCAAGGTCACATGGTCAATGTAAATACGGGTTCTCCGTAATTAACACTAGGGCATAAAGTACCTATACAAATATGTCATAACTAGTATTAGTATTTAATTACCTCACAGTATATATACACATGCCAAATTAAATACTATACCCATACGCGTACGTATACGCATACAAGTTAGGGTTCACCGACACGGGTCTAGAATCACATCCAACTAAACCTGGCATGACACGATATGCTAAAACACTACACAATTCATACATGCACACACATAAATCACTAAGAAAGAGGGGACAGGAACGAACCTATGCACGTGCACGAGATCGACAATGACGACGATGAGGACGATGACGACTATGTTGACAATGATGATGATGGTGATAATAATGATGATAATGATGATGAAGGTGATGATGATGGTGATGAAGGTGATGATTGAACAGGGATGGCCGAAGGAGAGGCTTGGTGGGGGAGACGTTCAGGCGAGGGAAGGAGGTTGTTGTGAAGTCGGGATGTTCAGGCCGGAGATGGGAGGAGTTGAACAGGGAAGAAGAAAATGGAAGAGGAGGGCTGTGATCAGTCGAGACGTAGACGCTCAGGTGGTCGAAAAAGAAGAAGATACAGTCGAGGTCGGGAAAGTGGTGCTCCGGCGGGACTGCTGTGGGCGGGATACCGATTGGGGAAGATGACCGGAGGCTGTTCCGGGGTGTCATTCAGGCGGGTCGAAGGAAAGAAGACGGGGTATGGGCGGTGCACAGCGGGCTGCTCAGGCTGCACCGCTCGGCGAGGTCGACGGCGAAGCGGGGAGGACGCGGAAGAGGAAGCTGCTGACAAGGCGATCGTGCCCAGGCGAGGTCTGGATCCAAGCGGTCGGGTCGACAGGATGGTGGTGGCGACTGCCTCATTTCAGGCGGGGCCGAGGGACTGTGGTACTGCCCGGCGGGGTAGTCGAGTTCAGACGACTCCGGCGGTGGGGTATGGCCGGAGTTGGCGGTCCGGCGAGTAGGGTCTGCTGGATGGGGGGCTATAAGGGTGATGGAAAAATAGTTTAGGGTTTATGGTTATTGGATATAGGTGGAGGTGATATAGAAATAATGGAGGTGTTTGCATGAGGAAGAAGAGGGTGTTGACTGCCTAGGGATTAGGGCCGGGCAAGTACATCTTGGGATGGGGTTTGCATTGGGAGAGGGGTTAGTATATATATATATATATATATATATATATATATAATAAGGGAGGTGAGATGGCACCTCACTCTAAAAATAAGGGTGGCGGTGACGTGGCACAATTCCAGCCACACATTTCATAATTGGCAATTTGTACTTAACCCCCTCCCCTCGTTTGTGTGGTTGAGATTGTGCCACGTCACCGCCACCTTTGTTTTTAGAGTGAGGTACCATCTCACCTCCCTTATTATATATATATATATATATATATATATATATATATATATACTAACCCCTCTCCCAATGCAAACCCCATCCCAAGATGTACTTGCCCGGCCCTAATCCCTAGGCAGTCAACACCCTCTTCTTTCTCATGCAAACACCTACATTATTTCTATATCACCTCCACCTATATCCAATAACCATAAACCCTAAAATATTTTTCCATCACCCTCATAGCCCCCCCATCCAGCAGACTCTACTCGCCGGACCGCCAACTCCGCCCATACATGTATAGAATTAAACGTATTTTTGTATTATACGTATATTTTATACCTGACAGGGTAGCAGAGGGGGCCCACGGTGGGTCGTCGGCGGGAGGACGGCGGCGGAGTCGACGGCGGCTGGCCGGAGGGTCGCCTACAACAGCAGTAGGAGTTAATAGCAGCAGCAGTGGTGGTGGCTTGCGGGGGTTGCTGCGGCCAGGGAGGTGGCGGAGGGGGCGGTGCAGGCGGATGGGTGGACGGAGGGGAGGGAGGCGAAGAGTTCGGGCAGGGTGGCGGAGGTCGGGGGTGGCCGGAGTGGCGGTGGGGGATGGTCGGGATGGGGGTGGCAGTGTTGATGCGGGTGAGGGCGGAGGGTCTGCGGGGAAGCTGCCAGCGGAGGAGGGCGTCGTGGGGCGGTGGGAGTTGTTCGGGACGGTGGAGGAGGAAGTGGCGAGTCGGTTGGGGGCGGTGGCGGAGGTGCACGGTGGCGGAGGGTGGCGGTTGAGGGCGTCGGGTGGTCGGGGGCTGCTGTGGAGTGGAAGGAAGGGAAGGTGTTGCGGGGGTTGCCTGAGGCGGAGGCGGCGGCTAGGAAGGGAGGGTGGCGATGGTCGGAGGGGTAGCCGAGGGAGGGGCGAGGAGGTTGGCGGCGGTCCGGTGGGCGGAGGGTGGCCGGAGTGAGTGTGGGGAGTTCGGGAATGGGGGGGTCGGGTTATATAGGTTTAGGGCTTGATGGCATTTTGGTAAATAAAGGGAAGTTTAGGGGCATTTGGGTAATTTTGATTTTTAGGATATTTTTAACAGATTTTTCTGCATGCCTAGGGACACATGTAAGGATTATGGTTAATGGCCAATGAGGTTATGCCACCTCACATGCATTTTGCATAAAAACCCTTAAACTTTTACAATTTGCATAAAAGTCCTAAAACTGGTATTTTGCGTAAATACGCAATTTGTCTGGAAAAACACCTGGTTCCTAGAAATACCAAATTGTACAGAAATGAGGGGGACAACTGGGGGAGTGCTTTGGGATGTGTAGGGGTGAGTCTGGGCAGGGGCAGGGTCTAGTTCTTTGGGTGATACGGGTCACCGTATTTATTATTTAATAAATACTGCGCACGGAGTTCACTAATTATTTAGAGGCTGTTAGGGTCATAATTTTTCTACGGTGTCAATATACTAATTGTAGTATATTCAGTCTAGAATATTATCGTATTTTTGTTTGGGCAAAACAGGTGCCTACTGGTTCTCAAATCTCTAGGGGTACAGAGATGGGTAAAGAGCAGAAAATTAAATAGGAATTAAATACAAACTTTTGTAACGATATTTGTGCGTCTCAAACGAGGCTCAAAATAAAGCATATGGGAGTTGCACAAAATTCAGAAAAAATAGTCTAACATGTCTAGGACAGGTATGTGAACTTTGTTTGGGAATTACAGCTAGTGTAATGCTCTAATTAATTGTGTAATGGACAGGTGCACAATCAAAAGGATATAAATAAATAAAATATTATAATAAATTCTAATTTGCTAAAAATGATTTTAAAATAGTGAAATCTGGTCGAGGAAGTTTACAGGGTACGAGTATGTGGTTACACCCAACCTACGCTGCAGCATCAACGGTAGAATGTTGTCTGGGTCATTTCTAACTATCAGCATCTCAACAATATAATATAGTACATGTCAATCATCTCAACTCCAAACGGAGAAACAATATGGTATCTCACAAGTATAACTAATCTCAATCACAAAACAAACTAAGGAAGATAAAGCACGAATAGAATAGCAAAGAAAAGAATAACATATAATCCACAATCTGAAATAATATACAAACTATGAATCTCCACAAATAATAGTCTAATACATGCCAACACAAATAAACTAGACCTCATCGGGCTCTATAACTAAGTCATCCTGGTCTATTGGAGTATCCTCTATAGGTACACCGTCCTGCGGCCTGTAGAATGTGGGATACTGCTCTAAAAACCAATCATCTGGAAAATAATATCCAGTCAGGATTGGAGCGAAGTACATACCTCTGAAAATAGTTTCAATAACATAATCAAGCATATAAAACAGATAATAGAAATAAAATACAAGATCACTAACATATGAATGAATGAACAATAGATATACAGGTAATGTACGAGAATATAAAACAATAATATGAATATCTGCAATATGATAAAATAACTGCAATCTAACTAATGTGCCTCAGAATACAAGTTCATTAGGTGATCCGTTTGGGTGAATATGATCAATAAGGTAAGACGATTACAAATGAGGTATGTAATCAGAATATACACGATGAACAATGGGGCTTTGATCACATAATGAACTCCTACTCCCCCATCCCCAACCAATACTAATGGATCCAATCATGATACGCTACGAACACTAATATGACCACTGAACACGAGTAGTGGGTATACACGAATAAGCACACTGAATACAAGCAGTGTGTGAATACAAAATATAAATCAATATCCAATATACACGATGAAATACATATACACGAGTACTCGCTGAACACGGTAGGGGATAACATCTCTCGACGGGATGCATATAGTACAAGTCCATAAAATTACTGTGTCGGAGTCAAGTATACAATTCTAGAACAAACATATATATACTAATATGAATTAAAAACTATCAGAGAAACATACTCGTCTAAAGTCCTGAGCAAGGTGTGTCTCTCGAGGCCCAAGCTGGTGTAACACAATCTATATATGGTATGTTGCATCAATACAAGGTTCTATAAATGAAAATAAGTTAATATGATACAATTCTAGGTCATAAAACCATTTCTAGGTCAAACCGAGTAAATCTAGGTTGCAAGAGTCTAACACTAGGATACTAGGTCGATGCACTATGAAACCAAGCTATACAAGCTAATCTATGATACAATGGAACACACAAAATATCGTATCCTAAGATACGCAAGTTTAATATAAGAAAATACTAATTTGTATATATATATATATATATATATATATATATATATATATAAAAGTCAATAATATATAGTACTTAACTAATTACTAAAAAATAGGATACCTTGGCCTTGCACCAATGCGTATCACAACTATCTCGATACCCAAACCCAATACCTTGAGTATCGACCAAACACCTTGGTATCCCGAGGTAATTCAAAACCTATTGATATAGCTAATATATAGTTAACTACCAACATATACCTACTAGTATATAGATACTACACTAGCTATTACCTAATCCAAATACATAACATATATATAATAGCATACATAACTAACTATCTATCATATAGCAAGTATGTATAGCTAACTAACTATTTATACTAATTATTAACTAATTATTAGCTATCCTTGATACTAAAATAACTGATACACTAACACATCTACTACTATCCAAACCTTAACTACCAAGCCTAACCTCACTAAACCAAATATATGTGCTGATACTTCCCTCTTCTGTGACTGCACTATGCACGAGCTGCACTAGCTGTGTCTGATACCTCTACTGCAGTGATTGCTCATTGATACTGTCACTGGGAAGTAGCATGTTGCTCCACCTTCCTGTTGTAGCCTCTTCACTGCTAGACTGGAATGTGCACGAGCCTGATGTCTGATGCCCAGTGCTGATGGCTGCCCCTCTATTGTGCTTCAGTAGGACTGCTCGATAGCCCCCCTAGTTGTTGCACTGCAGAGTGCAGTGCTCTGCTAACTGCCACTGAACTGCTGTAGTGTATGCCCCCAAAATGTACTGCATCCCCTCTTTAGTTGCCAAGTAACATTGATGCATTGCATCCCCTCTTCAGTTGCCAAGTGACATTGATGCATTGCATCCCCTCTTCAGTTCATGTGCAGTGGCATTAATGCATTGTATCCCCTCTGCTGCTAGTATGTTGCTCGAGGTTGCAGTGAAGACACAACTGAAGTTGCTACTGCTCACTGCTGAGCACTCCCCCTAGTGGACTGAACCGTAGGTGATACACATACTGCTCTATGCAACTCTCTCACTGACACACTATCACACAACCACAACACACACACACACACACACAAACACTCCTATATAAATATATATCAGTCTATATATGTATGTACATTCCTATATGAGTATAAATCTATATGAATTAATATCTACTCATCTATAGATAACTAATATATACACACACACACATGTAGATATATATCAAGGTATCACAAACTATTTATGTATATAGATACATATATACTCTCATACTTATATATATATATATATATATATATATATATATATATATATATATATATATATATATATATATATATATATATATATATACACACTTACACATATATTTATATATATCATATAATGTATATCCTACATATATATATATACACAAGTACATATAGAAATAAAGGCAATAAACCAAACACGTGGAGTACACCGCATCCATATCATACTCATTCTATGATATGCTTGCGATACGGCTCCAACACAAAACCAAACGCATCCTGAAGGACGCGAGCAAGTCTAATACACTAAATATGAATAATACGTATAATAATTAGATCAACTACGTGTTCGTGTCAAGATGTGATATGCACAAGTTTCCGTGTCAGAGGAAAACTCCCAAAATTAACCCATGTCGTCAAATTGACGAGATACGGCCTACACGTACCCAATTGTGGATATGACACTAGTCACAAACAAACAATCATACATCATATTGATCTATTTGACCAAATGACAAATACTACATGTGCCAATCTCGAAATTCTCCCAAAATTGATACCAAAATGCACATAACTTTCACCATAGGTCTCCTATGAACCTAAAACCAATTCCTATGGGTAGCCTATGCATTTGGATTAGTTTCTCATGGTTAAATCTCAGATTTAGAACCTATTAGAAGAGGAAAAACTAAAATATACCTATTGGGAGATGGATTCTCAATAAAAAAATCTCTAAATAAAATGTAGCTCCTCTCCTTGTAGATCTTGGCCTCCTCATTGTTGCTCTTTGCTTCCTTCTTTTAGATCCTTGATGCAGAAGTCTCAAATAAAGAATAGAAAAGGAATTTGTGAAAAAATTGGTGGAGAATTGATGAGGGAATGAAGAAAATTGAAAGAGGGAAAAAACTAGATCTAATTAGAATGGGAAATAAAATGAGAGAGACACTCTCTCTCCTCTTAATGGTGGCCGGCCATATACCCCCTCCCCCAAGCAATATAAAATGCCCTATTTACCCCTTGGGGCCTCTCATGAAGAAATTAAATAAGGAGGAAAGGTTCTAGTCTAATAGTTTCACTAATTAATCCTACCTCTTATTCCATGGGCCTAATTCATGGGCTCAATCTAAACCAATCTAAAATATTGGGTTCATGCAACTAATAAATTGGTTAGGTCCACTACACAAGTCTAAATAAATCTACAACTAACAATAATTAAATAATATAATAAATAATTAATCATGCATGCACAATATTTAAATACAATCAATCCTACAATAAAATATCCAAATCAATTACCAAACTACCCTTGATTAGAAATATGAAGGTGACAATCCTACCCACCTTAGAAAAATTTTGTCCTCGAAATTAAGGAAGAAACTAACTACCAAAAGCAAACAATACAATGCAAGAAAGAATTATACCTCATGGCTCGAACAGATATGGATATCGCTCGCGCATCTCGGCCTCTCGCTCATAGGTACTCTCTCTTGGTGAGTGATGCCTCCACGAGACGCGTACCAAAGGAATCATCTGGTTCCTCAGCACCTTCTCTCTCCGATCCAGAATCTCCATTGGCTGCTCTAGATAGCTAAGAGTAGGGCCCACCTCTATCTTTGAGTGATCCAGCACATGACTGGGATCTACCACGTACCATCTCAGCTGTGACACGTGAAATACGTTGTGTACTCCCTCCAATGCAGGTGGTAAGTCTAGTCTGTATGCAACTGTACCGACCCTCTCAAGAATACTGAAAGGTTCGATGAATCGCGGACTAAGCTTTTTGCCTCCACCGAAACGAATCGTGCCATGTGTCGGAGAAATCCTCAAAAAACCAGACCGCCAACTTAGTACGAAACACAACCTCAATACTCTAAAAAAAACAATCAATCACAAGGAATACAAAATAAAACCTATACCTCAAACTCCAAAGGTCTCCGATGGCTATCCGCCCAATGTCGCTGCCTATCCTGTGTCACTCTAAGTCTATCCCTGGTAAGCTTCACCTTCTCAGATGCATCCACTACCATCTCTGGTCCCAATAAAGCTCTCTCACCAATATCATCCCAGGATAACGGAGTACGGCATCTCCGTCCACACAACGCCTCGAATGGTGACATTCCGATACTAGCTTGGTATCTGTTGTTGTATGAAAACTCTACCAAGTGAAGGTGATCCTTCCAAGAACCTCCAAGATCCAAAACACAAGTGCGTAGCATGTCCTCGAGAGTCTGAAAAGTCCTCTTCGACTGTCCGTCAGTCTGAGGGTGATAAGCGGTACTGAACATGAGCTGAGTGCCCAAGCTAGCCTTCAAACTCCTCCAGAAGTGGGACGTGAAGCGACTATCCTGATCCGAGACTATGCTCACTGGAACACAGTACAATCTGACAATCTGGCGCACATACATCTCTGCGAGTTTCTAAGTAGATGTACCCACTTTGAATGGCAGAAAGTGGGCTAATTTGGTTAACCTGTCCACGATGACCCAAATCGCATCTTTACCTCCTGGAGAATGCAGAAGTCCTGATACAAAATCCATGGTCACATGCTCCCATTTCCACTCCGGAATGGGTAAAGGCTGAAGCAATCCACCTGGCCTCTATCTCTCCGCCTTTACCTGCTGGCAAACTAAGCATTTGGATACGAAGCTAGCTACCACCCGCTTCATACCACACCACTATACATGCTCTTTCATATCTTTATACATCTTGTTGGCACCTGGATGCATAGAGTACTGAGATCGATGTGCCTCCTGCAGAATCTCCTCGTGCAATGCTCCTCTCGGTACACACAATTAGGTACCGTGCCACAATAATCCATCATCGGCGACGATGAAGTCCTCTGCCAGCCCCATCTGAACCTGTGCTCTGATGCTCCTCAGAGACTCATCCTCATACTGTCTGGCTTTGACCCGGTCTATCAGCTCTGACTGTACCTGAAGTCCCCACATCTGTTTTGCGACTCCAGGAACCAATACCTCAATGTCCAAACTGTCATGATCGACCAATAAATGTCTGTCTCTCGTCAAGCACATAGCTACGGGATACCTGCTCAAGGCATCCGCGACTACGTTGGCCTTCCCTAGATGGTACTGCAAGGAAATGTCAAAGTCTTTTATCAGCTCCAACCATAGTCGCTGCCTCATGTTGAGCTTCTTTTGTGTAAACACATACTTCAAGATCTTATGGTCTGTGAAGATCTCCACTCTCTCTCCATACAAGTAGTGTTTTCATAATTTGAAAGCAAAGATAACTGCTACCAACTCCAAGTCATGGGTAGGGTAGTTCTTCTCATGTGGACGTAATTGCCTGGAAGCATAGGCAATCACCTTCCCGTGCTGCTGCAACACACAACCCAAACCCTTTCCTGATACATCACTGTATATGGAAAATCCTCCTGCTCCTGATGGCAATGTCAAGATTGGAGTTGTAGTCAACCTCCTCTTCAGCTCCTCAAATGCGGACTGACAATCCTCAGTCCAGACAAATTCTACGTCCTTCCTGGTTAATCTAGTCATCGGCTCTTCAAATCTGGAAAAGTCCTGAACAAACCTTCGATAGTAGCCCGCCAATCCAAGAAAACTTCTGATCTTTGCTACTTAACTCGGGGTAGACCATGATTCAACTGCTCAAATCTTCTTCGAGTCCACTGAGATTCCATCTTCTGTAAAAACACGCCCGAGGAATTCAACCTTATCAAGGAAGAACTCACACTTTGATATCTTGCCAAACAGCTTCTCCTTCATGAGGGTCACCAGAACTATCCTCAAGTGCTGCTCATGCTCCTCTGGGGTCTTCGAATATATCAGAATATCATCTATGAAGACTACAATAAACTGATCCAGGTACTGATGAAACACCTTGTTCATCAGGTTCATGAATATTGTCGGGGCATTGGTCAACCCAAACGGTATCACCAAGAACTCGAACTGCGCATAACGAGTCCTGAAAGCTGTCTTCGGAATGTCTTTTCTCTTCACTTTCACCTAGTGGTACCCTGACCTCAAGTCTATCTTTGAGAATACCTTCACTCCGCTCAACTAGTCAAACAAATCATCAATCCATGGCAATGGGTATTTGTTCTTGATAGTGAGGTTGTTAAGTGCCCTGTAGTCGATACACATACGTACCGATCCATCATTTTTTGGTACAAAAAGTACTAAAGTACCCCATGGTGATGAACTAGAACGGATAAAGCCCTTGTCTTGCAACTCATCCACCTGCTTCTTCAACTCTGCCAGTTCGATGTTGTTTACTCTATAGATGTGCTAAGATATCGACTCTGCGTCTGGCACTAAATCTATAGAGAATTCCATATCTTTGTCCGGGGCAACCCCGACAACTCCTCTGGAAAGACATCCATGAACTCTGCAATCAACGGATGTGCAGGCTCCTGCTCTTCTACCAAAGCTCCATAGAAATTGCCTTCGCTCTGCTCTGCTCCTCGGACGAACTTGAACTCCGGCTCTCCTGGCGTCTGAAATAAAACTCTACCTCAACGACAATCGATACTAGCATGATGCCTACTCAACCAATCAATCCCGAGTACTATATCGTAACTCGAAAGTGGCATTACGAGTAAACATACGCTCAACTCTTGGCCCCCTAAATAAACTCTTTAGTTCTTTTAAACATCACTGACCAGGATAATTCTACCCCCGATCATGATCTTGCAAGTCCTCGTTAATGGTTCAGATTCAAGACGATGCCTTAAAGCAAAAGATACAGATACAAAGCTATGAGAAGCACCAGAATCGAATAAAACGTGAGCTGGAAAGGAATCAAGATAAACTGAACCTGAGATAACATTGTCAACCGGCTCCTCCTCCTCAACAGTCAAGGCAAAATCTTGCCCCTGTCGCTGTGCACCTCTCTTCTACTGGTGCTGAGCAAACTGCTGTTGCTGCGGTGGTATAGGTCCTCTCTGTTGTCCTGCTGGTGGCCTAGCGGGTGCTCTCTGTGCCTAACCTCCGCCTTGAATTGGACGAGTTGGGACTTTGGGACAAGCCCTCAACTGATGATCTCTCGATCCACAGAATAAGCACTGACCAAGTCTCATTCTGCATGCATCCCATCCGTGTCCTTGCTTTTTACAAAAAGTACAAGGAACGGCTGCCCTCTGGATCTGATGCATCTGCTGTGACGGTGCTCTAGCTGGCCCATGATATTGCTGCCTCTGATGTTGGTAATGCCTCTGGTGCTGCTGCTAGAAATAAGGCCTCTTCGCTGGAGCCGTGTTGGTACTGGATCCTTCTGTGTCCCTTGGCCTCTTAGAGCCAAGCTCTAAGTCATCCTCGGCTCTCTGTGCCTGTCTGAGAATCTCTTCGAAGGTGGCGGTAGGATCTCCGTTGGTGTAGGATTTAACCTCCCAGTTCAGGCCCTTCCTGAACTTTCTGGCTCTACCTCTAGGGTTCTGCCCCTCCATAAAGTGACCTAGTCGGCAATACTCTGCCGTATACTCGTCCACTAACATACCTCCCTAGATGAGGTACTGGAACTGGCTCTCCAAAGATGTAAGAGACACGTCTGGGAAGAACTTCTCCTTAAAAAGCTCTTTGAAAGCCTCCCAAGTGAGTCCTGGTACTGCAATCATGGGGTCTGTCTGAAACCATGTCAAAGCAATATCAAACATCATACACCCCGCTGCCTCTATCTGCAATATCTCTGGAATCTGCGCCAGCCGCAGGTTCCGCTCGATGTCCTCGATCCAATCATCCGTATAAAGAATCCCCTCTGTGCCTCTGAATTCCTTCGGGCCTATCCTCTTAAAGTCTATGATGGTACCCGGCCTCGGTTGTTGAGGAATAAACTGAGGTGGTACCGTCTGTGGCTAGACTGTGGAAGCACTCTCAACAGTTGCAAGTACGATCTGGTGAGCATTCTCTACGCTCTATCGCAGGACCTCTGACTGACGTTGTTGCGCCTCCATTATCTGCTAGAAAAGTGCAAACATCTGCGTCTGATCAACTACAGGTGGTGGGGGTGGAAGATCCTCGGAAACTGTATGTCCTGTCCTCGGTACCGGAGGTGGAGCACCTCTGAAAGCTGCTGCAGATACGCCCACCTGGACCGGTGAAGCTGACCTTCGGAATATAGGTGCTGGACCATCGTCTTAGGGTGCTGCCCTCAAGGGTGATGAAGTGATTGATCGTGTTGTCGCGGGACCTGAGCGCTGGAAACGTGTCTTCGGTGACATCCTGAAGATAGAATGAAATAAGGAATCAATATTGAATATGATACGATATCATCAAAGAATGACAGAATTTTATTCAAAGTAAAGCAAATATTCAATAGATAAGGATTTGCAAAACAGATTTTGGAATATTTCCTAGTTGTGATTGAGTAAACTCTCAGCCTAAATCATATTTCCTAAAGAAGGCTCGTAGCAGTACTCTAGGCGAGCACCACTACGATATCACACTACTTGTGAATCTAAACCTGTATGGACCACCACTAAAAATGTGTCACGACCTGCACCCGGATAATCGGGCACGAGTACGTGGTTACGCCCAGCCTACGCCGCAACATCGGCGGTAGAATGTTGTCTGGGTTATTTCTAACTATTTACTATCTCAACAATATAATATGGTACCTGTCAATCATCTTAACTCCAAACGAAGGAACAAGATGGCATCTGACAAGTATAACTAACTCAATCACAAAACAAACTAAGGAAGATAAAGCACGAATGGAATATCGAAGGAAAGAATAAGATACAATCCACAATCTGATATAATATACAAACTGTGAATCTCCACAAATAACAGTCTAATACATGCCAACACAAATAAACTAGACCTCCTCGGGCTCTGCAACTAAGTCCTCTTGGTCTATAGGAGTATCCTCTATAGGTACACCGTCATGCGGCCCGTAGAATATGGGACACTGCTCTAAAAGCCAATCATCTGGAAAAAAATATCCAGTCAGGATTAGAGAGAAGTACATACCTCTGAAAGCAGTTTCAATAACATAATCGAGCATATAAAATAGATAATAGAAATAAAATACAAGATCACTAACATATGAATGAATGAACAACAGATATACAGGTAATATACGAGAATATAGAACAACAATATAAATATCTGCAATATGATAAAATAACTTCAATCTAACTAATGTGCCTCAGATTATAAGTTCATTATGTGATCGGTTTGGGTGAACATGATCAATAAGGTAAGATGATTATAAGTGAGGTATGTAATCAGAATGTAAAAGATGAACAATGGGGCTTTGATCACATAATCAACTCCTACTCTCCCATCCCCAACTAATACCAATGGATCCAATCACGACACGCTACGAACACGAATATGACCACTGAGCACGAGCAGTGGGTGTACACGAATAATAACTAGTGAACACGAGCAGTGGGTGTACACGATTAAGCACATCGAACACGAGCAGTGTGTGTACACGAAATATAAATTAATACCAATATACACGATGAAATATATGTACACAAGTACCCGCTGAACACTGTAGGGGATAACATCTCCTTACGGAATCCATGTAGTACAAGTCCGTAAAATCACTGTGTCGGAGTCAAGTATATAATTCTAGAACATGTATATATACACTATTATGAATTAAAAACTATCAGAGAAATATACTCGCCTAAAGTCCTGAGCAAGGTGTGTCTCTCGATGCCCAAGCTGGTGTCACACAACCTATATATGGTATGTTGCATCAATACAAGGTTCTGGAAATAAAAATAAGTTAATATGATGCAATTCTAGGTCATAAAGCCATTTCTAGATCAAATCGATTATATCTAGGTTGCAAGAGTCTAACACTAGGATACTAGGTCGATGCACTATAAAACCAAGCTATACAAGCTAATCTACGATACTATGGGACACACAAAATATCGTATCCTAAAATACGCAAGTTTAATATAAGAAAATAGTAATTTATATATATATATATATAAGTCAATAATATATAGTACTTAACTAATTACTGAAATTAGGATACCTTGGCCTTGCACCAATGAATATCACACCTATCTCGATACCCAAATCCAATACCTTGAGTATCAACCCAATACCTTGGTATTATCTTGGTATCCTGAGGTAATTCAAAACCTGTTGATATAGGTAATATATAGTTAACTACCAACATATACCTACTAGTATATAGATACTACACTAGCTATTACCTAATCCAAATACATAACATATATATAATAGCATACATAACTAATTATCTATCATAGAGCAAGTATGTATAGCTAACTATCTATTTATACTAATTATTAACTAACTATTAGCTATCCTTGATACTAAACTAACTGATACACTAACACATCTACTACTAACCAAACCTTAACTACCAAGCCTAACCTCACTGAACCAAATACCTGTGCTGATTCTTCCCACTTCTGTGACTGCACTGTGCACGAGTTGCACTAGCTGTGTTTGATACCTCTACTGCAGTGACTGCAGTGATTGCTCACTGATACTGTCACTGAGCAGTAACATGTTGCTCCACCTTCTTGTTGTAGCCTCTTCACTGCTGGAATAGAATATGCACAAGCCTGCTGTCTGATGCCCAGTGATGATGGCTCTCCCTCTACTTTGCTTCAGTAGGACTGGTCGATAGCCCCCCCCCCCCTCAGTTGCTGCATTGCAGAGTGCAATGCTCTGCTAACTGCAACTGAACTGCTGCAGTGGATGCCCCAAAATGTACTGCCCACTCCCTGCAGATCCTGTGCAGTGGCATTGATTCACTGCATCCCCTCTTCAGTTGCCAAGTTAGGAACTTCCCTTTGCTGCTAGTATGTGGCTAGAGGTTGCAGTGAAGACACTGGTGAAGTTGCTACTGCTCACTGCTGAGCACTTCCCCCTAGTGGGCTGAACCGTAGGTGATACACATGTTGCTCTATGCAACTCTCTCACTGACACTATCACACACAACCACAGCACACATACACACAAACACTCCTATATAAATATATATATCAGTCTACATATGTATGTACATTCCTATATGAGTATAAATCTATATGAATTAATATCTACTCATCTATAGATAACTAATATATATATATATATATATATATATGTGTGTGTGTGTGTGTGTGTGTGTGTGTGTGTGTGTGTGTGTGATTGTATATATATATATATATATATATCATATAATGCATATCCTACATATATTTATATATATACACAAGTACGTATAGAAATAAAGGCAATAAACCAAACATGTGGAGTGCAACGCACCTGTATCACACTCATTCTATGATACGCTTGCGATACGGCTCCAACACACAACCAAACGCATCATGAAGGACACGAGCAAGTCTAATACACTAAATATGAATAATACGTATAATAATTAGATCAACTACGTGTCCGTGTCAAGATGTGATATGCACAAGTTCCCGTGTCGGAGGAAAACCCTCAAAATTAACCCGTGTCGTCAAATTGATGAGATACGGCCTACACGTACCCAATTGTGGATACGACACTAGTCCCAAACAAACAATCATACATTATATTGATCTATTTGATCAAATGACAAACACTACATGTGCCAATCTCGGAATTCCCCCAAAATTGATACCAAAATGCACATAACTTTCACTATAGGTCTCCTATGAACCTAAAACCAATTTCTATACGTAGCCTATGCATATGGGTTAGTTTTCCATGGTTAAATCTTAGATTTATAACCTATTAGAAGAAGAAAAACTGAAATATACCTATTAGGAGATGGATTCCCAACAAAAAATCTCCAAATGAAATGTAGCTCCTCTCCTTGTAGATCTTGGCCTCCTCCCTGTTGCTCCTTGCTTCTTTCTTGTAGATCCTTGATGTAGAAGCCTCCAATGAAGAATAGGAAAGAAATTTATGAAGAAATTGGTAGAGAATTGATGAGGGAATGAAGGAAATTGAAAGAGGAAAAAAACTAGATCTAATTGGAATGAGAGAGACCTTCTCTCTCCTCCTAATGGTGGCCGGCCATATACCCCCTCCCCCAAGCAATGTGAAATATCCTATTTATCCCTTAGGGCCTCTCATGAAAAAATTAAATAAGGAGAAAAGGTTCTAGTCTAATGGTTTCACTAATTAATCCCACCTCCTAATCCATGGGCCTAATTCATGGGCTCAATCTAAACTAATCTAAAATATTTGGTTCATACAACTAATAAATTGGTTAGGTCCACTACACAAGTCTAAAATAAATCTACAACTAACAATAATTAAGTAATACAACAAATAATTAATCATGCATGCACAATATTTAAATACAATCAATCCTACAATAAAATATCTATATCAATTACCAAACTACCCTTGATTGGAAATGTGAGGGTGACACCAGGGATATTGTCGGGTCAATATTGCGGGATATAGCCGCTGGAACACCGACTGTCTGGCTGTAGGAACTGGTGCTTTGGAGCAACAACAGTTGATGATGATATTACCACAAGTGTGTCTGCGAGAGGACACATCATATGCGAGGGTCGCCTCTCTCGTCTTACGCTTGTGACTAATCACGTTGCATAAATCAGACGATAGAAGCTTCACTTTCACCCCCATTTCATGCGCTCGGGCAAGCTTTGCGCATGGAGGCGAGCATGGAATTTTTTCTCCCTGACCCAGTTCTTCCGCAGAAACTACAACTGGATCATTGATGGAAGACTTAAGGTGAGATGGACTACTGCATGTGCGCAGGTAGACTGGGCGCATGGGTCTGTCATCTCAATATTTGCTCTCCGACTTGGTTTAGGTGCAACTACAACATCCAAGTGGATTCGAGAAGGCTCTAAGGGTCGACCCACATCCAGCGCATGAGCACCTGGGTCTGCCCTATAGAGTCTTCAGTTAGAAGTGCGAATCACGAACAACGGCGCATGCTTTCGGAGAGTTGACAGCGCAGCCTCTCGAGCGCGCATGGCTCGGAATGTTTTAGGTTTCCTTGAGCTAGCGTCCTTGGGCACATATTACCGGGAATCCAAGTTGGGACTATGCGAGCCCTGGCCACCAGCAACCATGCTTTGAAGAGGTTTCATGCCCCTGTGATCAGTGCATTCTTTCTGGCCTAGACAGCGCTGAGCACGTGCATAACGGGACTTGGCACAGCTCTTCTTGAGCACAGCTTCAGAGACGGAGACAGGATTTACGCCAACCTGTTGTGCACCTACGGCAAAGGTTGGTGGCACTTCTGGAGCGAATTCCGGGTTCAGCGTAGCGGCCTTAATAATCCACATCCTTCAAACTTTTTGAGGTCATGCTGGCCTCGGCAAGGGACTCATCTTGTCGGTGGAGTACAGATCAACCGCTGGTGCAACTACGACGTGGGTTGATGATGTATCGGATACTGACTTCGGGCTTGGCACAGCGGCACTAACGTCCCAAGTTCTGCAAGTCTTGCGAGGTGATACGGGCCTCGTTGGAGAGCTCGGCTTGTCCAGGATATCTTAGAACACCTGTTGGTCAAAGCGAACGACCAACATCCTCTGAGTCAAACCTAACTTGGTCACATCGGATTGCATCACCAGCTTCTTGTTTGAAGAGAAGCTCTTCCCCAGCAGAGTCGCTATTTTTGTTGACATCGCAAAAATAAGTTTTTGGATGGAGGTATAAAATTCTTATTACGAATTGACAAAGAGTATAAGAGAATCCTCCTATACAAGAGGATCTAAGTACAAAAATGAAAGATCTGGGCAAGTGTGACTGTGGAGATCGAGCAATGCAGCGGCTCATTTACTCTTTTGACGATCCGGAACGAAGGAGGTTGACGAGGCTTCGAATGGCGCTTCTGTCTCCTTCTCCTTCTCTTCCACGTGTGGTCACTGCCTCTACGTGTCTCTTTTACGTGTAGATGCCGCTGCTTGCATGTGGAAGACGTCCACTATTTATAGCCTTAGGAAGGCCTTACATAGGCTCATGAACGTAGGATGCATATTGGAGAATGGCACTGCAGGCGCATATTGCATTAAGGCTGTCACATGTCAAGCCGAGATCTGGGGTTGCTGATGCCCATAATACTTGTGACACGTATCATGCCCTAATTTGGATAGTTGTATTTGCACCTTGGGAATACTTCCACTTGGCGGATGAAGAGCACTGAAGGGGTAGTGGCGCATGACACTGCAGGCGCATACTCTGATGCATAGTGGGCATGGCACAGCAGGCACATGAGACACTAAAATGCGTAGTGGTGCATGGCACTACGGGCACATGAGACACTTTTTGAATGGTTGGTGCATAGAGCGAGTACACTGAAGCACATGAAGCAGGACCCTTGAGGCGCATGGAGCTGGGTCACTGAGGCACATGGAGCTAAGTCACTGAGGCGCATGGTGTAGATTTTTCATGCTTCTACACACGCAAAGATACCGCTTCTCATTCCCTATTAATGACAGGGATATGATGTTTCGAATCCCGAAGCAAGCGCTGCTTTTAATGCGATATGTTTGAAATTTGAAGCGTAAGGTAATCAAAGGGATAAATGATATTCTTCGTAATTGATGCCACGTGGTGCTCATGCAGTGAGTTGCACACACATTTATGTTGGTTTAGATTTGGAATTTATGCTTAGTAACAGCATTAAATTTATGCGCATAAGCCTTCTCCGCGAAAATGAGTTAACATTGCAAAGTTGCTTGTTTTTACACACAGAAATCAACAAATAGTCGTTACATTGCAAATTGACTATAAGTGCCACGGTTTCTGTGCTGCCAAGGCATCCAAATGATCGATTCTTGAGCATTAGAGTCGTCTTGTTGCTGTACTATGCCCTCCACATCGTTCATAAGCTAGAGATTGCAAGTTTTCCACCTTTGCTTCGTGTAGTCAATGGAGCATAGTGATCACGTACTGATTGAATTTTCCATCTCTACTACTTCCCAAATCTCTTGTTTCATTACTTGTACTTAAAATTGATTTGTAATCTTTATAATTATTTGTACTTGAAAGTAATAACAAAAAAATTTCAAAGAGAATTGTTATATCTTTTGTTAACGAAAAACATCATCACTTTTTTGCCCTTTGTCAATGCCTGAGTCTGAATCACTACCCACCCCCAAACTCCCCCGTCCTAAGAAAATTTTTCTTAAAAAGGGTGACAAAACAATTATTTCTTGTGAAATTTGAACATTGCCCTACCACTTGAGCTAACACATCCATGTGTGCAAGTAAATATTTGATGGCTCAAATATTGAAATACACACTTGGAGTTCGTCACATCAGGTCATTAGTGACCAATTTCAATCAAAACCCCAACACCTACTCCAACATGTTGCCTCTTAGCTTTGATATAGGTCCTACCCTTTTTGAGTTTCAGTTTCCTATGTTGAAACACACTATAGGAGAATTTGGCTTGCAGAGTTGGACAAATGAATTACAATGTAATTAACATTATATTGTACATCTTCAAAAGTTTGGTTGGACAAAAAAATTTAAATGTTATGTTGGTCATTACAAACTTGATTACATTACATCATTTTTTTTAAATCAATTACATCATAAAATCATGTATTCGTAAGTACATTATAACTTTAAACTTACAAAATTACTTCCTTTTTAATTTACCTTTTTTTTTGTTTTTTTTCCCCTTTCTTTTCCTTCTTATTATTTTTAGAAGAAAATATTTTTATTTCTTATTTTGTATTTTTAAATTGCTTTATTTATCTTGTAAAAAAACTAAAAAAGTTTAATTTTTTGTTTAGTTATTATTTTTATTTTTAGTTATTTTATTTATTTTTTAAAAAAGTTTCAAATCCTTTTCTTTTACTTTTTATTGTTAATTTTTTATTACATTATATGGTAAACCAAATGTTTGAATATATTTGATATTTTCATTGCATGATTTAATTGCATATTCCAACTAAGCATAGTAATTGTATTACATTACAAACTCACTACTATATTACAAACTCAACTACGTTCCATCAACCAAACTCAACCACCAGATCCGGCTAAATTATACAGCAACCAATGCAATAATCTGCAACTATTTAGACACTGCATGAAAATTTTCTTCTAAATTGAGAGGTCGCCAGAGGAAATTACTGGATAAGCAACTGTCTGAATCGGATTAAAAGTGGCTTTTAAGGATGGCCGTTATATATATATATATATATATATATATATATATATATATATATAGTAACCTATCAAAATCCATTGTCACAACCTCATTCGCAAATTAGAATATATGTATACCAATTTCCAATTTACCATTAAAAACTATATAAATTGAAACAAAAAACATAATCCAGGTAAGGCAGTCCATCTAAACAAGCACAAATTAAAGGAGTTGCAAGTCTCTGATCAACAAAATAGACGTACTGAAGACTGCTTCAAACATGATTTCGATATATTCTTAATGCAACAGCATAGTTGAGAGATGAAAACTGGAAATCTACAAAACTACTCAAGAGGATAATGTCAATGATGATGATGATGATGCCGACGACCATGATAACAATCTATTCAAGAGAAGATGATGCTGGCCCTGCACCAAAACCACCACCACCGCGACCAAAACCAGGCCTCCCACCAGCACCCTGCATGAAAAAAGGTATTATCAAACTAATTAAAACATTCTAAAACAAATATCAACAAACAGAAACTTAATTGTACATCAAACAGTTTAATCTAAAAGCAAAAAACAAAAAAGAGTAGCATTTTACAAGCTTGGAGAGAGAATTTGACAGTCACTAAAGATATTCAGTTAAATAAATTCAAGCCTCAAAATAATGTTAAGATTAGAAAAGATATTCTTATACATGTTATGTCCTCGAATACAGAGTTAAAGGCTAACAAAACTTTGGATCTGGCCAAGTTTTCCCTAGTCGAGCCCAAATTTAGCTTTGTACTTTTGATTCAATTTGAACAACTGAATCTAACATGAGTTGGTCTGCAAAAACATTCTTTGCTGTATTCCCTTTTAACTATTTGCATAACCCAAAAACTTGATTCAATTTGATCAACAGAATCTAACATGAGTTGGTCGGCAAAAACATTCTTTGACGTATTCCATTAACTATTTGACGTCGAGTGTAAGAAAAACTCAATAGTAATTAAGACCATGATGCCCCAAAAGTGTGGAACGGCCACAACACAATTACAATGAGGGACCATTTGGATGGCGATAAATGTAATGGGAGGTGGGAATTTAGTGGAAAAAAAGTCCATGAACTTTCTTGCACTTGCTAGTCCCCTCCAGAGCTGGGTGGCAAAATTAATATTAAGCAATCAGGATAACTAATTAATATTATCATATTACTTAAATATAGTTGACAAAATATATACACCCTTAAAAACTAGAAAATAATCCAAAGTATACAATTCAAAAAGTATGGACAAATAATCCAATGTTAGTCCGATACAATCCAGATTTTAAATATAGGACTATATCCTAATTGTCATACATTCAGAAAGGTTTTAGAAAAACTAGGAAGGATATGATGAGCAATATGCAGACTATATAAGCCAAAGTGATAGTTGAAAATTATTACGTAAAATCATCAAAAGATGGGCATGGGAGAACACTATGAAGAACTAAAGCAAACAGAGAACAACCAAAATCAATTATAGGGATTTGTTACGATACAAAATTATTCTAACATCGGTTACATGTGGAACTTGATGTGGGTTGATATAATCTTGGGCTCTCATCCTAACGGCTAACTTTTGGGATTCCCAAGATCCATACCAAATGGTATCAGAGCCTGCACCATGTGTCAGTTGCAATCGTACTAAGGCCAGGGGTGACACCGGCATAGCAATGTTTGTCCGGGACTAGAAGTCTGGTGCAAAGGGCGTTGGGACTGCAGAGCGCGGTAGAGAATGTTACTATCCAAAAATAGTCCCACATCAGGGATATGGGAACTTAACGTGGTTAGTACAAGAATTGGTATCAGAGCCTGCACCATGTGTCAGTTGCAATCGTACTAAGGCCAGGGGTGACACCGGCATAGCAATGTTTGTCCGGGACTAGAAGTCTGGTGCAAAGGGCGTTGGGACTGCAGAGCGCGGTAGAGAATGTTACTATCCAAAAATAGTCCCACATCAGGGTATGGGAACTTAACGTGGTTAGTACAAGAATTGCAAGGGGAGTTCATCGTAAAAGAATCTAATAGTTCGAAGGGACTATAAACTTGAATGAGAATGGTAAAAAAAATAGGAATACGCTAGGTTTTATGACAAAGTTTGGACTTACTATAAGCATTAGTGACGACTACATAGACATGTATGAGCTTAACAATGCGTACATATTATGCATGATGCATACAATACATAAATAAATTCTAGGATAGTTGATAACTCTTTCAAATAACTTGTCAACAGCAACAAAAAAAACCTACATACAAAAAATTGGTTATTGCGTCTACAACTCAACACATATGTAGATTTAAGCAGAGTATTGTTTCTACTTTAACAAACAGCTTGACATGGACTAAAACCAATAATACAGAGTAATCAACAAAATTTCACCATCAAAGAGTGGAATTTTGTGTCAACACACCACAAAAGGGAGTCAGATGACCTTCGTGAGATAACAAATCTCATCACATGGCTCATTTCTTAATAAGCAAATACACATCCCTAGGGCGTAGACATCAAAAACTCATGAGGAACTCTGGATATCCTTTCCCATAAGTCAATTAGCATAGTGTTAAGGAAATTTCCTACATTTTAAGACATGTCTAGACCACTAATCCCAAGCACAAACTTCAAGGACTCGGACCACCTTTCAGTAAGGGAACTTAGAGAGCTGTTCAATAATGAAGAGTGATGATACTGAATGGAATCCAAAATAGAACTTAATATAATGACAAATGCATTGACAATCCTGGAACTTAGTATTTTCACAACCATAATGCCCATTGTTTTCAATAATATATATAGTTCTATAATTGAAGGGGTTGCTGGAGCAGACAATGAATTTGCATATTTCTGTTTAATTTACAGATTCTATTACATAAGTCTAAATGGTAGATTTCTTTGTGCATACTATTACATAACTTTATAATGTGGGTTGCTGGAGCAGACAATGAATTTGCATATTTCTATTTAATTTAAGTCAGAAAATCGATTATTGATGTGAAATGCGCTTATAAATATGATAGTTAACTTTATCTTCACCAGATTTTCATACTATGGTTTGCTTTTTTGCTTTTGATTTGTTGAAAACCGTGTCAAACAGGAAAAATAGTATAAACTAATTTCCTGCTCTCCTGTATATTAAACTTTATCATTTAGAGTTATGTAATAGTATCCAAGAGTACCACTTAATTTGAAGCAAGACATGAAAATTATAACTTTAAGAAACAATTATAAAAATTTCTTGTTCATAACAAAAGATGTCACCTACCCTGAAAGATGGCTGGAACTCAGGAGGAGCACCACCTTTATCTCCATATCCACCATCAGGACGAGGCCCTGCACGGTACCCGTCCCTATCTCCAAACCTTGGCCTATCTCCTTCAAACCGAGGTGGACCCCTACCAAAATGTACAACGTTATACAGAAGAGAACGACATGTCCAGCATATAAGTAAACAATAATAACCATATAACCATTTGATGAAAACAGGATATATCACTAATCTTATGGTAAACTAATACTTATAGTAGGGGTGAGCATTATTCGGTTTTGGACCGAAAATCGAATCGAACCGAATCGAATAAGAGATTCGGTTCGGTTTGAAAAAAAATCGGTTCGGTTTCGGTTTTGAAAATACTAAAATTTCTTATTCGGTTTCGGAACAAAACCGAATAAAATGTATTCAAATATATAAATACTCTAATTATATGCATATTTTGTGATTAAAAATGTGTATATTTTGAAAAAAACAATTATATGTATATGTTTTGAAGCCCAACTTTGGACACAACTTTGAAATACAACAAATGTGTGTATAAAATTGTAACTTTTGATATAATTTAACCACGATTCAAACTTTGGATCCGATCCATTAAACAATAATAATAGTTCGAACAAACCAAATAACCAAATAGCTTATTCATTTCGGTTTCGGTTTTTTTGCTAATTTGGGTCCGGTTTCAGTTTTTGCATTTTTAGAATTTCGATTTATTCAGTTTTGACTATTTCGGTCCGGTTGAAACCGAATAAACCAAATACTCACCCCTAACTTATAGGATAAAATATGAAACTTTTGTTAGTAGAATGTGACGTAACAAAGAAATAAGTGAGATCAACAATATAAAGCAACTAAGCATTTAAAAAAAACACATTAACATGGCAACTATATTCATGATAGAGCTATTGTTTCATCAATAAAACTTACATTGTAGGTTTTCCAAAAGAAGATATATAGACAGTGCCTATCAAAAAAAAAATTACTAATCTCAAAAAGCAATACTTTCACATGAAGCTATGATAAATTTACCTAGGACGATCACCAGGAGGGCCAGTACCGAAAGGGCGAGATGGGGGCTTGGCAGACTTCTTGAGAGTGGCAGGGACGATCTCCGAGGGGAGATTGAGGAAGGTTCTCAGGTACTCAATGCCATCATTGGTGAGGTACCAGTAGTAATGTTCCCACGCAAAAGTCTCCCTCACATACTCACGCGACTTGAAACTCTGCATCAGCTTTATAACCTGAAGGTTCGGCACATCCACAAGCGGGTGCTTCGGCATGTTGTAGTCCTTCTTTGCGTACAAAACCCCCTCTATCAAATTAAAAGATAAAACAAGAAAATAAAACATTATTGAGAATAAGTAATGGAAAAAAAATATGTGCTCTTAACAGATCACATTGCAATCAGTAATAAATCTAACAGCTTTCCATTATATATGGAAGGAAAGGAATAAGGTTCCAACTTAAGAAAACTTGAAAATCCCACAAGTCGACATCTTGTGCCCTTAACTTCGCAAAGTACATTGTATTCTGAATAAAAAATTGTGAACTTTTGAATGTATAATGGAGATGGATGCAATTCCCTACATCAAACTTTATCACCTTACCTCTTCGTCTAGACTCTTTGGGGGCGTTTGGTTCAAGTTTTGGAGGGTTGGAAATGTGTTTTAGATTCCTTACCTTTGTTTGGTATGTTTAGGATTGGGAATTAGGGTGGAATAGGAGGGGCTTCATATTCCCATTGTTGTGGGAAAGCAATTCCCAAGGCCCCCCTTGGAAATAGTTTTGCTTTCCTGGAAATGTTGTTTGAATATTTTGTTTAGACAATAACACCCTCATTTTACTTTCAAAAGTTCAAATTCTTTCCCAAACATGTAAATCTAGGTAATAGAAGCATGAAAGGGTATTTATGGAAAACTAAATAAATTAATATTCATTTTTCATATTTCCAACCTAACCTAACCAAACAAGGGTATGGGAATGTTGAATTCCTTTCCCATGGGGCAGGAATGGAAAATGAATTCCTAGGAGTACAAAACCTTCATCTAAACGACCCCTTTATGTGTTGTTTGGAAGATGGTGTTTCAAAATGAAGTCAGATTTATTTTGAAGTTTGGAGTCTTGAAATTGGAGTTTCAGGTTATGGAACTCCAAATGAGAAAAGTTCCAGTGTTATCGTTAAGTTAGGCATTTGAGAGCATGGAAGTAGTATTTGATTTCTGTAAAAGAAAGTTAAAAATTAGGCTTCTCAATGATCCAATCACAATCAGGTTGGAGTTCTGCTAATTCTAGTTTGGATTTGGAAATGTAAGTTTCATCCAATTCTAAGAACACACCCACCCGAACGGTCCAAAGTTATGTCTCCTGAATTTGGAGGCCTAATTCCACCAACCCCCAGTTTTCCTTTCCCAAACTTTGCTTGTATTATATAGTAACTTGGAAGCTGCTCCTTGGTTAAATGAGCTCAAACTGAATAAGCAGAAACGGCCTACCTGCCGCCTATCAGGCAGAGGGTCATAAAAACTTTGCCAATTCTTCTATAGAGTTTTCTAATGCTCTATAGACCCATTTCATAAAAATGTTGCTACAAAAGAAAAACCGCAATTATATACTATCTTAAATTATCAAAGAAATTATTTGTAACTCTACCTTTAAAATAACAGCAAAAATGATTAGTATTCAAATGATTACTAAACCTACTACTAGCATGCTACCGAATCATTGCTAAAATGATGTCGCAAGGAGACAAATACAACTCGAACACGAAATGGACAATGTGACACTTACAAGGCACCATTTTGTTGTGTCCTAGTGTATTTTGGAGTGTATATATAACATCGAATAAGTATATGGGACACCACACCAGTAGGGAACGAGACACCGAAACCATTTTTGAGGCAAATGTGCTTCCTACCTGAATCTACTCCTAAAATCTAACAAATTTGCATCATCAATGGCTAAAGTTACAGCCTTCAAATTACAGGGGAAAAGAAAAAAGCATTTACTAATAATAGCATCCACGGCCAAAACTGGTATAAGAATCCAGGAGTCTAATCCGAGTACACGAGTCTATAGGTAAAGTATCGACACAATATGACACGGCATGAAATGGACATGGTGTACACGGACACGGCACGGAATAAAAAACCCTAACCCTAATTTAGCAACCTTGAAAGAGGTACTTGCAGATCTCATGGCGATTCTTCTTCGAAATGATCTGTATAAAAAAGAGAAAGATATCGATTAATACCAAGAAAATGGAATGAGAATTCAGAATGGAGAAGTAAACCCTAACCCTAGAGTCAAGATTGTTACCATATTTTCCTTCCTTCAGCTATGACTTCGAGAAAGAGGAAACGGCTAATCAAAAGAGGCTGCTGAGGGGAAGAAGTCAAAACCCTAGCCAAACGGAGACTTTATATCGCGGAATCCTATTAGGTTTTATGTGATCCATTATGCTAGAGTAAGGTACGTTTGGACATATTTATGAAATTTGGGCCATTTCAAGAAAGTCTGCAACATCCCATTCAAAGGGACTGAGGACCCAGTGGTAGCTCTAGATTGGCTAGCCGAGCTTGAAGATCACTTCGCTCTGCTAGAAGTTCCCGAAGAGAAGCGCGTCGCCTGCGCCCAACTTCAGCTCCGCCTCAACGCGCACGATTGGTGGAACGTGCATCAACGATCTCTCCAATTTGATCACGGAGAGGAGGCGATCTCGTGGACGACTTTTCGTGCCGCGTTTGAAGAGGAGTTTATACCCCCTCCAGTACAACGTCAAATGGAAAATGATTTCGTGCAACTGAGGCAGGGCAGTATGACGGTGAAGCAATACTCCGCCGAATTCAACCGACTCTCAAAATTCGCTAGGGCCTATTTACCTGATGCAGCGAGTCGAGCTAGAAGGTTTGAAGGCGGTCTGCGCCCTGCCATTCATGGGCACGTAGTCAATAATCAGTACGGGACAATGCGTGAAGTGATGAATCATGCCTTATCTCTTGAACCGCAGTATCCTCACGTTTCCAACGGCGCTGTGCATACCTACAATCACAAACGCCAAGGCAACGATAGAGAAAACACCGCTGCAAAGCGCCCTAACCACGGCGGTCACGATTCGGGGGACGCCTCAAACGATTCTACGGAATCGGGTCGTGACATAATCCCGAAACTTAAGAACAATGCTTACCGTTAAGGGTGATGAACAGAATAGTTTGGGCAATCACGAATTCGGTGGGTTGAGTCACCGCAAATGAGACATTGCCCGAGTTTCTTGCGGCACGTTTCAGCTGTGTGCCCTGGTTTCTTACAATAAGAACATGGTTGCCCAGGGTTCTGAAAATAATTTTCTGAAAGTAAATTATAAAATTATTTTTTGACTATAAAAAATCTAATTTTATGTTTAGTTATTTTCATCTGAAAAATAAATTTAGAAAACAAAAATTAAAAAATTTGTTTGATAAAAAAAAATCATAAAATATTTTTTTAATAAAATTTTATAAAATAATTATTTAGGTTGTGTCTATAATTTTGTGTCAAGTCGGACATATTTTGTGTCTAGCCTTTGGTCAGATTTTGAGGGTTGTCGGCAGCCATGTAGTCGTCATCCTCGTCGCTGGTGCTGTTATCATCCTCTCCCCCCTTGTCGATCTGGTGTTGGTTGGCGACGAGGGACCAGGCGAGGTACACGGTGGCGGCAGTGATGGTGCCGCACTCGACGTCGAAGAGGATCCTCGCGAGAACTACCATGATGTCCCTCGTGTTGTCCATCACCGAGCTCCATCGCTCTTGAGAGTGGGGGTGGTAGGCTCGGCTGAGACGGAGGCTGTGGTGGCGGTGGCGCTCGGGTTCGGAGAGGAGGATCTGGGGGCGAGAGACGACGCAGTAGACAAAGAATAAGCGGACGGGGGTGGTGGTGGTGGTCCCCACATCGCCGGCGAGGGAGAGAAGGTGGTGAGGAAGGAAGGGAGAGATGAGGCTGAGGGAGAGAAGGTGGTGAGCCTGAGGGAGAGAGGAGATAGTGTCACGACCCGCGCCCGAAATTGGGGCACGAATACGCGGGTACGTCCAGCCTACGCCGCAGCATCGGCGGTAGAACGATGTCAAGGTCATGATACTATCTAAGCAATCTCACACGAGCATCCAATCTCCATAAGGAGGCACGGATGACATAATATAATATGAACAACATACTCAATCACATAACTACAACACGATAAGATATCGAAGAAATAAAATAAAATACAACACAAGTCTAAATGTAAATAATCTAACTCAACAAAATCCATGTCTCAACAAGTATGCCGGAGACAAATCTGGTACCAAATGATCTGCTAAAAGAACTAACTAGATAACTAGTGATTCCGGCTAGACCTCCCGGAATCACAACTGAACCACCAAGTCCAAGTCTGCAGCTACTCACCCTTTGGTCCATAAAGTGTTGGATAACAGTCCTCTAAGGCATAGCCTGGAAAAATATTTCCAGTCAGGAAGGAGCAAAGTACATCTCAAATAACAGTTCCATTTAATTGATAAGGACTATAAAGCAATAAACAGATGATGCTATATACTGAGGGAAGACAGTGAATAAATGCAATGGCAAAATAAAGAGACAGGCAATGTAAAGAGATAGGCAATATAAGCAATATGATATAGTCAGTGCATATATGAAATAAAGAGAACAAGGTACAATATCATATACGGGTGATGTAGTATATGATCTAAAATAGAGAACTGTAACTATTCTAAGTGTTTGAAATAGTAGTTTCGAAATGTGATCGTCTTGGGACTTGTACGATAGCTATATGGCCTGGCTAATCATATGTGAGGCGTATGATTAACACCAATAATTTAAACTTGTACGATAGGTATTTGATCACATCTCTCACTAGCAATTTCCCCCGCCCCCAAGTAGTACTGTGGATCCAATCATGACACGTCACGATACACGATCAATGTCTAATATATCATGTATGATGTCTAATATCAATGTCGTGTACAATGTCCATACGATAACCAATGTAACATCTCATGACTGCAGATCCAATCTATATACTAGTCCGTGTAGCATAGTGTCAAGGATCAGATGTAACATTTCTAGATACTGAACTTATAAAAATTATCAAATAGTTGGAAATTATCAGAGAATGTACTTGTCTTGGGTCCTTAGCTGGTAATACTAATATCCTGTTCCAGAGTATCGCCTGGATGAACCAACAGTCCTATAGACATATCATAAAATAATACAACATTTGTATCAGATGCTACACTAACACACATAATACACTAAACTCAGGGCTATGCCAGGTATGGCACTTAGTCAACTAAGGTCAAGTGCGTCAAGTTGCACGGGCGTTGCATCTGTGATTGCTGTGAAAGACAGATGGTCAAAATGATACGGGACTTGCCAGTACGTCAATGTACGTATGGCAGTCAACTAACATTTACATGGTCACGGGTCAATGTAACTATGGGGTCACGGGTCAATGTAACTACGGGGTATCCGTTGGTTACACTTGGGTCCTCTAAAACATTCACCAATTACATATTATCAATAATTAAATATAATACATATATATGGTTATACCAAATTATATACAAAATATGTATAAGTGCATACACTAAATAGAATTATACACTATATATATATATATATATACACATATGTTTAAAAATATACATGCCACATCATATATATACAACCAATATTTATGAATATATATATATATATATATATATATACTAGTGAAAATATACATATGTTATATATATATATATATATATATATATATATATATATATATATATATATATATATATATATACCAAAAATACGTATTTTATTACAAATATTCTTTATGAAAATATACCAATACATACATGTATATATATATATGAATACATATACACGTAAATTATATATACTATACATACGTATATACACTAAGCTATATACACTACCAATGAAGGAGGGAAGAGGGAGAGGAGAGAAAGGCTCACGGTGGAGGGTGGTGGTTCGATGTAGCAGCGGGGGAGGAAGTTGGCCAGAGTTGGGGTGGCGCTGCTCGGAGAAGAGGAGAGGGAGCTGGTGGTGATAGGGTGGTGGTAGTGGTGATAGTTGATGATGATGGTGGTGGTTCCGGAGTGCAGTTGAGGGAAGTAGCAGTGGAGGAGCGGTGGGTTGCAGCAGGTCGGGCTGCGGATGGAGGAGCTTCGCCGGGGTGCAGGGAGGAGGAGGATGAACAGTGGAGTCGAGGGAAGTTGGCCGAATGCAGGAAAGATTATGGAGGAGATCACGGTGGACGGGGGAGCAGTTGAGCAGTCGGCGGGGCTTGGCCGAGATGCAGTGACGGCGGTGCGGCCTCGAACTTTTGGCTGGAGGAGGGGATGTGAGTGGTGGTTCGGGGTCGGGCTCGAGTGGAGGAGACATGGGGTTGGCTCGGTTGTCTGCCGGAGAAAGGCCGGAGAAGATGGAGGGTGGAGCGGGGTGATGCTCCGGCGGGTCGGCCGGAGATGAGGAGCTAGGAGGGAGGCCGGGGAGTTACAGCAGGCCGAAGCCGGAGTTACAGCGTCAGAGGGGATGAGCTCGGGATGAGGAGCCGGGGGCGGGTGAATAGTTGGTGAACAGTGGTTTTATTCCCCCACCCCCCTTTTCCAATTCAAAAATAAAAAGGAGGAGAAGAAGAAAGGAAGAAGAAGAAGAAGAAGAAGAAGAGAAGAATAAAGAAAAAATTTTGGGAAGGATTTTCCTACGGTTGAGGCTTGTGAGGAGGGAGGAGAGAGAAGATGGGGGCTTCCCTAGGTTTGGAGATTAGGGCTTGGTTGGGAAGAGAGCCTTGAGGAGACATTAAATAGGATGGTGAGTGGGAAATGGGTGGTGTTGATGCACCTATTTTGAATGGGTGGTCAGGATTTGACATGGAGGATTCATTCATGTAAGGATGAGGGTTGTTGACTAGTCAAATATTTGGGCTCTCCATTTGGTTTGAACCAATGGGGTGGTCACACCTAATGCAACATTTGTAAAATAGCCCCCTTAAATTTGGGTATTTGCACAGACACATGAAATGATAAAAATTTGGTGGGCGATTTGGTGTTTGGTATTTTGTAGGGTGAGGGGGTATTGTGTGTTTTGTATGGGCTTAATTAGTGGGGTATTTGGATTAAGTCGGGATTAAACGGGATTAGTCAAAATGGTATCCCCAATTTAATTAGAAATAAATACAAGCGGTGTTCTAAAATTAATTAGGAGTACATGGGGCCAAAATTAGGTTGGGTCACAAATATCATTAGTGAAGAAGACTCAGAACAGAATATTACCCTAATTTGGGTTGCACGAAAGATTGGTCAAGATTGCCTCCAATTTTGATTGGTACGCACAACGATACAAAGTTGGAATTTATTTAGAAATTAAATAAAGGTCTGCGATGAATATTGTGTGGCTAAAATGAAGCACAAGAAAGCATAATTATGAGTTACAAAAATGTCAGAATGAAAGGCGGGCACGTTTAGGGCAATGTTGTGAAATTTGTTGGAAGGCAAAAGCTATGGTAGCGCTCTAAATATCAAAGCAACGGCAAGGCGCAACAATTAAATAAATTTACGGTAATTAATTACTACCTCCAATAATTAAATTCTAAATAAAATAAATTAATACATAATCCTATAATTCGGTCAGGTGTTCATCTAGTGGGCCTCTAGGTCAAGTCTACCAGCTCAAATATTAATGAACACTATATATGTATAATATATTTAAATATATATTTCATACAATTACTAAATTTAAATACACATATCAAGAAATTATTTAATAGAACTACCATAATAATAATAATATATATAAGTCAAAAATACCCCTATTTTTGGAATGTGGTAGTGACAAGTCTACCCTCCTTAAAAGAATTTCGTCCTCGAAATTTAAATCCTCAATAGTAGTGTTTATTCATTATATATTAATCTCCATCAAATCTAGGTTCGTCAAACCATATAATCATAAGGCAAACCCATCTTGCTATTCCACAAAATTTTCAAAATTTTAATTATCGTACTCCTGAAAATCTTCGGAGTAAAATCAAATTCCATTTTTTTTCTTTTTTTCTTTTCCACAATTTCCTCCAAAACTTTTAAATTAATAATTAAATACTCAAAATTTAATATCCACTCCTCTAATTTAATTTCAATCAATGCATATATATATAAAATTTAAGTCTCGTCCCAAAAAGTTGAATTCAAACACTAATCCCTCAATGATCTTATTCCTTGGTTTTCCTTTTTTTTCACAAAACTCAAACAATGCGATACTTATGAAATCTTCAATTGCAACATTTATAATATAAAATTTAAAATTCATATCTTGCAGTCAAATAAATATAATGATAATCTACTAAATTCCTCAAGTTTTTAATGATAAATTATATCATAATCAATAAATCATCGATTCTACCATATTAAATTCTTAACCTTTCATTCAAATTTATGTTTATCCTCAAATTTTAATGATAATTTAATCATATCTCCATCTTGATAAAATTAATGATTCATCAATTCTGCCATATTAAATCCTTAACTCTTTATTTAAATTAATGCTTATCCTCTAAATTTTAAGCATCTTGTCTCTCCTTGTCAAGTCATAACCTCTTCATAAATCTACTATAGTCAACCCCAATAATCATAGTCTACGAAAATTCTACCTACAGTCATTCAATATACAATCTCAGGAAAACATGTATGGTTATGGTGTCTTTTATCATGGAATTGCAGTCTCTGTCAGGGTGCACTACTAACTATATTCTAACAAGAAAATCATGCATACAAACTATGGTACTAGGGAATCAATCAATCAATCAAACAGAAAGGAACAGAAGGAAGGAAAGAACAGAACCTGCTAATACATTACTTGCAGTATCGGTCTCCTCGACCATCATCGCAAATGTCCCGCCCTGCTGGGGTAGTTCCCTTCGCGGGTGCTGAACAATATACGGTTCCACAGGTAGCCTAACTGGATCTCTATAATTTGGAGCTGCACGCTGACCGAGAAAATAAGGGGCTAGAAGATAATACCTTACTCGATGTCCCGCAGCGCCGCAGTGCAAACAAAGTCCTAGCCTCGTTCTACAGCTCTCCTAAAGGTGACCTGGCTTCTTACAGAAATGACAAGTCTGCTGTGTCTCTCTCGGAGGCTGCTGCTGATCCTGCTGAACACGAACTGGTGCCTGGTACTGCTGTTGATGCTGAAATGCCCATGGCTGTTGTTGAATATGAACTGGTGCCTGGTACTGCGGTTGATACTAAAATGCCCATGGTTGTTGCTGAATATGAACTGGTGCCTGGTACTGCGGTTGATACTGAAACGTCCATGGCTGTTGCTGAATATGGGGACGCTTGGCTGGTCCTGCACTACCATTTGTATCTCCAAAAATATTGTGACTCCTCTTAGGCCTGAGATCTAGATCCTCTTCTGCAATCTGGACATCCATCAAGATACCCTCAAAGGTAGCGGTACGACGACCAGAAGTGCGCGACCTAATCTCTCTCGTCAGCCCCTTTCTAAATTTCCAGGCTCGATCTCCTGGGTTCCGAATCATAGACGATGCAAAATGGCTCAATCGACAGAATTCTGCAGCGTACTCGTCGACCGACATGTTTCCTTGGACCAAGTCATGAAACTGACTTTCCAAGGTTCCCAATGCCATATCGGGAAAGAACTTCTCCTTGAAGAGCTCCTTGAAGGTCTCCCAAGTAAGTCCTTGTGCAGTAAGTCTCGGCTCCGTGCGATACCACGTGGGTGCAATATCAAACATCTGACTGCCAGTCGCCTCTATCCGTAAGCTCTCCGGAATCTGGGCTAATCGCAGGCTTCTCTCTATGTCCTCTAGCCAGTCGTCAGCGTAGAGTATCCCTTCGATACCCTTGAACTCTCGAGGCATCATCCTCTTGAAGTCCACTATAGTGCCTGATCTCTGCTGTTGCTGCTGGCCAGGAAACTGCTGGTGTTGTGCTACTCTCTCCACAGCTTGGAGAGCCACCTGATGAGCATTCTCCATGCTCTCTCTCATCAGCTCGGTTTGTGCCTGGTGCATTTCTGCTTGCACACTCTGAGCCTCAGTTTGAACTCGCTGAGCGTCAGTCGTCATTCTCTGGACATCTACCATGCCCTGGATTAAGGTAAATATCTGTGCCCCGTCAATGGGCACACCTCCGAAAAACGGAGTCGGTGGAGGAGGAAGGTTGTCCGTCACAGCTGCGGCAATCCTCTGAACAGGTGGGGGAGGAGGATCCCCGAAAAGTGTAGATACTCCCATATGCATCGGAGATGTAGGAGGAACTACGATCATCTGTCAATCAGGTAGAGAGGTGGCAGACCCCTCTAAAGCTTATGCTCCTACTCTCATAGATCGTGTCTTCGGCGACATCCTGAAGACAGATCCAAAAGAATCAATTAAGGCAAAAATGCGATATTATTAAGGAAGGACAGTAAAGTTCTAAAGAAGCAACATTCAAGAGGGATAAGGATAACAAGATAAATATATTGGAAACATTCCTAGTTGTGATTGCATACGTCAAAGATGCATCCAAGGTTTGATACCTCTATCCCTTTAGGTACCACAGTTTCTACTACAAGCACACTCATTGCTAGCTTTCTTACCTACTGTAATTGTTGATACTAGTTGTTCTTATCACTCAAGTGCATATCAAATGCAACACACCATACTAAGTACTGCTCCATCTAATACAACCCTAGATGGACACCCAAGTCAGTTTGCAGTACAATCTCAATCATGCTCAAGCCAACAGATCCTTATACATGCACCTCATTCACTCATATACCAATATATATCTCTTCCACTATAAAATTGTATCCTCAAAATAAAATCCTCAAAACTAACTCTTCGAACAATTTAAAGTAAAATGCATATGCTTTCCTCAAAGTCAAATATTCAAATACTGAAACGAAAATTTAATCACTTCCAAAAATCCTTACAGCTTTGTCTAGGTTCATTGAATTGAATCTGAATCCTCAAAATTTTTTAATAACATAATATCTCAACTCCTCAAAAATTCTTAAAAATCGAAATTCATTTTCAATCTTCAAATTATAATTTAAACCCACATCTTGTAGTCCAATAGCTCTAATGCTAATCTTTCTCACTGTCCTCATCAACATGTGTGATCTGATGATACCATAAATTAGTCCATAAATTTATCTTGATATGAAATCAAACTCTATAATGACACCAAGATCTTAATTTAATAACTGATCAACAAGAATTAAATTCAATATCAACAAGTGAGAACGGACAAAAACAAGGGAAATCATTTAAATTAGAAATTATAATAAGATTCTCAGGGGTCATCCCAGGAATCTCTCAAGGAATTGTGATTGAGTATTCGCTCTCATCCTAGTATGCTATATCCTAGATCCTAACACAAGCACGTAGTAGTACAGCTAAGATGTCACACTAGCACGATATCGCATAACTTGCGAAGTCTGACCTGCGTGGGCCACCACTAAAAACGTGTCACGACCCACGTCCAGAATTAGGGCACGAGTACGCGGGTACGTCCAGCCTACATCGCAGCATCGGCGGTAGAACGTTGTCAAGGTCATGATACTATCTAAGCAATCTCACACGAGCATCCAATCTCTATAAGGAGACACGGATGATACAATATAATATGAACAACATACTCAATCACATAACTACAACACTATAAGATATCGAAGAAATAAAATAAAATACAACACAAGTCTAAATGTAAATAATCTAACTCAACAAAATCCATGTCTCAACAAGTATGCCGGAGACAAATCCGGTACCAAATGATCTGCTAAAAGAACTAACTAGATAACTAGTGATTCCGGCTAGACCTCCCGGAATCACAACTGAACCACCAAGTCCAAGTCTGCAGCTACTCACCCTGTGGTCCATAAAGTGTTAGATACCAGTCCTCTAAGGCATAGTCTGGAAAAATGTTTCCAGTGAGGAATGAGCAAAGTACATCTCAAATAACAGTTCCATTTAATTGATAAGGACTATAAAGCAATAAACAGATGATGCTATATACTGAGGGAAGACAGTGAATAAATGCAATGGAAAAATAAAGAGACAGGCAATGTAAAGAGACAGGCAATATAGGCAATATGATATTGTCAGTGCATATATGAAATGAAGAGAACAAGGTACAATATCATATACGGGTGATGTAGTATATGATCTAAAATAGAGAACTGTAACTATTCTAAGTGTTTAAAATAGTAGTTTCGAAATGTGATCGGCTTGGGACTTGTACGATAGCTATATGGCCTGGCTAATCATACGTGAGGCGTATAATTAACACCAATAATTTAAACTTGTACGATAGGTATTTAATCACATCTCTCACTAACAATTTCCTCCGCCCCCAACTAGTACTGTGGATCCAATCATAACACGTCACGATACACGATCAATGTCCAATATATCATGTACGATGTCTAATATCAATGTCAAATATCAATGTCGTGTACAATGTTCATACGATAACCAATGTAACATCTCATGACTGTAGATCCAATCTATATACTAGTCCGTGTAGCACAGTGTCAAGGATCAGATGTAACATTTCTAGATACTGAACTTATATAAATTATCAAATAGTTGGAAATTATTAGAGAATGTACTTGCCTTGGGTCCTGTCACTACCACATTCCGAAAATAGGGGTATTTTCGACTTTTTATAATATTTGATATTATTATAGTTACAATTAATTAAATTGCATGATAATATTTTTATTTTAATAATTATGTGTGATGTGTAACTTAAATATAATTATATACAGTGTTCATTTGTTTTGAGCTAGCAGACTAGACCTAGAAGCCCAGTAGATGACCACCTGTCCGAATTATAGAATTATGGATTTTATTATTTTAGTTAGAATTTAATATTTTGGAGATTGTAATTAATTACCGTACTTTAATTAATTATTGTGCATTGTCTTTTTGCTTCGATATTTGGAGCAGTATCCTGACTTCTGTCTTCCAACAAATTTCACCATCTTGCCCTAGACATGCCCGCCTTCAATTCTGCTATTTTTGTAACTCGTAATTATGCTCCCTGTGCATTATTTCTGGCCGCACAAAAATTGTCGCGGACGTTTATTTTAAAATTCCTATTTTGTATCGTTGTGCGTTCCAATCAAAAATTGGAGGCCATCTTGACCTATTTTTCGTGCGGCCCAAATTAGGGTAATATCCTGTTCTGAGTCTTCTTCATTATTGGTATTGATGACCTAACCTGATTTTGGCCCCATGTACTCCTAATTAATTGTTGAACACAACTTGTATTTTATTCTAATTAAATTGAGGATACTATTTAAACCAATTCTAAAATCCCAATTTAATTCCAGTGCCCTGCAAATAGAGCCATACCAAACTTACAGCGCCCCCTGACCCTACAAAACACCGGACCCCGAATCGCCCGCCAAATTTTCATCATTTTATGTGTTTGTGCAATTTCCCAAATTTGAGGGGGCTAAATTGTAAATTTGCATTTTGTGGCTTCACCCAATTGTTTAAACAACGAGGGAGCCCTATTAATTTTAATTAAATCTCTCACCCTCATCCTCCATGAATTAATTTTCTCTCATGTCAAATCTGAGCCACACATTCTAGGGGTCAAATCCTCACCCTTCATCAAACCCTCTCCCCTATATAATGTCATGTCACTATCTACCCATTTTCCTAGAAAACCCTAATCCCCAAGCAAGCCCCCATCTCTCTCTCTCCTCCATCCTCAACCGTAGGAAACCTCTTTTCTCCTTCTTCTCCTTCTTCTTTTCTTCTTCTCCTTCTCCTTCTTCCTTTCTCCTTCTTCTTGATTTTTATTTAAATTCAAATTGAGAAAAGAGGGGGGAAACCATACTGATTATCCTCCCCCCGTACACTGTTCACCGGAGGACAGCCCTGACCCCCGGCCTGTTCCCGGCCCCCTCTGGATTTCGGCGCCCGCTGCACCCGGCAGGCGCTGCTCGACTCCGGCGCTGGCGACTATCCCCGCCGGACAGCTCTCCACGGCGGCCCCGCTTCACGAGCTCCTCCTCCCGCCGAAGCCCGCTGCTCCTCCCCGGCGGATCTCCGAGCTCCTTCCCTTTCCATCTTCACCACTCATCTCTATCCACCCATCTCGACTCCGGCGGATCCGGCAAGCCGAGCCGGCTGCTGCTGCTCCACACTCCCATCTCCCCCTCACGATCTCCCTCCGGCCAAGTTCGAGCCCGGTCGCCACCACCCTGCTCCGGCGACGAGTCCCCCGGAGCTAGTCCCGTCCACCCCACATCCTCCATCAATCACTATTTTTCGGAAAAAGGCTCTGCGAACTTGGTTACAGCCAAAAGCAGATGGCTGTGGCAATTGGGGATTACTCCATGTGGACAAGGAATTTTCAGGTGTGATTTTCGTGCTCAAGCTTAGTGAATACGTTTGGTTGAATAATTTCGGAGCTGATTTCTATATTCCTCTAAGTGTGAATACTCATGAAAAGTCTGAAACCATTCTTCCTGAAATTCCTAAAAGTATTGGGGAGACAAAACAAGTTGAACATGCTGCGTATACTGATGAAATTATCAATGGCATAAGAAACCTAACAACTGACATAGCCTCTAAAAGAGACAAGGGGACAAAAAAATAAAGAAGCAAGGGAGAATATTCTGCAAGAAATTGAAAAGTTAGCTGCAGAGGCTTATAAAATCTTTAGAAGCTCTGTTCCAACTTTTGTGGAGGAATCTGTTCTTGATTCTGAGCAATTAAAGCCTGCTGCAAAAGTATGTTCTGGAACAGGGTCAGGGTATGAAATACTTTGCCAAGGATTTAACTGGGAATCTCACAAGTCAGGGAGATGGTATACTGATCTCAGTTCAAAGGCCTCTGAATTATCTTCACTGGGTTTTACAACTGTATGGCTACCGCCACCAACTGAATCAGTATCTCCTGAAGGATACATGCCGAAGGATTTATATAATTTGAATTCCAGGTATGGAAGCATGGAAGAGCTGAAAGCCCTCGTGAAAAGATTTCATGAAGTCAGAATTTAAGTGCTTGGCGATGCCGTCTTAAATCATCGATGTGCTCACTACAAAAATAGCAATGGTATCTGGAATATTTTTGGTGGACGCTTAAACTGGGATGACAGGGCTGTTGTCGCCGATGATCCCCATTTCCAGGGCAGGGGAAACAAGAGCAGTGGAGATAGTTTCCATGCTGCACCTAATATCGACCACTCTCAAGATTTTGTGAGGAAGGATTTGAAGGAATGGCTATGTTGGTTAAGAGAAGAAGTTGGATATGATGGTTGGAGACTGGACTTTGTTCGGGGATTCTGGGGAGGTTATGTTAAAGACTATATGGAAGCAAGTGAACCTTATTTTGCAGTGGGCGAGTATTGGGACTTTCTTAGTTATACTTATGGTGAAATGGATCATAATCAAGATGCACACAGGCAGAGGATCATTGATTGGATCAATGCTACAAATGGAACTTGTGGTGCCTTTGACGTAACTACTAAGGGGATTCTTCACGCTGGCTGTTGGATCCTCCAGACGATACTCTGGGACAGGACATTGTTTTACCAGCTAAGGACCCAAGGCGAGTACATTCTCTGATTAGTTTCTAATTTATGATATCTCCTATGTTCACTGTATCTAGTGTAAATATCCATGTTCTTGACACGTTGGTTACACGGATTGGTATACACGGATCTCGTCATGAGATGTTATTCTTTATTTCATGGTGTAGCTTGTACAAGACTTGTTTCCTTGATATCTTGTGCATGTACAGACACTGAGACCCGGGGAGATTTGCTACCTCCCTAGGGAATCCCGTGCCATAGCGTACCATGATTGGATCTACTATACCAGTCGGGGGTGGGGAGTATTTTAGTATAGATATGTGATCATACCCAACTTTTCCTGCATCATAGCTCACCCCACATCTCATGTCGGGTGCGGCCTGATCATCTCCGTGCCTCATAGCTGTTACGTGTGATTAGCCTGACCTCTACATGCATCATAGCTAACCAACGGTTAGCCTGACCTTCGTGAATCATAGCTAATCACATGTAACCAGCCTGATCAAGTTCCCAAGCTGATCACATGTTAAAACTAGTACTCACACACTTAGTCATAGGTTTCTTGCTCATTGACATATTGTTTCTTTTCCTGCATTTACTTACAGTATTTCCAGTATGTCTTTCATTGTACATTTCTCGTACCTATACATGCATCTGGTATATTTCCATCTAGAACTGCTACATAGTTTATGTCATTTATATAGAATTGCTATTTAGAGATGTACTTTGCTTCTTCCTGACTGGAAAATATTTTTCCAGACTGTGACCTTAGTAGACTGGTTTCTGACACACTTGGGGATCGGAAGTTAATAATTGCAGGTATAATTATTTTGTCATTAGACTTGTCTTATATTTCTTGCTTGCCTTGATATCTTATCGTGCTTTAGTTTATGTGATTGAGTATTTCTAGCATTATTTTATGATATCCACGTCTCCTTATGGAGTTGGGTATTCACGTGAGTTGATTAGATAGTTACATGACCTAGACAGCGTTCTACCGCCGATGCTGCGGCGTAGGCTGGACGTACCCACGCACTCGTGCCCCTAAACCGGGTGCGGGTCGTGACACGTTTTTATTGGTGGCCCATACAGGTCAGACTTCGCTAGTTGTGCGATATCGTAGTAGTGCGACGTCATAGTTGTACTACTACGTGCCTGCTATAGAATATAGGACATAGGATACTAGGATGAGAGAGGATACTCAATCATAAATTCTTGAGAGATTCCTGGGACGACCCCTTGAGAATCTTATTATAATTTCCAATTTAAATCTTTTTCCTTGTTTTCGTCCGCTCTCGCTTGTTGTTATTGAACTTGATTCTTGTTGATCAGTTATTAAATTAAAATCTTGGTATCATTATTGAGTTTATTTTGTTGATCAGTTGTTAACTTTAAATTCCTGGTATCGTTGTTGAGTTGATTTCATATTGAGATAAATTTTACGGACTAGAATTTATGGTATCATCTGATGACATATATTGATGAGGACAGTGAGAAAGGTAAAACGTCTACTTTGGTTATGAAACCTAGAGTTTATCGCAGCCATATTAGCTGTCGTGACGAGAACGTAGGAACCTAACTTGGATGTACATACTTTAGTTATGAAATTTAGAGTTTCTCGCAGCCATACCGGTTGGCGTGGCGAGGATTCTAGATGACATGATTATAGGGTTGCATACCTTAGTTACGGAACCTGTCGTTTATCGCATCTATGCTTACTGGCGTGGCGAGGATTCTGTGTGTCATGATTTCTGGCAGACGTGTATGATTATCAGGTTGTATCTTAAATTGGTTCTTAAAGTATCATCTCAAGACCTATCTATTTATGTTATTCCAGGACTTTGTTCCATCGCTTCTTTTCTTTACTAGCAGTAAAGATACCTTCCGTCCTCAATCAAATTCCTTTTGAGCTTCTATTCCTTGAGGGTTCCTTGTTAAGTATGATAATTAGTGACTTGTAATTATGTCTGTGTCTTGAGCAGTAGTATTGACTGAGTGTTGCTTGCGAGTTTGTAAGTATTTCCTAGTTGGACATGTGAGCAGTAGGCCTTGATCTAGAATTAACCCATAGCATAGTACCTTGTAACAATGGTTCTAGGATAAGGTCATTAGAGACTGTGAGTAGAAGGAGAGTATAGAGTATCAGTGATAGTTCAAGAGTTAGTATCAGAGCCAACATACCCGTCCTGGATAATCATGATTATGCAATTGGATGATCTACGTGAACAATTAAGTATCCAGGAATTGTGTTAAGGATTTATGGAGCATGATGTTCAATTTGATGATTGATATCGAAAGTGTTAAAGGTAAGGAAATATATACGCATAAAGAGTTAATGAGGTGTCATGAGTAGAGAAATATCAGGATTAGTAATGAAAGTGGTGAAGCGTATCACGGATTAGTTTAATAGGCTTTAAAGGATTAAAGGAAAATACCTATACAACCATCAAGATGAGGAACCATATACATGCCCATGAAAATAAGAAATATGAGTGTTGTAAAAGGTACAACTAATCATGAGTTCTAATAAGTTTGAGGAGATGAACCAATAATGAAGCTCGCGATATCATACCAAGAGTGCTAATGATTATATATCGAGGATTAGTCGAGGATGACATTAATAACAGTAAGCACTCTGTGTGATAATAATTAGATGATATACCAGTTGACATAAATTAAAATCATGAAAGAAAACACAGTTGATGATAACTTTGAACATTGGAGGTAATAGTACAAGTGATTCAGACAGTACAATTTTAGTACACAATTATAGACACTAGATGCATTGAGTGCACCTTGAGTATCAGAGACCGTGAGCACTGATATGTACATTGTGGAGTTATAAATTAAAAGGTGGAAATAAGATTTTATTTTTAGAATAAAAGATGAGTTAAGATTATGTCATTAAATTTTTGAGGATTTCAAATATGAATTCAAGGCTACAAAGATTTTAGAAGTGATTAAATTTTTCGATGTTGAGTATCTAATTTTGAGGAGGTATATACAATTCATTTTGTTGATCGAGAAGTTAAACCTGGACGATTATTTTGAGGATTAATTTTATGGTAGATGAGAGATATGAATATTAATATATGATTAGATGATATACATGTGTAAGGATCTGATAACTTGAGCAGGATTGAGATGGCACCGCAGACTGACTTGGGTGTCCATCTAGAGTTGTATTGGAAAGGGCTTAGCACTTAGTATGGTGTTGCACTTGACGTGTATTTGAGTAATAAGAATAGTATGAATAATTGTAGTAGGAACGGGAACTGGCAGAGAGTGTGGTACTAAAGAGATAGAGGTATCAAACTTAGATGCATTATTGAACCATGGTTATATTATAGGTTCTTGGTATCAGATTTTGGTATTAAGAGACTTGTGTGTGCAATATTGATATATTCATGGATCTTGGTACCAGTGTACAGGAATATGAATTAGTTAGTGAATTTGCTAGAGTTAAGTGTATGTTAGAGATAGAAAATACTGCAGGTAATGTGTTAGCAGATTCTGTTCTTTCCTTCATTCTGTTCCTATCTATTTGATTGATTGACTGATACCTTAGTACCGTAACTTGTATGCATGATTCTTGTTATAATGTAGTTAGTAGTACCCCTGATACAGAGACTACAATACCATAACAAAAGACACCATGACCGTACATATTCCCTTTAGGTTGCATGTTGTATGATTATAGGACAGATTTTTAGACCAGGATTTTTGGGGTTTGACCATGACGAAGATCTATGACAAGGTTATGACTTGACAAAGGGATAAGATGATTCAAAATTCAAGGATAAGCATTTATTAAATAAAGAGTTAATGAGTTAATATAACAGAATTGATGGAACATTGATCTTTTGAAGATCGAGGTATGATTGAAAATTGAGGATAAACATTAATTTAAATAAATGATTAAAAATTTAACATGGCAAAATTGAGGATTTATTAATTTTAGGAAGATTGATTATGATATATTGGAAATTTGAGGAAAATTGGGAAAATTATCATTATATATACTTGATTGCAATACAGTAATTTAAATTTTATTATTGCGGATGTTGCATTTGAAGGATCCATAAGTGTCGTATTATTAAGTATTTTGAGGAAAAAGAAAACTGAAGAATCAGATCGTTGATGGATTATTATTTGGATTTAGATTTTTGGGACGAGAATCAATACATTGATTGAAATTAAATTTGAGGAACAGATATCAAATTCCGAGTATAAATTTTTATTTAAATTCGTGGGAATTGTGAGGAGATGGAATCTGATTTTTATTTTGAGAATAATTCAGAAATTTTTGAAAATTGTGAAACGACAAGGCGGATTATTTCAGGATTTGGTGGGTTGTTAAATTTCACTATTTTTGGAAATAATAATGTGTATGAGTAAATACTACTATTGAGGATTTTAAATTTCGAGAACAAAATTCTTTTAAGGTGGGTAGACTTGTCACTACAACATTCCAAAAATAGGGGTATTTTCGACTTTTTATAATATTTGATATTATTATAGTTACAATTAATTAAATTGCATGATAATATTTTTATTTTAATAATTATGTGTGATGTGTAACTTAAATATAATTATATACAGTGTTCATTTGTTTTGAGCTAGCAGACTAGACCTAGAAGCCCAGTAGATGACCACCTGTCCGAATTATAGAATTATGGATTTTATTATTTTAGTTATAATTTAATATTTTGGAGATTGTAATTAATTACCGTACTTTAATTAATTATTGCGCATTGTCTTTTTGCTTCGATATTTGGAGCAGTATCCTGACTTCTGTCTTCCAACAAATTTCACCATCTTGCCCTAGACATGCCCGCCTTCAATTATGCTATTTTTGCAACTCGTAATTATGCTCCCTGTGCATTATTTCTGGCCGCACAAAAATCGTCGCGGACATTTATTTTAAAATTCCTATTTTGTATCGTTGTGCGTTCCAATCAAAAATTGGAGGCCATCTTGACCTATTTTTCGTGCGGCCCAAATTAGGGTAATATCCTGTTCTGAGTCTTCTTCATTATTGGTATTGATGACCTGACCTGATTTTGGCCCCATGTACTCCTAATTAATTGTTGAACACAACTTGTATTTTATTCTAATTAAATTGAGGATACTATTTAAACCAATTCTAAAATCCCAATTTAATTCCAGTGCCCTGCAAATAGAGCCATACCAAACTTACAGCGCCCCCTGACCCTACAAAACACCGGACCCCGAATCGCCCGGCAAATTTTTGTTATTTTATGTGTTTGTATAATTTCCCAAATTTGAGGGGGCTAAATTGCAAATTTGCATTTTGTGGCTTCACCCAATTTTTTAAACAACGAGGGAGCCCTATTAATTTTAATTAAATCTCTCACCCTCATCCTCCATGAATTAATTTTCTCTCATGTCAAATCTGAGCCACACATTCTAGGGGTCAAATCCTCACCCTTCATCAAACCCTCTCCCCTATATAATGTCATGTCACTATCTACCCATTTCCCTAGAAAACCCTAATCCCCAAGCAAGCCCCCATCTCTCTCTCTCCTCCATCCTCAACCGTAGGAAACCTCTTTTCTCCTTCTTCTTTTCTTCTTCTCCTTCTCCTTCTTCCTTTCTCCTTCTTCTTGATTTTTATTTAAATTCAAATTGAGAAAAGAGGGGGGAAACCATTCTGATCATCCTCCCCCCGTACACTGTTCACCGGAGGACAGCCCCGACCCCCGGCCTGTTCCCGGCCCCCTCTGGATTCCGGCGCCCGCTGCACCCGGCAGGCGCTGCTCGACTCCGGCGCTGGCGACTATCCCCGCCGGACAGCTCTCCACGGCGGCCCCGCTTCACGAGCTCCTCCTCCCGCCGAAGCCCGCTGCTCCTCCCCGGCGGATCTCCGAGCTCCTTCCCTTTCCATCTTCACCACTCATCTCTATCCACCCATCTCGACTCCGGCGGATCCGGCAAGCCGAGCCGGCTGCTGCTGCTCCACACTCCCATCTCCCCCTCACGATCTCCCTCCGGCCAAGTTCGAGCCCGGTCGCCACCACCCTGCTCCGGCGACGAGTCCCCCGGAGCTAGTCCCGTCCACCCCACATCCTCCATCAATCACTATTTTCCGGAAAAAGGCTCTGCGAACTTGGTTACAGCCAAAAGCAGATGGCTGTGGCAATTGGGGATTACTCCATGTGGACAAGGAATTTTCAGGTGTGATTTTCGTGCTCAAGCTTAGTGAATACGTTTGGTTGAATAATTTCGGAGCTGATTTCTATATTCCTCTAAGTGTGAATACTCATGAAAAGTCTGAAACCATTCTTCCTGAAATTCCTAAAAGTATTGGGGAGACAAAACAAGTTGAACATGCTGCGTATACTGATGAAATTATCAATGGCATAAGAAACCTAACAACTGACATAGCCTCTGAAAGAGACAAGGGGACAAAAAAATAAAGAAGCAAGGGAGAATATTCTGCAAGAAATTGAAAAGTTAGCTGCAGAGGCTTATAAAATCTTTAGAAGCTCTGTTCCAACTTTTGTGGAGGAATCTGTTCTTGATTCTGAGCAATTAAAGCCTGCTGCAAAAGTATGTTCTGGAACAGGGTCAGGGTATGAAATACTTTGCCAAGGATTTAACTGGGAATCTCACAAGTCAGGGAGATGGTATACTGATCTCAGTTCAAAGGCCTCTGAATTATCTTCACTGGGTTTTACAACTGTATGGATACCGCCACCAACTGAATCAGTATCTCCTGAAGGATACATGCCGAAGGATTTATATAATTTGAATTCCAGGTATGGAAGCATGGAAGAGCTGAAAGCCCTCGTGAAAAGATTTCATGAAGTCGGAATTTAAGTGCTTGGCGATGCCGTCTTAAATCATCGATGTGCTCACTACAAAAATAGCAATGGTATCTGGAATATTTTTGGTGGACGCTTAAACTGGGATGACAGGGCTGTTGTCGCCGATGATCCCCATTTCCAGGGCAGGGGAAACAAGAGCAGTGGAGATAGTTTCCATGCTGCACCTAATATCGACCACTCTCAAGATTTTGTGAGGAAGGATTTGAAGGAATGGCTATGTTGGTTAAGAGAAGAAGTTGGATATGATGGTTGGAGACTGGACTTTGTTCGGGGATTCTGGGGAGGTTATGTTAAAGACTATATGGAAGCAAGTGAACCTTATTTTGCAGTGGGCGAGTATTGGGACTTCCTTAGTTATACTTATGGTGAAATGGATCATAATCAAGATGCACACAGGCAGAGGATCATTGATTGGATCAATGCTACAAATGGAACTTGTGGTGCCTTTGACGTAACTACTAAGGGGATTCTTCACGCTGGCTGTTGGATCCTCCAGACGATACTCTGGGACAGGACATTGTTTTACCAGCTAAGGACCCAAGGCGAGTACATTCTCTGATTAGTTTCTAATTTATGATATCTCCTATGTTCACTGTATCTAGTGTAAATATCCATGTTCTTGACACGTTGGTTACACGGATTGGTATACACGGATCTCGTCATGAGATGTTATTCCTTATTTCATGGTGTAGCTTGTACAAGACTTGTTTCCTTGATATCTTGTGCATGTACAGACACTGAGACCCGGGGAGATTTGCTACCTCCCTAGGGAATCCCGTGCCATAGCGTACCATGATTGGATCTACTATACCAGTCGGGGGTGGGGAGTATTTTAGTGTAGATATGTGATCATACCCAACTTTTCCTGCATCATAGCTCACCCCACATCTCACGTCGGGTGCGGCCTGATCATCTCCGTGCCTCATAGCTGTTACGTGTGATTAGCCTGACCTCTACATACATCATAGCTAACCAACGGTTAGCCTGACCTTCGTGAATCATAGCTAATCACATGTAACCAGCCTGATCAAGTTCCCAAGCCGATCACATGTTAAAGCTAGTACTCACACACTTAGTCATAGGTTTCTTGCTCATTGACATATTGTTTCTTTTCCTGCATTTACTTACAGTATTTCCAGTATGTCTTTCATTGTACATTTCTCGTACCTATACATGCATCTGGTATATTTCCATCTAGAACTGCTACATAGTTTATGTCATTTATATAGAATTGCTATTTAGAGATGTACTTTGCTCCTTCCTGACTGGAAAATATTTTTCCAGACTGTGACCTTAGTAGACTGGTTTCTGACACACTTGGGGATCGGAAGTTAATAATTGCAGGTATGATTATTTTGTCATTAGACTTGTCTTGTATTTCTTGCTTGCCTTGATATCTCATCGTGCTTTAGTTTATATGATTGAGTATTTCTAGCATTATTTTATGATATCCACGTCTCCTTATGGAGTTGGGTATTCACGTGAGTTGATTAGATAGTTACATGACCTAGACAGCGTTCTACCGCCGATGCTGCGGCGTAGGCTGGACGTACCCACGCACTCGTGCCCCTAAACCGGATGCGGGTCGTGACAGGTCCTTAGATGGTAATACCAATGTCCTGTTCCAGAGTATCGCCTGGATGAACCAACAGTCCTACAGACATATCATAAAACAATACAACATTTGTATCAGATGCTACACTAACACACATAATACACTGAACTCAGGGCTATGCCAGGTATGGCACTTAGTCAACTTAGGTCAAGTGCGTCAAGTTGTACGGGCGTCGCGTCTGTGATTGCTGTGCAAGACAGACGGTCAAATACGGGGCTTGCCAATACGTCAGTGTACGTATGGCAGTCAACTAACATTTACATGGTCACGGGTCAATGTAACTATGGGGTATCCGTTGGTTACACTTGGGTCCTCTAAAACATTCACCAATTATATATTATCAATAATTAAATATAATACATATATATGGTTATACCAAATTATATACAAAATATGTATAAGTGCATACACTAAATAGAATTATACACTATATATATATATATATATATACACATATGTTTAAAAATATACATGCCACATAATATATATACAAACAATATTTATGAATATATATATACTGAATATATATATATATATATATATATATATATATATATATATATATATATATATATATATACTAATGAAAATATACATATGTTTATATATATATATATATATATATATATATATATATATATATATATATATATATATATATATATATGCCAATTCAATACTTATACCAAATACATATATGTGTACATATATGTATATACCAATACAATACTTATACCAAATACATATATGTGTACATATATGTATATACCAATACAATTATATATATGCTACATATATATACATGCCAAAATACATACATACATATATATATATATATATATATATATATATATATATATATATATATATATATATATATATATATATATATATATATATATATATATATATATATATATATATATATATACCAAAAATACGTATTTTATTACACATATTCTTTATGAAAATATACCAATACATACATGTATATATATATGAATACATATACACATAAATTATATATACTATACATACGTATATACACTAAGCTATATACACTACCAATGAAGGAGGGAAGAGGAAGAGGAGAGAGAGGCTCACGGTGGAGGGTGGTGGTTCGATGTAGCAGCCGGGGAGGAAGCTGGCCGGAGTCAGGGTGGCGCTGCTCGGAGAAGAGGAGAGGGAGCTGGTGGTGATAGGGTGGTGGTAGTGGTGATAGTTGATGATGATGGTGGTGGTGCCGGAGTGCAGCTGAGGGAAGTAGCAGTGGAGGAGCGGTGGGTTGTAGCAAGCCGGGCTGCGGATGGAGGAGCTTCACTGGGGTACAGGGAGGAGGAGGAGGATGAACAGTAGAGTCGAGGGAATTTGGCCGGATGCAGGGAAGATTATGGAGGAGATCACGGTGGACGGGGGAGCGGTTGAGCAGTCGGCGGGGCTTGGCCGAGATGTAGTGACGACGGTGCAGCCTCGAACTGTTGGCCGGAGGAGGGGATGTGAGTGGTGGTTCAGGGTCAGGCTCGAGTAGAGGAGACAGGGGGTTGGCTCGGTTGTCTGCCGGAGGGAGGCCGGAGAAGATGGAGGGTGGAGCGGGGTGATGCTTCGGCGGGTCGGCCGGAGCTGAGGAGTTAGGAGGGAGGCCGGGGAGTTGCAGCAGGCCGGAGTCGGAGTTACAACGCCGGAGGGGATGAGCTCGGGATGAGGAGCCGGGGTCGGGTGAACAGTTGGTGAACAGTGGTTTTATTCCCCCCCTTTTCCAATTCAAAAATAAAAAGGAGGAGAAAAAGAAAGGATGAAGAATAAGAGAAGAAGAAAGGAAAAATTTGGGGAAGCATTTTCCTACGATTGAGGCTTGTGAGGAGGGAGAAGAGAGAAGATGGGGGCTTCCCTAGGTTTGGGGATTAGGGCTTGGTTGGGAAGAGAGCCTTGAAGAGACATTAAATAGGATGGTGAGTGGGAAATGAGTGGTGTTGATGCACCCATTTTGAATGGGTGGTCAGGATTTGACATGGAGGATTCATTCATGTAAGGATGAGGGTTGTTGACTAGTCAAATATTTGGGCTCTCCATTTGGTTTGAACCAATGGGGTGGTCACACCTAATACAACATTTGCAAAATAGCCCCCTTAAATTTGGGTATTTGCACAGACACATAAAATAATGAAAATTTGGTGGGCGATTTGGTGTTTGGTATTTTGTAGGGTGAGGGGGTGTTGTATGTTTTGTATGGGCTTAATTAGTGGGGTATTTGGATTAAGTCGGGATTAAACGGGATTAGTCAAAATGGTATCCCCAATTTAATTAGAAATAAATACAAGCAGTGTTCTAAAATTAATTAGGAGTACATGGGGCCAAAGTTAGGTTGGGTCACAAATATCATTAGTGAAGAAGACTCAGAACAGAATATTACCCTAATTTGGGTTGCACGAAAGATGGGTCAAGATTGCCTCCAATTTTGATTGGAACGCACAACGATACAAAGTTAGAATTTATTTAGAAATTAAATAAACGTCTACGACGAATATTGTGCGGCTAAAATGAAGCACAAGAAAGCATAATTATGAGTTACAAAAATGTCAGAATGGAAGGCGGGCACGTCTAGGGCAAGGTTGTGAAATTTGTTGGAAGGCAAAAACTATGGTAGCACTCTAAATATCGAAGCAACGGCAAGGCGCAACAATTAAATAAATTTACGGTAATTAATTACTACCTCCAATAATTAAATTCTAAATAAAACAAATTAATACATAATCCTATAATTTGGTCAGGTGTTCATCTAGTGGGCCTCTAGGTCAAGTCTACCAGCTCAAATATTAATGAACACTGTATATGTATAATATATTTAAATATACATATCATACAATTACTAAATTTAAATACACATATCAAGAAATCATTTAATAGAACTACCACAATATTAATAATATATAAAAGTCGAAAATACCCCTATTTTTGGAATGTGGTAGTCACAGATAGTGATGGGAAGAGAGAGATGAGGTTGAGGGAGAGAGAGAGAGAGAGAGAGAGAGAGAGAGAGATAGGTAGGAGGTGTGGGGTGGGAGTGGGGGTAGGAGGGCCACCAACTTTGTAATCGAGTGTTCACTCAGAAAATAGCTATTTTCTCTTTTCTGGAAGCTATGCTTAAACATCAAATTTTCGGGAAAAAAATTCCAAACTTGCTTTCTCAGTTTACTTTACCAAACACTATTTTGTCAGCTTTTTCTTTTTACACTCAGAAAACTGAGTTAAAAATAAAAACCAAACAGGCCGTAAGTCTTAGGGTCATGTTTTCGATTCTCCCAATAAATGACTACACACGTATTATATATATTATTATTGAAAAGATTAAAATAAATATTTACGGTAACATTATAATATTTATTAAGACTATTTAGAAAGATTAAAAGATAAATTATTCTAAATTTATTATTATATTAATATTAATATTTATTATTATTATAATTATATTATTTTAAGATTATTTAGGAAGATCAAAGGACAACTTTCAAAATTATTTAGTTGTCCCTATTAACTTTAGTAAATAATTTTAGTTCATAAATATATGTAAGGGTATATTTGGAAAGAAGTTTTACGATCAAACTGAACTTTTCTCATTATAAAGTAGTATAGATTTCATCGATTTCTTCAATTTCCAACTAATAAAACAACTATAGCTATTCGTCTTATATAGCTTATCTTAGTAGGCGTTGGGGATATGGGTTATTGGTTGGACGATGTTACAATCTATTTCTAAATAATTGGGTACGAATACGTGATTACATCCAGCATACGTCACAGTATCGACGGTTATCTATAGGTCACAATAGTATATCATAACATCAACAGATCTACCAATCTATCATCTAGAATATGACAAAAACTAAGAAAAACTGAAGAAACACATGACAACGAATATATGCACTTCAGACTATACAAAACACTAGAAGAAAGAGTAGGACCACGAACCTCGATCTCGATCATAAAGATCCGTAAACCATAATGAGTCATCTAAGCTGTAAGGTTAGTTATCTAGTCAAAATTCGAACAAGTACATTACTAAACAAGAACAAGTAAACAATATATGTATGTAACATCATGAATAATGTAACTACCATGATTTATAGTGTGTCGTGTATAACAACATGAATATAATGTGAATAACAGGAACAATAGTGTCGTGATCATTAAATATCTGAAAGCGAACAATATCACAAGGCATATTCACTAACATATGATGAATAAGGTGTATAAGACTAACAAAGTATTTTAGAAACCAGACTCAACACGTGGATGTCATGGGATGATTCATTAATTTGTTGCTAAAAGTGAACATGTGTGAACATGGATTCTTTTGGCTTTATTTGTGTGCCTAATATTGTTTACTCCACACTCGTACTTACTACATGATCACCAAAAGACAAGAAATATGATAAATACCAAACTAGAACTTCACAATCTTGTGTGCAGTATATATATATATATATATATATATATATATATATATATATATATATATATATATATATATATATATATATATATATGAAAAGTTATAATTGGATTCATATAAGTATTATAGATGTCACGTCCCAGTTCCGAAATACGTAGGATCGACCATGTGGCAATGGTCAGCAAATACGTTTATGGAAAGATCCAACCCTATTGGACCTACCGAGCATATTCCGTTGTAATAAAATGAACTCCAGTCCCACAGACTATATATATATATATATATATATATATATATATATATATATATATATATATATATATATATATATATATATATATATATATATATATATGAATGAAAAGTTATAATTGGATTCATATAAGTACTATAGATGTTACACCCCAGTCCTGAAATACGTGGGACCGACCATGTGACAATGGCCAGCAAATACATTTATGAAAAGATCCAACCCTATTGGACCCATCGAGCATATTCCATTGTAATAAAATGAACTCTAGTCCCATAGACAAGAGTAAGACGAGAACAAACATGCTAATATAAATACAAAAGTAAAGTCAAGGTATAATAAGATAACTAAATTAGAGTATCTACTACCTAGATAAGAAGCACGGATCCCAAGGCAAAAGCCCTATTGTAAATCAAGAGTAATCTGAAAATATCTCGGCATCCTCTGTTGGGGCAGCTCTTGCATAAACTCAGAACGACCACAAATGACTGATCAGGATCGGAACGACCAGTTCGACGAAGGTCAACAACAAAAGGTGTTGTATCTTGAGGTGTAGTAGTGAGGTCCACCAAAAAAGGGTAATCAGATCCAAGGTTTTCTCGACCAAGATCCACCATAAATGGATGGTCAGCTCCCTCATCAAGGATAGATTTGCAAAGATCTACCATAAAAGGTTATATGTATTTGTTGGTGTGGCCTTTTAAGTAAATCATGAGGGGACCATCATCGGTTAAATCAGCCTCAGCCTCATCATCAACTTCGTTGCCAGCTTCCTCTTCGGGTTACGTCTGCTTGTACAATATTGAATCAGACTAGTAGGCTGCAATGCCCTTGAACGAGTCGACATAGACGAACTCTGTTCGAACCACCCCTTTTTATCTTTATACTCGAAGCATTGGTGGAGGGTATATCATAACATGCACCCGCGATATCGGGTACAAGTCAATAGTCAAGTCCAGCTTACGCCACAGTGTCGATGGTAGCCATCTGTCTTACCTTATGAATCACTAAGTAATCATGAATGAATCAATCAAGTCACAGTACTAAAAACGTTAAACAATCCCAGACACATATACACACAATCACCATAGACCACTAGTATGATCTTTAGTACATAATACATGTCAACCTCATCCGGAGACAAATCCGATAAATCATAAGATAATATATAACGACAAATGAATATGATGAGAACATAAAATATCATATTTTTATTACTTAATATATACTCCTGTATGCTCATTTAATGTCTAAAGATACTCATTACTTTTATATTTTGATCTAGGATGCAATTGGAGTCACTAAAAGCAAAATGGAGCTAATTATCAATTCTGGACAGTTCTGACACCTTGTAGCAAAATGGTCATAACTTGCTCATCCGAAGTCCAATTGAGCTGATCCAAATTGATTCGGAAAGCTAAGTGATAGAGGCACAATTTTGCTGTTTTGATTTTTCTGAGATTCTGGCTACATCATGGACCAAATTACGCTTGAAGTTGAGACAACTATGCTGTGCACAAAAAGTGGAGTTCATATAACCATTTCCCAACTTATTCAAAGATTTTATTTTATTGTTGGGTTGTTGTAACTCTTAGAGGATTTTTGGAAAGATATTGTGATCTTCAAACACTTATTTAGAGTGTATAAAAGGGGTAGAGATCAAGAGAAAAAAGGAGAACAACCCACAACTCTTCTTCCTCTTCTCCAATATTCTTTTGAAATTTTCTTGAACATGCGGAGCTAAAAGTCTTGTTGGTCGAAGGAAACGGAAGCCTCAGAATGAATAAAAACTTGTGATATCTAATTTGTGTTTATATTTTTAATTTGTGCTTTAAGTATCGAATGTTTTCTTATGCATATTTTTATGATTATCTTGTTTAATGACTAGGATGCATACTAGTTTATTATTCATGACAATCTAATGCTAAATTAGATATCGAATCCGTAATTGTTCGATCCCTCTAATTTGTGAAGCAACCAAGATTTAATGAACTGCTTTGTTTTATTAGATCTTAGGAGGAAAATTTTTGACAAAATTAAATACAACCGCGTGTGCTTGTGTTATTTTGCTTCATCGATCTCATCGAGTTTAATACGCTACTAGATTAAACCTTTAGCGCTTGTCTGGGGTTATTTAGTAGTTAAGGTTAATTAGATCGCTTGTTTTTAATTAATTATGGCTGAAGGAGATAGGAAAATAATTCCAACGATGAATATTCAAAGTATGAATTAATATATACTTGCATCGATGATCAGTTTTAAGATTCCAATGGTGGATGTTGACTGAGACCAACATTTATTTCTTTGATTATTTTAATACTTTAATTGTTTTTAGCTCTTCTTAATTTTCTTTTGATAAAAACTCTCCCCCAATCTTATCTTACATAGCATAAAGATCAAACTAATTACTCTTCGTGGGAACGATCCTTACTCTCACTACTACATATTATTTCAAGAGTAAAGGTTTTATTTTTGGGTGCCTACGACAGCACGCCAAATTTTGGCGCCGTTGCCGGGGAGTAATTTTAGTTGATTTTTGTGCTTTTTGTGATCTTTATGTGATCAAATAATTTTTTGCCTATTAGCAAAAAAAAAAAAAAAAAAAAATCGGTAACAGGAAATGGCGGCCAATTCTCAAATATTTGGCACTTGGCTAAATCTTCCATCTAGGCATGCTGATGAGGTAAATGTTTCTTCCTTAGAACAACAAATTTCTTGTTTAACTTCTCTTGTTCGTCAGATGGTTGTAGGTAACATGAAAACAACAAAGGCTTGTAGGATTTGTCTAGTATCAGGGCATCCAACCGATATGTGTCCAACACTCCAAGAGGAGTCCAATGAACAAGTGAATACAGAATGTGGTTTTCCTGGACTACCAGAAATGAAGTATGATTCCTATTTAGACACGTACAACATATGATGGAGAGATCATTCCAATCTCACCTATGGGAGTCCAGAATTAAATCAACCAGCAACTCAAAATTGCCCAAGTTACCAGCAATACAAGCAGCAATACCTACAACCAAGCCAAACTTCTAATTCTGGTATGTCTTTAGAAGATATTGTTAAGTCTATTGCCATTAATAATTTACAATTTCAACAGGAGACGAGGGCTAGTATCGAAAGTTTGAACAATCAAATGAGTCAAATGACAACTGCAATTAATAAGCTAGAGGCACAAAGCTTGGAGAACTTACCATCTGAAACGATAGTAAATCCAAAAGAAACTGTAAGTTCAATCATTTTGAGAAGTTGTAAAGAAGTTAAAATTCCAGAAAAAGAAGCATGTGCATCATCAAAAGAAAAAGAAGAGAAAAATATCGTTGCAGACACGAACATTCCTAACGACGATGTAGTACCTAATGGAAAAGAAGTTTTTAAACTTGATGGAAAAGATGGAGTAAAAGTTTCCATCAGTGAGAATTTTGAGAAAGAATATGAGTTAACTTTGAGTACTCACTTACATAAAACTGTTGCAGTGTTGAACGATCTTCCAAAAAGACAACAGTCATGTAACATTCCATATATTTTGTTACCAATTAATGACAAAAGACCTTTACCTTCTATTTTGCAGGTATGCATTCTAGACTTGAAACTCCTGCCTAGTTATATCAAGTGTGCATAGAGTCGAGCCAACGACAATATTAAACAAAGGCGCTGCTTGGGAGGCAACCCAAGGGAAGTTTTTTTTTATTCTCGTATTTTATTTTTTGTTATTTTGTCTTTTCTTTGCATTTAATCATACATTGGGTACAATGTCTGTTTTAAGTGTGGGGGAAAGATTTTAAATTTTTTTTTAAGCAGTTTGAGTTTGTATTTTTCTCAAAATAAAAATAAAAATAAATATATAATAATAATAATTGAGATTTTTTTTAAATAAAAGGATTTTGTTTTTGTGGTTTTTAATAATTTTTGGTTGTGTATGTCATGAGTAAGATTAAACTAAATTTGAAAATTTCATAACATGATTGAATAAATAATTTTTTTTTCAACTTAGAATTAATTAGTCTAGTTATTTTTTATTGAAAATGGTAGTATCTAAATTGGTAGACAAAAGCCAGTGAGGATTTGAGCCTTTAGACTGACACATCAGTCTCATTATTCTTTCATGAGAGATATTCTTCCACTGATTTGTTTCTCTAGAACTTGCTTTGATTCTCTTCGAGGTCACATTGACACATGCATGCATGAACATGATTAAGGCCATCTTTGTTATGCGTTACATAAGCCAAATAGCCCACCTTGTAATTAATTTTCTTTTTGTTGAACCCCTTTGAGCTTTATTGCCTTTTTCTTGGTATACCCACATTACAAGCTTTCAACCAATAATATTTATACCTTTACCCAAATCGCAAAGCTAGTGGAGCATTGTTAATCATTATGATATGTATGGATGTACGAAAAAATAAGAGTGGGGGTGTCTAAATTTGTGGTTTGGTTATAACCAACAAAATGGAACATATTTTTATCCTCAAATTTCCTAAGTTCCATTATTGTTAAAAAAGTAAAAAAAAGAAAAAGAAAAGAAATGGAGTGATTGATTTTGCATTGTTTAAATGCTTTAAAACCCAAATTGAAGACGCTGCAAAATGGAGTGATTGATTTTACATATTTTATATTGAGATTGAGTTGATTCATTTTTGCTCCACTAGTTTTGATGGCTTTTGAGCTACATTCCTAAATATATCCCACCTTAATCCTAAGCCATGTTACAACCCATGAAAAGTCCTTATGATTTATGTTATGCATGTGATCCCAGTGGTGGAGAATGAGAAAATATACAAGCTTATGGTAGAGCATTTCTTTTGGAATGAATTCGAGAGAAATATATACCTTCAAACACATGAGAGTTTAGTGTTTATTCCCGTGAGGGTCTACCTATTTAGTTTACTCCATTTTTCAAGTAAAAATACCTACTAAGTAATTAGAAGTTGTTTAAGAATATATGTTCATGATATGTTATGAGTTTTGAAGAACTTGGTTATTATTTATTTATGACATTGCAACCTTGATTTCTTTTTGGAAAAATAAATTAGAGTTTTGCCCGAGGACGAGCAAAGGTTAAGTGTGGGGGTATTTGATGAGAACATAAAATATTATATTTTTATTACTTAATATATACTCCTTTATGCTCATTTAATGTCTAAAGATACTCATTACTTTTATATTTTGATCTAGGATGCAATTGGAGTCACTAAAAGCAAAATGGAGCTAATTATCAATTCTGGACAGTTCTGACACCTTGTAGCAAAATGGTCATAACTTGCTCATCCGAAGTCCAATTGAGCTGATCCAAATTGATTCGGAAAGCTAAGTGATAGAGGCACAATTTTGCTGTTTTGATTTTTCCGAGATTCTGGCTACATCATGGACCAAATCACACTTGAAGTTGAGACAACTATGTTGTGCACAAAAAGTGGAGTTGATATAACCATTTCCCAACTTATTCAAAGATTTTATTTTATTGTTGGGTTGTTGTAACTCTTAGAGGATTTTTGGGAAGATATTGTGATCTTCAAACACTTATTTAGAGTGTATAAAAAGGGTAGAGATCAAGAGGAAAAAGGAGAACAACCCACAACTCTTCTTCCTCTTCTCCAATATTCTTTTGAAATTTTCTTGAACATGCGGAGCTAAAAGTCTTGTTGGTCGAAGGAAACGGAAGCCTCGGAATGAATAAAAACTTATGAGATCTAATTTGTGTTTATATTTTTGATTTGTGCTTTAAGTATCGAATGTTTTCTTATGCATATTTTTATGATTATCTTGTTTAATGACTAGGATGCATACTAGTTTATTATTCATGACAATCTAATGCTAAATTAGATATCGAATCCATAATTGTTCGATCCCTCTAATTTGTGAAGCAACCAAGATTTAATGAACTTCTTTGTTTTATTAGATCTTAGGAGGAAAATTTTTGACAAAATTAAATGCAACCGCGTGTGCTTGTGTTATTTTGCTTCATCGATCTCATCGAGTTTAATACGCTACTAGATTAAACCTTTAGCGCTTGTCTGGGGTTATTTAGTAGTTAAGGTTAATTAGATCGCTTGTTTTTAATTAATTATGGCTGAAGGAGATAGGAAAATAATTTCAACGATGAATATTCAAAGTATGAATTAATATATACTTGCATCGATGATCAGTTTTAAGATTCCAATGGTGGATGTTGACTGAGACCAATATTTATTTCTTTGATTGTTTTAATACTTTAATTGTTTTTAGCTCTTCTTAATTTTCTTTTGATAAAAACTCTCCCCCAATCTTATCTTACATAGCATAAAGATCAAACTAATTACTCTTCGTGGGAACGATCCTTACTCTCACTACTACATATTATTTCAAGAGTAAAGGTTTTATTTTTGTGTGCCTACGACAGCACCCAGAATACATCAATGAATGGTACACCAATAATCTCTATACTAAATCTCCAAATAGCTCCACTGATCCTAGGTGTCAACTCTCTGATATTTGTATTAACTATCCAGTCAGGATGGAGCAAGTAAATATACACAATCCTAGAAGTATAGTAAAAAGTAAAATATACATAAAACATAAAGCAGTACAGGACAATCAATATGTACAAGTGAAACAATCACACCTACTACATGATTTGAATACCTTTGTCATGGTGGACAATTAGAAGTGATCTAGCATCCCATACGTGAGGTATGACCGCTACTCAACACGGTTTGATAATTGGGTCATCCACACACGACTCTGGTATTTCCCCCCGACACCAATAACTATCACAATATGAGATACAATGGACACGACACAAGTACAATGAATACGATGATAGATACAATAAATATGGCACAAGACTTACTGTGTGTCCTACTGTGTCACGAAACATACAATAAACTAGAATATAGGATCGTATGATGAGTAATGTATAGGAACTTACAATAATAACAAAATTCTGGAATTGAATAATGAACTTGCAATAGAAAAGAAATCGAATTGAAGTATAATTACTGTAAAGAAACTTGCAATAAAATCACAAAATACGAGAATTGAAAGATAGCATCGTATAGTGTACTTGCCTCCGTCCACAAATGAAAGTTGCTTTAGTCCACCTATTAAAACAATATTAAATTATTAAATTATTAAATTCTAGATTTATGTAAACTCCTCGAGTTTCATGGTTAAAACCCAAACTAATTCTTGATTGTTAACACTAACTACTTCCAATTCTTGATTAACTTAACCAACAATTTATAAATAATAATTTTTTTGGATAACAACTAACTAATCCAATTAAAAATTAAATAATTAATTCTTTACTAATTAACTAACCATTAAATCACTAATTTACTAAGCTTTTAGTCAATAATTCTATTTTCTAACTAATTTTTATTTATTAACTAACTATTATTTCTAAATCTTTTAAAATATCAGCCTATAACCTGGCCCAACTGAGCCCATTGGTCTTGTACCCAAACTTCTGGCCCATAGTCTACCCACTGAACCAAGCCTCAAGAGTCGGTCCTAACTTGAACTCGTAGAATTGTCCAACCCTACTCAACCGTTAAAATAATTATTGTAGCTATTTGAAATCAAAGTTGTGAGGAGATTGATTCTCAGTTTGAATACAGTCATAACTGGACTAAACAATCCCGCCTTCCCAATAGGCTGAAACACGAAACGAAAGACAGTCCCAAACAGTGTCTCAATGGACACAAATTCATACAGATACAAACTTATGAGTCCAAATAGAGGACATAGAAGAAAAAGAAGAATAGATAAAAGAAGGATACCCGTGTATCAGATTAGAGTATACGGGCACGAGCAGTTTATCGAGTCCAATTCTCGGAAGATTAAAGTAGCTCAAAATAGTTCGATTCACTATCGAATGTTACAAAAATGATCAAAACCAGAAATTAACAGTTATCTATTCAATTCAATAGAATTAGGAATGAATCTAACCGATCAGAATACTTGAAGGATACACAAACTAATCGATATCTCAATGAGGAACTCACCGATCAAACTCTCCCTACGATGAGCCAATCCTTTATGCACGTTTGCTAGTGATTAGAGTCGATGTACCCTTTGTGATTGTAGAAGCATGGAAAAACTGAATCCATGCATCCAACAATCATGCGTCCCAAACAATGATCTAGAAGAAATCAGACTGCAGGGTTACCATGTGGCCCAGAAGACAAAGCCCTCATGCATCCTAGACAGTGAAGGAAGCGTTGGCCGCATGAAGCTCTGACATGCCATTAATTGCCTGACACCAAATCCTGATAAAACCATTTATTGCCCTTAAAGCTTCAAGAAGCGTGAGAATTGTGGCACATTAAAAGATAGAAAGTCACGTCAGTGCATTAATGACTTTGTCAGGCATGTAGTGCCATGTGTTCACTCATATGTGGACACGACTCAATGCGGCCAAAGTGTTCATAAAATGAGAGCATGTATGCGGCCACGACTCCATACGGCCAAAGTGCCCATAAAACCTAGGCCGGACGAGGGCATATATGCGGCCACGACTCCATGCGTCCCTCAACTTGCATGATCTTTCCTTTACAACCGAATAGATCTTCACACAATCAGTATTGATCACGTGTCAAGTTGACCAAATCACGCACACAATGGGTTAAAAATAACCCTATCTCCCAACCGAGATTTTATCAGCAACATATCCCAACCAAGGTCACGTGGTGGCCTGACCGTAGTATGCGTCCACGTTTGCAACCATATTCTGTTGAAAGATCCATATACGGCCACCAAGCAGAGGCGCATAGCATCCAGCCTGAATAGATATAAATAGTAGGGTATCATACCCATGAGACACATACAAATGCAACACAGTAGAGAGAAACACAAAGAGAGCATTCTCGTTCCCTCATCGGACCATCAACGGAGTAAAGGAGTCGCTGCAGTACTCGATCTCCATCGTCACATTCCCCAGAATCAAAAAATATTATACTTAAAATTTTTGTTTAGGATTTTTTTGTACTCTTTTGTTTGTTATATAACAAAGCTTGTTCAAGTTTGAATCAATGACAAACAAGATGGCGAATCTGCTAGGGACCATCATTATCTTCTGATAAGAAGGTAGTGACGTAGTCCGATGCGACGAAGCTGGGTTCAACCCAGAAGATAATAGTGGTACGCTTCAACCAGCAAGCTTTTGAGGAAATGCTTTCTCAGGAAGCATAAGTCCTTCTCCAAGGCTAGCAAAGCCTAAGAAGACTCGCATGACTTGGGTTACAAAGGCCAGTGTACCTTACCCAACTATGGAGCATGCACTCTCCGTTTCTCTACCTCATGCTCAAGACGCATATCAGTCGTCTACCAAGGTTGTCCATGTTCATGCGTCAGCCACGTCTGAGGAAAGGATCGTACAATACTTGAGCTATGGTAGAAGAAAATACTACGATGCCAGAACCTCAGGATCTGATGCACGATCGATACGCCCACAACGAGGGGCACAGAAGAAGAACCATGCGACAACAAGTTCTAGACACAGGAAGTGTCACTACCACATTCTAAAAATAGGGGTATTTTTGACTTTTATATATTATTAATATTGTGGTAGTTATATTAAATGATTTCATGATATGTGTATTTAAATTAAGTAATTGTATGAGATGTGTATTTAAATATATTATATATATACAGTGTTCATTAATGTTTGAGCTGGTAGACTTGACCTAGAAGCCCACTAGATGAACACTTGACCGAAATGTAGGATATGAATTTAATTTGTGTTATTTAGGACTTAATTATTGTGATTGTAATTAATTACCGTAATTTTATTTAATTGTTGCGCCTTGCCGTTGCTTCGATATTTGGAGCGCTATCCTAGCTTTTGCCTTCCAACAAATTTCACAACCTTGCCCTAGACGTGCCTGCCTTCCATTCTGACCTTTTTGTAACTCATAATTATGCTCTCTTGTGCTTCATTTTAGCCGCATAATATTCGTCACGAATATTTATTTAATTTCTAAATAAATTCTAACTTTGTATCGTTGTGCATTCCAATCGAAATTGGAGGCAATCTTGACCCATTTTCGTGCAACCCAAATTAGGGTAATATTCTGTTCTGAGTGTTCTTCACTAATGATGTTTGTGACCCAACCTAATTTTGGCCCCATGTACTCCTAATTAATTTTAGAACACTGCTCACATTTGTTTCTAATTAAATTAGGGATACCAATTTTGACTAATCCTGTTTAATCCCAATTTAATTCCAATACCCCATTAATTAAGCCCATACAAAACACACAATACCTCCTCACCCTACAAAATACCAAACACCAAATCGCCCACCAATTTTTCATCATTTCATATGTCTTTACAAATACCCAAATTTAAGGGGGCTAATTTGCAAATATTGCATTAGGTGTCAACGCCCCATTGGTTCAAACCAAATGGAGAGCCCAATTATTTGACTAGTCAACAACCCTCACCCTTGCATGAGTAATTCTTCCATGTCAAATCCTGACCACCCATTCAAAAAGGGTGCATCATCACCACTCATTTCCCACTCACATATCCTATTTAATGTCTCCTCAAGACCCTCTTCCCAACCATGACCTAATCCCCAAACCTAGGGAAGCCCCCATCTCCTCCTTCCTCACAAGCCCCCAACCGTATGCTTTTTCATTTTTTTCCTTTCTTCTTCTTCTCTTCTTCTTCTTCTTCTCCTTTTTCTTTTGAATAGAAAAGGGGGGGGGGGGGAATTTAAAACCATCACACTGTTCACCGGGCAACCCGGCCCTCTTCTCCGACCAACCCGCCGGAGGACTCATTCTCCACCCCAGCCGAACTCTCCCCGACACCGCTGCTACTCCTCCTCCAAGCCTCAACTTCACCACGAGCACCTCTGGCCTCTCCTCTTCTCCGAGCAGCACCACCCAGTCCGGTCACCTTACTCTTCTCCCGGCCAACCGTTCGAGCCCGAGCACCACGACCACTACTTCTTCCTCGGCTCACCCTGCACCTCGCTCCACCACTGTATTCCCTCCTCCCGCTGATTCCTTCTTCGGCCACTATTCGACCCCGGCGGCCGAACCACCACCACTGCATCCCCGCAGCGCAGCCACGACCCCCTGCTGTCCCCCAAGTTTGGCCTGTACTCCGGCACAACTCCGCCACTCCCCCTCCATCTTCTCCGACGAACCCGTAACTCCCCGGCCAACTTCCAACTCCGGCTGCACACTAATCACCACCACCATCATCATAAACTATTACCATTAGAACCACCCTACCACCTTCGTTCATCTTCCCGGGCACTCGGCCTCTCCTCTCCGGCCACGGGAATCACCTCCACCATCGTCATCAGCATCCCTCCAACCTCCTCCGGCCATTAGCTCTGCCACTCCCCGGCCATCTTCTCTTGCGACCTCCTGCTGCACTCTATCACCACCACCACCATCATCATCAGAGTCTCCGGCCACTGCTCCTGCTCCCCAACTCCGGCCAGCTTCCTCCCCGTCTGCTACATCAGAACCACCACCCTCCACTGTGAGCCTCCCTCTCCCTCGTCCCTCTTTCATTGGTAGTGTACATAACTTAGTGTATATACGTATGTATTAGTATATATAATATAGTGTATATGTATTCATATATATATATGCATGTACTGGTATATTTTCATATAGAATATGTGTAATAAATACGTATTTTTGGTATATATATATATACCTATAAATATATGCATGTATTTTGGTATGTATATATATGTAGCATATATATAATTGTATTGGTATATATATGTACTTATATACGTATATGGTATATGTATTGAATATAGTATACGTATATTTTTACTTGGTAGATATATATACATGTATATATATATTCAATATACATTTTCTTTTGATACACAAATAGTGGTTGTAGTATATATATATATATATATATATATATATATATATATATATATATATATATATATATATATATATGCACAAAAAATATATGCCACATATATATATATATATATATATATATATATATATACAACATATAATTTAGTGTATATACAATTATACATATTTGTATATAATTATTGGTATACCCATAAATATGTATTAATTTAATTATTGATAATATGTATAATTGATGAATGTTTTAGGCGACCCAAGTGTAATTACGGATACCCCGACTTTGCATTGACCTGTAACCCTGTAAATGTAGTTGACTGCCACATGTACACTGACGTACTAGCAAGCCTCGTATCATTTTGGCCATCTGTCTTGCACAACAATCACAGACGCGACGCCCGTGCAACTTGACCCACACTGACCCTAGTTGACCAGTATCATACCTAGCATAGCCCTGAGGCCAGTATTTTATGATTGTGTGTTAGTGTAGCATCTGATGCAAATATTATATCTATGATATGTCTATAGGACTGTTGGATCATCCAGGCGATACTTTGGAACAGGACATTGGTATTACCAGCTAAGGACCTAAGGCAAGTACATTCTCTGATAATTTCTAATTGTTTGATAATTTTTATAATTCCAGTATCTAGAAATGTTACATCTGATTCTTGACACTGTGCTACACGGACTAGTATATAGATTGGATCTTTAGTCATGAGATATTACATTGGTTATCGTATTGACATTATACACGACATTAATATTTGATATTGATATTAGACATCGTACATGATATATTGGACATTGATCGTGTATCGTAACGTGTCATGATTGGATCCACAATACTAGTTGGGGGTGAGAGAAATTGCTAGTGAGAGATGTGATCAAATACCTATCGTACAAGTTTAAATTATTGGTGTTAATCATACGCCTCACGTATGATTAGCCAGGCCATGTAGCTATCGTACAAGTCCCAAGTCGATCACATTTCAAAACTACTATTTCAAATAATTAGAATGGTTACAGTTCTCTATTTTAGATCATATACTACATCATCCGTATATGATATTGTACCTTGTTCTCTTTATTTCATATATGCACTGACTGTATCATATTGCTTACATTGCCTGTCTCTTTACATTGCCTGTCTTTTTATTTTGCTATTGCATTTATTTACTGTCTTCTCTCAGTATCTAGCATCATCTATTTATTGTTTTATAGTCCTTATCAATTAAATGGAACTGTTATTTGAGATGTACTTTGCTCCTTCCTGACTGGAAATATTTTTCCAGATTATGCCTTAGAGGACTGGTATTCGACATTTTATGGACCACAGGGTGAGTATATGCAGACTTGGACTTGGTAGTTCAGTTGTGATTCCGGGAGGTCTAGCCGGAATCACTAGTTATCTAGTTAGTTCTTTTAGTAGATCATTTGGTACCGAATTTGTCTCCGGCATACTTGTTGAGACATGGATATTTGTTGAGTTAGATTATTTATATTTAGACTTGTGTTGTATTTTATTTTATTTCTTCAAGTTCTTATCGTGCTGTAGTTATGTGATTGAGTATTTTGTTCATATTATATTGTGTCATCCGTGCCTCCTTATGGAGATTGGATGCTCGTGTGAGATTGCTTAGATAGTATCATAACCTTGACAGCGTTCTACCGCTGATGCTGCAGCATAGACTGGATGTACCCGCGTACTCGTGCCCCAATTCCGGGTGCGGATTGTGACACATTTTTAGTGGTGGCCCATGCAGGTCAGACTTCGCAAGTTGTGCGACGTCGTGGTAGTGTGGCATCTTTGTTACACTACTGCGTGCCTGCGATAGGATATAAGACATAGGATACTAGGATGAGAGCGAATACTCTATCACAATTCCTTGAGAGATTCCTGGTATGACCCCTGAGAATCTTATTATAATTTCCAATTTAAATTATTTTCCCCTTGTTTCTGTCCGTTCTCACTTGATTGATATTGAATTTGATTCTTGTTGATCAATTAGTAAATTAAGATCTTGGTGTCATTGTAGAGTTTGATTTCATATCAAGATGAATTTTATGGACTAATTTATGGTATCATCTGATGATACATGTTGATGAGGACAATGAGAAAGATTAACATTAGAGCTATTGGGCTACAAGATGTCGATTTAAATTATAATATGAAGATTGAAAATGAATTTTAATTTTTAAGAATTTTGAGGAGTTGAGATATTATGTTATTAATTTTTTTTTGTGGATTCAGATTCAATTCAATTAACCTAGACCAAGCTGTAAGGTTTTTTTTGGAAGTGATTAAATTTTTGTTTCAGTTTTGAATATTTGACTTTGAGGAAAGTATATGCATTTTACTTTAAATTGTTCGAGGAGTTAGGTTTGAGGATTTTATTTTGAGGATAAAATTTTATAGTGGAAGAGATATATATTAGTATACGAGTGGATGAGGTGCATGTGTAAGGATCTGTTGGCTTAAGCATGATTGAGATTGCACTGCAAACTAACTTGGGTGTCCATCTAGGGTTGTATTAGAGGGAGCAGTACTTAGTATGGTGTGTTGCATTTAATATGCACTTGAGTGATGAGAACAACTAGTATCAACAATTGCAGTAGATAAGAGGTATCAAACCTTGGATGCATCATTGACCTATGCAATCACAAATCTATTTATCTGTTATCCTTATTCCTTTTGAATATTGCTTCTTTAGAACTTTACTGTTCTTCCTTGATGATATCGCATTTTTTCCTTAATTGATTCTTTTGGATCTGTCTTCAGGATATTGCCGAAGACACGATATATGAGAGTGGGAGCACCAGCTTCAGAGGGGTCTGCCACCTCTCTACCTGATGGACAGACAGCCGTAGTTCCTCCTACATCTCCGATGCATGTGGGAGTATCTGCACTTTTCGAGGATCCTCCTCCCTCACCTGTCCAGAGGATTACCGCAGCTGTGACGGACAAACTTCCTCCTACACCGACTCCAATTTTCGGAGGTTTGCCCATTGACGGGGCACAGCTGTTTACTTTGATCCAGGGCATGGTAGATGCCCGGAGAGTGACGACAGACGCTCAGCGAGTTCAAGCTGAGGCTCCGAGGGTACAAGCAGAAGCACACCAAGCCCAGACTGAACTAATGAGAGAGAGCATAGAGAACGCTCACCAATTGGCACTACAGGCAGTTGAGAGAGTTGCCCAACAGTATCCTGGCCAGCGGCAGCCGAGGGCATTTCAGTATCAACAACAGTACCAGGCACCAGTTCGTGTTCAGCAGGATCAACTAACTTGTCATTTTTGTAAGAAGCCAGGTCACCTTTGGGAGAGTTGTAGATTGAGGCTAGGACTTTGTTTGCGATACGGCGATGCAGGACACCAAATGAGGGATTGCCCTCTAGTTCAGCGCGCAGCTCCAAATTATAGAGATCCAATTAGGCTACCTGTGGAACCGTATATTGCTCAGCACCCGAGAAGGGAACCACCCCAGCAGGGCGGGGCATTTGCGATGACGGTCGAGGAGACCGATACTGCAGGTAATGTGTTAGCAGGTTATGTTCTTTCCTTCCTTCTGTTCCTTTCTATTTGATTGATTGACTGATTCCCTAGTACCGTAGTTTGTATGCATGATTTTCTTGTTAGAATATAGTTAGTAGTACACCCTGACAGAGACTGCAATACCATGACAAAAGACACCATGAACCTACATATTTTTTCTTAGATTGCATGTTGTATGACTGTAGGTAGAATCTTCGTAGACTGTGATTATTGGGGTTGACCATAGTAGATTTATGAAAAGGTTATGACTTGATAAGGAGAGACAAGATGTTTAAAACTTTGAGAATAAGCATTAATTTAAATAAGGAGTTAAGGATTTAATATGGCAGAATTGATGAGTCATTGATTTTATCAAGATTGAGATATGATTGAATTATCATTAAAATTCGAGGATAAACATTAATTTAAATGAAGAGTTAAGAAATTAACATGGCATAATTGATGATGTATTAATTTTAGGAAGATTATGATATGATTAAATTGGTTATTAAAATTGGGAAAATTTTGGGAGATCATCATTATATCTATTTGATTGCAAGATATGAATTTAAAATTTATATTATGAATATTGTATTTAAAGATTTCCATAAGTATTGCATTGTTTGAGTTTTGTGGAAAAAAAGGGAAACCAAGGAATAAGATCATTGATAGATTAGTGTTTGAATTCAAAGTTTTTTTTGGACGAGATTTCAATTTTATGCATTGATTGAAATTAAATTAGAGGAGTGGATATTAAATTTCGAGTATTTAATTTTTAACTTAAAAATTTGGAGGAAATTGTGAGGAAAATGAAAACTGATTTTATTTCGAGGATTTTCAGGATTACAATAATTTCAGAATTTTGAAAATTTGTGAGATGACAATGTGGATTATTTTAGGATTATATGGTTTGATGAACCTAGATTTGATGGAAAATAATATAATGAATAAACACTACTATTGAGGATTTAAATTTCGAGGACAAAATTCTTTTAAGGAGGGTAGACTAGTCACTACCACATTCTAAAAATAGGGGTATTTTTGACTTTTATATATTATTAATATTGTGGTAGTTATATTAAATGAATTTATGATATGTGTATTTAAATTAAGTAATTGAATAAGATGTGTATTTAAATATATTATATATATACAATGTTCATTAATGTTTGAGCTGGTAGACTTGACCTAGAAGCCCATTAGATGAACACCTGACCGAAATGTAGGGTATGAATTTAATTTGTGTTATTTAGGATTTAATTATTGGGATTGTAATTAATTACCGTAATTTTATTTAATTATTGCGCCTTGTCGTTGCTTCGATATTTGGAGCGCTACCCTAGCTTTTGCATTCCAACAAATTTTACAACCTTGCCCTAGACGTGCCCGCCTTCCATTCTGACCTTTTTGTAACTCATAATTATGCTCTCATGTGCTTCATTTTAGCCGCACAATATTCGTCGTGGACGTTTATTTAATTTCTAAATAAATTTCAACTTTGTATCGTTGTGCGTTCAAATCGAAATTGGAGGCAATCTTGACCCATTTTCGTGTAACCCAAATTAGGGTAATATTATGTTCTGAGTCTTCTTCACTAAGGATGTTTGTGACCCAACCTAATTTTGGCCCCATGTACTCCTAATTAATTTTAGAACACCGCTCACATTTGTTTCTAATTAAATTGGGGATACCAATTTTGACTAATCCCGTTTAATCCCAATTTAATTCCAATACCCCATTAATTAAGCCCATACAAAACACACAACACCCCCTCATCCTACAAAATACCAAACACCAAATCGCCCACCATTTTTTTATCATTTTATGTGTCTGTGCAAATAAGGGGGCTAATTTACAAATATTGCATTAGGTGTCAACACCCCATTGGTTCAAACCAAATGGAGAGTCCAAATATTTGAGTAGTCAACAACCCTCACCCTTGCATGAGTAATTCCTCCATGTCAAATCCTGACCACCCATTCAAAATGGATGCATCATAACCACTTATTTCCCACTCACATATCCTATTTAATTTCTCCTCAAGGCCCTCTTCCCAACCATGATCTAATCCCCAAACCTAGGGAAGCCCCCATCTCCTCCCTCCTTACAAACCCCCAACTGTATGCTTTTTCATTTTTTTCCTTTCTTCTTCTCTTCTTCTTCTTCTTCTTCTTCTTCTTCTTTTGAATAGAAAAAGGGGGGGGGGGGGGAACCGGGCACCCCGGCCCTCTTCTCCGGCCGAACTGCCGGAGGACCCGTTCTCCACCCCAGCCGAACTCCCTCCCAACACCGCTGCTACTCCTCCTCTAAGCCTCAACTTCACTACGAGCACCTCCGGTCTCTCCTCTTCTCCGAGCAGCACCACCCAGTCCGGTCACCTTCCTCTTCTTCCGGCCAACCGTTCGAGCCCGAGCACCACGACCACTACTTCTTCCTCGGCTCACCCTGCACCTCGCTCCACCACTGCATTCCCTCCTCCCGCTGATTCCTTCTCCGGCCACTGTTCGACCCCGGCGGTCGAACCACCACCACTGCATCCCAGCAACGCAGCTACGACCCCCTGCTGTCCTCGTAGTTCGGCCCGCACTCCGGCACAGCTCCGCCACTCCCCCTCCATCTTCTCCGACGAACCCGCAACTCCCCGGCCAACTTCCAACTCTGGCTGCACATGAATCACCACCACCATCATCATCAACTATCACCATTAGAACCACCCTACCACCTCCGTTCATCTTCCCGGGCACTCGACCTCTCATTTTCGGCCACAGGAATCACCTTCACTATCGTCATCAGCATCCCTCCAACCTCCTCCGGCCATTAGCTCCGCCACTCCCCGGCCATCTTCCCCTGCGGCCTCCTGCTGCACTCTATCACCACCATCACCATCATCATTAGAGTCTCCGGCCACTGCTCCTGATCCCCAACTCTGGCCAGCTTCCTCCCCGGCTGCTACATCAGAACCACCACCCTCCACCGTGAGCCTCCCTCTCCCTCTTCCCTCCTTCATTGGTAGTGTATATAACTTAGTGTATATACGTATGTATTAGTATATATAATTTAGTGTATATGTATTCATATACATATATGTATCTATTGGTATATTTTCATATAGAATATGTGAAATAAATACGTATTTTTGGTATATATATATACCTATATATATATGCATGTATTTTGGCATGTATATATATGTAGCATATATAATTGTATTGGTATATATATGTACTTATATACGTATATGGTATATGTATTGAATATAGTATACGTATATTTTTACTTGGTATATATATATATATATATATATATATATATATATATATATATATATATATATATATATATATATATATATATATGTATATATATATATATATATTCAATATACATTTTCTTTTGATACACAAATAGTGGTTGTAGTATATATATATATGTGGCATATTTTTTTAACATATATATATATATACAGCATATAATTTAGTGTATATACAATTATACATATTTGTATATAATTATTGGTATACCCATAAATATGTATTAATTTAATTATTGATAATATGTATAATTGATGAATGTTTTAGGCGACCCAAGTGTAATTACGGATATTCCGTCTTTACATTGACCTATAACCCTGTAAATGTTAGTTGACTGCTACATGTACACTGACGTACTGGCGAGCCCCATATCATTTTGGCCATCTGCCTTGCACAGCAATCACAGACGCGACGCCCGTGCAACTTGACGCACACTGACCCTAGTTGACCAGTATCATACCTAGCATAGCCCTGAGGCCAGTGTTTTATGATTGTGTGTTAGTGTAGCATATGATGCAAATGTTATATCTATGATATGTCTATAGGACTGTTGGATCATCCAGGCGATACTCTGGAACAGGACGTTGGTATTACCAGCTAAGGACCCAATGCAAGTACATTCTCTGATAATTTCCAATTGTTTGATAATTTCTATAATTCCAGTATCTTGAAATGTTACATCTGATTCTTGACACTATGCTATACGGACTAGTATATAGATTGGATCTTTAGTCATGAGATGTTACATTGGTTATCGTATTGACATTATACACGATATCATATTTGACATTGATATTAGACATTGTACATGATATATTAGACATTGATCGTGTATCGTGACATGTTATGATTGGATCCACAGTACTAGTTGGGGGCGGGGGAAATTGCTAGTGAAAGATGTGATCAAATACCTATCGTACAAGTTTAAATTATTGGTGTTAATCATGCGCCTCACGTATGATTAGCCAGGCCATGTAGCTATCCTACAAGTCCCAAGCCGATCACATTTCGAAACTACTATTTCAAACACTTAGAATGGTTACAGTTCTCTATTTTAGATCATATACTACATCACCCGTATATGATATTGTACCTTGTTCTCTTTATTTCATATATGCACTGACTGTATCATATTGCTTACAATGCCTGTCTTTTTATATTGCCTGTCTCTTTATTTTGCCATTGCATTTATTCACTGTCTTCTCTCAGTATCTAGCATCATCTGTTTATTGTTTTATAGTCCTTATCAATTAAATGGAACTGTTATTTGAGATGTACTTTGTTCCTTCCTGACTGGAAATATTTTTCCAGACTATGCCTTAGAGGACTGGTATCCGATATTTTATGGACCACAGGGTGAGTAGCTGCAGACTTGGACTTGGTAGTTCAGTTGTGATTCTGGGTGGTCTAGCCGGAATCACTAGTTATCTAGCTAGTTCTTTTAGTAGATCATTTGGTACCGGATTTGTCTCCGGCATACTTGTTGAGACATAGATATTTGTTGAGTTAGATTATTTACATTTAGACTTGTGTTGTATTTTATTTTATTTCTTCGATATCTTATCGTGCTGTAGTTATGTGATTGAGTATGTTGTTCATATTATATTGTGTCATCCGTGCCTCCTTATGGAGATTGGATGCTCGTGTGAGATTGCTTAGATAGTATCATGACCTTGACAGCGATCTACCGTCGATGCTGCGGCGTAGGCTGGACGTACCCGTGTTCTCGTGCCCCAATTCCGGGTGTGGGTCGTGACAAGAAGGTAGCTGCATGTACCCAGACGACAACAAAGACTCTGTCTTCGATAGAATCTCATGCGACGCTGACTCCATGCGCCATACTAAAAAAGGAGAAAACTCAAACTTGGACTCCTCGTACTATGCGCCCATGTGTGCTAAGACGAGAAAGTCTAGGACAGTGTGAGCTCGCCAAGCTTGAGCCACTGCTCAAGTGGCTGACTGTCAGCATACGCCACTAATTGTAATGCGTGCCCCTGATAGAAATTTGTACAAGATCGACCCATGCGTCCAGCCTGTAGTAGCACACGGACATGGTCAGTCTCAGAAGTCTTCCACTCATGATTTAGGGCAAGTTCTTGTACGAACCCCAGGTCAGAGAGCAAAAATAATGCATACACACCCCGGTGTTCGGTCTACCCATGCTCATAAGAAGGGTGTAAAGGTAAATTATCCCTCGCCTGATTTGCGTAACATGATCAATCATAAGCATAAAGCAGGGGGCAACTATAGCATGTGAGATATCCTATCCTGGGCATCGTTGTGCCAACATCATCATCAACTACTGATGTACTAAAGTAGCAGCACCTGCAAACAAAAATTTGGTATTTCAACGACTGTAAGAACCCATCCGACAGTGTCCCAAAAAATAGGTACAAATACCAGAAGATGAGATTTGCCTTTTGCCTCATGCTGCTCCATTTGGAAGTCTCCTTCTACAAGGGGAGGCCGGAAGTCCAGTACCTCCAACCCTCCACTCTCAACCAACATGTCGAAAAGTCTAAAGCAAGCAGCGGAACCTACAGAAGGGGTTTTCCTGGGCACACGTTCGAAGGGAAAAATATAAACAACTAGGGTTGGTACTTTCTCGAAACCTAAAAGAACCCCGCAAGCTGGGGGTAGCAATCCTCCAGAACTCTACAACAATCCGTCGTTCCGAGAAGATAGTGATTCTCAAGGAACATATGCCGAGGTTCCTGGGGGTAGTCACCCCATCAAAGTAAAGCACCTACTGACGCTAGGGGTAGTGTTTCCTCCAAATCTGAGTAAGATGCGGTACTGCCAACTTTCTCCAAGGACTACTCAATACAAGAGTCTGAGGCAGAAAGTGGGAGATCCACCGTCCAGTCTGTCTCCCCCTATGTCAGGACAGTATACACGGCTAGGGAGGATAATGAAGGCACCAGTAATCGATAATGCCTTGAGACCCTCGAGGCTATGATACAGAACATGAGTGCCTCGATGCAGTCTTTGACCCAGACGGTGCTAGAGCTCACGGCAAGCCTAGTCCCGCAACCACCAAAAACCTCTGCACAAGCAAGCCAGGACCCTAGGACCAACATAATTCAAATACAACCGCTCCATCCGCTGATACCCACCACACTCTTCCAGGATCATCCACTCCTTCTGCAGTAGATGAGGCCAGGGAAGCAATGCAGGAAGTTCGAGAACTTTGAGCACTCCTGGACTCAATGGGTAGTCACAACACACTATACGAGCTCGGGATACGCCAACCATATCCTCTCGAGTAGAAAAATATGATATACCCGCCCAAGTACAAGCCCTTCACCATAACCCTATTTGACGGAAGGACATTGCCTCATCAATATATGAGTTATTTCGAGACGACGACATGACATCTACCTCATAACGACGCTCTTCTCACGAAGATTTTTATCGTGGCATTGTCTTGGGTGACCTTTGACTGGTTTTGTAGTCTCCCAGACAGTTGAATTTCATCATTTGAGGATCTAAAGTCCCTCTTCTTTGCTCGATTCTATGATAGAGGAAATGACATGACGATGTCCTCTCTAACGGATATCACTCAGAAAAAGGGCATGTACGGGAATACATAGACTGATACAGGCAAGCTGTGCTAAAACTACCCTCCGACAATCTCGACTCTACACTAATGGACGTGTGCCAGAGAAACTACTTCTGGCGGTAAGACTCTAGACGGGTGCTACTCAAATCAAAGACTGTACGACATTTATCATAAGTACCATCGCTGCTGAGAAGAATGTGAAGGACGCCTGATTGCTGGAAATATATATCTCCATCGCTGATGACAGGGAAAAGAGCCCTTACAACAACAAAAACAACAACAACAACAACAACAACAATAACAACAATAGTGGTCGTGATGGCAAAGGAAAGCAGGCCCTTACCGTCAATGTGTCCAAGAAGCCCTCCATGACGGATCAAAGACCCGCCGAAGCTCCAAGGCTGAAAGAGACTTACTCTTTCGATGACGATGAAATAATGACAAGCTTCGACGTGCTGATGAAGGGCAACAAGCTCCAGCTTCCCGACATCAAATGTCCTGATGAGGCAGACTAGGTCGATAATCCTAAATACTGCCACTACCTCTGGTATGTCCATCATCCAACACGGGACTGCTATATGTTAAAAAGATACATCCAGTGTCTGATTGATTCCAAAGCTCTTACCTTAGACTTTGAGGATAAGACAATCGCTACTAGTATGGTATCTCTCCAATTCGATGACTTTTCTCTGACTGAGGCTAAAGATCGTGTTTTTTTTATCCCGAGGGCAACAATAAAGGTTGTTAATCTCCCTCCAACTCACAAACAAGTAGCTGGGTTAGTACCTCTTAGCACACCATGGGACGAGGTCATATGGGTTCACAAAGACCTTGCTCCTAACTTGATGCAACAAGCAGCGCCTTTTACCGTCAAGTCCAAGGAAAAGAAACCCAGAGCCTGCCATATGGTTTCTCCTTCCTCTGAAGAAGTCTTAGTAGGAGCAACCAGGTCGGACCTGGCCTAACAGCTCGACTATAATGCTCTCGAGGATGTCCTTCCTCCCATTATTGCATCATATATAGGTCATTCTCAGCTTCTCGCAACAGACAGACAAAAGCAGAAGGAGACTTGCTTCGACAAGTCATTGCGAAAGGATACAACTCAGGGGCTGAAAAAGCCTTACAACTTTAATATATTGGCATAGCTTGCCAATACGCCAGCTAATTTATCACTCTTTGAGCTCCCATGTCTCTCCAAAGACACCCAAGATGCTCCAAGTGAGACATTGCATAATGCCGACACTTATTTTGCCCAGGTTAAGCCTTCGGCCGAGGACCCTACTGTATGTCCCCACTACAACAATGTAATGGAGGCAATATCCAACATCACGTTCTTGCAAAAGGACATATTGCTAAAAAATAATAGACACGATCGTCCTTTGTATTTCATAGGGTATATCGGTGCTATTAAGGTGGACCGGATGTACATCGACCCTGGTTTATCTCTCAGTATCTTCTTGTGAAGTCTACTGCAGACCTTGGGAATCCCAATGCATTGGTTGGCAGTAACCAATACTACCATCAGTGGCTTCAATGCTGGAAGAAGCTACCCTCTAGGAAAGATTTGCCTGAAATGTCAGATCAGTGACTTACGAATGGAGGTCATCTGCTATGTCATAGATGTAGACGTATCTTATAACATCCTATTGGGGCGCCCATGGATACACGAATACCTGATTGTGCCATATACTCTGTACCAATGCCTGAATTATGTCGACGTGTATGGCATCATCAAGACGGAGTTTGCCGATGTGGATCCATTTAAGGGAGTCGAAGCATATTACTCCGACTCGATCCTGTACAAACAAGTGCACCAAGGTGAATGTGGCAACGACGCTGATAATGAAGCAAAAGATGGTGTAACACCAAATGAACCCTTAAGGGTCCATCTTAAGGAGAGAGCCTCTAATATGGCCCCTCCTCTCTTAGTAAAACTTTACAAGAAGGCACCAAAATCTTTAGTATTCACTTTCGAAGATCAAGACGACCGCCTAAAGAGGATCCAAACACCATCTACTACTTCTGAATCTCTGGCTATAAATCTTTGCAAAAGGCCTCCAAAGTCGTTGTCACGACCCACACCCGGATATTCGGGCACGAGTACGTGGGTACGCCCAGCCTACGCCATGACATCGGCGGTAGAATGTTGTTTGGGTCAATTCTACTATCTAAACATCTTACACAATATATATAAGGTACAAGTCAATCATCTCAACTCCAAACGGAGAAACAATATGGTATCTCACAAATGTAACTATACTCAATCATAATGCAAACTAAGAAAGATAAAGTACGAATGGAATAACGAATAAAAGAATCACGATACAATCCACATGTCTGAAATAATATACATGCCATGAATATCAATAAAAGTCTAATACAAGTCCACCAAAATATAAACTAAACCTCCTCAGGCTCTGGAACTAAGTCCTCCTGGTCTATAGGAGTATCCTCTAATAGTAAGCCCTCATGCGGCCCGTAGAATGTAGGACACTGATTTATGATCCAATCATCTGAAAAATATCCAGTCAAAAGCAGAACTAAGTCCTCCTGGTCTATAGGAGTATCTGTAAACCCCCTCGACCAAATTTAGTTCTACCTGGCTTAGATAAAGAGACTATGGTTAGTTTGAAGCCATTTAGAATTAGAATATAGTGTTTTAGATTAATGTACATAATATTCATATCACTTTGTGCACCTTACCGTTGCTTCAATATTTGGAGAGCTACACTAGCATTTGCTTCCAAACAAATTTTACACACTTTTCTTAGACATGCCAGTCTTCTATTCTGACCTTTGTGTAACTCATAAATACCCTCCCTTGTGCTTCATTTTAGTCACATAATATTCGTTACAAACGTCTATTCTTAAATCCAAATAAATCCAAGTTTGCATCTTTGTCCGTTCTAATCAAAATTGGAGACACAATCTCGACCCGTTTTATGCAACCCAATTTATGACAATATTTTATTCTGGGTCTACTACATCCATGACACTTGTGTCCTACCCAATTTTAACCATATGTACTTCCAATTAATTAAAAAACACCATCTACACTAATTTTAATTAAATTGGTGTAAGGACCCAACCTAACCCAAAACTAGACCCAACACCAACCCAAACTCCCACTCATACCCCTCAAGGTTCATACTAAATACCACACACCATTTTAACCTACTATATCACACCAAACATGGTATTTTTTCTCATCCAATCCCAATTTACATTGTTTGTGCAATTTTCCAATTATTAGGGACTTTTGTATAAATAGACAATTAGGTGTCCACCTTCCATTGGAGCCAAGCTATGAAGAAACCCCTTCCCTCATGTGTTCACCGGTCCCCCTAGGTTTTCCCTCCATTTTTGTGTATATAACATACTAACTTTCCCCCTACATCATCCACACCCTCCATTCAAATTTGACCCATCCTAGCCACCCATTCCTTCATAAAAAATTCTTCCCCCCATCCCTAGGAATGCACTTGGTCGGCCCTAATTTCAATGCAAGCTTCCTTCTCTCTCTCTCCTACATAAATAACCTTCTTCCTCTCTCCATTTTTCATTCCTACTATCACCGATCCAAAACTGAACCCTAAACCTCCTCCTCCGAGCAGCCACCCCACCGCCACAGCACCGCCACCTACTCCTCCAGTCAGCCACCGTCCCGCCGCCACTATACCGCCACCTACTCCTCCGGTCAGCAGCCAACACCGCCACATCAACCACCCCCCTCTCCTTCTTCCCCGACTTCTTCTCCTTCTCCGACTCCTCCTCCTCCCCGGCCAACATGACCATCACCATCACCACCCTGTCGTCCTCCGACCATCTCCACCACCATCATCGTCATCCCAGCAGCCTCACCATCACCACCGCAACCTCCTCAGTTACCCTGACTTTGACCATAGTCACTACTGCCATAACAACCATCAACACCACCACTTCCATCCCCGTCACACCATCATCTCTACCACCGCCACCGCCTTAGCACCACCCTCTCCATCACCAACACCATCGTTACCATCTTACCATCCCCACCACCATCAATAACCACCGCCACCACCTTAGCCACCAACTTAACTACCACCACAACCATCCCGACATCACCGCCACAACCATCAACCACCACCCTCACCATCACCCGACCTCCCCCCTCCTTCCTTGCCTCCTCCTCCTGTTTACCACCCCGACCATCATCCCCATGACCAACCCGCCACCACCAGCAACCCGCCACCGCCACCAAGCTGCTGCCGCAGCCGCTGCGAGCTGCTGACATTACTGCGAGCTGCTGTCATTGCTACAACTGCTGCCAGTATTGTCGTACTTGGCTGGAGCACTTCCTCCACCCGCCGGAGTTTGGCCGCCCTCGAGTCGCGGACGAGCATCACCCCTTCCTAGTCGAGCACAACTAGGTTTGCATCGTTACTCCTCTTTCTTGATTATTGCATGGATAAATGTTGATGTGTGAACCCTAGTGCCTAGTGTTTATATATGTGTATGTATAGGAATAGTAGTTGGTGTTAGTATTATTTCATAGAAAATTGGTTATTTAGTTTGGTACAAAATTGTGTTGACCCTAGGTCTTTAGACTAAACTGCCATTCGTGCACACTAACCTACTAGCTAGGACATGGGTTTAGTGATTATGTTACTTGAAGTTGTAAGGTATTGGTAACTAATTATCTCATTATACACGGTATCTGAAGACATAACGTACTCGTACACGGAGACCTAGAGGGTTACCAATATCGAACTTGTCATGGAAATCCTACTAAGTAGAATACCTAGTACCCATGTATTAGAGGTGCAACTTAGCACCTCACGAATCATAGTTGTGACCGTGATTGTAACATGTGAGAAATTATACCATAGGATAACTTGTAAATGCTGTGGGACTAGTAGACTAAGTGTACACCTACTTCCTTGATCCTTGACTAGTCTTAGCCAATGTATTTAGTATCACGTTTATTTGGTTTAGTCTCTGCGTAACTCATGATGTTGCGTAAGTTGTACTCTTGTATATGATTAGCATAGTGTAATATAGTGATTGATAATTATTGTTATTAATCATAGGCACCCAAGACGATTCTACCTTGGCTGCGGGTTTCGGATCTTTATTTGTGCACACCAGAGTTTCAGGCAAGTATACCTTGCCTTGTTGTACTGTTTAAATTCAGTTATTATTAGTTGCATGTTTTATTGTTTTAATATTATATAACTGTGCGCGTCCGAGAAAGACTCGGGTGCAGTCAACGAAGGCATTGACGGTAGGACTTGTGTCTAACCTAGTGTCTAATGGACGCACCTAAAGTTGTGGGGTTATCAATATGACTCCCCAGGCCTTGACACGTATCATTGCATATCACAGAGTGAGTTCATATAGGGACGCGTGCTTCATACTCGACTGGCCATTGGTGTGAGCAGGATGTGTGATGGTATTTAGTTTAGTTGTATATTTCTTTAGTGACTTGCATTATAGTACGAGATATCCATATTGTATTCGTGACTTATACATTGGCATTAGGCGGAGAAGATAATTAGTAGGCGTATGGGATAGACATTTGGCTACCGTAGTTTCAGAGTAAACTACAGGGTCGTGAGCCTCAGCATTACCCGGTTATGGGCTCAGTGTTACCCGGTTATGGGCGTATATGCTTGTCGATACATCCGACAGAGATTACTAGCTGTACGCTATCATAATCAGTGATGTAGTCAGCATATACTCCTAGCATCCAGTTTACAGCTAATGCTAGGTACTTAGTCTCTGGCTTGACGCTACGCTTTATACCTTTTACCTACCCATACGTACCAAGGTTCTCTTCAAGTGTATTTTACTTAGCTGGTTAGTTCACCCTCGAGTTTACACAGTATTTACTTTATGGTATGTACTTTTTGTATCTTGTTACATCCCTCTGAGGACCTGGTTTCCTTCCAGGTTATTTGAACAGTTTGGATGAGGCTTGATATGGCGGTGTATTGGACATCCTTGCAGATATCTTTATATCTTTCCCTTATTACAGTTATGTACTATTTTTCTATTGTGACTCTGTTATTATAGTCTAGTATTTATAGGCCTATATTATTCTCTTGGTCTATTCGAATGGTTGTATTATTAGGCTGCAGACTAATGATGCATACCGTTCCCTCTTATGATTTATTTACCATGGATTGAGATTTAGTTTAGTTATTGCATATTAGAATTAGATTTTTAAATTGATCACTTGACCGTGGATAGCGTAAGTGCACTTTGTCGGGTCCATTAAATTGGAAAGCCCTACGGAGTCGTACCAGCTGGCCATTGCCACGTGGCCTGGTCCTGTGTATTTTGGGACTGGGGCGTGACATAGTTTTATTGGTGGTCCATGCAGGTCAGAGCATATCATTTCGGTTATGTTACTGTACCGAACGAGCCTGCAACTTAGGATTAATATTGAATAAGATCTCAATCCATAATTGATTTTTAAAACTTCTCTTGTATTCGATTGTTGCCCTTGGACTTCATTATTGTATTCGTTCATTACCATCGATATTGTTATTATTGTTTCTCATCTTCCTTATTTCGGAGAGATGGATGCTCGCGCACAGTAATTTCCTCCAGGAGCAGATCCTAGTCAAGACCAAAAATGTATGATTGATGTGATAGGTTGATAAGTTCTTTCTTGTTGCTAGAGTTAGTATAGGCTGTTGGCATAAGAATTAGACTTAGAAGTAGAGACTTAAAACTAGACCCTACCCTTACTTAAGGTAGCAGTGATTGTAAGTATTAGAAGCTAGAAAGATTGTTTGATTCTAAGGCTCTTGAATAATTTGGGGAAGACAGCTAAATACTAGGGTTAGTTGTAGCCCCATGATAATAATACAAGAAATTAGTTGTAGTCTTATGGTAGTGATACAAGGAACAACATTATGAACTTAACAAGACAAAATTTTAGACTCACATCTAGAAGAATATTATCAGATACTAATAAAAATAGAGTATGAAATAGCACTTTAGGTAGCAAACCATAGTGGTGAATCCCTAGTTGCCTTGTGACTTACAATACCAGACCTAGAAAATTTTCCACCCTTTAGATAATGATGATTATATGACTAAACTAAAATAGATAGGTAGTGTCACGCCCCTGTCCCAAAATACACGGGACCAGGCCACGTGACAATGGCCAGCTAATACGACTTCGTGGGGTTACCCAATTTAATGGACCCGACGAAATGCACTGCGCTGTCCTAAAATACTAACAAGTCCAATACTAATATACAACAGGTAATCTAATCTCATCCACAATATAAACAAGAAATACTAAAATAAATACTGGAAGATAAACGCCAGTCTGAAATGTCATAGTACAATCCAAAATGTCTGGTGGGAACAAACCTACTACTATGACGAAATAAAAGTACTGAAAGACAGATAAAAGAGTAATGACTAGGGTATCGACTGACTAGATAATGATGCTCCAATCCTAGGCGGAAGGCCTACTAAATGATTATGGGAACTCTGACGGTAGCACCTCTAGCTCCTCCTCGGATGCATACCTCATCTCCTGTCCGGGCCCGTACATTGTAGGATAATATGTCTCGTCCAAATCTAGAAGGGAACCAGGTCCTCAGAGGACATAACAAGATACAAAAATGCATGCCATATATATATACTGCATAAAATAAAGGGGTGTGCTAACCATCTATGTGAATGCAATGTGAGGACAATATTGGTACGTATGGGTAGGTGTAGGCATAACGTCCAACACTCCGAAGAGCGAGGTATCTGTACATGTAACGTCCATCATTCCGAAGAATAAGGTATCTGCAAATATATACGTCCGTATCGCTTCGAAGAACACGATATCTATATAAAGGAAGTCATTTGATTCGTGGCTCCTCCGGATACTACGGAATCTAATATGTGTATCCCATATGCCTACTAGCTGTCCTTCCCGCCCAATGTAGATATACAAGTCGAATACACGACGTGCATACTACGTATCTATATGCCAAGTCACTACTGATTATATAACCCTAATTACGTACTAAACCGTAATGCATGTCATACGTACCGATAGCTAGTCGTATACGCGGACCCGCATCCCAACATGAATTTGTTATCGTGATGCGTGTAAGAGTGTCAGGTCTCGAAAGATATCAGAATATCCTCACAATGATGGGTGAGTCAGCTAGGGACTAGGTCAAGTACACTACTCATCGACGCATTCGTCGACTACACTCGAGTCAATCTCGGAAGCGCACAGTTGTATAAAATAATGCAATAAGATATCATACAATATTTGTATAATTTAAATTAAACAGTAAATATGGTAAGGTATCTTGCCTGGGTCCTCAAGCTGCGAATGCCAGTAACCTGCTCCTGAAGTCTCTCCTGACTGGTCCAGCGACCCTATACATATAATATAATATAGCAATTCGATCATCAGACACTAAAGTAATACACACAGAAATACTACGTTGCTCTAGACACTGACGCAAAGGGTCACGTTGGTCAACTAACAGAGTCGCGTGTGCACGCAGCTAAGACGTACACGTGTCCTGTCCTCATTTACCGTGTACCTCGAGGTAGCAATTTACCACGGTCCTGTTACGAAAATAATTATATTTTGTACAAAAATACATGTCTTTATTATCATGTTAAGGTGTACTTGGTCAATGTCTAGGTTTTTAGGTAAAATACAAAGTTCTTATTAATAAGTCATTTATTATTTGAGTAATTACTAATCCTAAATTACTAATCTAAATAAAACACACCCACACCTATTGTACTTAGGGTTTCACCTTACTTTACTCGTGTCCATTCAACGACACAACGACACAACGACATATGAAGAAAAAAGGGCAATAAGATGTTTACCTAGTCGTGGCCGAGAGGGGGTCTGGCTCGTCGACGTACTCGTTCTCCGGCGATTAGCGGAGCTCCGACGTTGTACGGGAAACAGCAACGACAGCAGCAGCAGTTGCAGCAGCGACTGGCGGCGGGGTCAATCGTGGTAAGGCAGTCAGGAAGGCGGTGGTCAGGGTGTGGAAGGTCGGTGATGATGGTGGAGTTGGTGAGGGTGTTAGGTTGATGGCTAGGGGAATCGGGGTCGGGTTGATGGTGGTGCTGTCAATGGTTGATGGTGCCGGGAAGCTGTGGTCGACATTGAGGGGAATAGGCGGTAGAGGAGGGTTAGGAGTGGTCGGCCATGGTGGTCTGTGCAAAGGTGAAGGAGGCTACGGCGGAGGGGAGTCGGGAGAAGGGAAGGTGTTGATGATGGTTGATGGTGTCGGCTGTGGAGATGGGCTGCTGGGTAGCCGTCGATGGAGGGGAGCAGACGGAGGAGGTCGTGGTCAAGTGTGGGTATGGTGGCTGAGGTGGTGGCGGTCTAGATGTGATCGAGGAAGGAGGCTGGCCGGTTGGGAAAGGCTAAGGTTTGAGTAGGTTTTGGTTCTATTTTTAGGGTTTAGAGAGAAATAGTTATATTTATATAGGAGAGAGGAAAGGGGGGTTGTCCTCGAGAATTGGGCCGGCCAGGGCTCCTTAGGGCGGGGAACATGTCCACATGAAGTAATGTAGGGTATAGATGGGCTAGGTTGGGTCTAGTTTTGGTGAGGTTAGTCTTCGTACTAATTTAAATAAGAATTATTGCAAGTGATGCTTTTCAATTAATTAGAATTATATGGGAGTAGGATTTTGTGAAACACAGTTTTCATGGACATGGCAGATTCAGAATAAAATAATATCCTTATTTAGGTTGTATGAAAATGGGTTGAGGTTGTGTCTCCAATTTCGATTGGAACGACAACTACGCAAGGTTGGATTTATTGGGATTTAAAACTAGACTATTGAAATGAATATTGTGCAACTAAAATGAAGCACAATATAGAGTATTTAAGAGTTACGCAAGGGTCAGATGGGTAGTCTGGCATGTCTAGGAAATGTGTATGAAATTTGTTTGAAGGTAAATACTAGGGTGACGCTCCAATTATCGAAGCAACGGTAAGGTGTATTAAGTAATATAATTATTGCATAACAAATCTAATTTACTGCATTCAACTCTAATTATCACCAATTTAATCCTAGTTTCTCTATCTAGACTAAATAAACCTAAATTTGTTCGAGGGGGTTTACAATCTACCCTCCTTAGAGCATTTCGTCCTCGAAATTAAAACATACATACGGTAACAACTATTGACTGAAATGAAATGCTACTACATACCTAGGCCTTCGAAGAGATGAGAAAAATGCTGTCGAATCTCATCCTCTCTTTCCCAAGTTGACTCACCTAGTGCATGATGCCTCCATGCGACACGAACTAGAGGGATAGTCTGACCTCATAATACCTTCTCGCTTCTGTCCAGAATCTCTACAGGCTCCTCTTGATATGATAAACTCGGCCCGACTGTGATCTCTGAATGGTCAAGCACATGACTCGAATCTGGCATGTACCCCCTTAGCTGCGATACATGGAAGACGTCATGAACTCCTTCTAAAGTCTATGGTAAGGCTAATCTGTAAGCAACCTCTCCGATGCGTTCCAACACATCAAATGGTCCGATGTACCTTGGACTCAGCTTCCCTCTGCCTCCAAACCTGATGGTTCCTCGGGTAGGTGAGATCTTCAGAAACACATGATCTCCAACCTGGAACTCTAGGGGTCGTCGATGTGCATTTGTCCAATGCTTTTATCTGTCCTGTGCTGCTCGTAGGTGCCCTTGGATCTTCTTTACTTTCTCCACTGTAAGAACAACCAACTCTGGTCCAAGAATTTGTCTCTCACCTACAGCGCTCCAATACACTGGGGAACGACACTTCCTGCCATATAATACTTCATAGGGAGCCATCTGAATGCTCGCTTGATAGCTATTGTTGTAGGAAAATTTGACCAAATGCAAATGGTCCTCCCATGATCCTCCGAAATAAAGTATGCACGCCCTTAACATGTCTTCCAGCGTCTGAATTATGCGCTCGGTCTGGCCATCTGTTTGCAGGTGATATGATATGCTGAACTTCAGGAGGGTACCGAGACTCTCTTGCATACTCCACAAAAAGTAAGATATAAACCTTGTATCCCTGTCTGACACTATATCGACTGGCACTCCATGCAGTCGCACGATCTCTCTCATATACATATCTGCTAAGACTTCTGTAGACTGTCCAACTCTGAAAGGTAAAAAGTGAGCGGACTTGGTGAGTCAATCTACGATTATCCATTCTGTATTGCGACCACTAGGACTCCTCAGAAAGCCCATAACAAAGTCCATAGTGATATTTTTCCATTTCCACTCCTATATCGGAAGCGGCTGAAGTAATCCTGCTGACCTCTGATGCTCAGCCTTGACCTGCTGACACACCAGGCACTTCGCCACAAAGCGGGCTATCTCTCTTCATTCTATGCCACCAATAGTACTGCCTCAAGTCTCTGTACATCTTTGTGCCTCCTGGATGAATAGAGTACGTTGAACTGTGCGCCTTTGACATCAGATCCTGACGAAGTTCTCCATTTGAAACATAGAGACGATCTCCTCATCTCAAAGTCCCATCCTCATGTATACGCAATCCTATCTGTATTCCGGCCTCTGTCCTCTGTCGAAGCCTTTGGAATCTTGTATCTGTTAGTAAGGCAGCCTTGATCCTCTCAATCAATATCGATTGCAACTGGAAACTTGACAACTGGCCGTCTGTTTTGGGCATAATGACCTCTATACCCATCTGCTCTAGGTCTCTCAACAGATGTTGCTGGGTAGTCAAAAAGAATGCCATGGGTCTTCTGCTTAATGCGTCAGCTACTACGTTCGCCTTTCCCGGATGGTACTGTAGTTCAATCTCAAAGTCGGTCATCACCTCGAGCCAACGTCTTTGTCTCTGGTTTAGGTCCTTCTGAGTATAAACGTACTTTAGGCTTTTATGATCTGTGAATATCTCTACTCGTTCTCCGTATAGATAGTGCCTCCAAAGCTTCAAAGCAAAGATCACTGCGGCAAGCTCCAAGTCGTGAGTGGGTTAGTTCTTCTCATGGGTCCTCAGCTGCCTAGAGGCATAGGCCACTACCTTCCCATGCTATATCAAGATGCATCCCAATCCTTTCCCGGATGCATCGCTATAGATCACGAATCCTCCGGGTCCAGAAGGTATGGTCAAGATAGGTGTCGTAGTCAAACGCTTCTTCAGCTCATCGAACGCCGTCTGACACTCCTCTGTCCAAGTGAACTCCTGCTCCTTGCGGGTTAAGCAGGTCATCAGCTCTGCGATCCTTGCGAAGTTCTCTATGAACCTCGGGTAATACCCGACAAGTCCTAGGAAACTCCTCACCTCTGAGACGTTGATAGGGGTCGGCCATGTCTTTACTGACAAAATCTTCGCTGGATCTACTGAAATACCATCTCCTGAGATAATGTATCCAAGGAAAGCGACACGATCTAGGAGGAACTCACACTTGCTCAGCTTTGCATATAGCCTCTCACGCCTCAGTGTCTCTAACACTAGTCTCAAGTGCTCTTCGTGCTCCTCGTGGCTCTTTGAATACACCAAGATGTCGTCGATGAAGACTACCACGAACTGGTCTAGGTATTGGTAGAAGACTCTATTCATCAAGTTCATAAATACGGCAGGCACATTCGTCAGTCCAAAAGGCATCACCAAGAACTCGTAGTGACCATAACGAGTCCTGAATGCTGTCTTTAGAATATCTTCTCTCTGCACCTTTACCTAATGATAACCCAATCTCAAGTCAATCTTCGTGAACACCACTGCTCCTGTCAGCTGGTCGAACAAATCATCAATCCGCGGCAGGGGTACTTGTTCTTGATAGTCAAAGCATTAAGGGCTCTGTAATCAATGCATATACGTACTGTCCTATCCTTCTTTGGTACAAACAATACTGGTGCTCCCTAGGGTGATGCACTAGGACAAACAAATCCCTTGATCTGCAACTCCTCTAACTATAATTTCAGCTCATCTAGTTCCTTCTTTGCCAATCGGTACACATTGAAAGATACCGGTGCTGCTCCGGCTACTAACTCAATAGTGAACTCCACGTCTCTATCTGGCGGTAAGCCTGGTAACTCCTCCAAAAAAATATCCTCGAACTCTGCAACTATCGATGGGGGTGCCGTCTCCATAGCCATGTAAGCTCCGGCTGTCTATCCTACTCTTTGCTTGACGGTCCCTCGCATGTACTCGAACTCCGGTTGATCGGCAGTCTAAAAATAATGCTACCTCTCCGGCAATCCAGTATGGCATTATACTGGCTCAACCAGTCCATGCCTAACACAACTTCAAAGTTTAGCATCGGGAATACCAAAAATCGTGCTCTCATCTCTCGACCACATACGACTATCGAGCACGTTCTAATAGTGCTGGTAACCGGCACGATGCCTCCTCCGGTAAGAATCTTCCAACTCTTAGGTAAGGGGGAAGTAGCTACTCTATGCATAGCTATAAAACTACTAGATATGAAAGATAGTGTAGCACCAGAATCAAACAATGCAGTCGCAGGTAATAATATAACTAAAATGGTACCTGTGATCGCTTCCCCTTCTGTTTCTTCCTCAGTCGCTGCTAGTACAAAGGCCTGTCCGTGCCTCTGCCCTCCGGCCTGCTGTTTGGCTTGATCAAACTGTGCCTCCTGTGGGGCCAAGGGTGGTCCCCTCTGAAATCCTCTGGGTGCTGGTGGATGTTGACCTCCTAGCGGGGCTAGTACCCCCGGGACTGGTGTTGCTGGCCTCTTTCCTGTCTGCGGTGCTGCATCTCTGCGTTATGGACAATCTCTGGCAAGGTGTTGACTTGCTCCACATATCATGCATAATCCAAACTTTTTTCGATAATCTCTGACGATGTGTCCCTTCTTGCCACAATGGTGATAAGTTGGAAGCTTCTTGTGCTGGTATGGCACTGTCCTCTGCTGTGTCTGTGCTCCTGGATGACGAATCGGTCTTCCTACTCTGGACTGGGCTCTGGCTGGTACAGTCATGCTGGAATATCTTGCTCCTCTACCAATGACTTCCTGGATCCTCGCCTATGAAAGAACCTCCTCATAAGAAATCCTCGCCTGGGTGGTGGTTTACCTCTGCAACTCGAAAGTAAGGCCGTGGTGGAATCTTTGGGCCTTTTCTAGATAGTTGGGTATCAAGGCGACACCAAATCTGCTAAGTCGGCTAAACTCCGCGTTGTATGTGTCTACGGTCATATTCCCTTGTTCTAGATGCAGGAACTGGGAGTACAGGGCATTTCTGACTGTAGCTACGAAATACTTTGCATTGAAGTACTCTAAAAACTGCTCCCACATCTGTGACTTGCCTACGCTACGCTCTATGGAATCCCACCAGTGATGGGCGTTGCCTTTCATTTGGGCCCATACTGTGATCATACAAAGGTCTGGATGTAGCTGAGAAGCCTCCAGTAGCATCTCCATGTTGGCGACCCAATCGAAGATCTCTTCTGCAGTCTCGTTGCCCAAAAAAGTATCCGGGCCCATCTGGCGGAACCCTCGTACAGTACCAACTGTCTGAACTGGTGTTGGTGATGGTACGGGTGCTGGGGCAGGGGGTCCTCTCTAGAACTGCCATCAAGCTCTGTCTCAACATCTCGGTCTGATGCCACTGTGCCTATATCATAGCCTGGAAGAACTGAAGCATCTGTGGCTGTCCATCTGATTGTGGCATCTGAGGTGGATAGGGTGGAGGTGGTAGAAATGGGACCTCCGGTTGTGCGGTAGGTGTCTCCTCAGATGTCGGCCTCTCGGGTTGCGGTATCGGTGTAGCCCTCGAAGTCTAGCCCTCAAAATACTGTATTGGGATTGTCTGTGAAGTCTGAGCCTCGTGCTGCTGCGTAGGATCGCCTTGAGAAGTCTTGCGCCAATGTATCAACGGGGCCTGTAGAATCACCAGGGCCTGTGGTGGTGGTTGCTCTCCAGGTGGTCCCTGGGATATCTCCTCTCTCTGGGTGGTGTCGGCTGGCACCACGGCACCGTATGCTCCTCGTCCACTGCGCAAGTTCATCTTGCTGCAAGAGATAGAACTTCACTAAAAGAGTACGGAATCAAGCAAACATGATGCATATATTTAGAAATAATATGAAGGAAGTTCAAAGACATAATCAAAGTGGATGAGACATAGTAATTTCTATCCTATTACAGGCTCGCTGGGCATGTTACCATACCGTAAGCGATAAACATGACCTGCATGGGTCACCACTAAAACCATGTCATGCCCCAGTCCCAAAATACACGGGACCAGGTCCCGTGACAATGGCCAGCTAATACGACTCTGTAGGGTTACCCGATTTAATGGAGGTTTTGGTCTTTTTTTTTTAGGGTTTAGAGAGAAATAGTTATATTTATATAGGAGAGAGGGAAAGGGGGCTTGTCCTCGGGAATTGGGCCGGCCAGGGCTCCTTGGGGTGGGGTACATGTCCACTTGAAGGAATGTAAGGTATAGATGGGCTAGGTTGGGTCTAGTTTTGGTGAGGTTAGTCTTCACACTAATTTAAATAAGAATTAGTGCAAGCGATGCTTTTTAATTAATTGGAATTATATGGGAGTAGGATTTTGTGAAACGCATTTATCATGGACATGGAAGATTCAGAATAAAATAATGTCCTTATTTGGGTTGTATAAAAATGGGTTGAGGTTGTGTCTCCAATTTCGATTGGAACGGCAACTGCGCAAGGTTGGATTTATCGGGATTTAAAACTAGACTATTGCAACGAATATTGTACGACTAAAATGAAGCACAATGTAAAATATTTAAGAGTTACACAAGGGTTAGGTGGGTAGTCTGGCATGTCTAGAAAATATGTATGAAATTTATTTGAAGGTAAATACTAGGGTGGCGCTCTAATTATCGAAGCAACGGTAAGGTATATTAAGTAATATAATTATTGCACAACAAATCTAATTTACTGCATTCTACTCTAATTATCACCAATTTAATCCTAGTCTCTCTATCTAGACTAAATAAACCTAAATTTGGTCGAGGGGGTTTACAGGTAGATTGCTAGACCCAATATTTGGATGATGAGATAACTTGAGTACTACAGTATAGCTTTCAAATCAGATTAGATGTACTTGATTTATTTGGATTGCCAGTGTCTATTAGGCTCGTGGTTTCACCTTTGAAAACTTAAGTAGTTGAGCTAGTATCTGAGATAGACAAATGGGTTAAAGGATGATAGTTTTGATAGATGTTATAGTATTGAGTTAGATAGTGAATTGTCTATAATGGATGGCAAGTTGTAATAAGATGGAACCCATGTAGCTTGGATGAGGAGTGTAAATAAAATATAGAAGTCCTATAGGAATGATAAGCTGAATATTATGGATTATACATTAACTGTTTTAGGCCAGAAATTTAGATTTTGACTATTAGGGTGTAAGCTTGTTTGACCAAATCCTTAGTAGTAGGTGGTTATACATGTTTTCAATTTACCTTAGCCGGTGGATTTTTAGATTTTAGGATTGGTATTCTTATTATTATTGGTTACATTTTATTCCAAGGTATTTAGAATGATTGAATAGATAATTATTACATAATTTCTATATATTCTTAGTACTATGTATTGAGTAGAGACTTATGTTATATTTCATTATATATACCTCTCCTAGGAATTATTTGAGTTGAGCTTCTAGACTAGGTATGACTGACTAGCTAGATTAGACTTGTTGCTGCTAAGAGCGATTGTAAGAAGTTAGGATGCAAGATTTCAATATGGATATTATAGGATGATGATGTTATACCTATGAAAGAATATTGAGATATTAACCATCCTAGTTGTAGAAGAAGGTTAGGACAGTATTTGAGGTACGGATCGAACCAATATCAGGCTCAGGAGTGTTCCCAGTATGACAATAGAGCCCAACAGATAGTACAAAGGCCAGCTCCACCGGTCCTAGGTATGTCCGTAGCATTGTTTGATAATTTATAGTTTATTATGTGTTTATTTTAATTTTGAGAACAAAATTCTTATAAGTTGGGTAGATTGTAAACTCCCTCGACCAAATTTAGGTCTACCTGGCTTAGATAGAGAGACTAGGGTTAGTTTGAAGCCATTTAGAATTAGAACATAGTATTTTAGATTAATGTACACAATATTCGTATTACTTTGTGCACCTTACCGTTGTTTCAATATTTGGAGCGCTACACTGGCATTTGCTTCCAAATAAATTTTACACATATTTCCTAGACATGCCAGCCTTCCATTCTGACCTTTGTATAACTCATAAATACCCTCTCTTGTGCTTTATTTTAGTCGCACAATATTCTTTACAAACGTCTATTCTTAAATCCAAATAAATCCAACTTTGCATCTCCGTTCCAATCAAAATTGGAGACACAACCTCGACCCATTTTGTGCAACCCAATTTATGATAATATTCTATTCTGAGTCTACTACATCCATGATACTTGTGTCCCACCCAATTTTAACCCTATGCACTTCCAATTAATTAAAGAATACCATTTACACTAATTTTAATTAAATTGGTGTAAGGATGCAACCTAACCTAAAACTAGACCCAATACCAATCCAAACCCCCACTTATACCCTCAAGGTTCATATTAAATACCACACACCATTTTAACCCACTACATCACACCAAACATATTGTTTTTTCTCATCCAATCCTAATTTACAATTTTTGTGCAATTTTCCAATTGTTAGGAGCTTATGTAAAAATAGACAATTAGGTGTCCTCCTCCCATTGGAGCAAAGCTATGAAGAAACTCCCTCCCTCATGTGTTGACCGGTCCTCCCTAGGTTTTCCCTCCATTTTTATGTGTACAACACACTAACTTTCCTCCTACATCATCCACACCCTCCATTCAAATTTGGCCCATCCTAGCCACCCATTCCTTCATAAAAAATCCTTCCCCCCATCCCTAGGAATGCACATGGCCGACCCTAATTTCAATGCAAACTTCTTCCTCTCTCTCTCCTACATAAACCACCTTCTCCGTCTCTCCATTTTTCATTCCCACCATCACCCATCCAAAATCGAACCCTAAACTACTTCTCTTCTTCTTCTTCTTCTTCTTCTTCTTCTTCTTCTTCTTCCCCGGCCACCTCCTCCTCCGAGCAGCCACCCTGCCGCCACAGCACCGCCACCTACTCCTCCAGTCAGCCACCGCCCCACCGCCACTGCACCGCCACCTACTCCTTCGGTCAGCAGCCATCACCGCCCTCTCCATCACTATCACCATCACCATTGTCACCATCTCACCATCCCCACTACCATCAACAACCACCGCCACCACCTTAGCCACCATCTTAACCACCACCACAACCATCCCGACATCACCGCCACAACCAACAACCACTACCCGACCTCTCCTCCTCCTTCTTTCTTGCCTCCTCCTTATGTTCACCACCCGACCATCATCCCTACGACCAACCCACCACCACCAGCAACCCGCTACCGCTACCAAGTCGCTGCCGCTGTAGGCTACTGACATTGGTATGAGCTGCTGTCATTGCTACAACTGCTGCCAGTATTGCTGTGCTTGGCCGGAGCACTTCCCCCACCGGTCGGAGTCTGGCCGCCCTCGAGTCACAAACAAGCATCACCCCCTCCTAGTCGAGCACACCTAGGTTTGCATCATTACTCCTCTTCCTTGATTGTTGCATGGATAAATGTTGATGTGTGAACCCTAGTGCCTAGTGTTTATATATGTGTATGTATAGGAACAATAGTTGGTGTTAGTATTATTTCATAAAAAAAATGGTTATTTAGTTTGGTACAAAATTGTGTTGACCCTTGGTGTTTAGACTAAACTGCCATTCGTGCACACTAACCTACTAGCTAGGATATGGGTTTAGTGGTTATGTTACTTGGAGTTGTAAGGTATTGGTAACTAATTGTCTCGTTATGCACGATATCTGAAGACATGACGTACTCGTACAGGAAGACATAGAGGGTTACCAATATCGAACTTGTCATAGAAATTCTAGTAAGTAGAATACCTAGTACCCATGTATTAGAGGTGCAACTTAGCACCTACACGAATCATAGTTGTGACCGTGATTGTAACATGTGAGAAATTATACCATAGAATAACTTATAAATGCTGTGGGACTAGTAGACTAAGTGTACACCTACTTCCTTGATCCTTGACTAGTCAACCTTAGCCAACGTATTTAGTAGCACATTTATTTGGTTTAGTCTCTGCGTAACTCATGACGTTGCGTAAGTTGTACCCTTGTACATGATTAGCATAGTGTAATGTAGTGATTGATAATTATTGTTATTTATTCATAGGCACCCAAGACGATTCTACCTTGGCTGCGGGTTCTGGATCCTTACTTGTGAACACTAGAGTTCCAGGCAAGTAAAACTTGCCTTGTTGTACTATTTAAATTAAGTTATTATTAATTTTATATTTTATTATTTTAATATTATATAACTGTGCGCGTCCGAGAAAGACTCGGGTGCAGTCAACGAAGGCGTTGACGTTAGGACTTATGTCTGACCTAGTGTCTAGTGGACGTACCTAAAGTTATGAGGTTATCAATATGACTCCCCAGGCATTGACACGTATCATTGTACGTCACAGAGTGAGTTCATATAAGGACGCATGCTTCATACTCGACTGGCCATCGGTGTGAGCAGCACATGTGATGGTATTTAGCTTAGTTGTATATTCTTTTAGTGACTTGCATTATAGTATGAGATGTCCACGTCGTATTCGCAACTTGTACATTGGCATTGGGTGGGGAAGATAATTAATAGGCGTATGGGATAGACATTTGGCTACCATAGTTTCAGAGTAAATTACGGGGTCGTAAGTCTCAATGTTACCCGATTATGGGCCATGTGTTACTCGATTATGGGCTATGTGTTACCCGGTTATGGGCTAAGTGCTTCCCGGTTATAGGCGTATATGCTTGTCGATACATCTGGCAGAGGTTACTAGATGTGCGCTATCATGATCGGTGATATAGTCAGGATATACTCCTGACATCCAGTTTACAGCTAATGCCAGGTACTTAGCCTCTGGCTTGACGCTACACTTTATACCTTTTACCTACCCATACATACCAAGGTTATCTTCAAGTGTATTTCATTAGCTGGTTAGTTCACCCTCGGGTTTACACATTATTTACTTTATGGCATGTACTTTTTGTATCTTGTTACGTCCCTCTGAGGACCTGGTTTCCTTCTAGGTTATTTAAGCAGTTTGGATGAGGCTTGATCTGGTGGTGTGTTGGACATCCTTGCAGGTATCTTTATATCTTTGTCCTATTATAGTTATGTACTATTTTTTCATTGTGACTCTGCTATTATAGCCTAGTGTTTATAGGCCTATATTATTCTCTTGATATATTCGAACGGCTGTATTATTGGGCTGCAGACTAATAATGTATACCGTTCCCTCTTATGATTTATTTACCATGGATTGAGATAGTTTAGTTGTTGCATGTTAGAATTAGATTTTTAGCTTGATCACTTGACCGTGGACTGCGTAAGTATACTTCGTCGGGTCCATTAAATTGGAAGCCCTACGGAGTCGTACCAGCTGGCCATTGTCATGTGGCCTGGTCCCGTGTATTTTGGGACTGGGGTATGACAGTATCCTCTAATAGTAAGCCCTCTTGCGGCCCATAGAATGTATAACTATGTCCTCCTGGTCTATAGGAGCGAAGTACATACCTCTGAGAGCAGTTTCAAATACATAATCGAGCATATAAAATAGATAATAGAAGGAATACAAGATAACTGAACAAAAGAATAAAATGAATGTGAGTGAACAAGTAATATACTGAAATAAAGAACAAGCAATATGAATATCTGCAATATAAAGGAATAACTAAAATTTAACTAATGTGCCTCGAAATACAAGTTTATTATGTGATCGGTTTAGGTTGAACACAAATACAATAAGGTAACTCGATTATAAGTGTGGTATGTAATCGACATGTACACGAATACACTGGGACTTTGATCACATAATTAACTCCTACTCCTCCATCCCCAACTAATACCAATGTATCCAATAATGACACATTACGAACACGAATATGGGCACACTGAACACGAGCAGTGTGTGTACACGAATATAAGCAAACTGAACACGAGCAGTGTATGAACACAAAATATAATAAATTAATATATGATACACACGATGAAATACATGTGAAGAAGTACCCGTTGAATACGGTAGGGGATAATATCTCCTGACACGATCTATGTAGTACAGTCTGTGAAACCACTGTATTGGAATCAAGTATACAGTTCTAGAACATAAGATGTATACACTATTATGAAATAAAAACTAACAGAGAAATATACTCGTCTGAGGTCCTAAGCAAGGTGTGTCTATCGATGCCCAAGTTGGTGTCACATAGACCTATATATGGTATTGTTACAACCCGCACTCGGTATAGGGATGCAAGTTGGGAACAACGCCCAGCCTACGCCGCAGAATCGGTGGTAGAATGCTGTTTGGGTAATCTATTTAGCAATATAATAAGCCACCAACAATATCAATATACTCAATCATAGATCTAAGATAGAGAATAACACGAATATGATAAAAGAATAGAATAGTCACAGTACAACTCATGAGTTAAAATGATAACATCAATGAGTCAGAGAAAATACTAAACAATAAGCTGGAGACAAATCCAGTACAAGGAGAATAACTAAGAAGCTATAAGTCCCGGATCATCTGTCTTAGTCGGGATGAGTCCCTCCTAAGCCAGGGTCTTAGACTCTAAGCCCACAATATCCTGAGACCCGTAATGAGTAGGGTACCACTCCTCAGTGTCATCTGAAAAAAATATAACCAGCCAGGAAAGGAGCAGAGTACATCTCTAACAGTAGTTTTTGTCACTACCACATTTACAGATGAGGGCATTTGTGTAAATTCACTATTTTGAATAATTATGTGTTTAATTAATCTGCTGAGTTTTTTAAAACTATTTATATGTTGTTGGTTGTGTTGGTTTAGGTCAAACCCTAGAAGTCAGTATGGCTAACCCTAGTTGAAAACCCAATTCTAGTGAAACCCTAGAATTCTAATTTTAGGGTGGAACCTCAAACCCTAGACTGACTAAACCTTAGTTAATTAGGTTCTACATGACCTAACATAGGGGGTTTAACCTAAACTATGCATTAGAAACCCTAACCTAGTTTTAATATAAAAGGGAACCCTCTCTTCCTTCATGTAGAAAGGAGAAACCCTAGCCTCCATCAAGGAAACCAATTCCCCACCTCCAGATTTCGGAATCCAGACCTAGGAGATCCCTTTTCCTCCTCCAAAGCAAAGAGAAGCAAGGGGTTGGGTCAAGAAGCCTTGGAGAAGAAGAACCTCCATTGAAGAAGCCATCTCCCTAGGTAAAACCCTATTTTTATTCATTTTATTTCTATTTTTTCTGTTGTTCATGCCCATTAGGAAATCCCTATGGTGTAGATCTCGATTTCTAGGGATTCTACATGAGGACCTAGGAGATCTAGGGTTTTGGGTGACCTACGTTTAGCTTTCCCAAATTTCTAGAACCCTAAACCTAGGAATTTTAGTGTAGGCATGATTACATCTCCTACCTTTAGCCTAGATTTTGATTTAGGGTTTTAATTAGGGGATTTCACTGTGTAGACACAATTTTACCTCCAACGTAAAGGGTTGGATCTCACTTTAGGGTTTCGTTTGGAGTTTTCCCTAAATTCTTAATGTGAGTTTGATTTCAGCACACCAGATGCTTGAGAATATGTTTATTAGGGTTTTACCTATTTAACGTATTTAAATTCCTGCATATTTTTGATGTATCAAACTATATACATAATATAACTTGTGTAGAAATCAGTGTGTTGGTTTTCTATTCAGTCAGTGAGGTTCTATATGTGCAGTCGGGCTGGGAGATTTTTGTGCACAGGGGGGACTTTGCTGTGCTGTGCAGTGTGAGTTTACCCGTGTGTCTGTGTAGGAGAACTGTGTGTCAGTTAGGAATTATAGTGTGTGTAATCCTGTGTGCATTAGGTCAGTGACCAGTGAGTATGTGTCCTAGGGTTATTCTCCAATAGCAGTGTGGGTTAGTAAGTATCTGTGTGTCAGTGTATAGGTGTGTCCCTGTGTCAAAACATCAGTGTGAAACTAGGGTATGACTAACCTGTGTGAGAGTGAGTGAAATTCCCAGGTCCTAGGTATGTGGGCATGCACTGTGTGTGTGAATGAGTTTAAGTGCCTGTGTATCCCTAAGATCAGTAAGAACTTGTGTGCAGTCGAGTACCTGTGTAGTTGTTTATGTGCCAGTGAGAGTAGGTCTGTGTGTAGGTGATCAGTAGGGCTATTCTGTGTGTGTGAGCCTAGCTAGTAACCAGTGTGCCTGTGTGTTTAGGTATTAGGTGGGTGCCAGTGTAAAATGCTATGTGTCTCAGTGAATACCTATATTGTCAGTGTCTTTAACTGATACTGTGTATCAGTGAGTTAACCAAGTATGCAGTGCACTAGTCAATTGAAGAGTGATAACTTACCCAGGTTTAGTGTATCAGTATTCAGAACAGTGTGTGTGTAGGTAGAGCAGTGAATGGGGGTTTCAATGATTGTAAATTTGTATGTGTACCTGTGTCAGTTTAAATTCTGTGGAGCAGTGTGGTAGTGTATTAATTTCTGTGTGTGAATGGAATGTTTTCCAGGTTCAATAGAATAAACCTATGTGTCTGTGTGAGCCTAACTAGTTTTAGTGAGGAGAGTGTGATTACCTGTGTGTAGGTAATTTAGTGCTGTGTGTGTGAGTGCAAACAGGGTGTGTTTAGATAGTGATTCTATGTATGTGCCTGTAGGTGAGTGTGTGTGTAAATATTGTGTGTGTAGGTGAGATACCTGTGATAGTCAGTGGCAGTGTGTGTTCCAGTATCAGTTAGGAGAGTGAGTGAGTGAGTTTTTGTGAGTGTTAGTCTCAAAAAATGCCTGTGTACCAGTGAGCTGAGAGTGCAGTGTGTATTATAGTGTACTGTGTAGATACCTATATGTGTGTAAGTGTGAAACTGTGTGTGCATCAGTTTTAGTCTGTGTCCTGTGTTCCTAACTGTGAGTGAGTACAGTATCAATTCATTTAAAACCAAACTGTGTACATACCTTGAGTTCTGATACTCCTTATGTATCTTGAACCCTATGACTTATCAGTTATCTTGGTCATTATGGCCACCTTGATATTGTAATGTCTGATACTAGGTGTCAGTGGGTTTCAGAAAGTCAGTAGGATGCACTGATACTCAGTAAATCAGTCCAGGGATTGTGTTAGGCAAGAGAGGGATCTCTGAGTATAGAGTATCAAGGGCAGTGGCAGTTAGTGTATCCTACACTTGTTTAAGGCAGGTGGTTGCAGTAGCTAGTAGGATTTAGGAGGTGGGGGTTTGAGTTGGGTGTCTTGGGTTAAGTGTTAAGGTACAGAGCTAGTATAAGATAATTGCTAGATATCAAGTAAAGAGTTAAGTTACTATATAAAAAACTATTCTATATATTTTAGGTAAGTATAAATAACTCTAGTGTGGTATTTAGTATATCTTAGCTACTAGTACTACCCAGTCAACCTAGTAATGACTAGTTTAGTTAGGTTGGTCCAGTATGGGCTATCATGGTATATAAATGGACTAGTATACCTAGTTAATCTAGTATGACCTAGTGAGACCAAGTTGACTAGTATTGACCAGAAGTTCTAGTATGACCAAGAAGCCTCATAATTAAATTAATTAAGCATGTTATTTCCTTAATTCAGTATCTGACATTTATATTCCACAAATAGGTCATTGTGATCTCACTTTGGACATCGATCCTCACACCTTGCTCAGGACCACATGCTAGTACATTCTCTGACAGTTTTCATTGTTGATTATTTCTATAACTCAGTTGTATTACATACTTGATTCCGACACTATGGATACACGGGTTAGCACCCTAGATCCCCATCATGAGGAGTCGTGATTAGAATCCATCGTGCTAGCTGGGGGATGGGGAACTATTAGTAGATTATGTGATCATATCCAAACATTTACATGCATCATAGCTCACCCCACTTCTCACGTCGGGTGCGGCCTGACCATTTACATGCATCATAGCTGTTATATATGATTAGCCTGACCACTACATGCATCATAGCTAACCATATGGTTAGCCTGACCTACAAGAATCATAGCTAATCATATATAACCAGCCTGATCTAGTCCCAAGCCGATCACATAATAAACTGATATTTCAAGCACTTAGCTAGATGTCTATTTTGTTCAGATCCACTTGTTCTAGCATTCACTGCTTATTGTTCATTGCTAGATGCTCTATTACCTATATTCATTTTCTCCAGTACTTCACATTTTCAGCATATATTCTCATCTGGTATTTCTTACACTGTTTATAGTCTTTGTCAATTTAATGAAACTGCTGTTAGTGCTTGTGCTTCGCTCCAATTCTGACTGGATAATATTTTTCAGAGGACCTGGAGAACAAAGGCTTCATCAAATCCAGTTCATCACCATGGGGAGCTCCGGTATTGTTCGTACCGAAGAAGGACGGCACGGTGCGCATGTGCATTGATTATAGAGCTTTGAACAATATCACTATCAAGAACAAGTACCCGCTGTCGAGGGTAGATGATCTTTTCGATCAGTTGAGCGAGGCGAGGGTATTTTCAAAGATAGATTTGAGGTCAGGCTATCACCAGGTGAAGGTAAAGAGAGAATACACGCCGAAGACAGCCTTTCGGACCAGATACGGCCAGTTTGAATTTATGGTGATGCCATTTGGTTTAACTAATGCACCGGCAGTATTCATGAACCTGATGAACAAGGTGTTCCACCAGTACCTTGACAAGTTCGTAGTGGTGTTCATCGACGATATTCTTGTATATTCCAAGACCCCGGAGGAGCACGAAGAGCACCTGAGGTTGGTCTTAGAGACTCTCAGGAGGGAGAAGCTGTACGGGAAACTCTCTAAGTGTGAATTCTTCCTTGACAAGGTTGAATTTCTTGGGCATGTGGTATCGGGTGACGGAATCTCAGTTAACCCATAGAAGATCGAGGCAGTGAAGTCATGGGCTACCCCCAGTTCGGTAGCTGAGATCAGGAGTTTTCTCGGGCTAGCAGGATACTACAGGAGGTTTGTATAAGACTTCTCCAGGATTACAGCGCCAATAACCAGATTGACTAGGAAGGATGTGGATTTTGTCTGGACGGAGGAGTGCCAGGCTGCATTTGATGAGCTGAAGAAGAGGTTGACGACAGCTCTAGTTTTGACGTTGCCAGCAGGGACAGGTGGTTTCACCATCTACAGTGATGCTTCAGGTAAGGGTCTGGGATGTGTTCTTCAGCAGCACGGAAAGGTGATTGCCTATGCTTCCAGGCAGTTATGCCCTCATGAAGAGAACTACCCCACCCACGATTTGGAGTTGGCAGCGGTTATCTTCGCTCTAAAGCTGTGGAAACATTACCTGTACGGAGAGCGTGTGGAGATCTTCATAGAACACAAGAGCTTGAAGTACGTATTCACATGTGGGAGTGTCTGCAGCATTCGGGGGTCCTCCACCACCTGTTCAGAGGGTCCCCATAGCTACGACGGCGCCTCCACCACCCCCAGGGAAGGCCAACATAGTCGCCGATGCCTTGAGCAGGTATCCGATGGCGATGTACTTGACGACGGATAGACATTTGTTGGATGATTTGGAGAGCTTGGAGATTGAGGTGTTAGTTCCCGGTACTGAGATTCAGATATGGGGATTACAGGTACAGTCAGAGCTGATGGACAGGATCAGAGCTGCGCAGTATAATGATGAGGCTCTGAGGAGGATCAGGGCACATGTTTGGGCAGGATTGTCGGACGACTTTACTATTGCAGAGGATGGTTCCTTACGGCACGACACGAGGATGTGTATGCCAAGCGGGGAGCTGCACGAGGAGGTTTTGCAGGAGGCACACCGCTCTCAGTACTCGATGCATCCCGGTGCTAACAAGATGTATCGAGACTTGAGGGAGCACGTATGGTGGTATAGAATGAAGCGCGAGGTAGCACGCTTCGTATCCCGGTATCTAGTGTGCCAGCAGGTAAAGGCAGACCGGCAGAGGCCAGGTGGTTTGCTTCAACCTTTACCGATCCCAGAGTGGAAGTGGTAGCACGTGACCATGGATTTTGTTTCAGGGCTTCCACGTTCTCCAGGAGGGAAGGACGCGATTTGGGTCATCGTGGACAGGTTGACCAAATCAGCCCATTTCTTACCTTTCAAGGTGGGCACGTCGACAGAGAGGCTAGCAGAGATGTACGTGCGTCAGATCGTTAGACTTCATGGAGTTCCTGTAAGCATCGTCTTGGATCGGGATAGCCGTTTTACTTCCCACTTCTGGAGGAGTCTGCAGGCTAGCTTGGGCACTCAGCTCAAGTTCAGTACCGCATACCACCCCTAGACAGACGGGCAGTCTGAAAGGACTATTCATACTCTTGAGGATATGCTACGCACTTGTGTTCTAGATCTCGGAGGTTTTTGGGAGGATCATCTGCACCTGATAGAGTTCGCTTACAATAACAGCTATCAAGCCAGCATCGAGATATCACCATTTGAGGCTCTTTATGGAAGGAGGTATCGTACACCGTTATCTTGGGACGACGTTGGAGAGAGAGCCTTGTTAGGACCAGAAATGGTCGTGGATGCAGCAGAAAAGGTGAAACTCATCAGAGACAGACTGCGAGTGGCGCAGGACAGACAGCGGCATTGGGCCGACAGCCACCGTAGACCCCTTGAGTTTCAGGTTGGCGATCTAGTATTCCTACGGATTTCTCCGATGCGTGGCACAATTTGTTTTGGTCGAGGCGGGAAGCTTAGCCCGCGCTACATCGGACCCTTTGGTATTCTTGCGAGGGTAGGTGCAGTGGCGTATAGACTGGACTTGCCGCCTGCATTTGAAGGAGTGCATGATGTGTTCCACGTGTCGCAGCTGAGATGGTACATGGCAGACCCTAGTCACGTACTTGACCACTCGGAGATTGAGGTTGGTCCGACGCTCAGCTACCCCGAGCAGCCCGTAGAGATCTTGGACCGCAGAGAGAAGGTGTTGCGAAACCAAACTATTCCTTTGGTTCGTGTTGCATGGAGACATCACTCTCCAGGGGAGTCGACCTGGGAGAGAGAGGACGAAATGCGCGAGCAATATCCGTACCTCTTCTAGACTTGAGGTATTTCCTTTTCTGATTTCATTCTTGTTCTAGTTCAGTCCAATTTCGAGGACGAAATTTCTTTTAGGAGGGTAGACTTGTCACTACCATATTTACAGATGAGGGCATTTGTGTAAATTCACTATTTTGAATAATTATGTGCTTAATTAATCTGCTGAGTTTTTCAAAACTATTTATATGTTGTTGGTTGTGTTGGTTTAGGTCAAACCCTAGAAGTCAGTATGGCTAACCCTAGTTGAAAACCCAATTCTAGTGAAACCCTAGAATTCTAATTTTAGGATGGAACCTCAAACCCTAGACTGACTAAACCTTAGTTAATTAGGTTCTACATGACCTAACATAGGGGGTTTAACCTAAACTATGCATTAGAAACCCTAACCTAGTTTTAATATAAAAGGGAACCTTCTCTTCCTTCATGTAGAAAGGAGAAACCCTAGCCTTCATCAAGGAAACCAATTCTCCACCTCCAGATTTTGGAATCCAGACCTAGGAGATCCCTTTTCCTCCTCCAAAGCAAAGAGAAGCAAGGGGTTGGGTCAAGAAGCCTTGGAGAAGAAGAACCTCCATTGAAGAAGCCATCTCCCTAGGTAAAATCCTATTTTTATTCATTTTATTTCTATTTTTTCTGTTGTTCATGCCCATTAGGAAACCCCTATGGTGTAGATCTCGATTTCTAGGGATTCTACATGAGGACCTAGGAGATCTAGGGTTTTGGGTGACCTACGTTTAGCTTTTCCAAATTTCTGGAACCCTAAACCTAGGAATTTTAGTGTAGGCATGATTACATCTCCTACCTTTAGCCTAGATCTTGATTTAGGGTTTTAATTGGGGGATTTCACTGTGTAGACACGATTTTACCTCCAACGTGAAGGGTTGGATCTCACTTTAGGGTTTTGTTTGGAGTTTTCCCTAAATTCTTAATATGAGTTTGATTTCAGCACACCAGGTGCTTGAGAATATGTTTATTAGGGTTTTACCTATTTAACGTATTTAAATTCCTGCATATTTTTGATGTATCAAACTATATACATAATATAACTTGTGTAGAAATCAGTGTGTTGGTTTTTTATTCAGTCAGTGAGGTTCTATATGTGCAGTCGGGCTGGGAGATTTCTGTGCACAGGGGGGACTTTGCTGTGTTGTGCAGTATGAGTTTACCCGTGTGTCTGTGTAGGAGAACTGTGTGTCAGTTAGGAATTATAGTGTGTGTAATCCTGTGTACATTAGGTCAGTGACCAGTGAGTATGTGTCCCAGGGTTATTCTCCAATAGCAGTGTGGGTTAGTAAGTATCTGTGTGTCAGTGTATAGGTGTGTCCCTGTGTCAAAACATCAGTGTGAAACTAGGGTGTGACTAACCTGTGTGAGAGTGAGTGAAATTCCCAGGTCCTAGGTATGTGGGCGTGCACTGTGTGTGTGTGAATGAGTTTAAGTGCCTGTGTATCCCTAAGATCAGTAAGAACTTGTGTGCAGTCGAGTACCTGTGTAGTTGTTTATGTGCCAGTGAGAGTAGGTCTGTGTGTAGGTGATCAGTAGGGCTATTCTGTGTGTGTGAGCCTAGCTAGTAACCAGTATGCCTGTGTGTTTAGGTATTAGGTGGGTGCCAGTGTAAAATGCTGTGTGTCTCAGTGAATACCTATATTGTCAGTGTCTTTAACTGATACTGTGTATCAGTGAGTTAACCAAGTATGCAGTGCACTAGTCAATTGAAGAGTGATAACTTACCCAGGTTTAGTGTATCAGTATTCAGAACAGTGTGTGTATAGGTAGAGCAGTGAATGGGGGTTTCAATGATTATAAATTTGTATGTGTACCTGTGTCAGTTTAAATTCTGTTGAGCAGTGTGGTAGTGTATTAATTTCTGTCTATGTGTGGAATGTTTCCCAGGTTCAATAGAATAAACCTATGTGTCTGTGTGAGCCTAACTAGTTTTAGTGAGGAGAGTGTGATTACCTGTGTGTAGGTAATTTAGTGCTGTGTGTGTGAGTGCAAACAGGGTGTGTTTAGATAGTGAATCTATGTATGTGCCTGTAGGTGAGTGTGTGTGTAAATGTTGTGTGTGTAGGTGAGATATCTATGATAGTCAGTGGCAGTGTGTGTTCCAGTGTATCAGTTAGGAGAGTGAGTGAGTGAGTTTTTGTGAGTGTTAGTCTCAGAAACTGCCTGTGTACCAGTGAGCTGAGAGTGCAGTGTGTATTATAGTGTACTGTGTAGATACCTATATGTGTGTAGGTGTGAAACTGTGTGTGCATCAGTTTTAGTCTGTGTCCTATGTTCCTAACTGTGAGTAAGTACAGTATCAATTCATTTAAAACCAAACTGTGTACATACCTTGAGTTCTGATACTCCTTATGTATCTTGAACCCTATGACTTATCAGTTATCTTGGTCATTATGGCCACCTTGATATTGTAATGTCTGATACTAGGTGTCAGTGGGTTTCAGAAAGTCAGTAGGATGCACTGATACTCAGTAAATCAGTCCAGGGACTGTGTTAGGCAAGAGAGGGATCTCTGAGTATAGAGTATCAAGGGCAGTGGCAGTTAGTGTATCCTACACTTGTTTAAGGCAGGTGGTTGCAGTAGCTAGTAGGATTTAGGAGGTGGGGGTTTGAGTTGGGTGTCTTGGGTCAAGTGTTAAGGTACAGAGCTAGTATAAGATAATTGCTAGATATCAAGTAAAGAGTTAAGTTACTATATAAAACACTATTCTATATATTTTAGGTAAGTATAAATAACTCTAGTGTGGTGTTTAGTATATCTTAGCTACTAGTACTACCCAGTCAACCTAGTAATGACTAGTTTAGTTAGGTTGGTCCAGTATGGGCTATCATGGTATATAAATGGACTAGTAGACCTAGTTAATCTAGTATGACCTAGTGAGACCAAGTTGACTAGTATTGACCAGAAGTTCTAGTATGACCTAGAAGCCTCATAATTAAATTAATTAAGCATGCTATTTCCTTAATTCAGTATCTGACATTTATATTCCACAAATAGGTCATTGTGATCTCACTTTGGACATCGATCCTCACACCTTGCTCAGGACCACAGGCGAGTACATTCTCTGACAGTTTTCATTGTTGATTATTTCTATAACTCAGTTGTATTACATACTTGATTCTGACACTATGGATACACGGGTTAGCACCCTAGATCCCCATCATGAGGAGTCGTGATTAGAATCCATCGTGCTAGCTGGGGGATGGAGAACTATTAGTAGATTATGTGATCATATCCAAACATTTACATGCATCATAGCTCACCCCACTTCTCACGTCGGGTGCGTCCGACCATTTACATGCATCATAGCTGTTATATATGATTAGCCTGACCACTACATGCATCATAGCTAACCATATGGTTAGCCTGACCTACAAGAATCATAGCTAATCATATATAACCAGCCTGATCTAGTTCCAAGCCGATCACATAATAAACTGATATTTCAAGCACTTAGCTAGATGTCTATTTTGTTCAGATCCACTTGTTCTAGCATTCACTGCTTATTGTTCATTGCTAGATGCTCTATTGCCTATATTCATTTTCTCCAGTACTTCACATTTTCAGCATATATTCTCATCTGGTATTTCTTATACTATTTATAGTCTTTGTCAATTTAATGAAACTGCTGTTAGTGCTTGTGCTTCGCTCCAATCTTGACTGAATAATATTTTTCAGAGGACCTGGAGAACTTGTGCCCCACTCATTACGGCCCAGGTTCAGAGGGAGATTTCACTCCGGAAATCCCAGAGAAGTTGCCCATCCTAGAGGAGACCTTACCTGCCAATTCTTAGATTATTTTTCTGCATTTATTATTCTAGACTGAGACTGAGTTGTATTTATTATTTTGTGACTTTGTGAGGTCATCTAGACTCAAGATTTGAGTTGGACTTATTGTGGTTGGTTTTTAATAGAACTCTTTTCTATTCTCATCGTGCCATTATTTCTTATAGCTTGTGATTGAGTATATCATAGAACTGTGGATTATTTATCTTTGTCCTCCATACGGAGTTGAGACTATTGACAGGATATATTATATATTGAGACCTAGACAGCGTTCTACCGCCGATGCTGCGGCGTAGGCTGGACGTACCCACGACTCATGCCCAAATTCCGGGTGCGGATCGTGACAGTTTTAATCAATGATATAAACTATGTAACAGTAAATAGATGTGAATATACAAGATGCAACAATAGATACAACATATATACAATAAAGAAAATACTAGAAATAAATACAAGAATGAACAATATGGCAATGAACAAGAATATTAATGACTAAGTGAGTGAGTACCAGCTTTAACATGTGATCGGCTTAGGAACTTGATACAAGATTTATGGCCTGGCTAATCATACGTGCGGTGTATGATTAACACTATTCAATGAACAAGACTTGATTCAAGGAGGGTATGATCACATATCTATACCACATACTCCCTAACCCCGACTAGTATAGTGGATCCAACCATGGTACACTATGGCACGGGATTCTCTAGGAAGGTAGCAAGTCTCCCCGAGAATCAGTATTTGTATATAAACAAGAAGAACAATAAAACAAGGCTTGCACAAGATACACCATATATACCAAGGAATAATATCTCATGACGAGATCCAGATATACCAATCCGTGTAACCATTATGTCAAGAAATCATGGATATCTATACTAGATACAATGAACATAGAGGATATCATAAATGAGAAACTATTATAGAATATATTTTTCTAAAGTCTGGTGAATAGTATCATAGATGTCTGGTACGGTACCTCGAAGACCTAAATAGGGAATATAACATCAATATAAGATTTTAGAATAAAAATAAGTTAAACTAGTCAACTTCTAGGTCATAAAGCCACTTCTAAGTTAAAATAGTCAAACTAGGTCAACTCTAAGTCAAACTACCTATTTCTAGGTTGCATGAGTCTATCTCAAGGATATTGGGTCCATACACTATGAAACTAGGTCACACTAGTTAAATCTAAAATACTAAGAACACACTAAGATACCGTATCTCAAGATACGCAAACAAGAGGTATGAGAATATCATAATATGCATTTATAATCAATATTAAATATACTAATCCTAATTATAAATGCTAAGTGGATACCTTGGCTTTGAACCAACTTGGTATCGCACCATTAAACACCTATTTCAATACCCAACTCTAATACCTTGAGTATCGGCCAATACCTTGGCATTTACCTTGGTATCTCAAGGTAATGCCACACTAGTATATAGTAGCTACCCAATCTAACTATATACTAATAGGTATATACATCAATCCAATATAAACTACTAGTATGTACTTATACCAACTACTAGTATTTACTAATATGAATTTAAATACTAACTACCATGCCATATTAACTATCCATACCACTAATACAAAGACATATATATATATATATATATATATATATATATATATATATATATATATATATATATATATATATATATATCTTAGAGATATCTATAAGAGGTACAACTAAATAGATACTAACTAACTAGATACTACTAACTAACTAGTTAACTAATAATAACTACTATTAACTAACTAACTAACTAAATATTTGAATATCTAAACCTCTGCCTAACCTCGCTATTGCTGCCACTGAAACCTACTGCTGCTGCTCGGTTAATCTTCACTTGTTGCCTCGAGGCTCTGCACCGGTGCTACTGCTGCTCCTAGCTCTACATAGCTGCTATTACTGCTTGGCTACACTGGTGTAGCTGCTGCTGCTAATAGCTCTGCCGCAGAGCATTCTACAATGCCCGATCTGCTGCTGTTGCATTTGCTTGCTGTTGGGACTTGTTTCCACTGTGTAGTACCTTGCTATGCTGTCGCATCCAGTTGTTGTTGCTGCTCTTTCCTGTCCGAGCTGCCCCCCCTTCTTGCACACACATAGCCTCATACAATATGTATATATATACACAAGACTAAATACACACACACACACACACACACACACACACACACACACACACACACACACACATATATATATATATATAAAATCATACACATACATATATATATGTACCTTCACATATGTACTTATAGATATAGTATCCCATACATATACACATAGGTAGATATATCACTCCCTCTCATACATATATATAGATATAGTAGCATCCCACACATAAATATATATATATACAACATACATGTATACATATAGCATAACTATCCAAATAGTTATATATATAGATATATATCTACATATATATATATAGATACATATGAATATAGATACGTAATACTCTAGTACATATAACTACATATATATACATAACAATATATATATATACTAGCCTGAGACTAGCCTGGTAGCTGTTATTGTAAGCAAACTCTGGATATAAACTGTGCCACTTTTCTCTTTATGCCATACCACCATACTCTCTCTCGCATATCCCGATACATCTTGTTGGCACCTGGATATACGAAATACTGAGAGCGATGTGCTTCCTACAATACCTCCTCACATAGCTCCCCACTAGGCACACATAATCTAATACCATGCCACAAAGAACCATCCTCAGCAATGGTGAAATTATCCTCCAATCCTGCTCTCACCTGAGCTCTAATGCTCCTCAGAGATACATCCTCATACTGGGCTGCCTTGATCATGTCCATCAACTATGAGTGTATCTGTAATCCCCATATCTGCATAGCAAAACCAAGAACTATCACCTCAATGCCCAAGCTCTCAAAGTCCTCCAACATATATCGATCTCGCGTTAAGAACATAGCTACCGGATACCTTCTCAAGGCGTCGACAACTACATTAGCTTTCCGAGGATGATACTGCAAAGATATATTAAAATCCTTCATCAGTTCCAACCACCGACGCTGCCTCATGTTCAATCCTTCTGTATAAAAACATACTTCAAGCTCTTGTGGTCTGTGAAGATCTCCACATGCTCTCTGTATAAATAGTATTTCGACAACTTCAGGGCAAAGATGACTGCTGCCAACTCTAAATCATGGGTAGGATAGTTCTTCTCATGAGGACGCAATTGCCGGGATGCATAGGTAATCACTTTTCTATTCTACTGAAGAACACAACCCAAACCTTTTTCCGATGCATCACTATAAATAGTGAAACCTCCTGACCCTGATGACAATGTCAAAATATGAGAAGACGTCAACCTCGTTTTCAATTCCTCAAAAGCAACCTGGTAATCCTTCGTCCAAACAAACTCTACATCCTTCCTGGTGAGTCTGGTCATCGGCTCGGCAATCCTCAAAAAATCTTGCACAAACTTCCTGTAGTAGCCTGCCAATCCCAAGAAACTCATGATCTCTGCTACTGAACTCGGGGTCTTCCAAGAATCCACTATTGTGATCTTCTTCGGATCCACTGAAATACCATCACCAGCCACAACATGTCCCAAGAACTCTACCTTGTCCAGGAAGAACTCGCACTTGGACAGCTTCCCATACAACTTCTTCTTCCTCAGCACATCTAACACAATTCGCAAATGCTCCTCGTGCTCCTCCGGTGTCTTCTAGTATATCAGTATGTCATCGATGAACACCACCACGAACTTGTCAAGGTACTGATGGAACACCTTGTTTATCAAATTCATAAATACTGCTGGGGAATTAGTCAACCCAAACGACATCACCATAAACTCATACTGACCATACCGAGTCCTAAAAGTAGTCCTCCGGCTTTACTTTTACCTGGTGGTAGCCTGATCTCAAGTATATCTTAGAAAATACCTTGGCACCACTCAACTGATCAAATAAGTCATTAATTCGTGGCAAAGGGTGTTTATTTTTGATAGTGAGATTATTCAATGCCGTGTAATTAATGCACATGCGCACCTATCCATCCTTCTTCGGTACAAATAATACCGGGGCTCCCCACGGTGAAGAACTTGATCTGATAAACCCCTTATCCTGCAACTCGTCCACCTGCTTCTTCAGATTGACCAGTTTGCTGTTCTTTACTTTATAGACATGCTGTAAAATTGGTTCTGCACCTGGCACCAAGTCTATAGAGAATTCAATATCTCGATCTGGCAATAATCGTGGCAATTCCTCAGAAACACATCCAAGATCTCTGCTATCAACGGATGCGGCAACTCCTTGTCTTCAACCATAGCTCCACAAATAATGCCTTCTTCCTGCTCTACATCTTTTCTAACAAACTCAAACTCAGGCTCTCCTGGCAAACCAAACAAAACTCTACCTCCTCTACAATCTATACTAGCACGGTGCCTACTCAACCAATCCATCCCGAGTACAATGTCGTAGCTCGAAAGTTGTGTTACAAGTAGACACGTACTCAGCTCCCAGCCTTCCAGAGTAACTCTCTGATCCTTGCATATATCATTAACCAGGATAATGCCTCCCCCGGTAATGATCTTTCAAGTCCTAAGCAAAGACTCAGCTACCAAACCATACTTTAGAGCAAAAAAATAGATACAAAACTATGGGAAGCACCACTATTAAACAAAGCTAAAGCTGAAATCAAGAAGAACAGAACCTGCGATAACATCTCCTGTGGGCTCAACCTCCTTGACTGTCATAGAGAACGCTCATCCCTGACTTGTACCTCCCTGATACTGATGCTGGACATAACACTGCTGCTGGATCAGATATGGCGGTCCCCTCGGCTGTACTGCAAGTGGTCTCGCCTGGGTCCTCGGAGCTGGAGCTGCTCCCTAAATTGCACGACGAGGGTTGGAAGGATACTCTCTCAGCTGATGCCCTTCAGTACTACAATATAGATAAACTCCTAACCTCCTCCTACAAACCTCCCAGATATGGCAGGGCTTCTTGCAGTAGTGGCAAGGAGCTTGCTGTAACTGCCTCTCCTGCTGTAGTGCCTAGTGAAATGACGCCCTAGCTGGAGTTTGGTGCTTCTGCGGCTGCTGAAAAGGCCTGAACTGGAAATGAGGATGCTTGGTAGATACTGTGCTGCTGTTTGCCCCCATAAAAGAATCGTGATCTCTCTTGGGCTTTAAACCCAACTCCCGCTCAACCTTGCGTGCCTCTGCAAGTATCTCCGAGTATGTCTCATAAAAAGAAGGAATAAGGATCTTCACTTCCCAGTTTAGACCCTCACAAAATCGAATAGCTCAAACCTCCGGCTCTCTCACCAAATACTCTACAAATTGGCTCAACCTGTCGAACTGTGCAGCGTATTCCTCCACAGACATGCTCCCCTGAATAAGACTCTCAAGCTGCTTCCTCAATTCTAACCTGTCCGCCCGAGCGAAGAACTTATTCTTGGAGAGGTCCTTGAACACCTCCCAAGACTGTCCTGCATCAGCAAAAATTAGCTCATTCTTGAACCAAGTACGGGTGACGTCGAATAGCTGAAGTCCTACCGCTTCAACCTTCAGATCCTCAGAAAGACGGGACACCCTCATGAGATGCTCAATGTCTTCGAGCCAATCATCAGTATAGACGATGCCCTCCGTCCCCTTGAAGACCCTAGGCTCCAGCTTCTTGAAGTCCTGAATGTTACCTGGCCGAAGCAGAGCAACCTGAGGAGCAACCTGCTGCTGGACCAGAACTCCTCTCTCTACTATGACACGAGCAAGCTGATGAGCACTCTCGATGACCTACCGTAAGACGTCGGTCTATCTCTGGTGTGCCTCAGACTGAGCCCTCTACACCTCCAACATCTCGCGAAACAATGTGAACATCTGTGTCGCATCTGCTGGCACAGAAGGTGGAAGTGGAAGTCCCTTAGATATAGCTGGCACAGTCCTCTGAGTAGGTGGTAGACCTACGAAAGTAGCTGACACTCTAATTACCGAAGAAGTGACTGGTGTAGGCCCTCAGGAAGTCGCAGACCTCTCAGAAGCTGCTCTCCCCTGCTGCGATCTAGTCTTAGGCGGCATCCTGAGACAAAGCGAAAGAAAGAATCAATATGGTACATGATGTAAGATACTCAAAGGAAGGACAGTTAAAGATCAAATATCAATATCAAGGAAGAATAGTTGAATGAATCAAAAGAGTTTTTCCTAGATGTGATTGTGTATTCTCAGCCTATAGCCTATATTCTATATCTTGAAACAGGCTCGTAATAGCACTCAATTCAGAGCACCACTATGAATCTATGAATCGCACTAGTTGCGATCTCGAAGACCTGCATAGGCAACTACTAAAACCGTGTCATGACTTACACCCGATGTAGGGATGCAAGTCAGGAACAACGCAAGCCTACGCCACAGAATCGATGGTAGAACGTTGTTTGGGTAATCTATCTAGCAATATAATAAGACACCAACAATGTCAATATACTTAATCACAGATCTAAGATAGAGAATAGCACGAATATAATAAAAGAATAGAATAGTCACAGTATAACTCATGAGTCAAAATGATAACAACAATGAGTTAGAGAAAATACTAAACAATAAGCTGGAGATAAATCCAGTACAAGGAGAATAACTAAGAAGCTGTCACCCCCATATTTTAGATTAGGGGTATTTTTGTCTTTTCATAATTAATGTATAAATAATTGTATAATAATTAATTATATTTAAATTGCTATGATTTTATTTGATTGTTGCACATTACCGTTGTTTCGATAATTAGAGCACTACACTAGCCATTGTCTTCCAACAGATTTTATACCCTTGTCCTAAACGTGCCAGACCATTATTTTGATTCTTGTGTGACTCATAACTATGTCTTGTTGTGCTTTATTTTAGTCGCACAACATTCGTCGCAAACGACTATTATTTAATTCTATATAAATCAAACTTTGTATCCTTGTGTGTTTCAATCAAAATTGGAGACACAATCTCGACCCATTTTGAGCAACCCAAATTAAGATAATATTTTATTCTGAGTCTTCTTTATTCATGAAACTTGTGTCCCACTTAATTCTAGCCCTTTGTACTTCTAATTAATTTTAGATCACCACTTGCATTTATTTTTAATTAATTAAACCATAAACCTAACTTGTTCAATTTTCTAATTGTTGGACACTTTTATGCAAAAGTGCATTAAGGTGTCCACCCCATTGGACACAACATGTGAAGAAACCCATTTCTCCTTCATGTATATTTTTCCAAAATTTTGGGAGTGTGTAACTCAACATCAACCTCCTTAAACCATGGCCCTCAAAACCTTGAACCAATGGAATCATAGCCATTCATTTTAAATCCATTTGAATTCTAGCCCTTGAAATATATCAATGTCAAGCCCTTTTCCCAAGGGTTTGACCAAGCCCTAATTCTAGGTCAACCCAATACATTATACCTATATATAAATATCCTCCTTTACTTCTTCTTTTCTTTTCAACCTAAAAACCTAGCTACAGCCGTTCCCCATCTCCTTTCCCTATTCATCATCTCTTTCCCTTCAACCCTCGACTGGAACTTCACCCACCGGACGAATCTCCTCGCTGTCGTTCTCCTCCACACGGCTGAACCCGCTGCACTCGCCACCTCCGCCTGAAACCACTCCAACCCGACGTCTTTACCGACCGCTGAACTCGATCCCGCCGGAGCCGAAGCAGCCTCACCGAGCCCCTCTTCACCGATCGCATCACCCGAGCACCCCTGAACGGAGCCATCCCGACCATCCCGCACCATCCAGGTCTGCCGTGAACCCCGTCGACTCGCTGCACCTGTCGATGACCTGCTGTCCAGACCCGCAGCAACCCGCTGCCACCTTGCTGAATCCCACGTCGACCGTCGAAGCCCACCGGAATCCCGCTGCCACCCGACTGCACCTGCACTCGACCGGATCTCGACCGGAGACGCTGCCAACCCGCTGATCGCCGGAGTTTGACCCGCTCTACTGAACCGAGCACTCCGCGATGACCTCGACACACACGTCTCGTCCCACATACCCAGGTTCGAGTCCCCTCTTGTGTACATGTACACGTACACGCATACGCATATTTTATGATTGTGGGCATATGTATATGATAGTATACGCGTATTGTTGGTATATAGTTATATAATTGGTTAATATTCATGGTACATGTATTAGTATATGTTTAAATATATTTTGGTATATATATATACAAACACACACACACACACACACACACACACACACACACACACACACACATATATATATATATATATATATATATATATGTATAGTATATCTCTGAATTAGTATATATACATGTGTATATGTATTGTATATGTATCCCTAGTACCTGTTTAATATATATATATATATAACATAAATTCTATTAAGTATATATATATATACATATATCTATTATATTTATAATTAATGAATATTAATGTATATGTTAGCTAATAATATGTATAATATGTCTACGTACTAGATGACCCGAGTGTAACTACGGATACCCCTTAGTTACATTAACCTGTGACCATGTAACATGTTAGCAGACTGCCATATGTACATCGACGTACTGGCAAGACCGTACCATTGATTATGCACAGCAACTACAGACATGACACCCCTAGCGTAGTCTCTGAGATCATTGTGTTTTGATTGTGTGTGTTAGTGTAATATCTGATGCAATATTATATTATATGATATGTCTATAGGACTGTTGGATCACTCAGACGATACTTTGGAACCAGGATATTGGTATTGCCAGCTAAGGACCACAGGCGAGTACATTCTCTGACAGTTTCCATTATGTTGATTATCTCTATAATTCTAGTTGTATAGCGTATATGACTCTGACACTGTTGTTTACACGAGTTGGCATTATCGAGACCTGTCATTAGGAGTCATGATTTGGAATCCATCGTGTTAGCTGGAGAAAATGGGGAAATATTAGTAGATTATGTGATCATACCCAACTCTACTTGCATCATAGCTTATCCACACCTCACGTCGGTGCAGCCTGACCATTACATGCCTCATAGCCTATTACATATGATTAGCCTGACTATTGCTTGCATCATAGCTATCCGAATGGTTAGCCTGACCTTACATGAACCATAGCTAATCATATGTAACAAGCCTGATCAGTCCCAAGTCGATCATATGACATGCTGATGTTTCACACACTTAGTTAGATGTTCTTGACATGTATCTCTAGTATATTAATCTAGCATCTCTACATGTTCTAGTTATTGTTCTAGTACTCATTATATTCTAGATTATTGTTCTAGCATGCACTTGTATTTCTATTTCATTGCTAGATGCACATTGATGATGATGTTCCAGTATTTTATTATTCCAATATTTCTTGCAGTACTTTATTATGTCCAGTATCTCTTATTGCCAGTATTCATATCTGTCTTGTATTTCTTTATACTATGTTGTAGTTTTTGTCAATATAAGTGGAACTGCTGTTAGTGCTTGTACTTCGTTCCAATCCTGACGGTATATTTTTTCCAGAGGATCTGGAGGATTTCTGTACTACACACTATGGACCGCGTATAGATGAAGCCTACTGTCACGCCCCAGTCCCAAAATACCGAGGGACCAGATACGTGGTAATGGCCAGCAGCACGCACCGATGGACAACCCAATTTAATGGATCCATCAGGGCGTACTTAAGCTGTAAAACAAAGTCTACGACAATATGGCACAACTAATCTCATTCACACAAGATATAAAATATGATCCACAGAATATAAGGAATGTAAATCATCAACCGGTCTCAGAAAAGTGCTTCGGGGAACCACCCGATAAATATCTGATACAATGGTTCAACAGACCAAAATATAAATGACTGAATAAAGTAAATACTGAGCATGGAACATAGATGCTCAGAAAAAGTCTTCAGCTAATACCTCGTCCTCGGGTGTCGGTACAGCTCATGTATCTGCTTCTGCTCCGGTCCCGTATACCTCGGGATAGATCTCGTCTGCAAATCCTGGGGACATAATCCGGATCCAGGTCCTCAGGGGACATAGCAAGGTACAAAAAATATAAGCCAGAATAAATGCAGTACAGAAAATAAATGAAGTAAATAGGGCAAGTAAGTAACCATCTATGTGAAATGCAAGATGAGAGCATCACGAGTACTCAGGCTGAGCCACTACAAGCTCTGTGTCGGGGAGCCGATAGCGGTAATAACCGGTAATGTGTATAGCTCTGCTACGAGAGTCTACGACCTCACAATAGTAGTAGATATATATAAAACAGCTGTAGCCTGTGTGTCTCTCCCCACCCAATGTAACCACGCATATCATGACCATAACGTCTCATGTCCATGTTAAGCGGGATCATAGCTAATGCACAAGTCATAAAGTATCTATGAATATAGTATCTCTGTCAAGTCCTGTATCCTATACAGAATTACCATGAATATCTCAGGAAGATCCTGTCTCATGAATAGTGTCAAGTGTCCTGGGTCATAGTGTACTTGGTAAGACAAGTACGAGAATATATAGTGTCACGAATGTCCATCTCTAGATGACAATACACAACGTCGCGTATGGTGTTGGCACCCGACTATTAATCGGATGCTAAGTAAGTCATATGGTCCTAGGTTAAGCATGCACAGCAATATAATTGAATCAAGGAAAATATGTAACAATACTGCAGAGTTTGGCAAGGTACACTTGCCTGGGGTTTGAATACCAACAGTTGTCCCTATATCAGTGGATCCTGTAGGTACTCCTCCAAAAGCTGTAATAAACATCACCAACAGTCTCAGAAAATATCAAATACCTAGTAATGCCTGTCCTTAAGTCCAATTTGGACACAAGGGCAAAAATGACATTTCCGGGTCAAAGCGGGGTCCACATGTGGGCCACTTTGCACCAAAAAGCGTGTCAGGGTCAAAGGTCTCCAAATTCCTCAAACATAGTGTCAATAAGTCAGGAACGATGATACGAACCCAATGGAACTTCCAGAATTTTATTCCGATGAGCCGATCACAAAATCGCCCGTCAAGTGGAGCCTGTGGGGCCCACGACACGCGATTTTGTCAACGTTCTCAGAATTGAACCAAACTTGGGTCACAGGACCAGCATATTGCTACGAGTCCGATGGCGTAAGTTTCATCTCGATCCGACGTGTATACACAAAGTTACAGCGTGTTCCAGAATGGACGGATACGGGGCGTTGTCGGCGGATACGCGTTGATTCTGGTGTGCACGCACATCCAAATCAACTTCTGCAAAATCCTGCACGTCCATATCAACGTCGCGCATGTTTCGGTAAAGATCGTGTGCGACCAAGTTATCCCGTTTGGCGGGGCGCACTCAATTTCGGGTGAAACAGGGCGTTGTTTTTCCTATTTTTGGATCGCGGTGTGCGATCACCACCAGACGCGATGCACCGAGCGGGTTGCACGGGCACCGAGAGGGTTATACAGTCTACGCGTTACAACAGACGGAATTAAAAACGGAATTATGAGGTGAGAGGAAATGTTACCTGAACTGGGCTCTGAGAAGTCTGAATTCTCATGTCCTGCTCGTGTCCTGGTCGAGCTCTTGTGTGCGTGTGTCTGCTGCTCGTGTCTTGGTCGAGAGCTCTTTTGTCCACTGCTCTAGGGTTCTGATCGAGACAGCTGCGGGGGCTTCGCCGGAGGGAGTCGGGCTCGGGGTCGGCGAGGTCAGGCTAGGGCGGCGGGCGGCTCTGCACAGTGGGCCGGAGCGGGTTCAGCCGCGGGGAAAGTTAGGCCGGAGTGGGGGATCACGCGGGCCGGAGTCGTCGAAGGGGGTGGCGCTCTCCTGAGCGGGGTTGTTGACGAGGCGGATGACGGAGAAGGGGGAGTCGGGCTGGGCGGACTCGACGGCGGGGAGTTAGGTCGGCTGCGGGTCAGGGGAGGCCGACGAGGGGTCTGGTCGAGAGCGGCCTGGCGGAGGAGTTTGGCTGGGCGACGTCGTCGGCTAGGGTTTAGGCAAGGGAGGTCGGAGTGAGATGACAGCGTAGACGAGCTAGGGTTTCCGAGGGCTGGGCACGCACGTCGAGACGGCTTTATAGGGCTGCTACAGGAATTCCGGCGGGGGGAGGGAGAATTTACGGTTCTGTGTGGGTTCAGGTTTGGGTTTGGGTCGGGTTGACTCGGATTCGACCTGACCCGACCCGCTAAGCTGGGTTGGCCTGGTTCGGTTTGGTTCAAGTTTTGTTTGGTTTAAATATCCAATAGCTTTTAGGGCTTTAAAACTGATTTCGGAGTCCAATAAATTCACCAAAAATTACCCTATGTCAGGTTTTCCATTTTACACCATAAATTATTATTTCCATAATAATTTAACACCAATTAATAACGTTTAAAAATCTTTCAATTATAATTACCTTGGTTCTTCATCCAGAAAAATACCGAAAAGTTGGGAAAAATTATATTAAAATTATTCTGAAAAATCAGGGTGTTTACAATCTACCCCCCTTAAGAGGATTGCGTCCTCGCAATCAAAGAATGAACTACTAAAGGAAAGAACTATAGAAATTACAAGAATGCTTAGTTTATAACTGCATCCGCGAACAAGTGAGGATAACGCTGGCGCATACTATCCTCCCGTTCCCAGGTCGATTCGCCAGGAGAATGATGTTTCCAAGCTACCCGAACCAGTCTGATTGTCTGTCCTCGCAATGTCTTCTTACTGATGTCGAGTATGCCAACTGGTTGTTCTTTATATCTCAAGCTAGGGCCCACTGCGATCTCTGAATGATCGACTACGTGACTTGGGTCGGTCACGTACCTTCTTAGCTGTGAGACGTAGAATACGTCATGCACTCCCTCTAAGGATGGAGGTAATGCAAGACGATAAGCCACCTCACCAATGCGCTCTAGAATATCAAATGGCCTAATATACCTTGGGCTCAACTTACCTCTGTTCCCAAATCTGATAGTACCCCGAGTGGGCGAAATCCTCAAGAATACGTGCTCTCCTTCTTTGAACTCTAGGGGACGTCTGTGAGTATCAGCCCAATGCTTATGTCTGTCCTGAGCTGCTCAAAGATGATATATTATCATTAAAATTTTTGAGGAAATTTAGAAGATTATTATTATATTTTATTGGACTGGAAGATAAAGATTTAATGGAAATATTAATGGAGGATTTTGCGAGTGTTATATTATTTGAGTATTGTGAGAGAAAAAAAAAAAAAGGGAATCAAGGATTTAGATCACTAAGGGATTAGTGTTGAATTCAAATTTTGGATAAAATTTTAATTTTTTAAACGTGCAAGGACTGAATTTTCGATCAAAGGATTGGATGGTAAAAATTTGTATCTAGTGATTTGCTCAAATTCAAGGAGTAAGATGATAAATGGGTTAGTAATTAAACACAAACTTTTTGGACGAGTTTTTATTTGGATTCATGGATTAGTGTTTTGATGGAAATTTTAAAATGTGCATTGTTGGATTAAGTTAGAGGAGTAGACATCAATTCGGGTTTTAATTACTAACATCAGATTCGTAGGAGATTATGATACGAATAGAGTTCGATGATAAATTTTGAGGATTTTTCAGGAATACCATAATTTCAAAATTTTTGAAATTGTGAAATGACAAGGTAGATTATTCAGGATTATGTGGATTGGTGAATTTAACTATTGATGAATAATAAAATAATGAATAAACACTACTATGCGGATTTTAAATTTCGAGGACAAAATTCTTTTAAGATGGGTAGACTTGTCACTACCACGTTCCGAAAACAGGGATATTTTTGACTTTTTATAATATTTAATATTATGGTAGTTACAATTAATTAATTGCCTGATAGTATATTAATTTAAATAATTATGTGTGATGTGTAATTAAATATAGTGTTAGATGCAGTGTTTATTTGTTTGAGCTAGCAGACTTGACCTAGAAGCCCAGTAGAGGAACACCTGTCGGAATTATGGAATTTTGAGGTTAATTATTTTATTTTAGAATTAATTTATTGGAGGTGTAATTAATTACCGTATTTTATTTAATTATTGCGCATTGCCTTTGCTTCGATATTTGGAGCAGTATCCTGACTTCTGTCTTCCAACAAATTTTACAATCTTGCCCTAGACATGCCCGCCTTCCATTCTGCTATTTTTGCAACTCATAATTATGCTCTCTGTACATTGTTTCTAGCCGCACAAAAAAAAATCGTCGCGGACGTTTATTTTAAAATTCCTATTTTGTATCGTTGTGCGTTCCAATCGAAAATTGGAGGCCATCTTGACCTATTTTTCGTGCGGCCCAAATTAGGGTAATATCCTGTTCTGAGTCTTCTTCATTATTGGTATTGATGACTTGACCTGATTTTGGCCCCAAGTACTCCAAATTAATTGTTGAACACAACTTGCATTTATTTCTATTTAAATTGAGGATACCATTTTATCTGATTTTAAAATCCCAATTAATTCTAGTGCCCTGCAAATTCAGCCCGTACCAGTCTTACAGCACCCCCTGACCCTACAAAACATCGGACCCCGAATCGCCCGCCCAATTTTCGTCATTTCATGTGGTTGTGCAATTTCCCAAATTTAAGGGGGCTAAATTGCAAATTCGAATTTTTGGTGTAAACCCCCATTTGATTAAACCAATGAGGGAGCCCTATTAATATTTTATTTAAACTCTCACCCTCATTTCCCACATGAATTATTTTTCCCATGTCCAATCTGGACCACTCAATTAATGGGCCAATCCCCACCTTTCATTCAACACCCTCTTCATATTTAATGTCACATCAACCCATTTCCCTAGAAAACCCTAATCCCCAAGCAAGCCCCCACCTCCTCACAAGCCTCCATCCTCTCCAACGTAGGAAGAAATTCTCCTTCCTTTCTTCTTCTTATTTCTTCTCTTCTCCTTCCTTTTTCTTCTTCTTCTTTTATTTGGAATTTGAATTCAAATTTGAGAGAGGGGGGGGAACACTGTTCATCATCCCCCTTCTACTGTTCACCCGGCGGCTCTCCATGCACTCCGGCGGCTGTGCTCCTCTCAACTCCGGCCGCGGCATCAATCTCAGACTGCTTCTCCCTTCATCCATCCATCCATCCATCATCACTGTTACCACTCCAGTCTCCGGCCGACCGCCGGAGTTTGACCCAAGCAGTGGGACTGAATCCCCACCACGGCTCCGATCCTCCCTGCACAGTCCGGCCAGGCTGTACCCCGACCCCGGCCTGCCGTCAGCCGCTGCTGCCCAACTGCTGTTCGGCTGCTGCAGTCACCTCCCTACATTCTCCGAGCTCCGCCGGCCTCGTCTCGACGGTGTCCCCACCACACGGAATCTCCCCGAGCCGACCTGCTGTGCGACCCAGTACCACCACCATCCACCGGTCCGCCATGGCTATCAACCACCCGATCTCCCATCTTCCCCCTACTGTTCCCGGCGGCTCCCTCTGCGACTCCCTCCGGCGGCCAACTGCTCACCGCACTCCGCCGCTCGAGCCCACAATTCTTCTCCCGCATCTCCGTTCGAGATCCCACCAGCTCCACCCCACACGACCCTACTCCGGCAACTCTTCCCCGGAGCCCCGCCATTCATCCTCCCCTCGTTATCTCTCCGGCCTCCTCCATTACACGAGCCCCTCATCCTCCACTCCGACCGGACAGTCCGCTGTACTCCGGCCACCTCCATCATACATCACCACCACCTTCAACTACATACATCACCACCACCATCATCAGCAAACAGTCCGGCGCCCCCTCTGAACCCCGGGCCTCCACTCACGGCGGCCTGCAGCATCTTCCCCGACCCTCCCTGCTGTACTTCCATCCCACCTGAAGTTCAACTCCGGTGGGCGGTGCCTTGGCGACGGGCACGATAGAGGTGTCGCTTCATCGACGACCGACAAGAGTTTCCTCTCAGTGATCATCTCGTGATGGCTAATTCCTCGGGGATGATCTTGACTTCTTCTCAGTGCTCCGGCGAGCAGCGACCGGTTCTAGACAACGGCGAGCGGCTAGGCGAGTTCCTCGACGAGACCTTCTCCACGACGGAGAATCGAGGGAAGACAGCGGCAATCGACAACCTCCCCCGGCTCTAACGACTTCTATATGGGCCAACAGTGCTCGACTGATTTCTCCTGAGGAGTTGTGATACTCCAATGGAATCAAACACAGCAGCAGCAAGCATACGGCTTCACATAAGAAATTGAGGTGTAATTCCCTATTTTGCCTTCCCTTCTTACTCTTTTTATGTGATGCATACATAAGGTTATTTATTGTATAATTAGGTAGTACACGTATAGGTAGTAGTGTATATATAGATATAGACTTGTATTATTGTTGGTTTTATACGTATTGAGATATGAGTTAAAATATAAGCATTTTACAACCTAACTTATTTTATGTAAATGTACGCATATGCAAATTATGTACACATGTTCAGCTTTGTATATAAATTTGTGTGTGTATACATGTTTTAGTATAGCCACAACTTTATATAAGTAAATTTTGTTAGCAATTTCTAAATATATAATATATTCCATTATAATGTGCCAAATACTTAGTATGTACTAAATTCATTAATTGCTTAGTAATGACTTAATTAGTATAAATGTATATATATATATCTTGTACATACAATTAATGTATTGTATTTGTATTTAATGTGATGTACTAGTATTAGTATATATTTTAATAATAACATTGACAATATACATATATATATATTTTAAAATGTATTTTAGCATATGTATGAGTATACATATATAATGTTCAACTAGTATAAATCAAATATGTATTTAAAAGATATATATATATATATATATATATATTGTAAATATATTTAAATTGGTGCATATATATATATTGTAAGTATTAATGATAATTAATAATATGTGTATTTATATACGTATCCCTACTAGATGACCCTAGTTGACTAGTGCCATACCTGGCAGAGCCCCTGAGTTCATGTATTTGTGATGTGTTAGTGTAGCACCTGATGCAAATGTTGTATTTGATATATTTTAGGACTGTTGGTTCCTCCAGACGATACTCTGGGACAGGACATTGGTTTTACCAGCTAAGGACCCAAGGCGAGTACATTCTCTGATTAGTTTCTAATATATGATATCTCCTATGTTCACTGTATCTAGTGTAAATATCCATGTTCTTGACACATTGATTACACGGATTGGTATACACGGATCTCGTCATGAGATGTTATTCCTTATTCATGGTGTAGCTTGTACAAGACTTGTTTCCTTGATATCTTGTGCATGTACAGACACTGAGACCCGGGGGAGATTTGCTACCTCCCTAGGGAATCCCGTGCCATAGCGTACCATGATTGGATCTACTATACCAGTCGGGGGTTTTTGGGGAGTACTTTAGTGTAGATATGTGATCATACCCAACTTTATATGCACCATAGCTCACCCCACATCTCACGTCGGGTGCGGCCTGACAATTTACATGTTTCCTCACTGTTACATCGGTTAGCCCTACTAACCCATGTAATGAGTTTACATGCCTCCTCACTGTTACATCGGTTAGCCCTACTAACCCATGTAATGAGTTTACTAGTCCCAAGCCGATCACATGTTAAAGCTAGTACTCACACACTTAGTCTTAGGTTTCTTGCTCATGGACATATTGTTTCTTTTCCTGCAGTTACTTACAGTATTTCCAGTATTTCTTTCATTGTACATTTCTCGTACCTATACATGCATCTGGTATATTTCCATCTAGAACTGCTACATAGTTTATGTCATTTATATAGAACTGCTATTTAGAGATGTACTTTGCTCCTTCCTGACTGGAAAATATTTTTCCAGACTGTGACCTTAGTAGACTGGTTCCGACACTTGAGGATTGGAAGTTAATGATTGCAGGTATGATTATTGTGTCATTAGACTTGTGATGTATTCTTTTATTTCTTCATTTTCCTATCGTGCTGTAGTTGTGATTGAGTATTTTTGATTTATCTTATGATATCCAAGTTTCCTTATGGAGTTGGATACTAGCGTGAGATTGTTTAGATAGTACTTGACCTAGACAGCGTTCTACCGCCGATGCTGCGGCGTAGGCTGGACGTACCCACGCTCTCGTGCCCCTAAACCGGGTGCGGGTCGTGACAGACGTAGAATACGTCATGCACTCCCTCTAAGGATGGAGGTAATGCAAGACGATAAGCCACCTCACCAATGCGCTCTAGAATATCAAATGGCCTAATATACCTTGGGCTCAACTTACCTCTGTTCCCAAATCTGATAGTACCCCGAGTGGGCGAAATTCTCAAGAATACGTGCTCTCCTTCTTTGAACTCTAGGGGACGTCTGTGAGTATCAGCCCAATGCTTATGTCTGTCCTGAGCTGCTCAAAGATGATTCTGAATCTGTTTTACCTTCTCCACTGTCTGCGTTACCAATTCTGGACCCAGTATTTGACGTTCACCAACGTCACTCCAATATACTGGTGATATGCACTTTCTACCGTACAATGCCTGGAATGGTGCCATCTGAATGCTGGCCTGATAACTGTTGTTGTAGGAGAACTCCACCAAGTGTAAATGATCTTCCCAAGATCCTCCAAAGCCTAGCATACACGATCACAATATATCCTCTAATATCTGAATCGTACGCTCCGATTGACCATCTGTCTGGGGATGGTAAGCTGTGCTGAATTTGAGTCTGGTGCCAAGACTCTCTTGCATGCTTCGCCAGAAATGAGATATAAATCTCGAATCTCGATCCGATACAATACTAACCGGCACTCCATATAATTTAACGATTTGTCGCATATACATGTCGGCTAGTATCTCTGTAGACTGTCCAACTCTAAATGGCAAAAAGTGTGCCGATTTAGTGAGTCTATCCACGATAACCCATACCGCATCTTTTTCCGCTGGGGCTCCTTGGAAATCCTGTGACAAAATCCATCGTGATATGTTCCCACTTCCATTCTGGTATAGGAAGCAGCTGTAACATACCTGCAGTCCTCTGATGCTCGGCCTTTACTTGCTGACAGACTAAACATTTAGCCACAAATCTTGCAATCTCCCTTTTCATTCCATGCCACCAATAATACTACCTCAAGTCTCGGTACATCTTGGTTCCTCCTGGGTGAACAGACTACATGGAGCTATGTGCTTCAGTCATTAACTCCTATCTCAATTCTTCATTTGGAACATACAGGCGATTCCCAAACCTCAATGTCCCGTCTTCATGTATGCGAAGTCCCGTCTGCATGCCTGCTTCTGTCCTCTCTTTAAGTCTTCAGAATCTAGCATCGGTGGGCAATGCCTCTTTAATTCTTTCCACAAGTGGCGACTTAACTTAAAGATTAGCAAGCAAGCCACTCTGTCTTAGTAAAACAACCTCTATCTGAAGCTCCTGTAGATCTCTCAATAACTTAGGCTGCATCATCAAGAAATAAGCCATAGGCTTCCTGCTGAGAGCATCTGCTACGACATTCGCCTTTCCCGGATGATACTGCAGATCTATATCAAAGTCTACCCTCAACTCCAGCCAACGTCTCTGCCTCATGTTAAGCTCCTTCTGAGTATATACATACTTCAGACTCTTGTGATCTGTAAAGATGTCTACCTTCTCCCCATAAAGATAGTGCCTCCAAATCTTCAGTGCAAATATAACTGCTGCTAGCTCCAGATCGTGTGTTGGGTATTTCTTCTCATGGACCTTCAACTGTCTCGATGCATAAGCAATAACTTTGCCATGTTGCATCAAAACATATCCTAATCCACTACCTGATGCATCACTGTAAACAACAAAACCTCCTGACCCTGAAGGAAGAGTCAAGACAGGTGCTGTTGTTAATCTTCTCTTCAGTTCTTCGAAGGTCTTCTGGCAGTCTTCTGTCCATATAAACTCTTGGTCCTTACGTGTCAACTTCGTCATTGGCTCTGCAATACTTGAGAAATTTTCTACAAACCTCCGGTAATATCCCGTAAGTCCAAGAAAACTTCTCACTTCTGCAACTGATGTGGGGGTAGGCCAAGTCTCTATTGCCGCAACTTTTTCCGGATCAACTGAAAGTCCTTCTCCTGATATGATATGTCCCAAGAAAGGCACTTTATCTATACAAAACTCACACTTACTGAGTTTGGCATATAACTTCTCCTGCCTCAAGGTCTCTAGCACGATTCTGAGATGCTCCTCGTGCTCTTCATGGCTCTTGGAATATATTAAAATGTTATCTATAAACACAACCACAAATTTATCCAAGAACTGATGAAAGACTCTGTTCATCAAACTCATAAACACTGCTGGCGCGTTGGTTAAACCAAACGGCATTACCAAGAACTCATAATGTCCATACTTGGTCCTGAAAGCTGTCTTCGGTATGTCTTCCTTCCTTACTTTGATCTGATGATAGCCGGATCTAAGGTCAATCTTCGAGAATACCCTAGCACCACTCAATTGATCGAATAGATCATCAATGCGTGGCAAGGGATACCTGTTCTTGATGGTCACAGCATTTAGTGCCCTGTAGTCAATGCACAACCGTACTGTTCCATCCTTCTTTGGCACAAATAATATGGGTGCTCCCCAAGGTGAAATACTAGGCCGGATAAAACCCTTCTCCAGAAGATCATCAACCTGTTCCTTCAACTCCACTAACTCCTTAGGTGCTAGCCGATATACTGATGAAGTGATAGGCTCTGCTCCTGGAGTTAAGTCTATTGTGAATTCTATTTCCCGATCAGGCGGTAAACCTGGAAGATTATCAGAAAATACATCCACAAACTCTGATATGACCCTTGGGTAACCTGTCTCCCCTTCTACAGATAGTACCCTAAGAGTAGGCTGAACTCCTTGCTCTACTGCTCCTCGAAAAAACTCAAATTCTGGATGTCCAGGTGGTCTAAATATAACCCGTCCAAGTTGGCAATCAAGAGTCGCATGGTACTGACTTAACCAGTCCATACCAAGTACAACATCATAATCCGGCATGGAAAAGATCAGAAATTAAGCTTGCATCTCTCTTCCACAGACTACTACAAAACATGATCTATAGACGTCACTAACTGAGATAATTTTACCTCCCGTAAGAATTCTCTTCATCTTCGGAAGGGGTGAGGTAGCTACTCTATGGGTGGCTACAAAGCTAGCTGCTATAAATGAATGCGATGCTCCAGAATCAAATAAAGCTACAGCTGGTAATGAAGCTACTAAAATAGTACCTGCGATAACCTCTCCTGCGGTAGCTTCCTCCTCAACAGCCATTGTGAATGCCTGTCCTCGTCCCTGAGCTGGACCTCTCTGCGGCTGAGCCTGCTGCAATAGGGCTGCCTGTGGTGCCAGTGGTGGTCTCTGCTGGTAGCCTCCTGTAGCTGGTGGTCTGACTCCTCCAACTCCTGTCTGCGGTGCTCCTACTGCTGGATAAGCTAGTCGTGGTGCAGGTAAAGCTAGTCTCGGTGCTCCGTCTCTGCGTTCAGAACAGTCCCTGGATAGATGCTGGTTGGATCCGCAGCTCAGACATAGTCCCAACTTACGCCTGCACTCTCTCTCAATGTGTCCTACCTTGCCACAGTGGAGACAAGTAGGAAGGGATATAGCCCTGTGTGCTGCTCTCTCTGGCATACTCCTCTAGGATCATTTTTTAGAATCCCCATGTGATATCCTAGATGGTGCTGATGTGATTGGCCTCTTCAGATTTGACTCCCTTCTAGCGACGCGCTCTATGCGTCGTGCTGCTGCAAGGACGTCGGTATATGATGTAGGTGCGACCGATCCAATCAACCTCTGGAGCTCAAACTTTAGTCCGTCAAAGAACTTCTCAGCTTTTTCTTCCTCTATCGAAATCAAGGTTAGGGCGAAGCGACTGAGACAAATAAATTCTTCGTTGTATTCTTCCACTGTCATATTGCCTTGGATAAGGCGGTTGAACTTGTCTCTGAGCTCCGACCGTGCAACTGCGGGAATATACATCTCTCGAAAGAGTCTGGAGAACTCTTCCCAAGTGACTCGGTCCTGTCCGAGCCTCCTCTCTTCTGCCAACCACCAATGATGTGCATTTTCTGTCAACTGCATCCTTATCGCAGTCATCCATTTCTCTCTCGGAAGTTCAGCTGCTTCCAACTGGTGCTGTATGTTCGTGAGCCATTCATGAACTTCTGTTGGCCCCTCTTTACCAGAAAAGGTACGAGGCTTGAGCTAATGAAAATCGGTGATAGATCCCGTCGCTGATCGCCTCGCTGGTAGATTTGCCTGCTCCAATGCGGATACCAGGCTGGTTTTCTGATACTCTGCCTCCTGACAATGGGCCTCTTGCTGAATCTGCTGCTGGACTTGTATCATGGCATACATCATCTGGAACATCTGTTGTCTGTCCATAGCTTGCCCTGGCAGGAAAACTGATATCTGTGGAGTGAACTGTGGCGGAGGTGGGATGTCATCTCTCCAGAACCTTGGATTAGGCTGACCGGTTTGATCACTCTGCGTTGTTTGTCCTCCGTTGCCTGGTGTCACTCCATCTATATAAGTAACCACAGCGTCGTGTGGTGTATCCAAGGGAATCTCATCTCCGTTCCTGGGATCCATTACTCTGCAACCAAAAGATAAACTGCAAGAACGCTCAGAGGAATCAACAAAAGATGCAATTTAAGTAATTAGTTCGAGTTCGATATAGAGTTCAAAAATGGTTCAAATAATGGATGAGATCCTATAAATTTTCCTATCCTTAGGGCAGGCTTGTTCGGTCCCTAAGTTGAAACCGAACGATTTAGTCGTAGACCTGCATGGGCCACCACAAAAAAAACTATGTCACGCCCCAGTCCCAAAATACCGAGGGACCAGATACGTGGCAATGGCCAGCAGCACGCACCAATGGACAACCCAATTTAATGGATCCATCAGGGCGTACTTAAGCTGTAAAACAAAGTCTATGACAACATGGCACAACTAATCTCATCCACACAAGATATAAAATATGATCTACAGAATATAAGGAATGTAAATCATCAACCAGTCTCAACAAAGTGCTTTGGGGAACAACCCGATAAATATCTGATACAATGGTTCAACAGACCAAAATATAAATGACTGAATAAAGTAAATACTGAGCATAGAACATAGATGCTCAGGAAAAGTCTTCAGCTAACACCTCGTCCTCGGGTGTTGGTACAACTCCTGTATCTGCTTCTGCTCCGGTCCCGTATACCTCGGGATAGATCTCGTCTGCAAATCCTGGAGACATAATCCGGATCCAGGTCCTCAGGGGACATAGCAAGGTACAAAAAATACAAGCCAGAATAAATGCAGTACAGAAAATAAATGAAGTAAATAGGGCAAGTAAGTAACCATCTATGTGAAATATAAGATGAGAGCATCACGATTACTCAGGCTGAGCCACTACAAGATCTGTGTTGAGGAGCCGGTAGCGGTAATAACCGGTAATGTGTATAGCTCTGCTACGAGAGTCTACGACCTCACAATAGTAGTATATATATATAAAACAACCTGTAGCCTGTGTGTCTCTTCCCACCCAATATAACCACGCATATCATGACCATAACGTCTCATGTCCATGTCAAGCGGGATCATAGCTAATGCACAAGTCATAAAGTATCTATGAATATAGTATCTCTGTCAAGTCCTGTATCCTATACAGAATCACCATGAATATCTCAGGAAGATCCTATCTCATGAATAGTGTCAAGTGTCCTGGGTCATAGTGTACTTGGTAAGACAAGTACGAGAATATATAGTGTCACAAATGTCCATCTCTAGATGACAATACACAACGCCGCGTACGGTGTTGGCACCCGACTATTAATCAGATGCTAAGTAAGTCACACGGTCCTAGGTTAAGCATACACAACAATATAAATGAATCAAGGAAAATATGTAACAATACTGCAGAGTTTGGCAAGGTACACTTGCCTGGGGTTTGAATACCAACAGTTGTCCCTGTATCAGTGGATCCTGTAGGTACTCCTCCAAAAGCTGTAATAAATATCACCAACAGTCTCAGAAAATATCAAATACCTAGAAACGCCTGTCCTTAAGTCCAATTTGGACACAAGGGCAAAAATGATATTTTTGGGTCAAAGCGGGGTCCACATGTGGGCCACTTTGCACCAAAAAGTGTGTCAGGGTCAAAGGTCTCCAAATTCCTTAAACTTAGTGTCAACAAGTAAGGAATGATGATACGAACCCAACGAAACTTCCAGAATTGGATTTCGATGAGCCGATCACAAAATCGCTCGTCAAGTGGAGCCTGTGGGGCCCACGATACGCGATTTTGTCAACGTTCTCAGAATCGAACCAAACTTGGGTCACAGGACCAGCGTATTGCTATGAGTCCGATGGCGTAAGTTTTGTCTCGATCCGACGTGTATACACAAAGTTACAGCGTGTTCCAGATTAGACGGATATGGGGCGTTGTCGGCAGATAAGCGTTGATTTCGGTGTGCACGCACATCCAAATCAACTTCTGCGAAATCCTGCACGTCCGTATCAACGTCGCACATATTTCGGTAAAGACCGCGTGCGACCAAGTCGTCCCTTTTGGTGGGGCGCACTCAATTCTGGGGTGAAACAGGGTATTGTTTTTCCTGTTTTTGGATCGCGGTGTGCGATCACCACAGGACGCGATGCACCGAGCGGGTTGCACAGGCACCGAGAGGGTTATACAGTCTATGCGTTGCAATAGACGGAATCAAAAACAGAATTACGAGGTGAGAGAAAATGTTACCTGAACTGGGCTCCGAGAAGTATGAATTCTCGTGTCCTGCTCGTGGCCTGGTCGAGCTCTTGTGTTCGTGTGTCTGCTGCTCGCATCCTGGTCGAGAGCTCTTATGTCTGTTGCTCTAGGGTTCTGATCGAGATAGTGGCGGGGGCTTCGCCGGTGGGAGTCGGGCTCGGGGTCGGCGAGGTCGGGCTAAGGCGGCGGACGGCTCTACACAGTTGGCCGGAGCGGGTTCAGCTGTGGGGGAAGTTAGGCCGGAGTGGGGGGATCACGCGGGCCGGAGTCGTCGAAGGGGGTGGCGCTCGGCTGAGCGGAGTTGTCGACGAGGCGGATGACGGAGAAGGGGGAGTCGGGCTGGGCGGACTCGGCGGCGGGGAGTTAGGTCGGCTGCGGGTCAGGGGAGGCCGACGAGGGGTCTGGTCGAGAGCGGCCTGGCGGAGGAGTTGGGCTGGGCGACGTCGTCGGCTAGGGTTTAGGCAAGGGAGGTCGGAGTGAGGTGACAACACGGACGAGCTAGGTTTTCCGAGGGCTGGGCACACACGTCGAGACGGCTTTATAGGGCTGCTATAGGAATTCCGGCGGGGGGAAATTTAGGGTTCTGTGTGGGTTCGGGTTTGGGATTGGGTCGGGTTGACTCGGATCCGACCCGACCCGACCCGCTAAGCTGGGTTGGCCTGGTTCGGTTCAGTTAGCGGTTCGGTTTGGTTCAAGTTTGGTTTGGTTTAAATATCTAATAGCTTTTAGGACTTTAAAACTGATTTCGGAGTCCAATAAATTTACCAAAAATTACCCTATGTCCGGTTTTCTATTTTACACCATAAATTATTATTTTCATAATAATTTAACACCAATTAACAGCGTTTAAAAATCATTCAATCATAATTACCTTGGTTTTTCATCCAAAAAATACCAAAAAGTTGGGGAAAATTATATTAAAATTATTCTGAAAATCAGGGTGTTTACACCTACACACGAGAGACTTTATAGGAGACTATTCCTTTAGAGGAGACATTACCTGCAGCTATCTAGGCAGTATTTATCTTATGCACTAAGACTTATTTGACGTTTATTGAGTTTATGTTAGACTTATTCTTAGTTTATATTGAGACTTGTGGAGACTTTATGTTGGACAACTAGACTGTGGTTTATCTTTATTTTGAGATATGGTATTTAACTATGTCATTTTCTTATCTTCTATCGTGCCTTTATACTCTTATATTTGTTGTGAGATTACATTATGAGCTATTATGAGAAATATATTGTCCTTCTTATGGAGTTGATATCATTGACATATTGTGAGTTATATTAGTATTTATTGTGACCTAGACAGTATTCTACGGCCGATGCTGTGGCGTAGGCTGGACGTACCTACGGACTAGGAAAATTTTGATTTTTACAAATGCTATTCTGAATGATTTTTTCCTTTGGAATTTTACTAACCTTCCTTGATGATATCGCATCTATCACCTTAATTGATCCTTTTGGTCTGTCTTCAGGATGCCGTCGCAGACTAGATCTCTGAGAGCGAGAGCATCAACTTTAGAGGGGCCTGCCACCTCTTGACCTAACGAACAGACATATGAAGTTCCTACTACATCTTCTGTTCATGTGGGAGTATCTGCAGCTAACGGGATTCCTACTCCACCAGTTTAGAGGATTGCCCCAGCTATGACGGACAACCTTCCACCACCACCGACACCGATTCCCGGAGGAGTGCCCACTAACGGGGCACATATGTTCACATTGATCCAGGGCATGCTAGAGGCCTAGAGAGTAACAACAGAAGCTCAGTGTTTTCAAGCTGAGGCTCAGAGAGTGCAAGAAGAGGCACACCAAGCACAGACAGAGCTGGTGAGAGAGAGCTTAGAGAATGCTCATCAGGTGGCTCTTCAGGCAGTGGAAAGAGTAGCACGACAACCGCAGCATCCTGGCCAGCAACAACAGAGGCCAGGTACTATAGTGGACTTCAAGAGGATGATAACTCGAGAGTTCAAAGGCACTGAAGGAATACTCTATGCTGACGAATGGCTAGAGGACATAGAGAGGAACTTGCTTAGCACAGATTCCGGAGATTCTTCAGATCGAGGCTGCTGGCAGTAAGATGTTTGATATCGTGCTGACGTGGTATCGAACAGAGCTGAGGCTCGCTATTGAAGGACTTACTTGGGAGGACTTTAAGGAGCTCTTCAAGGAGAAGTTCTTTCCTGACGTAGCTTTGGGAGCATTGGAAAGTCAGTTCCATGACTTAGTCCAAGAAAGCATATCAGTCGACGAATATGCCACAGAGTTTTGTCGATTGGGTTAATTCGTGCCATCGATGATTTGATACCCAGGAGACAGAGCATAGAAATTCAAGAAGGGATTGAATAGAGAGATCAAGTCTTGTACTTCGGGACGACGTACTGCTATATTTGAGGGTATTTTGATGGATGCCCAGATTGCTGAAGATGACTTGGACCTCAGGCCCAAAAGAGGATGCGACACTTCAGGAGCGACAAGTGGTAACACAGAATCGGCCAAGCGCCCACACTTTCAACAACAACAGAGGCCGTACCAGCAGCAGCATTAGCAACAACAGGCACCCGTTCGAGTACACATCCAGCAGCAGCAGCCACAGAGACATAATCAGCCCGTTGCCCAGTGTGCATATTACGGAAAGATAGGACATACTAGAGATATCTGCATGAAGAGATTGGGTACTTGCTTGTCCTGTGGATCATCAGCACATCAGCTTAGGGACTGCCCATCTATTCAGGCTCGTCAAGGTGGAGTAGCCGCTCAGAGAGGACCAGCCAGAGTACCTACTATACCAGGAGGCCAGCAGAGGGGACCTCCACTTCCACCACAGCAGCAGAGGTTTGCTCAGTACCAGCAGCAGCAGAAAGGAGCACCACAGGGATGAGCTTATGCCATGACGACTGAGGAGGCCGAGCCAGCTGGAGACATGATTTCAGGTTCAGTTTCTCTCGATTCTATTCCAGCACTTGCATTATTTGATTCTGGCGCTTCCCATAATTTCGTATCTGTATCTTATACCCTTAAGCATCATTTAGAAATGGAACCATTAGATAGAACTTGCAAGATCACGACAGGAGGAGGCATTATCCTAGTCCATGATTATTGCAAGGATCGAAGAGTGTCATTGGAAGGCCAAGAATTGAGCATGAGTTTACTCGTCATGCCACTTTCGGGATACGATATTATACTCGGAATGGACTGGTTGAGTAAACACCATGCTTCTATAGATTGTCATGGAGGCAGAGTAGTATTTTAACTACCAGGAGAACCAGAGTTTGAGGTCACCAGAGGAGCAACGAAGCAGAGCAAAGGCACTTTTTACGAAGGCAGGATGGAAGAAGAGGAATTACCATATCCACTGATAGCGGAGTTCCTGGATGTATTTTCAGAGGAGTTGCCAGGCTTGCCGCCAGGCAAAGATATTGAATTCTCTATAGACTTGGTACCAGGAGTGGAGCCTATTTTGCAACATGTCTATAGAGTCAACAACAATGAGTTGGTAGAACTGAAGAAGCAAGTTGAAGAACTGCAGGACAAAGGTTTTATTAGATCCAGTTCATCACTATGGGGAGCTCCGGTATTATTCGTACCAAAGAAGGACGACACGGTACGCTTGTGTATCGATTATAGAGCTCTAAACAACCTCACTATCAAGAACAAATATCCGCTGCAAAGGATAGATGATCTTTTCGATCAGTTGAGCGGAGCGAAGGTATTTTCAAAGATAGACTTGAGGTCAGGATATCACCAGGTGAAGGTGAAGAGTGAAGACATACCGAAGACAGCTTTTCGGACCAGATATGGCCAGTTTGAATTTACAGTAATGCCGTTTGGTTTAACCAATGCACCAACAGTATTCATGAACTTGATGAACAAGGTATTCCACCAGTACCTTGACAAGTTTGTAGTGGTTTTCATTGATGACATTCTTGTGTATTTGAAGACATCAGAGGAGCACGAAGAGCACCTAAGGATAGTCTTGGAAACTCTCAGGAAGGAAGAGTTGTACGGGAAGCTTTCGAAGTATGAGTTCTTCCTTGACAAGGTTAAATTTCTTGGAGATATGGTAACGGGTGACAGAATTTCAGTTAACCCAAAGAAGATCGAAGCAGTGGAGTCATGGGCTACCCCCAGTACGGTAGCTAAAATCAGGAGCTTTCTCGGACTAGCAGGATACTACAGAAGATTTGTGCAAGACTTCTCCAAGATTACAGAGCCAATAACTAGGCTGACCAAGAAAGATATAGATTTTGTCTGGACAGAAGAATGTCAAACCGTATTTGATGAGCTAAAGAAAAGATTGACGATAGCACCAGTTTTGATGTTGCCATCCGGGACAGGTGGATTCACTATATACAGTGATGCTTCAGGAAAAGGTTTGGGATGCGTTCTTCAGCAGCACGGGAAAGTAATTGCCTATACTTCAAGACAATTATGCCCTCATGAAAAGAACTAACCCACTCACGATTTAGAGTTAGCAGCAGTTACCTTCGCTCTAAAACTGTGGAAACACTATCTGTACGGAGAGCGTATGGAGATCTTCACAGACCACAAAAGCTTAAAGTACGTATTCACACAGAAGGAGCTGAACATGAGGTAGAGAAGGTGGTTAGAGTTGATGAAAGACTTTGACATCTCATTACAATATCACCCAGGAAAGGCCAACGTAGTCGCCGATGCCTTGAGCAGGTATCCGATGGCTATGTACTTGACTACAGATAGACACTTATTGGCCGATCTAGAGAGCTTGGGAATTGAAGTACTAGTTCCAGGCGTTGAGATTCAGAAGTGGGGATTACAAATACAATTAGAACTGATGGACAGAATTAGAGCTGCACAGTATGATGATGAGACTCTGAGGAGTATCATGGCACAAGTTCGGACAAGATTGACAGATGACTTCACTATTGCGGATGATGGATCCTTGCAACATGGCACGAGGATGTGTGTGCCAAGTGGAGGGCTGCACAAAGAGGTTTTGCAGGAGGCACATCCCTCTCAGTACTCGATGCATCCCGGAGCCAACAAGATGTATCGAGATTTGAGGGAGCACGTATGGTGGTATGGTATGAAGCGCGAGGTAGCACGCTTTGTATCCCGATGTTTAGTGTGCCAGCAGGTAAAAGCAGATCGACAGAGGCCAGGAGGATTGCTTCAACCTTTACCTATTCCAGAATGAAAGTGGGAGCACATGACTATGGACTTTGTTTCAGGACTTCCACATTCTCCAGGAGGAAAGGACGCGATTTGGGTTATCATAGATAGGTTGACCAAATCAGCCCACTTCTTACCTTTTAAAGTGGGTACACGACAGAGAAGTTAGCAGAGATATACGTACAGTAGATTGTCAGATTACATGGAGTTCCTGTGAGTATTTTCTCAGATCGGGATAATCGTTTCACTTCCTACTTCTAGAGGAGTCTACAGGCTAGCTTGGGCACTCAACTCAAGTTCAGTACCGCGTATCACTCCCAAACAGACGGGCAATCTGAAAGGACTATTCAGACTCTTGAAGATATTATACGCACTTGCGTTTTGGATCTCGGAGGTTCTTGGGAGGATCATCTACACCTAGTAGAGTTTGCTTACAATAACAGTTACCAGGCTAGCATTGAGATGCCACCATTTGAGGCTTTATATGGACGAAGGTGTCGCACACCGTTATCTTATGATGATATTGGAGAGAGAGCTTTGTTAGGACCGAAAATGGTCGTGGATGCAGTAGAAAAGGTGAAACTTATCAGAAACAGACTGCGAGTGGCGCAGGACAGACAACAACTTTGGGTCGATAGCCACCGTAGACCCCTAGAGTTTCAGGTATAGGTTTTATTTTATTGGTTTATGTTTGTTTTGTTTTAGATTGCGTGTTAAGATTGTTTATTCTAGGTTGGCGATTTAGTGTTCCTACGGATTTCTCGGACACGGGGCACGATTCGTTTTGGTAGAGGCGAAAAGCTTAGTCCATGTTACATCGGGTCCTTCAGTATTCTTGCAAGGGTCGGTGCAGTGGCCTATAGACTTGACTTACCGCCTGCTCTAGATGGAGTGCATGACGTGTTCCACGTGTTGCAGCTGAGATGGTATATGGCAGATCCTAGTCACGTACTAGATCACTCTGAGATCGAGGTTGGACCGACGCTCAGCTATCCTGAACAACCCGTTGAGATCTTGGATCGTAGAGAGAAGGTATTGCAGAACCAGACTATTCCTTTGGTTCGTGCTGCATGGAGACATCACTCTCCAGGCGAGTCAACCTGGGAGAGAGAGGACGAAATACGCGAGCATTATCCGTATCTCTTCGAGACTTGAGGTATAATTCTTTGTTTGATTATTCGTTCTTGTGCTAAGTTTATTTTAAATTTTGAGGACAAAATTCTTTTAAGGAGGGTAGACTTGTCACCCCCATATTTCAGATTAGGGATATTTTCATCTTTTCATAATTAATGTGTAAATGATTACATAATAATTAATTATATTTAAATTGCTATGATTTTATTTGATTGTTGTACATTACCGTTGTTTCGATAATTAGAGCATTACACTAGCCATTATCTTCCAACAGATTTCATACCCTTGTCCTAAATGTGCCAGACCATTATTTTGATTCTTGTATGACTCATAACTATGTCTTGTTGTGCTTTATTTTAGTCGCACAACATTCGTCGCAAACGACTATTGTTTAATTCTATATAAATTAAACTTTGTATCCTTGTGTGTTCCAATCGAAATTGGAGACACAATCTCGACCCATTCTGAGCAACCCAAATTAGGGTAATATTTTATTCTGAGTCTTCTTCATTCATGACACTTGTGTCCCACTTAATTCCAGCCCTTTGTACTTCTAATTAATTTTAGATCACCACTTGCATTTATTTTTAATTAATTAAACCATAAACCTAACTTGTGCAATTTTCTAATTGTTGGGCACTTTTATGCAAAAGTGCATTAAGGTGTCCACCCCATTGGACACAATACGTAAAGAAACCTATTTCTCCTTCATATATATTTTTCTAAAATTTTGGGAGTGTGAAACTCAACATCAACCTCCTTAAACCATGGCCCTCAAAAACCTTGAACCAATGGAATCATAGCCATTTATTTTAAATGCATTGGAATCCTAGCCCATGAAATATATCAATGTCAAGCCCTTTTCCCAAGGGTTTGACCAAGACCTAATTCTAGGTCAACCCAATACATTATACCTATATATAAATATCCTCCTTTACTTCTTCTTTTCTTTTTAACCTAAAAACCTAGCTACAGCCGTTCCCCATCCTCTTTCCCTATTCATCATCTCTTTCCCTTCAACCCTCGACAGGAACTTCACCCACCAGACGAACCCCCTCGCCGTCGTTCTCCTCCACACGGCTGAACCCGCTACACTCGCCACCTCCGCCTGAAACTACTCCAACCCGACGTCTTCATCGACCGCTGAACCCGATCCCGCCGGAGCCGAAGTAGCCTCGCCGAGCCCCTCTTCACCGACCGTATCACCCGAGCACCCCTGAACGGAGGCATCCCGACCATCCTGCACCGTCCAGGTCCACCGTGAATCCCGTCGACTCGTTGCACCTGTCGACGACCTGCTGTCCAGAACCGCAGCAACCCGCTGCCACCTTGCTGAAGCCCACGTCGACCGTCGAAACCCGTCGGAGACCCGCTGCCACCCGACTGCACCTGCACTCGACCGGATCTCGACCGGAGATGCTGCCAACTTCCCGATCGCCGAAGTTTGACCCGCTCGACTGAACCGAGCACTCCGCGACAACCTCGACACGCACGTCTCGTCCCACGTACCCAGGTTCGAGTCCCCTCTTACGTACATGTACACGTATGCACGTACGCATATTTTATGATTGTGTGCATACGTATATGATAGTATACGCGTATTGTTGGTATATAGTTATATAATTGGTAAATATGCATGGTACATGTATTAGTATATGTTTAAATGTATTTTGGTATATACACACACACACACACACACACACACACACACACACATATATATATATATATATATATATATATATATATATATATATAGTATATCTCTCAATTAGTATATATACATGTGTATATGTATTGTATAGTATCCATAGTACCTGTTTAATATATATACATAACATAAATTTTATTAAGTATATATATATATATATATACATACATACATATATCTATTATATTTATAATAATGAATATTATTGTATATGTTAGCTAATAAAATATATAATATGTCTATGTACTAGATGACCCGAGTGTAACCACGGATACCCCGTAGTTACATTAACCTGTGACCATGTAACATGTTAGCAGACTGCCATATATACATCGACGTACTGACAAGACTGTATCATTGAATATCTGTTATGCACAGCAACTACAGACATGACACCCCTAGCATAGTCTCTGAGATCACTGTGTTTTGATTGTGTGTGTTAGTGTAATGTCTGATGTAATATTGTATTATATGATATGTCTATAGGACTGTTGGATCACTCAGACGATACTTTGGAACCAGGATATTGGTATTGCCAGCTAAGGACCACAGGCGAGTACATTTTTTGACAGTTTCCATTATGTTGATTATCTCTATAATTCTAGTTGTATAGCGTACATGACTCTGACACTGTTGTTTACACGAGTTGGCATTATCGAGACCTGTCACGAGGAGTCATGATTTGGAATCCATCATGCTAGCTAGGGAAAATGGAGAAATATTAGTAGATTATGTGATCATTCCCAACTCTACTTGCATCATAGCTCACCCACACCTTACGTCGGTGCAGCCTGACCATTACATGCCTCATAACCTGTTACATGTGATTAGCCTGACTATTGCTTGCATTATAGCTATCCGGATGGTTAGCTTGACCTTATTTGAATCATAGCTAATCATATGTAACAAGCCTGATCAGTCCAAAGCCGATCACATGACATGCTGATGTTTCACACACTTAGTTAGATGTTCTTGACATGTATCTCTAGTATATTGATCTAGCATCTCTACATGTTCTAGTTATTGTTCTAGTACTCATTATATTCTAGATTATTGTTCTAGCATGTACTTGTATTTCTATTTTATTGTTAGATGCACATTGATGATGATGTTCCAGTATTTCTTTATTCCAATATTTCTCGCAGCGCTTTATTATGTCCAGTATCTTTTATTGCCGGTATTCATATCTGTCTTGTATTTCTTTACACTGTGTTATAGTTTTTGTCAATATAAGTAGAACTGCTGTTAGTGCTTGTACTTCGTTCCAATCCTGACTGGATATTTTTTCCAGAGGATCTGGAGAATTTCTGTACTACACACTATGGACCGGGTATAGATGCAGCCTATACACCATAGACTTTAGAGGAGACTATTCCTTTAGATGAGACATTACCTGCAGCTATCTAGGCAATATTTATCTTATGCACTGAGACTTATTTGAGGTTTATTGAGTTTATGTTAGACTTATTTTATGTTGAGACTTGTGGAGACTTTATGTTGGACAGCTAGACTGTGGTTTATCTTTATTTTGAGACATGGTGTTTAACTATGTCATTCTTCTTATCTTCTATCGTGCCTTTATACTCTTATAGTTGTTGTGGTTGAGATTACATTATGAGCTATTGTGAGATTTATATTGTCCTCCTTATAGAGTTGATATCATTGACAGGTTGTGAGTTATATTAGTATTTATTATGACCTAGACAGCGTTCTACCGCCGATGCCGCGGCGTAGGCTGGACGTACCCACGTACTCGTTCCCTTATTCCGGGTGTGGGTCGTGAGAGAATCTACAAGTCCCGGGTCATCTATCTCCGTCGGGATGAGTCCCTCCTGAGCTAGGGTCTTTGACTCTAAGCCCATAATATCCTGAGGTCCGTAATGAGTAGTGTACCACTCCTCAGTGTCATCTGGAAAAAATATATCCAGTCAGGAAAGGAGCATAGTACATCTCTAACAGCAGTTCAAATCAATGATATAAACTATGTAACAATAAATAGATATGAATATACAAGATGCAACAATATATACAAGATATATACAATAAAGGAAATACTGGAAATAAATACAAGAATGAACAATATGGCAATGAACAAGAATAATAATGACTAAGTGAGTGAGTACCAGCTTTAATATGTGATTGGCTTCGGAACTTGATACAAGATTTATGGCTTGGCTAATCATATATGCGGTATATGATTAACACTATTCAATAAACAAGACTTGATACAAGGAGGGTATGATCACATATCTACACTACACACTCCCCAATCCCGACTAGTATAGTAGATCCAACCATGGTATGCTATAGCACGGGATTCTCTAGGAAGGTAACAAGTCTCCCCGAGAATCAGTGTCTGTACATGTACAAGAAGAACAATGAAACAAGGCTTGCACAAGATACACCATATATACCAAGGAATAACATCTCATGACGAGATCCGAATATACCAATCCGTGTAACCATCGTGTCAAGAAATCAAGGATATCTATACTAGATACAATAAACATAGAGGATATCATAAATGAGAAACTATCAGAGTATGTACTCGCCTGAAGTCTGGTAAATAGTATCACAGATGTCTGGTATGGTGCCTCAAAGACCTAAATAGAGAATATAACATCAATACAAGTTTTCAGAATAAAAATAAGTTAAACTAGTCAACTTCTAGGTCATAAAGCCACTTCTAAGTCAAAATAGTCAAACTAGGTCAACTCTAAGTCAAACTACCTATTTCTAGGTTGTATGAGTCTATCTCAAGGATATTGGGTCCATACACTATGAAACTAGGTCACACTAGTTAAATCTAAAATACTAAGAACATACTAAGATACCGTATCTCAGGATACGCAAACAAGAGGTTTGAGAATATCACAATATGCTTTTATAATCAATATTAAATATACTAATCATAATTATAAATGCTAAGTGGATACCTTTGCTTTGGACCAACTTGGTATCGTACCACTAAACACCCATTTAATACCCAACTCGAATACCTTGAGTATCGGCCAATAGCTTGGTATTTTTCTTGGTATCTCAAGTTAATGCCACACTAGTATATAGTAGCTACCCAATCTAACTATATACTAATATGTATATATATCAATCCAATATAAACTACTAGTATGTATTTATACCAACTACTAGTATTTACTAATATGAATTTAAATACTAACTGCCATGCCATATTAACTATCCATACCACTAATATATATATATATATATATATATATATATATAACTTAGAGATTTCTATAAGAGGTATAACTAAATAGATACTAACCAACTAGATACTACTAACTAACTAGTTAACTAACAATAACTACTATTAGTTAACTAACTAACTAACTATCTGAACATCTAAATATCTAAACCTCTGCCTAACCTCGCTGTTGCTGCCACTGAAACCTACTGTTGCTGCTCGGTTACTCTTCACTTGCTGCCTCGAGGCTCTGCACTGGTGCTACTGCTACTCCAAGCTTTGCATAGCTGTTGCTGTTGCTCGGCTACACTGGTGTAGCTGCTGTTGCTGCTACTAGCTCTGCCACAGAGCATTCTGCAATGCCCGATCTGCTGCTGCTGTATTTGCTTGCTGTAGGGACTTGTTTCCACTGTGCAGTGCCTTGCTATGCTGTCGCATTCCTGTCCGAGCTGCCCCCCTTCTTGCACACACATAGCCTCATACAATATGTATATATATACACAAGACTAAATACATATATATATATATATATATATATTAACATATCTATATATTGACATATCTATATATATTTATATATCTATATATATATATATATTTATTGACATATCTATATATATACATAGATGTACACTCATCAATCAATCAATCAATATATATATATATATATATATATATATATATATATATATATATATATATATATAATCATACATATACATATATATGTACTTCACACATGTACTTATAGATATAGTATCCCATACATATACACATAGGTAGATATATCACTCCCTATCATACATACATATAGATATAGTAGCATCACACACATAAATACCTATATACAACATACATGTATACATATAGCATAACTATCCAAATAGTTGTATATATAGATGTATATTACATATATATATTGATACATATGCATATAGATACTTAATACTCTTAGTACATATATATATATATATATATATATATATATATATATATATATATATATATATATATATATATATATTATATAATAGCTAAGAACAAAGAAAATTGGATCTAGAAATGAAATCAAACAAACACGTGGAGTGCATCGCACCCATATCATACTAGATCTATGATATGCTTACGATACGAGTCCACCACACAACCAAACGTACCCCGAAGGACAGGAGCAAGTCTAAATTACTATTTATATGCAATACGAAGAGTAAAATATACATCTACGTATCCTGTCAAAATGTGACATGCACTACGCCTCGTGTCGGAGGGAAAACCCCCAAATTAACACGTATCACCAAATTATTGGGATACGACCTACACGTATCCAATTATGGACACGTTACTAGCCACAAACAAACAAACAAACAAACACATGTCAATTTGGTTTATATGACCAATTGACAAACACAACAAGTGTCAATCTCGAAATTCTCCCAAAATTGACACAAAAGTACTATAACTTTTTCAATAGGCCTCCTATGAACATAATTCCAATTCCTATGGGTAGCCTATGCATATGGGGTAGTTTTTTATGGTTAAATCTCAGATTTAGAACCTAATTAAAGAGAGAAAATTGAAATATACCTATTGGAAGATGGATTCCCAATGTAGCCTCCAAATTTGGTGAAGTTGGCCTTCAACATGTAGATCCTTGCTCCTTTTTGTAGATCCTTACTTTCACCTTCTAGATTCTTGCTCTACTAGTCTCCATTGGTGATTTGGGAAAGAACTGGAAAGAAATTTGGTAGGAAAATGATGTGGGAATGAAGGAATTTGGTTGAGAAAAATTCTAGATCTAGGTTTGAAATGAAAAGAGGAGAGGGAAACTTTTCTACCCTCTTTGTATAGGCCGGCCAATTGACCCCATCCCTAAGTTACTATGTAATGTCCATTATACCCCTTGGGGCCTTTTCATGAAGAAATAATTGAGGGAAGGTTCTAGTCT